>JAUZTG010000017.1:0-600000 GCA_030734395.1 Sarocladium kiliense | reverse complement strand
CATCACCGGTGCTGTCTTGCACCCTCCGTAACATGTCGAAACATATTAGTCTATTCCAGACTCGTCGCTTTGTCCCATGCATCGTCTTTCGCCATGTTACGGCGCCCCAGCGACGTCAACTCAATGGTCTTCATCAGTATCGACTGATTCAGTTGGCTTTCCTGATCCATTGCAAGACTAAGACCCAGACGTACTGCATTCTTAATCTGCCGACCATTCATGTGTTTTCCCGCAAGCTCTGTCAGGTCAATATATTCGGAGACCAGGTTCTTCTGTATGCCCTCCAGCTGATTCTTCCAGACCTGCACACGGTCTTCATGGTTGAGTGCTTCGTACTGCATAGCCATGGTGATGCGGCTCTCGAATGCCGGGTCGAGAGTTCGTACACGATTGGTGGTCAAGAAGAGAATGCCGGGATGGTACTCAAGGATGCGGAGCATGACACAGACCATGGCGTTACGGACTAGGTCTGAAGTTCTCCGCGTTTCCAGAAACACATCCGCCTCGTCAAGGACAGCGATAGCGTCCCATTGAGCACAAAGGTCCAACACCTCACCGAGTCTCTGCTCGAGGTCGTCTGGGTTCACGCCGAGTTCGCCCATGGTTACGTAGTATAGTGGCCGCTGAAGGACTTCAGCAGTAGCCTCCGCTGTCAAAGTTTTCCCAACGCCAGGAGGCCCATGAAGAAGGAAAATGAGGCCGCCTTGTTTTCCTCCCACAAGATCATTGTGTTGTGCGAGTGTTCCGTGTCGCACCACAGCGCGAATAAGCTGCTTGCGCTCCTTGGATAGCACTAATCGATCGAAGGCTTGGTCCTGGAATGTGATCCGGGAGAGGCCGTCGACCAAAACATGACCCCATACTTTAGTCGTGAAGCTGAATCCAACAAGAGCAGGCCAGCAAATGATCTGGAACTCTTCGGGCACATTTTCCCAGATCAGCATCGTATCGTCATCCTGGAGATCAGCATGCAGCTGGGACCGTTTGGACATCCACTGCTGGTATCGCTCTGAGAGCTGAATTATGGCTAGAGTAGCTTCGTCCACGCCTCGGCAAGGATAATGGCCCAGAGATGCACCTCTCGCCATATCGATCATCACCCGACCTCCGGTCTGTGTCTGAGACCGGTTCCCAGTCTTTGCAAGCGCAGATCCATGCTGTCGGGAGCGGCCACTGTTGTGTACGAAGAAGCTATTCTGGTTGTAAGCAAGATACTTGGCGCCTCCAGTGGCAAGCTCAACAGCACGAACACCTCTCTCGCACAGCGTTGGCTCTTCAGCTGGAGAAAGTGGCTGATAGGCAAATTCTGATAGTTTGCGAGCTTGTACGCCGCTCCACGAAGTAAAGACTTCTGAGAATGTTGCGACTGAAAAGTGATCACCGACCGAGACGACAAGCTCCAGTGTGACGTGGAAGTTCTTCTGGGAGCCAAATAGTGTTCGGCGCTCCTCGAAAAACGACTCTGTCGCTCGGAAGACACACGGTGTGGTTCTTGACACCGTGGAAGCCTTCACCAAGTTCCCAGGTCGGAAGAGCTCGCTCAAGGAATCGAAGGTAACCAGCCCGGCGGCGTTCAATCGCCTGCCCTCTTCGATTTTAGCCACATTGAGGCTCTCCAGCTTGGCAACGAGCTCTTCCAGTCCAGCGACAGAGATTTGATCTAGTGAGGAGGACTGGCCCGCGCGAAATCCAAAGCCAGATAGGAGGCTCAGAGTGTGCCGGCGCCAATATTGCAAGAACTCTGCAGAATTCGAGATTGCGCCAGTGTTGTATCTCTGTAAAGAATACCGCAGCCAGCGCAGACGGCCAAGGATTTGGTACAACTTGTCGGCGGATGCCTTAGAGGACTGAGCCGAACCAAGGTATTGGCTGACAACGGTTCGAAGAGTAACGCCGCCAGAGTCCACGCTATTGCTTGACTTTGGGAATTCGAACTGGATGTCCCCTGGGGTGGTTTCGATCACCCTGAAGGGCTGCGCATCTCGGCCTTGGTCTGTGTCTTCATTGTCTTGCTCGCGCCGGGCCTGCTTTGGAGGCAACCGTGGTGGTGGAGGCGGAGGCGGAACAGGAGGTGTATGAGAGGACGACATAGTTGGCTGTTGAGTATCCTATGGATAAGTCGGATGAGGGGAGAACAATAAGGCTGGCGCGCTAGAGCACCAGGTCTATATACGCATTGCCAATTGTAGCTGCCTAGCAAGCGTCGTACGCAATGACGACTTTTATTTTGAGACTACTCAATCGCCAAGAACAAATGTTATGAGGCATTAGCAGGGTTTGCGGCGACAATGTTATCTGCCTAGAGATGTTTTATGAGCATTCTCTAAGAAGGCCGCCTAAGTCGGTCCAGATCTACTTCCGATGAAAATGCAGAATCTGCCAAGCCGGAGCTAATGCAGGGCCATTTCAGCGAGGGCGATTACTGCGACGAACCACAGTCTAACCACTTGACAATTGGAGTACAGATTGATGGCATGGAATTGTGTAAGGCTCTAGGTCCTCAACCCGCACAACTATGCTCATCTATGAAGAGACTGGGACACTCAAAACGGATGTGCGTACCCTCGATGGCACCCCGGTATCGAGAATCGCGGTACCTCCCCGATTGTTCGCTCCGAACCGGGATCCGAAGGGTTGGGAAGCAACAATGCTCCTATATGAAGGGGTCGTGCTTGGTCTTTCGGAGCTTGGTGTAGCCAGCTTGATCTTCGTCCTTCATACACATGAGCTGTGAAATGTTGTCTTGAATATGGGATCAGGCTCTTCTGAGATTTGACGCCCTGACGATTGGCAGTCGAGGTCGAAATCGCTATGCTATTTCATCACTCCTGAGCCGCTCATACTCCACCTCATCGTCAATTGCCTCCTGCAACCCTCTCGCCACCAGTCGATAAAACATCTCCCCATTTCCATCATCCTTTTCCGCCTTCTTCTTACGGCGAATCTTCATCTCCCGTTTCATCGTGAAAGCCAGTGCGACGTACAGTTCAACCTGGTAAGCGTATGTCGAGATCGCCAGACTAACGATGAGGAGCCAGTCCTCCACAGCATCTTTGGCGAGCTCTCTGATGAGTTCTTGAGTAAGGCCTGGGGGGATTTGGAGGTCGCCTAGAGACTGCACAGCACCTATGATTCAGGTCAGTTGAATTCCACTACTCAGGGCTTGGAGTCAGATCGAAGTACTTGCGTTTATAGCTGATAGGCGGAGCACTCATGGTCAAGTGCACTTCATCAGCGATGATTTCCACTTCGAAGTTCATGATGCTTTTTCTCGGGAGTCTCTTGAAAAATGATGAATGTTCTTCCTAACTGCGTTAACTGTTGGTAACAGGCCTGTAGATATACAGTGCTGTCAAAATTCGGGATGTGTACACTGACGAGGTCATAGTCAGCACCCACCGCTCCATTGCACGTGATGAAGGCTTGCTCTCTTACCGAGTCACCATGGAGCATAGGATTCATAGATCGTGGCCGTGACTGGGTCATGTCTCAGGTACTATAAAAGTTATAAAGGATACAGGAGCACTATTGAAGTATGATGATTGAGCTTGTCTCCGTGCCCACGAGGACTTGGCATCAGGGCTCAGATCACCCCGCGCACCTGGCTAGGGACAAAGTTCTACTTGTCGTCTGAGTAGAGCGCGCCACGCCTACAGCTAGAGCTTGCATCATATCTACTCACAAAGCACGATCTTATCTTCAGTCTAAGCAGGAACCGACAGAGGGATCAACTGAATCCTGGCTTGGACACATCAGAGAATGAAAGGTGCATATTATCGACCGAGTTCGAGGACTTGGGTTGGTATACTAGGTTACTGCCCATGTTCTCACTCGACCACAGTCGAAGAGCATGTCGCGTAACTATTCGGGGATAAGCTCAAGATGGCATCAGTATCCTCTGCTTCCACCTAATAGCTCGGTCCAGCTCCGGCCGGTTATGCCAAGCCCATTGAGAATGATGTCACAGAATACAGCAGGATTGTTATGTCGTTGGTCTTGATACGAATATTACTTCTTTGGTTTTTACACCATACCAGACCTTGGCGATCTGGGAGGGAATGTCCAGATCGCCATGCGGCCTGCACTATACTCCCTCAAGACCACGCGTCCTGTGGCGTCAGATCGTCAGACATAACCCATGTAAGGAGACATCGGCGAAATTCGATTGACCGCGTCAGAAGACGGGAGTAGGACACCAGGTTACCGTGCCGCTCGGTCAACTACCAGCAGGCTTTATTTACCCCGCAGGGAAACCCCATAGTCGACATGGAGATCATGTCCTTGTCAGTTGGTTACTCGCCGAGACTAAGTATGGGGTGCGAGGACCAAGCGTTGGCGACAAGAAACGAGACTCGGCATTAGACGGGGTGGCTTCGGCAATTGCTTTTCGAAGAATACACCAGACTTGGCATAATTATCTTCTTTAATCACAACGAGTCATGCCTGAGCAAAAGCAAGGACAATCGCAGGCAAACAAAGACAAGGAGGGCGAGACTATTGAAGCGCTTGTACCGCGTTCGGAGGCAGAAGCGACGGACCCGGCAAGAGTGCTGGCAACATGCAGCAAGATCCTCCATGAGAGCTAGTGACGCAACACGCAGGGCATCACCAACGACCAACAGGTCAAGCCCAGGGGAGTCTTGGGAATCCGACGCCTACGCCGCTGACGGCACTAATGCAACCCCTGGGTTACCCCCGCTATATGCTTGGAGTGATGTGGGCCAAAGCTGGGGTAATCAGGCATCGGCATCTGAACCAGATGCATGAGCCCAAGGTTGCAACTTAGGTTCAAGCTATTGGCCACAAACACAGCGGGGATTCACTTGCACATGCTGAATGGTTGGCTACTACACCTCTTTGGAAACATATACCCCCGGGAACCCACCGAGCCCCGTCACGCTCCCCATGGGGAAGCAAGGAAACGAAGCTGGCTCTGGCTAGCCCTGCCTTGTTCTCTACGCGGGGCTCAGAGGCGACGTCAGTTAGTGCAAGATCGCTCATCTCTTCGGCTAGAAACTCGGC
This sequence comes from Sarocladium kiliense, assembly GCA_030734395.1. Lineage (NCBI taxonomy): Eukaryota > Fungi > Ascomycota > Sordariomycetes > Hypocreales > Sarocladiaceae > Sarocladium > Sarocladium kiliense. Next base: position 594,978 of record JAUZTG010000017.1, on the reverse strand, counting down.
CTTGTGGTAGTGATTAGCGACGGCGTGGAGTCTTCGAAACCAAATCTAACCTATCAAGTTAGATACGAGGTTAGAATCCACGTGGGGAAAGTGTGTTTGGAGAAAAAGGCCAAGGCCAAGGAATGATAGACGCACGTTGGAGCCCCAAGATAAGAAACTCAACTAGGGAAAGCTGGTCGTAGAGGAGCGGAAATGCTAGACAAGGGGTGGCTAACCACCAGCGTGGATGATGGTCAAGACTATGGCTGAAGAAGGCAAGATGGACGACGATGGCACGTACACGCACGAGAGTCTAACGTTTGCTGATCAGTCCATGTAACGCTGGCATGACCCTGGATGTAACTTCTGTTCCTGTCGATGCTACATATCTTCTCCACGTTTCCCTCGTAACCTCGTCGATCTCACCTCTTTTGTCTCCATCTCTTTCTTTTATTCAATCTCACCTCTCGACTTCCATCCCAGATACACAGTCACATCTTCATCCTTGGAAAATGGCAGCTTCAGCCACCGCCGCCGATGAGAAGGCGAAGCCAAGCACAGCTCAACATGCGGAATATGGCGCCGGCTACACAAGCGCCATGGCGCGTATCGAGACGGCAGCGCAAGCCTCCGATGAAGAATCCAAACTGCCCCGTAAGGAGCTCTTCTCTAGGTACCGCCCTGCCGTCATATACAGTGCTCTTCTGAGTCTTGCTCTCGTCATGGAGGGTATGGATGTCGGTCTCGTGAACAACTTCTTCGGTCAGGATGCGTATATCCGCAAGTTCGGATGGCCTGATGCGAATGGCAAGCAGCATATCTCTTCGACTTGGCAGGCTGCCATAGGTAATGGAAATAACCTGGGCAGCATCATTGGTCTGCTCCTGAATGGGTATCTGCAGTCGAGGTTTGGTTCTAGGCGCGTATATATGGGCGCCATGGCGCTTATGGCATGCACTATCTTCGTGCTGTTCTTCGCTGTCAACGTCCAGATGTTGCTCGTTGGAAACATCTTGTGCGGTATTCCATGGGGTATCTTCCAGACAAACACCACCGCCTATGCTGCTGAGATTACTCCGGCTGCTCTTCGTGGTTATCTCACTGCCTGGGTTTCCATGTGCTGGGGCTGTGGCTCATTCCGTAAGTACAGTCGGACAAACACCCAACAAACGTCTTCCGAACTAACAGAATCAAAGTTGCCGCTGGTATCCTGTACGGTTCTCTTCAACTCCCGGGCGACGCAGCCTATCGTGTCCCCTACGGTCTGCAATGGGTCTGGATCCCACCACTCCTCCTCGTCGGCTTCCTCGCCCCCGAATCGCCCTGGTACCTCATCCGCCGCGGCAAGATTGAAGAAGCAGAGAAGAATATCCGTCGTCTCGCACGCAAGGACTACTACACTGAGGAGATGATGGCCGATACGATCGCACTCATGAAGCACACCAATGAGATGGAGCGTATTGAAGCTGAAAACTCCAGTTACAGGGACTGCTTCCGTGGGACCAACGGCCGACGCACACTTATCGTTATGATGGCGTGGTGGGTGCAGATCTTCAATGGCCAGGGTATCACCGCCTATGCCACTATCTTCCTCCGCTCTGTCGGTATGAGCGAGAGCATGTCGTTCCGGTACAGCATGGCCATCCAGTCCGTCAACATCGTCGCTACCGGTACCGCGATCATTTTGATGGGCAAAGTCGGACGACGAGTCTTCTACCTCTTCGGCACAGCCAGTATCGGCGTATGTATGCTCGCTATCGGTATCATGGGATTCGCAGCCACTCGGAAACAAGTCGCCGTCCCCGTCGCAGCCTTCATGATCATCACAAACTTATGCTTCAAGCTGTCTCTCGGTCCCACCTGCTACACCATCGTCGGTGAAATGTCCGCGAACCGCGTCCGTGCGCAAACGATCGTCATCGGTCGTGCCATCTATGTTGTTGGACAGATTGTCTCGAACCAGCTCAACCCACGTATGCTGAACGACACTGCTGATGCGTGGAACTGGGGTCCGCGTGCTGGTATCTTTTACTTCGGCTTTGACGTCGTATGGTTCATCTGGACCTGGTTCTATCTGCCCGAGACCAAGAACAGGAGCTTCGCCGATATCGACTATCTGTTCCAGAAGAAGACCAAGGCTCGCCAGTTCACTACGGCTCCTATCGATCGTAAGTGGATGTCCCTCCCAAAGTTGCTGGGGATGATTTGGTTAGCTAATAATTTTGTTTCCCAGTGTTCGAGATCACGGCCGCGGAGAATAGCGACAAGGTTGCATACGAAGATCTCAATGAAAAGAGCACTAGTGATGGCCCCGAGGGACGCCGCTAAGGGTCGCAATTAAGTTTGAGACCTGCGTGGAAGTAGCGTGGATGATTTACAGGTGGCTCCGACTTGGTCAGAGGGGAGCACAAGTGTCGTATTGTGTATTGCGACATGAAGCCCGAGTTTTTTTGTCTGGCAATGGCCTGCTCCACTTGCGATGTCAAGAGAGCTCTGTTGTGAAATAAAACAATGTACCGCTCGATTTCGCCAATGTGATTGACTCATGCACGCATACTGTGATCCGATACCGCAGGCGGAGATGGCATCTGGGGAGCCATTGATGGAAATCCTGCTATTGTATGTAACTGCGAGTCATAATGTCGTAATCTATATGCAAAAAGGCTATACCTGCTGCTGCGCCGTAACATTACTTGCCCTTCCTGCCCCAGACTCTCTCATCTGGATCTCCCTTGCAAGCTCGGCCTTTTCATCAGCCGTCAGCTCGGATGACGCCTTCCCCAACTTGATCGTCATCATCAATATCATCGCAAACCCAGCCAGGCCCACTGCCGTCCAGAATCCAATGCGATACTGTTGTCGTGCGCTCGTTTCTCCTTCACGGGAGTTGACCGTCGTCGCAACAGCAAGCTCACCAATGCCCAGCCAGAACGCGATGCCAAGGTAGAGAAGGCTATTAATTAGTCCACCTGCGGCAGCCTGTTGCTTGCGAGGCATGCTAGTTGTGATGAAGATATTTGTCACCGTGTAAGTGATGTCGACACCGAGTGTAGCGCAGATCATGGCGGGGAAGACGTAGGCCCAGTAGATGAAGCTGCGAGACTGCCCGGAGTCTGATTGTGCAGGAATGACGGCAAACAGAAGGCCACTCAGGAGGAAGCCGACGCCAGAAACGGTCATGAGGACCTTTCCGGGGAGGATATGCAAAATCAGGCCTCCGACCACAGAAAGGATCATTCCACCTACGCACATGGGAGTGAACCAGGCGGCCGTAAGAATCGGTGTGTTGCCTAGGACGTTTTCGAGGCTGCAACAGGTCAGTAAGCAGTCACCAGATGTTTGTGTTCTTTCAGACTCACTAGTAGCTGGCGTAGAAGAGATATAAGCCGAAAACACCGTAAAAGCAAAACAAGACTAGCGACAAACGCTTCATGTACTTCGCATGGAAGACTGCGGGTGGCATGAGAGGCTGCTCCGAGACCCATCCTTGAACGTAGACCGCAAGACAGAGAAGAATTGCGCCAATGATAAAGGTGACGAAGATATACGGCGTACGCCAACCTTGGGGAGCATGGCCGCCATCGGTGAATGCGTATACAACAAGTGCCAGGCCGGGTACGATCGTTGCCATACCTAGCCAGTCCATTTTAGCCTCAGGATCGACCGTATCGACGCTGCCCGGGATCGTTAGGATGCCGATGACAACGACAGCAAGGATGAAGAACGCTCCGATCCAGAAGTACCACCTCCACGTGAGGTATTCGCCAGCAATTGAGCCCATGAAAATACCGAAGTAGAAGCCGATCGCAGCAAACGAGCCGTACAGGCTGAACATGAAGTTCTTTCGTGGTCCGGGTCGGTACGTCGAGGCAAGCAACGTCAAGCCTGTGGGTAGAAATGCTGCGAATCCGACGCCCTGCAAGGCTCGGAAGATGATGAGCATTGTTGTACCTTTGCTGAACCCGGCTGCGACAGACCAGACAAGAGCCCAGGCGTGACCGGCAAGGAAGACGCCGCGAGCGCCATAGATGTCGCCGAGTCGAGCAAAAGGCAGCAGCAGGGCGGCGGTGCTGAGGTTGGGAACAGCAGCAGGCCAGGTGCGGAGGGAGTCCGGAATGTTAAGTTCGATGGCAACACTTGGCAGAATGATGTTGAATCCAGAGATGTAGAACTCGGACATCATCATCGATAGGAGCATGGTGAAGACAAAGCAGAACTCGGTGAGGGCATTCTTCAGAGCCTCAGGACGCTGTCGGCCCAGGCGCTCGAGCTTAGCCTGGTCGAAGGTCTCTGGAGAGTCATCTTGCGGCGGCAGGCTTTCGTCGGGGTTGGAAGAGGTTGTTGGCTGAGAAGAGAGGACGCCGGGTGAGTTGATAGGCCCAGAGGAAGCCGGTGCTTGAGTAACAGCCATAAAGAAGATGCGCTTCTTGTGGTTCTGCTTGCAATTTCCAAAGTGGATGTGACAGCAAGAATCGATGGCGAAGTCCCTCAGTATCTTTGCAACACCTCAGATGATCCAAGTCTTATATCATGTTGTAACCGAAGAAGATTGATAATCCAAGCTAGTCGTGGTCGTCATGTAGCGATTAGCCACTGTAGTCGATACGCCTTTGGGTCGAGAGCACTGGCCACTCACTGGGGAGGGAAGTGAAAAAAAGCTTGTTCAAATCCTCTAAACCCGCCAGACGGAGTCATAGTCCGGTTCGACAGCCTCTCCACCACATCGCCGGAACCCCGAAGCGCGATGGCTCGGGCCCGTGGATCTCTTGTTGCGCCTTGGCTGCCTCATGTAGTCAAGCGCCGCCGGGAAGCCACCCACCATCTTTTCCTCCGCGATGGGTGAACTTTGACAACCCACGGGGGTTGGCTGACTTATGATTTGCTGATGTAGACATGGCTGAATTCAACTTTGGCGATTCGCCTGTCAAAGCGATTGCGTGAGAGGAACTCGTGGCGACGGCGTGAAGTTATTCCTGGGCTGTTGGGGAAGCAGCAGGAAAGCGAGGTGAGGAGGTCACGTGCTGAGGTGGGAATTGCAAGTGAAGCAACAGTTGCGACTTGGCTGCTGTTTTGGGCGAAATCGATGGGGTCATAGGGTGGACGCGCGCATAACGTTATTCTCGCCCATCGCAGTAATTCGCATCGGATTTCCCAAAGCTCCCGTATCTATTGACTACCTTATCTATCTGACGTCTCTTGGCACATCACGAAGCAGAATATAGGCCAATCCTGGTTTCGCAATGGGTGGTCCATGCTCCTCAGACGCGCACCACCCCACCGGATCATCCCGAAGCACCAAGAGAAACAGAACAAGAGAACCCTTGATGCTCCATGCATCCCCAATCGTCCCTCCCCGTCAGCCCCATACCGGCTGCCGCGGGGTCCGAAATGAGGGTCATCTCCTCGATCCGGGGCGAGGCCGATGAAGCAAGGTCAGCCTCAAGTCGGCTAGCACACCGTTATGAGCCCAAGCACAGACGGACGAAGCCTTGCTGTCTACACCATTGGGTAACAGTATCGCCAGATCTTCGATCACTACCATTAGAACATCATCTCTACCACCACTTAACATCAGCTTCACGCCAGACGTTCGACCCACAATGAACCTGTCCCAAGCCAAGGTGGTGCGTGTACCAGTTATCCTGGAACGTGACGTTGAAGCCGACTTTACCATAAGCCTCAATAACAGCCTCCTCCAAGATATCAACCCCGTGAACGATAGGGCCCCATTGCTTCGCGGCCAGAACCATAGAGTCGGTTAGAACAACGCTGTTGATAGCACTCGGGTAAAGAGCCATAGATGCCCCAAAGTCGCTGTCAGGAAAATCCTGACACTCGGGCTCTTCACTGGTGCCATCGACTCGGCAGCAAATCATTGACTGGGTAGAAGCACCGACTTTGGGGGGCATGCTGGCTTCGAGGATGGACTTGACCTTGCTGCGAGGGGAACCTCGAACTTTGAGACGCCTCTTAGCGAGCCTCTCATCTGGAAAACATTCCCACCTCTCTCCATCGCCCTCGTCCGGGGGTTGTTCGCCGTCATCTTCAGGCAGTTCTCCATCGTCTTCCCCAGGGAACTCAGGCCAGTCGTAGTTACATGTCCACGTTTGCGACATGTAGTCCGTATGGAGCCCAGGCACACGGAATACATCTTCATCACGCAGACCGATCTCGCGCTTCAAGATGTCAAGGTTCAGCTCGATGTATTTGGCAGCGTGTTCTTGAACTTCGGTCAGGTTATTGAACGCCATCAGATCGCCAAGTGTCTCTTTGTAACGGCAGTCGATTGGATCATAAGCGTGTTTTGGGCGAGAGAGGGCAGGCTGTGACCCATCCTTCGCGGCAGCTGCCCTAATGATGTCGAGACCAGCCAAGGGGTCATCAACCATGAGCACCCACCCACGCTCATTATCAGCAGGCAGGAACTGGAGAAACTCGTCGACATGTCCGACCACAAGCCAGGAGGTATCGAGGCTAACAGGAGCCTGTACTTCCTGTGCTCGTAGGAAATCAAGCATCAACGGCTCCATTTCCTCGGTTCTACCCATCATGACACGCCCAGCGGGATAGGATATGCCTATGTGCGTGTGTGGCGGGATCGTTTCCAGGTTTCCCGTCGAATCATATGTCCTTCCAAGACCTAGAGTCTGGACTGCGCCGACAGTATCAGACCGCAACCTGTGGAAAACTTCGCGGCCAGATGTGCGGAAGCTTTGCACTGAGCGGAGCATGATTCGTAGAACGACCGGACCATTGGGGCCTGGGATGCTGGTGAAGCCAGTCTCGAAGAAGTCCTGTGTCCAAGGGTCGACGCCCTCGTAGAAGCGGAACGTGGGCTCTTCAATGCCCGCGTTAGCCACGTTTTCAGCAAACTCGTTGGCGAAGTGGTTCTGGGCTGGGCCTCCTTCGTACCATCCATCCCAATCTCCGGACTCATTCGTTAGATCTCGCGGCCCGTTGGTCACGAATGCTTTCTGAGCCTTTTGGCCGTGGTGATGCGTAAGGACCGGGGCGACGCGAAGAGCAACTGAGTCGCTTGCCTTCTTCTTTCTATGAGAGTGAACTGTGAATTCGATATTGGCCCGTCCATCCCAGCCTTCCGAGCCTCCTCGTCGAACATCGCGGGCATCAACACCCAGCTCTAGGCCGTTCATGAGTTCATCGGCAGTAAACTCGTGGTCAGCATCGACGTAGGCCCAGTCCTTCGTCTCCAGTAACTTGACGAAGACACGGGTCAGGTTGGCTGCTTGCTTGCCGGTAACTTTGATGTTGCCCGTGGCACCAGCAGGCAGATCGCGACGGGAAATGGCCACAGTCCGCAGAGGTGCCAAGTACTTTGGGTTGCGATGGACGTTGTCGCTGGCATCATTGCAAAGATCGAGCTCACCTTCCTTCTTCAACATCTCCTCTATACCATCTTCGGGACCGTACACAGGGTACTCAAGCTTGGAGGAGCATCTCTGGTCAGTATCTCCGATATTGGCCAAGAACAGAGCACCTCGGTCTTTCGTCCATTTGTGTCGGCCTTTCAGGTCTTTGTCGTCGACCACACCGTCTCGATTTGTGTCGGCGAGGATGGTGACTTTAAGCGCCCGACTGACGTTGCTCGCAGCTGTTCAAGGGGCATTGTCAGTATGGCGCTCTTTTTGACTGTTGTGGTCCACAGGGACTAACCAAGGACCAGCAGGGCTGCCTTCAAAGAGTACCGCATCTCGATGTTAATTTACCGCCGATGCTATACTTCTAGATGATTTCTTGCTTTCAAGTTCAATTGAGCGAGGAACAAACGAGGAGCGCCAAAGGATCAGAACCAATTGACCATGGCTTTGCCATATCCCTCCCTATACAGCCTGGCCGGTTCTACTGGTCCTTTTATACTTGAGGTCAGAACCCAGTCTCGCCTGAGATTCCATTACAATACGAAGACAAATCCTCCAAGGATTCTCAACTAGTCCGTTATGTGCACACAATCCATAGCACCGTCCGAATCCAGCCTCTTGGCAACGCCCGGTCGTAAACTGACAACCGACATCCTCATGCAGACATTGCCAATCCCCTGCGCCACAACATGACGAGAGCATCTCCGCACCAGAGCGTGGTCCCTAGCCCAAGTCCTAGTCTTCCTGATTCTGTTGACAATGCCCTGTGCCTTGTGGAGACAATTGTCTAGAAGATGGGATTGGCAAGCCTTGGACGATTTACGCGTGTGAGCAGCGGGACCTACAGGTGCTCGGAAGCGAGCCCCTCTCACAGTGATTGACGAGATCTTGCGTCCTTAATTCAACATGCGGCTCAAAGTTATTAAATGTTCAATATATGTGTGGTCTCTATCGTCGAACTTGCAGTGATTACATTACAACACGCTCCATAATGCGATCATCATCATAGGCGCACCCACGATCAGACTTCCCATAGCAGACAACCCAACAGCCGCATCAGGCTGGTCATCACTACCACTCCCTCCCTCACTCGTTTCCGTGCTCGCCCCCGTCTCCGATTGCGTCTGCGTGCTCGTCATCGTAGTACTGGTCGTAGCACTCGCCGTCGCCTCCGGTGTCTGCGTCTCGTTGCCTGAAGCCCTACCCGGGAAAGGCTCTCCACCATCTGTGTCCACCTTACCATCCGTTGCCTTGTTCCAGGCCTTGAGAACGTCGGAAACAACGTCGGTGCCGTAGTGTTGGACGTATGTTCCGTGGACGGAGCGGATGGAGCCTGAGTCGCAGTAGACGTCGCCGGTGTCACAGTAGGACTTCATGAAGGAGTAGTCTTCACAGGCGGTGATGTTTGAGCGGTCAAAGATCTGTAATGGAGTTTGTCAGTTCCTACTACTGTGATCGTGGAAGTGTAATGGGGCTTCTTACGCCGTCATTTTTGCTGGTACCAATGTCGTAGGTGGTGTTGGCGACGTGAGAGGGGTCACCGAAGAGGACGATGGAAATCACATGATCCTCAACCAGCATCTTCGGCAACGGCGCATCCTCGTCGAATGCACCTCCGCTCCCTCCACAAAAGACGTTTGATGCAACATGAGCTCCCTGCGAGTACCCAAAGACAGCCAACTTTCCATCCGGGCAGCTGTCGGTGTAGTTCTTGATCGCAGCCGCCATCTCCTTAGTCCCATCGTTCACCGAGTCCGTGTACAGCGGGTCGGTGAAGGTAGCAGGGTAATCCAGCGCCACAATGTCCGAGTCTTTGATCCGGTCGGCGATGCGCTCAGTGATGAGACCAGTGACGCCTGTACCTGGCTCCTCGTTTGTGCCGCGCGCGACAATCATGAAAAGACCGTCAACGCAAGAAGAGGACCCGATGTCCTGTGCCGCAGCAGCCGGAGCCCAGAGGGAAGCCGCCATAGCAGCGGTCGTAATTGAGCGGCGCATCATCGTTTCCTCAGACTGTCAGAAACGTCGATTTTGATCCTTTGCAAGAAGTCGAGCGTAAGTCGACGACAAACTCCCACAGTCAGAGCAAGCAAATGAATGACGACAAGGAGCGGACAAACGCGCGTTAATGGCGAGCTGCGCCTCGAGAGGATCAAATAGCTTTTCAGATGATCGACAATCCTCCTCCAACCAACCACCCCAGCGCCGAGGCAACTAGCTCCATCTTTTGCATTGATTCCGCCAAGTCATTCCATCGGACCCCCGGTCCACGCTCTTCTCCGGGGAAGCCGTTCGCTAATGCGCAACTAAGGCGCTTAGTTCGCCCTGGAATAGCGGCAACGTTCGGCCGAATTGAGGGCACGAGGCATTGAATGGGTTTCCCCAGTTGGGGAATAGGTGGGAAAAGTATGGGGAATGGGGTAATTGGAACGAGGGAACTATTGTTCTTTGTGGACGCACGCGTATTCTAGTTTGTCTGGATGGGCTGGGGTGGGAGAGTTGGAGGCTGTGTGGGGAAGAAGGATGCTGCCGAGGTATGCACCCCATGCATGACCACGCAAATGCGCATTTGGCACATGAAATTGTGTGAAGTGGAGGGTGACTTCTTGTAGTGGTGCTGCTGGCAGTGGTGTTCTATATTCCCCTGGACTATTACTATTGCTTCCATCGACGCTGTTCTCGGCTAGATGCGCATCGTGGCTTGAGCTAAGGTAGGCCTATAGTTTGTTCATCCTGGTGATCCCCGAGTCATCGTGCATGTTGCGGATGTTACCCTACAAACTCATGATCCATGCATGCAGGAACCTCAAAAGATCACATGACAGTCACACTAAATACGCGCAGACGTTTCTCAATGAGCAGAATTGGTCTTCTAACCTGATAAATGAAAGACTTCGTAGGATGGACAGAGGATTCTGAACATGGCATGATTGTGTAGCTGCCGTACACTGTGGCTATTCAAGCTTTGGACAGGGTCAAGGTACGGGTTGTGTGGAAGTCAGAGCATATGGAGTTCGAGAAGAGCTGTGAACGTCATGAACAACAGGGGGAAATGATCACTATTCAGCCATTGTGATTGACTTCCATAATCTCTTGGCTGTCTTAGTAGGTGTGTTCGGGTTGTGAGGTAAGGTGTGCCTATCGTGTAATACCAACATGCTAGTGCGACGTCCCTAGGTTTAACTGTAAGGGAACAAGGCGTCCACTGCGATAGTCCTTAGGATCGCGTATACAGTTCTAATGGCATCGACTCCGGCGAAGCTATGTTCAGATCCCATAAGTCTTCATTCGTTATGTGCAGACCCCATGCTGTGAAGGCATATGCTGCAGAATATCTCTCTGTTGCTCCCTCAACACATCAATCCAGGTCGTCTTCCTCCCTTCCTCCGTCCTCTTAGCTTCCCAAATCTGCCTCGACAAACTCAAACTATTCAGCCACGTGCTCATCCCCGTCTTCCTCGCCGCTTGTCGATACCAATCATCAAAGAAATCTTGGCACTCTTCCCCTTCAGCCTCACAGCTCGCGACAAAACTCGCCCACAAAACGCCCACTGAGCCCGAGAGCTGAGGATCGCCGGATTGCGGATGGCCTTGGGCAATGTGTGAGAGACAGTGGCGGACTTTGTCGACTTTGTCTTGGAGCCAGAGGGAGGACACATCGTAGATGCGGCGGTAGAAGTAGATGTGGAGAGCGTGCCGAAAGCAGTCTAACACGTCGTGCCAGGCGTTGCCGAGGACTTCGCGGCCGGTGAGAGAGGAAGGGATGGAGGCGAGGTCGACTTGAAGAACTTGTTTTTGGATGCATGTCTCAAGGGTCTTGGCTCGACTGAGGAACTCTTGTAAGTGCTCGGTGTCGGAGCGACCAGCTTGTTCGACGGCATCTTTGTGCTTGCCGAGGAGGACAATGTGGAGGAGGACGGTAATCCATTGCTCTGGGATGCCGGCAACCTTTGCGCAAAGGGCATCAGGCCACAGACCGAGAATTTCGTTCTCCGTGGAGGCTTCGGGGTCTTCTTCCGAGTCCACGCCTCGCTTATCAAGTGAGCCCCAGTCTGGAACTCGGAAGGCCATATTGTCATCTGGATATGGGATGATGCTGACCGAATTGACGTCGTTTTTAATTCTTCGACGGTGCGTAAAGTCGATGCCCCTCATGCAGGTACTCTCGTATATCAACCGTTCGTACGCATAAAAGCGATGTAGCATGCGAACCTTCCGTGAATTCTTCCTCCCCAACCCCTTAAGCTTGATGAGCTTCTCGGTCTCAAGGAAGTAATATTCCTCGGTCACTGGATCGCCCTTGAGTGTCGACATGAGAACGGCGACTTGCAAGGCCATAAGGATGCGTTTATACTTGTACTTCTTGGGTGTGTCATATGCGCCTTGCAGCATGATTTGACAAGCCTCATATGACTTCCTCCGATATTCTTCCCCTTTGTCAAGCCACATCTGCGAGCTGCAGGTTCCGCCTATGCTCAGGGCGCTAATCGCACTGAAGCCATTGAAGATGGCTTGGTCGGCGTAACTGACTGGTGCGTTGAGCATCAGCAGAGCGGCACACTCCCTCACTTGTGGGACGAAGAGGATGTGCCACGGGGTCTTCTCGTGACGCCATGGAGTTAAGTATGTGATTACTGTGTTGGTGAAGTGGTTGATAAGGAAGAGCATGTCTTGCATCACGCGGTTCGTTACCTCGGGTGAGCGTGGGATCGTAGATAGTCCGGAAATGTGCGATTTTGTTGGTAAGGATGATGTTATGTCATTTGGTAATTGTTCCAGATCGTGCTGCATGCAATTCGTGTCTAAGCCTTCTGGAGCCGTCTGTTGAATCGCCGACTCATAAGATCCGGGCTGACCGGCCGTGAGGAAAGTCGAGGCTGCATGGTCGCGCTGAAGCTCTGGACTTGTGAGTATGCTCTCAAAGTCCAGGTCTAGTTCCGTGTCCCAGATATTCAGCTGGGGCATCTCAGATATGCCTGAGAGGAAACTGTCATCCTGATCGAAGAGGGACGGTATCTCATCCAGCGGTACAATCTGTGGAGTCTTCTCCCTAATCGCTGCAAAGACGTTGAACGGCCCACGAATGATTTCGAGGCGAGTATCTTCAGCCTGCAAGCTTTCCTCATCGATCTGCTTCAGACAGTCTGTCACATTCCCTGGTACACTCGTCACCAGCACCTTGCTCATCTCCCTCCTCGCCGCCTCACTGAGCAACGGCCGTCGGAACCCTGTATGCCTATCCGAGCACGATTCATTGCCGATGTGAAAGACGATGCTTTTGGTGTAGCCTGGGCATGTGAGCCTTGACTTGTGACACCGCGTGCAGCCTGGACGCGACTCATCGCACTTAATCCTACGGCGTCGGCACTAAGGATTGAACCCCACAACCGGTCAGCACAGGGAATCGGAACCGTTAGGTAGAAGCGAGCCGGGCGGGGAAAGAAAGACGATGGGACGTGCGATGGGGCGATGGATAGATCATTCATGCAAGGCTGGAGGCAAGTCGTCCTCGTCTGCGACTCACCGTATCGCAGCCTCCGAACGACCGGGTATGTTGGTGGCTTTCTGGACCAGCAGCTTCTGCGGCTGATTGGGATGAGGACATATCGGTAGTGCGACAATAGACTGCGCCTTCGTGAGATCGCTATCTCTGACCTCGTCAACAGCAATGGTCCATACCCAATTCCAAGGGAGTGGCACCGACAGACGGGGTAGAGCAGGAAACAAGAAGGTAGAACCGACTTCACGCCTTCATGTGGGGGAGGCATCTTCATATGAATAGGAAAGTGTCCCCGCAACTAGAGCCCATGTGGTATAGTCAACGCCAACTTAGCGACTCAGTAATCCATGATAATCGTCGTCTGCTTATCTTCCCTTCGCCCCCCTTCCAAGGCTAGTCCTGGACGCGAGCACCGGCTCCAGATAGCTATGTGACATATCAGAGAGTTTAAATCCCAATCCTCGGGTCCGCCTTACCGATGGTGGTGTTTGGGGTACGTTAGTCCATCGCTCAGATATATATCAGCGAGTACGGTGTCTACTCATACCTCTGAATGGAACTAAGGTCTCGAACGATCCACGTCCTTCAGATCTTATCTTCTTCAACAGCACAGTCGACTATTTGCTGAGCAGATACGTCAAGCCCGCATCTGGTCAACTATTCGACCATGTACAAGAGGGCTTCATCTCCCTAATAGGAATACACATCAACTTCTGTTTACGCACCACTCCCCTTTTCAGCATCATCAAGCCGCGTTTCCACAATAACCACCCATCATGGCTACAGAGGAGAAAGCCAACATGTCCAAGACCTACGAAGCCGATCCAGAGTCTCTGAGGGCAACGAGCTCTCCCGAGCTTGTCGGCGACTCCATGGAAGCAGTTGGCACCAAACGCCAGATCAAATCCCGCCATGCCCAGATGATCGCTATTGGAGGTAGCATCGGCACAAATCTGTTCATTGGTCTCGGTCAAGTCCTTGCCATTGGCGGTCCTGGTCTCACTCTTCTAGCTTTCTGCTTGATGGCCATCATGGTCTTCGGTATCGTCACGGCTATTACTGAAGTTGGATGCTTTGTTCCTCACCCAGGCAATTCCATGAACAATCTCACCAGTCGATTCTTGTCAAAGTCTCTCGGTTTCGCACTGGGGTGGCTCTACGTCTACTCATTCGGGATGATTGTCGCATACGAGTTCAGTGCTATGGTCATTATCATCGATTATTGGCCAAATGACATCCATCCAGCCGTCTGGGTTGTCGTCGGTTTCGTGTTCTTCATGGCTATCAACCTCCTGCCTGTCGGTGTATATGGAGAGACAGAGTTCTGGTTCGCCCTTCTGAAGGTCGTCATGGCCACTGGCCTTCTCCTTCTTGCGCTGATCCTCATGCTCGGGGGCGGCCCAACCGGAGAACGTCTTGGATATCGATATTGGAACGATCCTGGCGCCGTCAACGCGTATCTCGTCCCAGGAGCAGGCGGAAAAGCCACATCATTCCTCTACGCCTGGGTCTTCTCTGGCTTCTCTTTCTACTTCGCTCCTGAGCAGCTCATCCTCGCCTCTGGTGAGATGATCAACCCTAGGAAGAACCTTCCCACTGCTGCCCGCCGCTTCTTCTTCCGCTTGGTCTTCTTCTACGTCCTTGGTGCTGCTGCTGTGGGCTGCATTTGCCCATCTAATGCACCTGGCCTGACTTCCGGTGCCGGCAACGCCAACGCTTCACCCTGGGTCATTGCAATTAAGACTGCCCAAATCGACATTCTCCCTTCTGTCATCAACGCTGGTATCCTCACAGCTGCTATGTCTGCCGGTGTGGCGTACCTGTTCATGGCCTCACGCTCTCTTTTTGCCCTGTCGCTCATTGGACAGGCTCCCAAGGTCATGTCCAAGTGCAACAGATGGGGTGTTCCGTACGTGGCTCTCGTCAGCGTGAGTTCCCTCGGCCTTCTCGGTTTCCTAGTAGTCAATGCCGAGGCTGGCCAGGTGTTCAATTGGTTCATCAGCATCACCAACACTGCAGGCTACACGTCCTGGATCGTCTGTTGCGCTCTCTACCTTCGGTTCCGAAAGGCAACCGAGGTCAAGGGTATCACAGTTCCTTACCGATCATTCATGCAGCCCTACGCCTCTTGGGCCTGTCTTGTCGTCTTCAGCTTTCTCCTGCTCGCCAATGGCTTCACCAACTTCTACCCCGGCAACTTCTCTGTGAGCGGCTTCATCACAACCTACATCGGTATTCCGCTTTTCCTTGCATTGTGGCTTGGGCACAAGCTCATTGTCGGAAGGAATGACCCCTGGCTGAATTCCATTGAGGAGATGGACATGATCACTGGTGTTCGCGAGGCGGAGGATGATGCCGAGCGCTGGACTGCGGCTGAGGAGGAGCTTAAGGGAGCTAACAAAGGTTCCTGGATAGGCAAGATTCGCGTGCTCTGGGGCTGATCACTTGAAGTTCACACTGGCGCACTTGTAGTTTTCTAATTCTCTGCACTCGCACATCCAATTGACACTTGTTGATATTACGTACAATGAAGACTTTTGCTTAGTATCAGTATCCAAGTGTTCAAAGTGTACAATCGGGATCACCTTCTATCTGTTATGGTGCACGAATGGACCTTGAGCTATATCTTGACTCTTCTCGTTACACACTATACTACGCGAAGTTCAAGCCCTTCCACCCTGCCTCCTTGCTCTCATCACACTTATCCAACCACTGTTGATAAGTTCCACTATACTTCGCAATTCTCCTCTCACTCCTTCCATCAATATTTGTATTCACACCCGTTGCCCAACCGCTCACGAGCGAAGAAAGGAGCCCGTCTCCAGTTGCGACAACATGCTGATACCAATCCTCGGCAGCTTTCGGAGTCGGGTCAACATAAGTGTAGCCCTTTCTGTGGATGAACTGCAGGAGTTCCATCACCACATTGACTGAGTTCTCGATACTGCGAGGAACGTTGCCGTAGGGTTGGTGAGGCCCAAGGATCATGAAGACGTTTGGCAAAGATGGCGCCATGAGACCAAGGAATGTCTTGGTGTTGTGGTCAGGCCAGATGGGTGGGGGATTCGCAACCTTCCCGTCCGATTGGTAACTTGGGCCAAACAACGGTCGGTCGTCCGCGCCGTACCAGTTGATAGCGGACAAAGCACCAGTGATGGCATCAAAGCCTGTCGCGTACACCAAGACATCAAGCTCGCGATCCGTGCCATCTGTCGTACTGATTCCACTTGCAGTAACTGTCGCAATCGGTGTCTCGCGAAGATCGACAAGATGAACATTTGGCTTGTTGAAGGCTTCGAAATACCCGCTTTCCAACGGGACACGCTTCGTCCCGAACCCGTGATCCTTCGGGATAAGCTTCTCGGCAACGACAGGGTCGTGGACGCGAGCCCTCATCTTCGCAGCCATCCAGCCTGAATACTCCTTGTTCGCCTTGGGGTTGGTATACGTGTCGCTGAAAACACCCTGCCACTTTCCGAACCCTGGCTCGTTGTATAGCTTTTCCCAGAAAGCCTCGCGTTCTTCTTCGGGAACATCAAACAGAAGCCGAGGATCGGGGCTGTACAAGAAGCCCGTTGGTGATTTAGCACACTTCTCAAATATAGCGTCGTACTGTTCTTTGTATGCTTTCATTGTATGGGCCTCGATTGGTTTATTCCGAAGAGGAGCGCACCAACTAGCTGTTCTTTGGAAAACGGTTAAGGACTTGAGACCTTCAACCTGTGAAATGGCGGTAATAGTCTGAATGCCTGTAGCAGCCGTTCCAATAACTCCAACTCGTTTTCCAATAAGACCAGTGGTGTAGTCAAAGTCCTTGGGCCACCTTGAAGTGTGGAAAGCCTGGCCTTTGAAGTTCTCAATACCCGGAATTTTGGGGAGTTGGGGAGCCGATAGAATGCCGACACCAGTAATTATGAACCTCGCCGTATAGACGCGATGCTCCGAGTCCTCAAGCGACCACGATCGGGTTGCTGCCTGCCATCTCGCAGTGACAATCTTGGTATTGAATTGGACTTCATTCTGTATGTCGTTCTTGTTACAGAAGCCCTGGATGTACTTTAGGATCTCAGGCTGAGATGCAAACTCCTCTTTCCAGTCCCACTGTTGAAGATACTCTTTATCCCATGACAGGTGGTACGATACTGACTCTGAGTCAAAGCGAGCGCCAGGGTAGCGATTGAAATACCACGTGCCTCCTACTTCGTCAGCAGCCTCAACAGCCTTGATGCGCCACGACGGGAAAAGCTTGCGGAGGTGGTAGATGCAGCTGATGCCAGAGAGCCCGGCTCCTATAATCAGGACGTCGTATTCGGGCTCGTGACCTAGCGATCCCATTGCTTCGGGAAAGAAGAACGAAGAATGATTGTGTTGAAGATAATAATTGCTGTAGTGTGATCAGAAGCAAGTGAGAGCGGCGCAGCGACCTGGATCAGCTTGGGCGCTACTTCAGAGGCACGGCACCATTGATCAGACAATTGTCAGCGACCGCTGTGCGACTGCAACGTGGTGATCTCTGAAAGAGTCCAGTCTTATCACAGACGCGCAGTCTAAGCGAGACGCTCCGGCTTAGGAAGAGGTAGTCTTAGGTGTTGCGCTATCTCGTCACCAACGGAAAGTCGATCCGATAATTCCAGGTCGCGGGAGACCTCTCGCATCCCCCCATTATCCTTCAAGATGAACCATTTCTGGGCTGATAGGATGGTCCACTGAAAGCGCATGCTACCCAACGCGTGGGCGATCGTTGTAAACTTCCCTTTTCAAAACCCAGCCCCTTTGTTGGCGTCGCCGCATAGTGGAACCTTGTAAGTGCGTGCACATGGCACACAGCAAGTACGCTGCGATTCATCACCTATCTAGAAGTCCCTTGTTATCTTGACTATTGAGCAAGCGCAAGGCGAGGTTTAGTTCAGGTCGGATGTCGGATTCCATAGCTTCGAGCCAACCTACTACAAACGAGGAAGAGTAGCTCGACCTCCGGTGTAGGGATGTAGTTATTGGCCTGCCGTTCGAGTTACTATCGCTTCTTCATATCATACAACCTTTGTAGTTCATCACTGGTTTCAATCTTCGATTCTAGATTCCCTGACTATGGATGTTCATGGATTTGCAGTTATCACCGGCGCAGGCTCAGGCATCGGCCGTGCGTGCGCACAAACATTCGCCCGGGACGGAGCTGCTGGCGTTGCACTCCTCGACATCGACGCTGACGGCCTGTCAGAGACTAAGCGACTTATTGACCTCAAACATCATACTTCTATTTCTGGGAAACCATGTCGCGTCATCACGTTTGCCCTCAACGTGACCGACGAGGTCAATGTCTGCGAAACCGTAGACCTCATAGTCAAAGACTTCGGTCGAATCGATTACTGTGTCAACGCTGCTGGAGTCGCTTATAAGCACCAAGGAGGCGCTGCGTTTGCTGAAACGAAGGAGTGGCAGCGGGTGATTGACATCAACCTGAATGGCACTTTCTACATGCTCAAGGCTGTGGCAAAGACAATGCTCGACCAGGAACCTATAGCCTCGACCATCGACGGAAGACCCCTTCAGCGAGGCTCCATCATCAATTTCGCTTCTATTCAAGGCTTTATCGCAACTCCTCTCTCAACTTCATATGTCACCTCCAAACACGCAGTAATCGGCCTGACAAAAACGGCGTCGGAAGATTATGCGGAGAAGGGCTTGCGAATCAATGCTATTTGCCCTGGCTACGTCGAGTCACCCATGACGATGAATACCCCGGAGATCAAGAAAGTGCTGGAGGAAAAGGTCGCGGGGGCTGTTCCCATGAAGAGAGCCGGCAAACCCGAGGAGATTGCAGATGGGGTTGTGTTTTTGGCGGGAGGCAGGAGTTCGTTCGCTACGGGCAGCACACTCGTTCTTGATGGAGGCTATATCCAGCGATGAAATAAGCGTCGCATGTAGATAATGCATCTCTTCTAGCACATCAAGAACATGTCCCCTTCTGTGGTTTGCTCACAGCATCGATGTTCGGTTAGTCTAGCTAATGCGCCCGATAGACTCGGTAAGCACAATGTACACTCGACAAAACTTAGTCCATACCGAGATTATCCTACAGGTGTTAGATTCAGAATTAGCGATAGCGGCCGATGGCACTAATCGTAGCTCTGTGTCGTCGGGCAGCTTTATCGCCGAGACAACGGCATGATAAGGAGTCAAGCCATATGACTCGCGTCTATCAAGAGGCACCACTTTAACTCGGCTCCGCTTGCCTATTCGAAGTGAACCATGTTCGCGCCCCCAATCGCCTTCCTCAATCGGGATACCTCCCAAGTTCAAGAAGTGATACCTTATGCAGGGAATCTTTGCCGAGAAAGGACGCCCATGAGGTTTAGAACAGCCGATATCGCCCACATAGCTTGATGGAGCCTCTCTAAGATGAGGATGGAGGCAGGACGAGGCAAGCAGGTTCGCCCGCATTGGAGAGAAAAGAAAGTATCACTTGAACTTCCCTCTTTCATTTGTCCTTGATCATCACATCTCTGGACCCGACGCAAACATGTCACGATCCGTCAATGGGCAGTCCGCGATCGTCACCGGCGCGGGAAGCGGGCTCAATCTTGCATTGGCGACGGCATTACTATCCCTAGGCTGCAATGTTCTCCTCGCAGACTTGGCTCTGAGATCCGAGGCAGAGGAGCTGGTTAAAAAGCATTCTCAAGCTTCAGCTGGCAAAGGGCGAGCAATCTTCCAAGAAACAGATGTAACATCATGGAAGCAACTGGACGCCATGTTCACCACCGCAGCGAGAGAGTTTGGTGATGTGAATATCGTGGTTGCAGGAGCTGGAGTATTTGAACCGGTTCGTCTGAGCCGATAATGCTTCTTTGAGTTGTAATACTTGAGGGGAACACTGACCATCGTTTGGATATCAGGACTTTAGCAGCTTCTGGATACCCCCGGGTTCAAGCAAGAGTCGCGATACAGTAGACGGAGATCGCTTCGCCCAGATCGACATCAACATCACACACCCCATTCGCACAACTCAACTCGCCATCTCCAGCTGGCTCAGCAAACCCTCCGACACCACGCCAAAGACAGTCGTGATCGTATCAAGCACCAACGGGCAGCAAGCCTCGTTCGCCACACCAGTCTACGCCGCTACGAAGCACGCCATCAACGGGTTCGTAAGGTCCTTAGGAAAGCTTGAGCAGTCTCACAATATCCGTGTTGCCGCTGTTGCACCTGGTATCATGCGCACGCCGATGTACTTGGAGAATCCAGAGAAGTTGTCCTCAATTGACCAGTTGAAGGATGCGTGGTCGGAGCCGTCAGAGGTCGCGGAGGTCATGCTGGCGCTGATTGAGAGGGATTCGATTGGCGTCAACGTCCTCAACCCTGAGTGCCCGGATGATGCAATCAAGATCACGGGTGGATGCGTAATCGAGGCCACTCCCGGTGGTGCAGTCCGGTCGGTTGCGCCGTATAATGATCCTGGACCGCTGGGACCTGGTGCTCTAGCGTCTAACATCCTGAAGCTGGAGGACGAGATCAAGAGCACACTGGTTCCTGGTTGGGGAGTTGCTGGCCTTCCGACCCCTGGGGCATCACCATAAGTATCAAGGTTATTGACAGGATCTAAATGTATATAAAAGCGATCTAGTTCGAGATCCTTCACCACGTGCATATGGTCAATGGTGCAGTCCCGATTCTGCCGCCATTCACGTTCCGCATATGGGTTACTGGCTGGTGTCTCAACAGTTGTAACCGCCTTTGTCCCAAATCTTGATGAACAAATATATTCAGTGGCGGTATCTAGCTGCGCTTGGCTAGCTATTGTCCTGCTGCCAGTGTAGATATACAAAGAAGAAAAGAAAAGCTCCGGTCTGCGGAAGTCTCCACAAGGGGTGACTGAACAGTTTCGCAGAGCCTTCCGCATGCCTCGCCACCGCCATGAAGGGCAACGTTCCATCAGCTCGTTGACGAAGCTGTCTTACAAGCACTGCGAGTACCAGTCATTCGAATACTTGCAGGTACCAGCAGAGCAACACTTCGGCCCGTTCCAGCCCAAACCACCGCACTGTCCCCACATACCAGAGCATGTACCAGTGCCCGCGGAAGAAGTTGTAGAAGTGGCGAAGGTGGTAGACGTGCTTGAGCTGGTAGTTGTAGTCGTAACCGGAGGCTGCGAGGTGTTGGGGACGCTCGTGGTGGAGGCAGTGCTGGTGCTGACGGAGGTACCAGCGTCCAGAGCGCTGAGAATGGCGGTGTAGGCGGGCTTCTTCTGGAAGTTGCTGTTCCATGGAAGAGCGTCGCCGGTGCCCGAGAAGGTGTTGGGGACCCAGGAGTACTTGTCCGTCAAACCCCAGGTAGTAATGCCGAGGCACTTTGGCGTGAGGGCACAAGCCTTGACAACATTGCCGTAATCCGTGGCTTGCTGCTGAAGCTTACCATTATCCGATGGGAGGTTCATGCGGATATCAAGCTCAGTATAAGCAACATCAACGCCAAGGTCGGTGAAAGCCTTGAGGTTAGACTGGTACTGCGTGTATGAAGGAACTTGGCCGACGACAAGATGGGCTTGCAGACCAACACCTATAAACCAAGTTAGCATTGTATATTCTGGAGGACAAAAAGATAAAGAGGAAAATGGAAAATACCAT
Source organism: Sarocladium kiliense (assembly GCA_030734395.1). NCBI lineage: Eukaryota > Fungi > Ascomycota > Sordariomycetes > Hypocreales > Sarocladiaceae > Sarocladium > Sarocladium kiliense. The sequence continues at coordinate 573,496 of JAUZTG010000017.1, read as the reverse complement.
CAATCCTCGCGCCGTACTGCTTGATCAGCCTTACAATACGCTGCGCACCACTAGACTTGGAGCCTGCAAGCTCAATGTTGTAGTCATTGTAGAAGAGCTTCGCGTCTGGGTCGGCAGCAGCAGCTGTGCGGAAGGCGATCGGAATGAAGGCCTCGCCAATGGTGCTATAGAACGGGCTGTTGGAGCGACGGTAGCTGCCATCCTCCTCGAGCGCCTCGTTGACCACATCCCAGTGCTTGCATTTGCCCTTCCAGTGGGTCATGAGGTTTGTGATGTGGGTGTTCATAATAGAAATCATGGTCTGATTGTCGTAGCCATTGCGGACTATTCGATCAGCCGTTAGTGATGACGTCGACTTCTTGAAATGGAGCTGCTATTCTTACCCCAGTTAGGCAGTTGGCTGTGCCATACAGTCGTGTGGCAGCGAAGCAGCTGTCCTGCGCTGGTCGCGCTGTTCGCGATGCGATCACCATTGCCGTAGCTGAACTGGCCCCGGTTTGGCTCGGTGGCATCCCACTATGATATCTTGTTAGTTGATTGACCCTACTGATCAGTCATAGCTCAAACGTACCTTCATCTCATTCTCAGGAGTGACAGCACCAAATTCCTCCTTGTTGTTGGCGATGTTCATGAAGGTCCCATCGCTAAGCTGGTTGACACTGTACTCGGTTCCAAAGTACTTCATGCGAGTTAGCACCCTTCTCGAGACTCAACAATGCCAATGACCGGAATATCAATGCGCACCTTGCCGATCTTCTGCGCTCTGGCGTTGAGGCCGTCGGCGGCAACAAGCCCTGAGGACGCCGCAAGAGCGAGCGTCACAGTCTGAAGGAGACCCATGCTTGGCAAAGATATATGCTGCAACAAGTTGAATGGCCAAGACTTTCTCGCAGTGAAAGAGAACCTTGTCAATCGGAAGACTCCGAGATCGACTGGCTGCTCATCCGCTTTTATGCTTGGCCTTCTCGAGTTCCCTTTTTTGCCATCTCGGCTGATTGAAGAAGCGATTCATTGTTCGACATGATCCCTGAAGCTTTCTCTTTTTTCAGGCAGTAACCCGGTAAATCTAGTCGCAGTTAGCCAGCTTCGGTAATCAATTCTAAAGAGGGACTGTTGCGTGGAGAAAGGAGGCTCGCTTCGCTGAAACTTCCCTTTCAAACACCGGAGGCTCTTCCATGAGCTCAATCTGGGTTAGCTGGGATAGATGGGGCCAGGAACTATCATGAAGGGTTCGCCGACTGCTTTGACCCAGTTGGGTCGGCAGTAAGCCATGTGGTAGTGGCAGGCCATTTAACCATGGAAACAGCACAAGCTTAGGACACATGCTTCTGAGGGTCGTATGGCATTGCTTCCTAGCACAAGTGTAGGGGGAGAGTATTGTCATTCTATCTGCCGTGCTCTGTCGGAGCGGAGCGGGCGCGGAGAGGCGTGGTTGAACCATGAATGGCCGGCTAATATCCCCCAGACTATCACTAATGTCGAGATTAGACCCAGGATCTAGACTCGCGTCTTCATTTATCTGGCCCCATTCCGACAATCGTGCAACACCCTGGCCCGCCAGATTCGGCCATCGGAGCTTTACATGCGCATAAAGGGACAAGTAATAGGGAAAGTTTCCAGCCAGGACTGATCCAGCAAGGCGAACGACATGTGACTGAACCATTTATCCGACAGTTTTCGCATCGGCTGTTGATTCCGTTTCTGATGGGCTCAGGCGAATATGAACGCTGGTTACTCGCTCGCATGTTTGGAAGAAGCTCTGACGCAGGCCGCTAGCCTTGGACATGAATGCTTCAACAATGAACACTGACGACTTCAAAGTCCCTGAGATAGGCACAGGCAAGCTAGTCTTTTAGTACTGATCGATTCTTGAACGTAGATGATCGAACAGGTCGAGGTGGTGTAAGCAACTTTGGTTCCCGTGCAGCCCCAATATCCGTTATCCGCATCGTACCATCCATCCCTGGATCAGATCGTGAGATCTTGGTCTAATGAGAAACGCTAATATCGTGAAACGCAACCTCTGTTGGGGCGTCTCCCTGGCTGTAATTGCCAGTCTTGAAATAGCACGGCGGGGCATTCAGGTTATATGTATCCAGATTCTGGACACTGCCACCATTGAGAGCGATAGACAGCGCATTACGCTCATAGCGTAGTTCGAATGTGAAGATCTGGCCTACGGCCACATGGCCGACAGGCTGACGTATCTGATTACCTCCCGCAGTCGTCTGCGCGACTCCGATCTCAATATCGCCGTTGGGTTCGTAGTAGAGCTCAGCGACGGGCTTGTTCGGTTGCAGGTTATGAAGGATCTGGCCGATGGCGATGCCGCCGTTGCCGGGGACCTTCACGGCCAGTCTCACTTTGAGCCGGTTGACGCTGCTCTTGGGATCCCAGCTATTTGGGTTGGTCTCCCGAAGCTCAGTGCGACAGTGTTTGCTGTTAGGCGTAGTCACACAGCCACTTGTGCTCGGAGAGCCAGGAACCTGAGGCGTAGTGAACTTGTTAGCAGTGGACGTAAGAACCGGAGGATGACGCTGGTGTCTGTCGGCTAACCTTCATGATAAGGCTTCCGCTCGACGAAGTGAAGAAGTAGGAGCGGTCAGACCACCCATCGCAACCCACCAGGTCATTGGATGAGATGGTCCTAGGTGAGCTTGGGTTGCTGCTCGACCCTATCGGGAGCTGAAGATTAAACCGGCTGAGATCGAAGTTGCCTCCCGGAGCGCAGTTGGGATCCTGAGCGACGGCGATTCCACCGAGCCATATGACAACGGCGAGAGGTAGGATGTTTGCAATTGACTTCATCGTGCAGTCATGAACAAATCGGCTTCCGATAGGCTGCTTGAAGGAACAAATCGAGGGCTGGTATAACAAGGAGATGGACGCTATCGAGTCTCAAAGGGTGTTCCCTTCGGAGCTATTATATGCAAGTCAAGTAACTTCTCAAAGGTCACTTCCATAGCTTCCTAGCGCATCCTAGTTGTGGTTACACCTGTGATCGACATCCACCCGTCCGGCAGTGGATGGTTGCTCCGTGATGAGACGGGGGTGCGCAGCTAGGGCATGCGTTGGATTCCCTCTACTGAGCAGTGATACTACTCCAAAGAGGGAATTCATGTCAAATGACATGCAAGTGTCAATAGAATAGGAATATATTCCATGCCGTCGGGAATCTTAATTTACCATCGCTCGGTCCCTCCTGGTACAACACGGCTGTGTTGCGTGCCTCCGTATCGTACCCCCACCGTAGAGACTGCCTATGCTTATGCTTATGCAAACACTATACTTATGGTAATACATCGATTCCGTATCCCTAAAATTTTGGAAGACAAGAGCAGAACGACGTTAGCACTCATCATCTCCCGTCAGGACACACCTGGGGAAGCTCAGCTTTGGTGCTAAATTATGTCATGCATCGTTGCATCGAAGGATTGGCGGAGATGACATGGTCGAAAGCAGAAGGTGTAAGTTGACTGGCATGTCTATGCAACCCTGCACGGATCTTGGCGACGCAACCTTTTGTCAAAGGCCAAGCAAGACGCAGATCCTGTGGACTAAGGGAGCCCCTCGAATTCACTTCCTAATTGAACGTTGCGTGTATATCCTGCAGCATCCGGGCGGTTGTGCGCGCTCGGGAAAGACAGGCCTGTCCTGCGATCCCAACTTCATCAGACTTGAAAGGTGTATATTCGGAGCTCTGTGATTGTATATATGTATTTAGCGGCCTTCTTCCAACCCGATGCCCGTCCATCTGCCTGTAGAGGACTGACGCCCAAGTCCGGAGCCAGGCAACCAATCCGCAGAAATGGTCGAGGAAAAACACGAAGACCCGTATTTCTGTCTGTTAGCGATCAATCATACGTGAGGGCCGGGTCCGGGAAATCGCACATGTCTTACGCCGTTGTCGCCGGCAATGGGATGGCGGCACGAGGCGACAGCTGCGTGCCTGACTTCACTACAAGACACAGTATGTTAGTCGACGACCAAGACTAGAAGGATAGAAACATCTTGTACTTACTAAGTCATCGGGGAACGGTTATTAAATCTTCCTCCATATCCACCAGCGGAGCGGCGAGAACAGTCGTCTCATGTCCCTCCTCCGTCCGCTCTGGCTCGAGTCCAAGGAGGACTTCGATCGCTCGCATCTAGCGAGCGAGGATCCCGAGGAGGATCGGCATAATAACTGATGCCGACTCAGGCATCTTGTCCTTTATGTGGCTTTTTGAGCCTTCTTTCTTCGCGACGGTGGTGGTGTTGGTGGCGGTGTTGGAGGGAGGTGAATTCGAACTTTGGAGTCTTCTGGAATGTCGAGAACTGTGCGGGACGAATTTTTGGGAAAAGCAGACGAAAGAATTGACTGGCTGGAAAATGGACCAGAATTCAATCGCGTGGAATTCAGCAGTGAAGCATCGGGCTGGGGCGTGGCATCCGCACTCTGCACACCTCATGCATAACTTCTGCATTGGCCCGGTGCCAGCAATCAGGACCACTGCATTCTCTGTGCTACTCCCAGACTCGGAGAATGGCATCGTTTGAAATCGAATTACGGTCTGGGGACATGGTGACTGTAAGGGTTTGTAGGTCTGCGTAGTTATTTGTCGCTGGCCTGGAGTTCCTCGCTACAGTAGCGTCAATATGACATGTTGATTACTCTTGATTCATCTACCTCGTTCTCCGAATGTCATATCTGTTTCCTGTCCATGTTTCACGTCTTTCTCATGCTCCAATCCTCACCCATGGCCATCACTTGAGGCTCAAGCAGCCCAGCTCTGGTAATCTCCCCACGCCAAAGACCCTCTCCCTCGGGGCCACACCTCACCCTCCAGCCCGGCCAACTTGACGAAAACCGATTCTACGAGCTTCGAAATATCTTCAAAATGTTCAGCGCGTTAAGACATATCTGCTGGGCAACTTGGTCGAGCTTTCGATTCATTTTGGAGCTCGTTTTGCACCGATTTCCCCGATTCCGAGTCCGAACACGAGACGAGAAGAGAGCTTCAACACCACAATACCACATGAAGCCGCTGCAAATTCTCATGATAGTTTCCATACACCGACTCAAAGACTTCAACTCATTTCTACATCATTTGAAGCTCAATTGTGGTTGAGGTTGTGGTTTTCATCTGCGATTACAGCTGCCTTTAGTGGCTGGGGCCCAACAAAACTTTTCGACCACACGAGACCGCATCACCGAAAACATCACCCAAAGCAAGATCGTCTCTTCAATACACCTTCAGTGAGTATCTTCTTTTTTTCCCTGCATTCTGTCTCGCAAAGTCCAGCATTGGGCGTGCCTCTGCTCCTCAGCAGCGTCCCCCCAGCTCGTCGCTGTGACGCCACCCTAGCGCATCGTGGTGTGGGCGTAGACCATCACATCATTCGACACCTCTCACCTCTCCTTGCAACTTCTCGGGAAGTGCTTGGACGTAAGGCTCACGATCAAGTGCGGCGTGAACAGACTGTCTTGTGGTGGGGAGCCTGGCCGACACTGCGCCCCGTGTAAGGCTGTGACTCTGTGACTGTGCTCATTACGATTGAAGGCATCCACAGCTGACTCACAAGCAACAGGGCGAGACTCGGAGAACTCGAACGACAGTCATCGGACATCTCGACATCTGCAGTTCTATTTTCTACTCCGATGGTGGACATTCTGCTGCGACGACAAGATTCGCAAGAAGAAAGGCATCTCTCATGAGAACAGCCGCATCATCGATTCGGCTCACCCCAATCTGCTTCACACTTACACATACAGACCAGCAACTTGGACGAAGTCGTCCCAGCTGCCCTGAACAACTCCTACGATCATGGGAGGCTCGGCTTTCAGCGTCGGGCCAGATCCGCTGGATACTCCGCGCATGCCGCCGGATGTCTACGAAGCGGTCAAAGCGCACTGCAGCGCCAAGTTGCAGGAGCTCTTCATCTGCGTCGCCTCTCCGATCGAGGGTCCAGGCAAGACAGACTATGGCGACGTCGACATTCTGCTCGCTTGGCCCAAGACGCCCTTCGCAGACAAGAGCACGGCGCTGGACGCTGTGAAGAGCACACTCTCGGCACGAAGAGCGATCATGAATCTGGGCGAGACGTCTGCCAACTTTGCCATTCCATGGCCGTCAGACAATCAAGATCACACATCACAGTCGAAGTTCATCCAAGTAGACGTCAGAATCTGCGATACTCTCCAGTCCCTCCATTGGATCCTCTTCAAGCACGCTCATGGCGACATCTGGAACATTCTCGGGTCTATGATCCGTCCCTACGGCCTCACCATCGACGAACAAGCTCTCTACATCCGGGTTCCCGAGATCGAAGACTCGAATCGGAAACGTTCCAAAGTCTACCTCACGGCTGAACCCATTGAGATCCTTCGCTTCCTTGGTCTGCCGCTCTCTTCGTGCTGGGAAGAGCCTTTTCGAAGCAGGCGGGAGATGTTCGAGTATGCAGCGCAGTGTCGCCTGTTCTGGGTTCGGTCTGCCCATGAACCCATCAGCGTCTTGGATGATGCTGAGAGGGTGATGGTCGATGGAGGAGCGGAAAGAGATCGCGCAGAGTTGAAGTCGAACGACCGCCGGAGGATGAACCAACGTCCCACCTTTCGAGCTTGGATCGACGACTTTGTTGCAGAGTGCAGACACCATGGTCTGTACTCCGTGAAGCCAACGACACGCGAGGCTGTCACCGAAGAAGCACTCGAGCAGTTCCAAGTGCGAGCCGAGTTCGACCGGCGCCGAAACGATTTCCTACGAGATCGACAGAAGGATCAGATTGTCAAGATGATCAAGGCATCAGCTAGGGAGGCGGATCCTGAGGATCCGAGGGCTATCATATACAGGTCGTGTCAGGTCAAGGCACTCAAGAGGGTTATACTCGAGGGGGACGAGCGGTACGGGGTCACGATGGCGAGGGAGACACTACTGGACAAGGATGGATTCTACATGGAGGAACAGGTTCATGCGTTCCTTGAGGAGCATGGAGGAGAGGTTGGGAATGCTGCTTTTGCAAGACATGAGGATATCTACTTGGCACGGAAGGCAGTCGAGGGCACGAAGGATTGAGTTGGTTCCTAGGGTGAGGGGTATAGCCAGGAAGGTTCTCACGATAAAATGACTTATACGATGATGAGGTTCAAATGCAGATATCTTAGTCAATTCTAGCTCTTACGACAAGGTGCTTACACGAATCTGAAGCTCTTGGCTTGCCTTATCTGTCAATATGAGTAGCATCCGGCACAACATGATGTTGCGCGTACAAGCCCACGAAGAGCACAAAATTCATGCGCAAACCCTCACCCTCCTCTGCAACGTTACTAACGCGCCCGGCACGCACACAATGACGCACAGCTCACAGAATATCGAAGAATCAGAACAATAAGATTGCAAAGACTGCTCCTGCAGCTGTCAAGTAGATCATTTGCAGGTGATTGCCCAGGAAACGGGCCGGGGAGGGCGGTCCGGGTGGGTCAGTTGAATGTGAGCAAGATACGCGAGCTTAGGGGTGTGATGGGGAGGGGTTGAATGCAGGAAATGCACAGCTTCATCAATGGGAGCATTGCGGTTGTTTGACTGCGAGAGCAAGTTTCCTTGAGTGATTCAGGAGTTGGTGGTGATGTTCTGAGGGAGTGGTGAGCTGGGTGATGAGGGCCACATCACAACAGAATGCAAGCCGTGGCAGTCTCAATCTCAAATACCACGGCAGTTCACGGTAAGGTAGTTAGAACGTGTATTTCCGTCGACAAGAGGCTTGATATTGGGTCTCAGCTCACATGCTGTCCTGATTCTTGTGTTAGATGATATTGGGCTGCCTCATGCCGTGGCTCACTATGCGGTTCACTTTACTGTAATCCCAAGCTCAGACACCGTCAACATAGTAAATAGAACTCTCTCATATCTCACAAACTGTAGCTGTCTAATGCATCCATGAAGAGCATCAATACGCCATCCACGTTATCCATCCCTTACACAATTCTCTCCATCGCACACCCACCCCTGTCTATTGCTCTCGTTTGCTTCATCCCACTTCTCTATCCAATTACCCATCGCCCGCCAGCCGTTCCCAGCACCTGATGGCATAATTGACGCCATTCAGTATTATTCCCATCACCCACGAGCCCCTTTTCCGTTTCCCCGTATATAACTCCCCCTTCCCTCCCTTCCCTCTCTCTTCTTTTCTTTTTTTCCCTCCCATCTCACCAACAAACATGGATGCTGCTCCCGCCGCCTCCTTTGTGGCCTCCTCTTCGGAGGAGGTCACCAGCAGCAGCAGCAACAGCAGCAACAACAACGGTGCACCCGTCACCATAACCGGGCAGGACCTCGAGGACCCGTTCCTCGACGCCGGCAGCGGTGCCGCTCCCTCTGGGGAGTACACCCTGCCGGCGCCACCACCTCCTGAGGACGGTGGCTTCGTGGGCGGAGGCACCCACGGCTCTGCAGAAGGGTCTATTGGCTCTGCTGTTCAGGTGCTGAGGGAGGATCCTCCTCCATCACACGAGGCTGCCGCCTCTCAGCACCCGGTCTCCTCTGGGGGACCTGAAGCCTCTTCGGGAGCGGCAGAGGGTTCTCTGGGGGAGCCGGTGCAGGTGGCGGAGCAGTGGGAGCTCCCGGGAGAGGTAAGTTCACTCCTTCGCCGTTTTGCTCTTGCGCTTCATTTTGGAACTTGCTGACCTTTCTCTCACACTCGCAGCAAGGACCAGATGGCACCGTGACCAACTACCCGGTGACCCTCCCCCTCCTCTTCATCGCCACGTAAGTCCTCTTCCTCTTCCTCCTTCTCCTGCTTTCTTCCCTCTCTTCCTCTCCTCGTGCAACAGGATCTCCGCTGACTTCACTCACAGCGAGTACATGGAGCTCATCAACTGCCGTGGCTGTCTCTTCCGAGTCCCCTTCATGATCCTCAGGGATTCTGACTGGTGGAAGCATGTCCTCATCCACTTCCCTCGTCCTCCTGTCGGCTGGTTCCTTGACTTTCCCCCCGAAATCTTCGGCCTTTTCCTCACCATCGCCTTCTCTTCTCGTGGGCTTGAGGGAGATGAGCCTGGGGTCAACTTAATGATGCTCCTCTATGCCCTTCAGATCGCTCTGCGCTGGGGCTTGCAGGACGTGCAGCAGAAGATCGAAAGCTCCATTCCTCGCTACATCTGCCGTATCATCCTCCGTCACAACCCCCACGATTCCATGAATGGCATCTTCTTGGGCCGCGACACGATCATGCGCCGAGCTGTTGAGCTGTACCGCTGCTGGTTGTATGTTCGTTATGCTCCCGAGCTCGCCTGCGCTCTCACCGCAACCCAGATCGTCCGCCTCTGGTACTTCGTCATCCCAGAAGATCTGTGGCCGGCTTTGACTTCCGACTTCCACGATGACTTCATGGATACACTGTGGCTGTGGCAGATGTTCCAGCCTGTTTCGCCAGCCGAGGGTTTCATCGAGTACTTCCTGACTTGGCATATCTTGTGCGGCTATATTGATCAGCTGTGGCATGACGTTGGGAACATCCGTGGGCGCTTTACTGCAACTATGCAGACTGCCAGAGAGACTACCGCACAGTTCGCTCTGATGCCGCCTCCTTCTGCCGAAGGCTTGCGCGCCATAGAAGCTGCTGGGAACGCAGCTCGTGCCAGTCGCCCTGCTCCCGGTACCATGCAACGCGGTCGCATCGAGTTACGGCCTGCTGGTCACAATCCTCTTCGACACGCTCGCCATCACTCCTGCCCTCCACGACTGGCTTCTCAGGCTCCTCCTGCACAGGCCAATGAGGTGGATCAAGAGCCTCTCGCAAACTCTCCTGCTGCTGCCCCTGTCACGGAGACTGTGCAGACTGTTGATCAGTACGTGCAAGCCGAGGTTCCCCTTCAGCTTAAGAACTGGGTGAACCAAACTCCTACTGCGCCTGCTTCAAGCAGGGGTCGCGCTGCTCGAGCGGCTCGAGCAACCGCAATTCGGAATGGCAAATCTCCTTCAACTCCAGCCGATCCGCCTTGGCTCCAACGCAGTGCTCCGATTCCAATCCCCGAGCGCAGCCATAACTATGCCAACCACAACCACAGCGACCAGGTGCTCTCATACATCTCTATCTCCCCTGATAGCAATGTTTGTGCCAACAATGCTGATCGGTCTTCTCCTTCCACTGACTCTCCCGTGAGCAACGGCGATGGTGATCATTTCCAGCCATTCTTTCCCCTTTCTCTCTCAAGCGAGAGCAACCATGGCGTTGACAACACGCAACCACGCTCACACTTCTCAGTCTCAACTGACAGCAACGATGGTTCCGATGACGGTGCCAGCGATGTGCTCGACGATGGTTCCAACGATATCGCCACCGAAGAAAACCATGGCATGGCTGACGAGGGATCTGATGATGCCAGCATCGCCAACTATCCTTCTTCCAGCGACGAGGAAGTCTCTGTCGATTCAGAGCTTGCTGGTGGTGCCGAGGTGACAGTTACCCTCATGAACAATCCCGCCATCTTCGAAGCCGAGAACCCGGCCATCACTGAGGCTGCTGCCTTCTTCACCGAGAGCGTCTCGACTCAAGATTCGGTGGAAACTGACCTCGAGCATCATAACATCACCAACTCTGATGTCTCAAATGACACTTCTGTTGAGTCTCAGGCTAGCATTGTGTCTGCTCTCGTCCCTCAGGACACTCCAGCTCTCCTTCCCGCCCAGGATGCCCTCGAGGATATCCCGTTCCTTGACTTGAACGATGGTGCTGAAGAGCTAATCGATCTTGACACCGGTGATAATCAGCTCCACGATTTTCAACAATCTGATGGAGAGGCCGAAGACTCTGGCATAGCCGACCTCCTTGCTCCTGGTAATGTAGTGACGACTTCTCTTCTGGACGATCCAGCCGCCTTCGACGCCGCGAACGCGACCATCGGCGAGGCCGCCTCTGTCATTGCCCACAATGTTTTCATCACAGCATTTGTTGATGCTCTGAACGGTAACTTATCTATCGGAGATCCTATAGAGCCCGAGGCCGAAGACCTACCTACTGCCACCGTGGACCACGATTCCACCATGGCTGAGAATCCGTCATCTCCAGACTCTGCAGAGGTCGACGCCGACACCTCTGACTTGATCAGCTTTGAGCCTCCGAGTGAAGTCATTACTGGGGCAGTCCCTGACAACACTGGTCTGACACCCATCGGCTTTTCTACTGTTGGCAACGCGATGGCGACACCCTCTATTATGGACGATACAAGTCTTTTCCATGCCGAGATTGAAGCCATGGGCGACTTCGCCTTGATCCATCCGCAGAACGTCTTCATGGACGGACGCGCTGCTATCCTGGCCGACAACACGCCAATGGAAGACTCAGCAGAGCCAGACGTAAGGAACCCTCCTTCTTCCATCTCTGTCTGCGATCTCAAGAAGACCTGATCACCTTCACGATATCCCCCACGACACTGCCCCTTCTCCTGCTTTTGACTTTCGACGCCCCTCCCTTCGGCCTGCATTCAGGTCGCACATCACCCTCTTCCCGCATTTGCCCTCCAGTTGGGGCTGTTGATTTGACGACGAAATATGATTATGAGATTTACGAAACGACAAAAGACTTCATGACGCTTTGGATGGCTTCACGACATGATACGGAGGCATGCAGCTGGGCTGCACATCGAACAAAAGCTTCCAAGATCCGTTACAAACACGAACAGGTGAACATTCAACCCAGCACATACCCCCTTCTCCTCTTCAGTTGGAGATGGCTTTCTCAAAAACGATACGCTTCAAGGCCTATGGGTCGGCGATTGGTATACAAAAAGGGATCGGATGGGAGGACACCTCACGAGAAGGATGACTTGATGATCTTGAAGAACATGGACTCGATTTGGTTTCATACATTGGCGTTTGGCATACAGATGGACTCCCCATGGAGATACCGTACAGGATGAATATAGGGGCAGTGTCGTCGACAACTTTGAGCATCGTGACAGTTGAGCTGTGAATGGACCATCGTGACAATATTCATCGAATAAACGAGAACAAAGCAGGTATCTGACGAAGAAATCACAGTGTATTGTTTGGAAAACCCCCCCACGCGTCTCCATATGCAAAGCCGAGGAACCACCATGCTCATGATCACAATGCATACCACCAACATCTACCCCATACGACCTTCAAAACCACTTCGTAGCCTTCCCTCAGTCCGTCGGCATCTTCCAAAGTCCATCCCCCAAGAAATGCGCATCCTCCACCACCGGTCCCTTGCCCTTCGCCTTCACCTCATCCGTCCCAACGACCAACGTGCCAACCGCACAAGCCTCCTCCTTCCCCTCCGCCATAATCACCACCGGCTCCCCCTTCTCCAGCTCCCTACTCCACCTCCCATCCTCCAAAACCCTCTGGTCCATCTCCTCCCCCTCCTTCAACTTCCCGTCCACAGGCAGCCTCCCACCTTTACTCGTCAACCCCGGCGCCATCAACGTCGCTCCCGACAGCACGAATCGGATAGCGCCTCTATCAATCCTGATAATCGGGAAAGCTTGGGGGAAGCGGTGGACGAGCTTCAGGTGCGGGAGGATGGCGGAGGAGATGTCTTGCTGGTAGAAGAGGGGCTCGGACTCGAGAACGTAGAGGGTGTTGCGGTCGGTGAGCTTCATGCTGGAGAGGGAGGCTTTCTTGGGGAGGATCTCGTCGATGTGAGGCGTGAGGAGGGGGTATGTCGAGAGGAGAGACTGGCGAAGCGAGCGTTGAACGGAGGATTTGAGCTTCTGCTTGGGAGAGGGGGTGATGCTGTCGAATGGATGTGGTCAGGCGGGGTTTTGCAGGAGCGCGGGCAGAAGGTAGAACGTACTCTTTTTTGAACATGGTGGGCGGCTGAGTATGAATTGAGCTTGGGAGTAAATGACTTCGAATTGCTTGTGGGATGTCACAGCGTTGGCGCTGGAAGGATTGGAGGTAGGTTGGTTGGAGTGGTGGTTGTGAAGGTGGGATGTGCAGGGACTTTGAAGTTTGCCCCGCGATCGCGACTGGACGTGGCGTGGAGCTCTGGTGGCGGGGTCACAGCTTGCTCCAGACGAGAGCTCTGGGAGACACGACTTGGGCAAATCGGCCGTCAAAAGATGTTAAGTCGTCAAAGATTCGATTGCGGGAGACTTTCAGAGTCACTGGCGCTTCAAGATTGCAGTCATTCGCCGCAAGAGTACGCATACAGTCACAAGCCAGACAGTGGAGCATACGGGCAACACCACGCAGGGAGCTTGCCTACGACATCACAAGCGAAGCCAGCTGAAACATCATACTACAATGCGGTCTTTTTTCGTGTATCATTGCTTATCATAACATAGCCACATTCTCCCGCTGCGTTGTCCAGTTATTTTCCAACACTCGACTCCCCTTCGTTCACTCAACCGTGCGCAACATGCGACACAGTTCCGTCCTCCTGAAGATGAACGTTCAGTCTGTCCACGCGGAAGTCCTTGGTGACCATGGATCCGGGCTCGATGATCCGTGTCGGCTCGGGGAGGTCCTTCTTGCAGAATGTCTATCGAAAAGTGTCAGTATGGCTGGGCTGCCGCGACAAAAGGGTAGAGGATAATACAGTTTCGTTGGACTCGCTATCATGGAGCTTCTTGCCGACGAGCTTCTGAGTCCATTCCTCGTCCTTGGGGTTGCCAGAGGAGGTGGCGGTAGCGTTGTTGTTGACGCCGGGGACGACGAGAGGCATGGTTGCGGTGGTTGTAGTGGTAAACGTACGAAATAGAGGATTTCTGTGATGCTTGAGTACAGACGTCAGCATTGTGGTCGCTGTGAAAAAACACAAGAAGCTGATGGGGGAAATACCTTTCTTGCTACTGTGAAGTATTCGGAAGGGAATCAAATCAAGATGAAAGGCAGTAAGCGGCTTCTTGACCTCGGCGCCACTCGCGACAGTAATGGGAGGTGGTACTTCATCATAGAATGGGTTAAAGTGATGACGTCGCCTCACGTGCGCGGTCCTGTGGTTACGTTGCACCTGCCTTTACTGGCAGCAGCACCCGAAAACATTGCCCTTAATGATTTGGGGAATTCAGAGGACGCTAATTATTTGAGAAGAGAACTGGAGCAAGGACTTTTCAGCAATGTTTGGATGGTGATGTGGTCCACTTGGGATCTGAGCAATGTTTCACATTTGGTGATGGGTTGATGGCTTGTTCTTGGGGCTGGTGTTGGCTGGGCTGGGCATGCAATGCTTGGTAGGCCTTTATGCTGCCACCATCATCCCCAGGTGATTACGATATTTGTGATAAACTCATACTCTTCCTGAGTTTTCCATTGTCACAAAAATGAAGAAACAAAGATGATCATCGCAACCCCTGACCATTTCCATCTCGGGTCTCCCCGTGCGCAAACACTGACCACAGCCCACCTCCAGCAGCACAGCCTCCCTGACAGTGGCTTGTGCATCGCCATCGCCATAACCCGCCTAGTCTACTGCAGCAGCTCACTCCAGCACATCCCCCCTAATCTCACCACTACATCCCGCTAAGACACTCGCTAAGACAGGCTCACTGAACCGCACCTCAGTCCCCACCCCTGTAGTCCCGGCACTCAGCCCACCTCTTAACCAATCATATCGCCCCATCTTGCTGACGTTATGCCCCAGATCTTCCGTCGTCTGCTCCTATTTTTGGCGCCCCTGGCACTAACGGTCACCTCACTACCGTTTGGCTGATGGCATTGCCCGGTACTGGCTCGCCTTAGCCTGGCTGCAACAGTGCCCAGCGCTGCTGCGACTCCTGATCCTCCTCCAGCCCCCGGTCCGTCAGTGTCGTCAGCTTCACAAACCTGGCACTTCCCAGCTTCTTCTTTTTTTCCCTTCCCTCCCCTGCCTCCCATCTCCCCATCTACCTCACCTTTTCCTTTCGTTTTCTTTCGATTGTTCTTCCGTGACGACCCCCGGATTTGCCGAGGCTTCATTTCCACGCCTCGCTCTCCAATCGCTACTACTCCATCGGCACTGCAGCAACCCGCCCTGTGTCGATAGCTTCACGCGTTTCACCAAGCAGATCCTTTTCTCACGAACCACCACAATGCACTCCATCACCATCCTCGCCCTCCTCGCGGGCTCCTCTCTCGCCGCTCCCGCCTCCATCGCAGACTGCCTCACCTCGAACGCCGCCCACCTCGCCTCCCTCTCAACCTGCACAACCGACCGCTCCCTCCTCGCCCACTGCCTCTCCAACCTCGACCCTCCGGCAGCAAAGGAATACATCGCCTCCTGCCACATCGACGCCGGCTGCTCTACCGTTGACGCCGTCTCTGAGGCCGAAAACGCCCTGCACCACTGCCACGATATGGTTTCTGGCGCGGACCTCCGTCGCCGCCATGATCTCGGCTACATGCCTCTCCTCGGCCGTCAAGCCAGTCAAAGTGGCAACGAGTGTCTCGAGACCTACACTGTCGACACAACCTCCTGTGACGTGTCCACGAATGACGGCCGCGTGAGCACACAATCCTGCTCCTCCACGACCGCCGAACGCTCCTCCTGCAAGGCCGGCAAAACCTGCAGCATGGACTCCTCAGGTACCGACATCTGCATGGACCTCCAAGACGACCTCGACGTAGCCGGCATCGTCATCGCCATCATCTTCGCCTCCGCCATCGTCATCGGCATCGGAACCCTCACCTTCCTCTGCTGCAAAGACCGTAAGCAGCAGAAGCGTCTGCACGCAAAGGCCGAAGCCACGGCTCTCGCTCGCGCTGCTACCAAGAAGAAGCGTGCCGAAATGCGCCAGCCCTTGATGAGCCAGCAGCACCAGCAGTCCGCCCCTGGTCCGGATACCAGTGCGCTTGGTGGCGGCGGTGCTGACCCTTTCCACGATGCGCACAGGTCTTAGGGGGCTAGAATCGCGCGTGGAGGGTCGGCGAGAAGTGGGCATAGCAGTGTGAGCGGGACGACCGTTCTGGGGAGTAGTAGACTGGAGAGTGTGCAAGAAGGTGTTCCTACGGGGACATACTACAATTATTGAGGACCTGGTGGGAGCAGATTCTTGATACCGTCTTGTTCGTTGCAAGGCAGGACTTCGAGATCTGTGTTCGCCGGTTTCTGTCATGTATTTTTTTTTTTTTTTTTTTTGGAATTTTAGGAGCCTCTACTCTGATATGGAAAGGCTGGTGCCAACTGCTTGTTTTGTAATTATCAGCATCTTGAAGGCAGGAAGAGGGTGGAAGCTATAGCCAAAAACTTAGAGGGTACGACAGGTGATGGAAGGGAGTTGATAAATACATCTCAGATGAACATGAAAGCTCTGGGATCACAGTACTTGAGCTGCATGGTGACACGCGCGGTGCTAAGATGACATATGTAGACCTCACAGGGGCATTGTACAACCAAGTCAGAAAAGGGGCCGGCTATCACATTACGACCTCACTTATAAGCCTGAGAACGCTTTGTTTTCGTGCACACGGGGAATCTTCTTCCTTTCCTACTATTCGAACAAGGCCCGCATGTCCCGCAGGACAACAAAAATACGCAGACAAACCATCCCGCTATCCCTCCCCCCCAGACAAACATGAGCGTCCTGGGGTTGTGGGCAACAGTGTCGCTTTCTATGTACCTTCTCAGCATCGATAAGTACATCATCTCAGCCAGTCAACCAGCTCCCCTTGTCCTCCATGGCTTCTTCACACGTTCGCGCCGAGTAGTCGATCGAATCAGCGATTGGATCCAATGGCGTCTCACTCACAGTGGTCGTACTATCGACATCTGAGGTGAAGAGATCCATGGTGGCGGAGACCATGTGTCGTAGCCAAGTACCGCCATCGCCTTCGTCTGTGGTGGATGCGTTCTAGACACCGCCACGGATCGAGGCCTGGCTCATCAGCGGACTGCCAATCTCCCCCGGTGCGCCGACGGCACGGAAGGGTTGCTGGCCCGGTATGCCATTCAGACCTGGGTGTCGGTCTGGGACGAAGCGGATCCGGTCTTTGCTGGACGCGTCGTCGCGACGTACATCGAAAGTTCCGCCACCGTTGGAAGGGCTGCCTTCAGTGTCGCAAAGATCGAGAAGATCTTGCTCTGTGATGCTGGTGTCCCCGCCGGAAAGGGAGTCGATGTGAGATTTCACGGTGGAAATATCGACGAAGCCTTCGGGATCTGCGCTTGGTGAAGCATTGAGTTCACGGCAGGCTTGGCAGAGCATGAGACGGACTGCGATGTGGCGTGGTTGAGCTGCTGGACGGAAACTGGCCATGCCGGCCACAGGCGACCCGACGTGGAAGCCGGGTGGTGCTGGTGGACCGGAGACGCCCCAAGCTGCGGCTGCACCGCCAAATGCTGGGGATGCGAAGGGGTTGGCCCCAGCTGCGGGAGGACCCCAGGGGTTGCTGTGACCACTGATTGGGAACGCCGATTCAAGGTACGGGCTTGCACCAAAGCCACCGGGTCCGGGAGGTAGGTGGTTGTTCCGGAAACTTCCAGGATTGAGTGCAGGGGCGTCGTCTTCATCGTCCACGAGGGCACTGCTACCTAGATGCTTGGTCTCGTCCTCGTGATCTTCTCGCGAACGCCCATGTACAACACTTCCTGGCCTGCCGATGGGTGCAGGCCTGCCAATAGGCTGGGCGGCCGTTGCGAGCGAAGGGCCGTCAAAACCGGCTGACCCCTGTCGCGTATGTTGAGCCATCGGTGGTCCCCCCATACCGAACCCATCACTCGGTCCTGGAGCGAATCCAGGCGGTGGTCCCATGGGCATAGGCGGGAAACCACGACCTACCGGGCCATTCATGCCAAGCGGTGGAATCATCATATTTGGGCCAGGCCTGAAAGCAGGTCCGAAATTGGGATCCTGTGGTATGCGTCCAGGGAAACCCGGTGGAGGTCCATGGTGAGCCAATCCTGGCGGCGGCTGCATGCCCATCGGGGGCATCTGGAACTGTGCTGGAAGGCCATCAGAAGGTGACGTCGACTGCGTAATATGTGAGGCTCCAGGGGTGCTTCCACTGCTCTTCCTTTGTCCCCCGATAGGTCCTGGGCTAGGTTGACTGGGGGTCATGGGGTGTGGTGACGGGTTTTGGCTCGAAGCTGCCACAGAAGCGCTTTGTGATGCGGACTGTGAGCTGTCTTGCTGCTGAGAGGCGTTCCGAGGACGAATAGGGGTCGGTGCTTTGGGTATCGCGGGCGTGGCAACTGCGACCTTTGGCGAGGCATAGTTGGCAGGGTTTGGAGGGTGTTGTGGAAGGACAGTCGGCACGGGCACAGTTGTTAGTGACGCTCGTTTCGCAGGCTGTGACGGCGGTGGCGCAACAGGCTGTGAGGAGGCAGGCTGAGGTCGTTGCGCTGCAGCCTTCTCCTCTCTGGCCTTCTCCTTGGCCTCCCTCGCCTCCTGGGCCTCTTTTGCGGCTTTCGCCGCTCGGGCCTCCTTCTCTCGCTTGTCGCGTTCCTGTTTATCTTTCCTCTCCTGAGCTTCACGCTCCCTCCGCTCGCGTAGCTCTTGGTCCTTGAGGCGCTGCTCTTCCTTGAGCTTCTTCTCCCGCTCCTTGGCTTCTCGAGCTTTGCGCTCCTGCTCTGCCTGCTTCTCGCGCTGCTCGTGAAGACGTCGTTGCCGGTCAGCCTCTTTCTTGAGCCTCGCTTCTTCCTCTGCCCTCTTCTGCGCTTCACGGGCCTTCTTCTTCTCCTCTGCCTTCTGTCTCTGTTCGTTAATCCTCCGCTGCTCGGCCTCTACCTTCGCTGCCTCTTCGGCTGCCTTCTCGGCCTCTTTTCGTGCTTTCTCTTCGGCGAGAGCTTGCTTCTTCTGTGCGGCCTTATCCTTCTTCTTCTGAGCGTTCTTGGCCTTCTTGGCCTTTTGCTCGTCGACCTGTCTGCTCTCTTCTTCCAACTCCTCGAGGAGTTTCTGCTGCCTCTCTTTGGCGACCTTCTCTTTGTAAGCGGAGAGAACTCGTTGCTCGAACATACGCGCGGCGAAGATTTGGAACATTCGTCGACCCTCTTCCATCCGTTGTTCCTCCGTCATTTGGTCCTGGCAACAGCACTCAGCATGGTGACTCGGCGGCATCGCCGAAGGGTTTGAATATACCTCTTCTTCCTCATACTCCTCATCCTGACTGTCGTCATAATCTTCTTCCTCGTCCTCGTCGTCCTCATAGTCATCGTCGTCAGGAGGAGGTTGATTATGAGGACTGGAGTATGAGCCGTTTGGATGACCATACCCGCCGCGAGAGACGTGCTCCCGGGCGTCCTCTTCACGAGCCATACGGCGCTCGGCCAACTGCTCCATCATTTCGATGAAACGTTTACCGTCGTTCTTGAGGAGGTCATCCGCCACAGTAAGAATGCCGCCTAAGTCCATGTTACCATATCTGTTGAGAAAAGAATCCAGGAGCTGCGTACCCTTGACTTGTAGACTGTTGCCGAACGTCAAGAAGTCTGCGACATCGCGTTCGTGTGTGTCGTCGTAATCGTCAGGCGGCTCGTCGTCGCTGTAGTCATCATCATCCACCTCGTCCTCACTATATATTTCCTCCACCTCATCATCATCCGCTTCCAGATCGACATGTTCTACTATACGCCCTCGGGCGGGTGGTTGAGTCGGATACGGGGACGGTAGTCCTCTGAGTGGTC
Source organism: Sarocladium kiliense (assembly GCA_030734395.1). NCBI lineage: Eukaryota > Fungi > Ascomycota > Sordariomycetes > Hypocreales > Sarocladiaceae > Sarocladium > Sarocladium kiliense. Next base: position 553,951 of record JAUZTG010000017.1, on the reverse strand, counting down.
GTGTTGGATAATCTCGTGGGGGTGGTGCAAGCATGGGAGGGCCCTCGCCTTGGTTCGCAAACTGCTCCAGCTCAAGGTAGTATGCGTCGTAAAGGCCTTCGAGTTCTTCCTCGATGGCAGTGCGCTTCCTGCCGCAGACTGTGCAGCTGCAAGTATGCTTCTGCTGCTCCTTCATCTTCTTCAGAACAGCATCCTTCTCGACCTTAACGAGAGACTTGCGCTCATCCTCACCCAGGCCAAGCCAGAACTCCTTAATGCGCTCGCGCTCCTCATGATTGCTTGTGCTCCAAATCTTGTCTCTAGAAAAACTTGGGCCTCGCTGCATGAGAGCCTGCGCCGTGTGAGAATCTGAAGAGGCCTCGCCATGTAGCGAGCCCTCGTTGGCGTTGGCGGCACCCTTCTTCTTCTTTTTCTTGTTCTTCTTGCCTTTCGAAGTAAGCTGATGGGATGAGTGGCCATTCAAAACGACATCTTCACTATGATCTCGGGGATCGTGGTCGTCCTCGATATCACTCTCAGCGGCGTCGGCGTCGATAGAGTCAGCATGATGTGTCTTGTTTGTTGCTGGGGCGGGGGCGGGGTGTCCATTCGCAGCTTGCTCAGCGGCAGCCTTTGCAGCAGCCTTTTGCCGTCGCTTCTGCTTCTTCCTGTTGACCGTTGGTGCTGGTTCGGTATCGAAGTCTGCGTCGGCGGAAGGGTTGGAAGAGCTGGGCGTGGCGAGGAGAGAGAATGCTGAGGGATCGGATGCGTTGCTGGCAGCCTGGCCGCCAGCGGCCTTTGGTACGGTGATGAACTTGGATCCATCCTTATTGGTATACTTTGCGGTGCTCCGGGGAGACGCTGGCGTATTGGTAGCAGGTCGCTGATTGTTTGGCGGCATCGTACGTCTACCGCCGCAGGGCATTCGAAAGCATAGGGAAGGGATGAAGAAGGCGCACCGTGCGGGCGGCAGCGGGCTAAGTGAGGCGAGGCTTTAGCTCTCGAATGGTATAGCAGGAGAGCGAAGGGAAGCGATTACGGAGATGAAGTCGGGGCACGCGCCGGGGAGGATCGAGAGGGTGGAGGGTGGCCGTAAAATGTCGAACTCTGGGGATGACGGTGGTGGTGGTGGTGGGCGTTGGAGATGTTGAGGATGTGGTTGCAGGGCGGGCAGCAGGCTGGATTGATGGGATTGGTCTGCTGGTGACCTGGGCGGGTTTTGGTGGTGGAGTCGCCCATGTGCGGCCACTGAGTGTGCTGTGGCCAAGGTACCTTAGGTTCTGCCTACGGTAAGGTACCCAACCCAAGGTGGTAAGGTCCTTAGAATATGGATCTCGGTGACGGTGACGGTGACGGCACCCAGGGCGCAGCCTTGGGGGACCCTACCTAGCCTGTGTCGTCACCGGTCACCGTCACCGATGGCTAAGGATGGTGGTCACGCGATATGCCGAGGAATATCTAAGGTAGGCAGTGGAAGTCAGGTCTTGGTAGATCGGGTACCTTAGGTTGCTGGACGTTTTGGGGGTTTCTGATTGCTCTAACCAGCCCGGTTTGGAGCGACACCACCAATCGCATTGCTCTCGATCAGAGGCAGGCGTCTCAACGACATCGGTAACTCGGCTACCAGGCAGGGGCATCTTCACACGGCACTTGCCATTTAACGAAACCGTTGAATTAGCATGTAGCCTGCTTGGAGATTTGCTTGAGCGGAAGCAATTGTTTCGCTTTGCTATGTTATATGCTAGGACACATCATACCGATTATGCATACGGAGTATTTGCTGCATCTCCAACCCGTGAGCCGTGGTCAACAGAAACCCTCTCTACTGGTCGTGCCCAGGCCAACTCGCCATTTTCAGGGGCCATGCAAGTCCGCCTAACCTCGATGCGAGTTCTTAAGGATTTCAGCAATTAATTTACGAGAGATACAATCAGCTGGATAAAGAATTTGCTATATCTCGATACACTGATGAGATGCTCGTTGATACCTTAAATCTGATCCGGATGTAGGGTAACGGAGCCAACGGCGGGCCCAAGTGCGTTCACGTGACGCCAGCTCTTTTAGACTCGAGTGCTACCCGTCGCTTCAGCCTCTTCCATCAGGGTTCCTTCTCTCGTCCCTGGTTCAGATTCTGCCTGTCTCGTCTTTTCTGCGTAAGTCAGTACATGCCAGGCACGGTGTAACACCCGTGAGATAGATTTTACCACACTCGAGCAGAACTGGATGCGTTCCGGAGCCTCGCTGCTTTTAGCCGGAGCCACACCTAAGCAAACCTGCGTGACCTACCTAGCACAACTCAGCCACACCTGCACAAAATTTACTGTAAAAGTATGTATCACTTAGACCCCTTCCTAAGGGAAGCTGGATCAAGCCAGGCAACAAACGGATCTGGCGGCTTCCATCGACTAGATATGTTCCCGCGATGAACACTCCGATCGGCTCTTGTGAGTTGCCATGGCAATGACTCAATAGCCCAGCGAGGACACTAGACGTTTCGTCTCTATGGACTCGTCGACGGCGGCTTCAACTTCAGGCAGGACGTCAAAGATTGATTTTCCAGTGATATGCCTTGTATGAGTTGGCCCAGATGATGACTCGAGAAAATTGCATAACGGTTAAGGGGAGTCCACAGGGTTATCCTCAAACTTGGTGATGATTGACCTTCCACCGATGTCATTTCCCCAGACAGATCGTTCGCATTGTCTACAGACTCGGAGAAGGAATACTCTTCTATTCCGTTGGCTACTGGTAACTCAAAATGGCGGATCGAGGATGACTTGCGCTGGGCCTTCCAGCACCTGACAGATTGCTTGCTTGTTGAGGGCTTTCTGGCGCTCCATTCTATTCTGAAAAGGCGCCCATACGGGCCCCTTCTGTGACTGGTCGCGTAAAAATGGTCCTCTATGTCGATTTGTCTCAATTTGGCGGCGGCACTGATGTGTTTGTCTTGTTGTTTACCTTTTGGTCCGCCTAGGAGCAAATATCATGCTTGGGGGATAATACAAGAAGACTGCATTTAGAGCTCCGTCCGATCTAATTGTAAAGTCGCGAGAACGCACGACCCCTTGTTGCTGCCATGCTTCGATCTCTTTGTCGACCGCACCTGCACGCTGTTCATTGTAGTTCCATTCTGCATCTCCAGCCAGTCTATGCTTGCAGCTGAGAGAAGGGGTGGTTGCTAGTGCTTGAGACTCGTTCTCTTTCTTCGAGGTCCCTCAAATTGGCTCGATATCTTGTACAGTAGTCTTCTGAAGCACTCTCCCTCCAGATCCTACCCCGTAGGAATAGAGAAGCCTCCCCGTTGATGAGAAAAAACGCCACGGCTTGTGGCGGCATTTGGTGTAGAAACCCATTCACGATAGTGTGTTTGTCCCTCTCTCTTCCGTTCGGTTAGGCCTTACGAATTTTAATGTATGGGCAGCGGTGTCCTCGACAAGAACGTGCGACCACTACTGTTAGCTTATGAAGTTTATTTGAAACACCTGTTAACAACCAATAGGACTCGTGGCGCAGCGGTAGCGCGTCTGATTCCAGTCAACTGGAGCTTCCAGAAGGTCATCCGTTCAAATCGGGTCGAGTTCAATCCTCAGTTCCTTCATTTCTTTTTGGCTCCTCACCTCTCTACTTGAAGCTTGAGATCAAGTTAATCTTTTTACCTCCTTACATTTACATTGTTGCTCGCCGTTTTAGGGAGAACCGTTTCGACTGTCATCTATAAATCGTCTTGCGATCTTGTCCTGAGCAGAGTCTGAGTAAAAGCGACGAGAACGCTAGAACAAACCAGGTAATCACGCTAGTCATTGTCAAACCTTGAACCACCAGGCCGGCGCTCGCAGGCAGTGGTATATCGATAGGGGACCACGTGACTCGACGCATCCCAAGCGTACTTAGATCACGTGGTCGTAGTTCAGGAAGAAAGCTCCCGCCCAGAGCTTTTATCGTATTGTCAAATGAGACAGGCACCTTCGCAGCCAGTCAATCGCCGTCATTGCACAATGACAGTTCCGAATCTGACAAGTCCGAGGGCCCGATGCAGCAAGGGACATCTTGCCTAATAATAGCCCGGAGAAAGACTTTCAGAACTCTGAATTGGTCCAGGCTCCTTATTACGTCGCCTTAGGTGCTCATTCCTATGGCCCTCTTTTTTTGACTAAATGTCTCTGCTTTCTCAGAATAGTATACCACCTTTCTAGATCTCGTGTTGCTTGGTCCCTGATTAAGCTTCTGCCGGACCTGGTCTATCTCCCGGGGCGACTGGGTGAAGCGCGTTGGAGGCATCCGATTCGCGTTTGAGCATCGTCGCCTCTTTTTCTCCTCGCTAGCCGTCAAGGGCCTACGGTCCGTGCTTTTTTGTCTTTTTGTCTTGCATGGCAGGTATCTGCCGGGGTGAGGCAGCGTAACATGATGTTTGGATACATAGTCAATGGGCAGTGGCCAGGACACGAGATGATGAGCATCACATCATAGTAACCTTATCTGACCAAACTACAAACTGCCTGCATCTGTATGCCTGGTCCGGCATTGCCAATCATGCGATATTTCATGTCAGCATAAAATTCTTAGGAATCACGTTGTGACGGTCATGCCGGAATCACCCTTAATTATTTTCCAATCCTCTCATCACCATCGTCATCTTTAGTCACAATATCTTCAGTCATCCGAGGTTCAGGCATCACTTGATAGCCCACAGACAGCTCCAAACCCGCTCAGGCCCCTGCGCCCCCCAGAGGACCACCACCCACCGCCCTGAATCTAGCTAGGGACTAGAGCTGTCTAGCAGCTGCCAGTCCCTGAATTGGGGTTGTCCACAGTGAATCACTGGAAGAGTCCAGCAGCAGGCAGAACCATTAGTTGGCACCCCGTTCAGCCCCGGGAGGCCCCTCCACCAGGCCCCTCCCCCTGCTGCTCCTCCCCTGGCCCGCCGCTCGCCGCCATCGCCGGAACTCCATCAGGTTCAGTTGCTTCGCCTCCGCCGCACGCGCTGCACCTAAACCTGCAGCGCGACAAGCGTCTCCTTCAGCTCGTATTCCCCCAAAACATTACCACCGCCCACCGCGAAGCCCAAAAAAAGGAGCAGCTGAAGACATTTATTCCAGCCCTTGGGACCTTGATCCTGTACCTTCCTCTCGTCAAACCATTGGCATTGCATCGTCATCGACCATCGCCGTCACCTGCTTCCTTCTCGCTCGTCTCCATCATCCTCACACTCCCTCCGTCACATCGTCGCTTGTCTTGCAGATCGTCCCTCTCTCGGCACCCCCCTCGAAGCGCATCTCGCGTCTACTGTGCTCTCCTCAGCATCTGGACCGTTCAACAGAATAGCCGCACGAAGAATACAACGGTTTGCAATCCCAACGGCATCAACGCAACCGAACACCACCCTACCAATTATTGACTTCGAGCCCTGTCGAGCACGTCCAAGGTCGAGACAAGTCCGTTGGGGGGTCACCACACCCACGATTGCTTTACAAAAACCAGGTTCCATCCGACCCAAGCAAGTCCGCTGGTAGTCGTCCTTGTCGCGGATCAACTTTCGATCCCAGCCAGAGGCTGCTGTCCTTGACGGGCAAGGGGAAGCCTACGCCGCTGAACCACTTAGGGACGTCACTCCTCTCGTCCTACTTTCTCTCCTCCCATCTTGTTTCTTCATCCTTATCTTTGCTGCTGCAATTGTCTCCATTCGGCATCTGATACCATGTCGAACGCAAATCAGCAAAACGTCATTCGCAGGTACGGCCTTTTCTTCCTCCACACGCAGCGCGCAATCATTCCCCGCGAGGGCTTGCCTCGACGACGCCCAATGTTGCTGACCAAGTCAATAGAAAGCTCGTCATCATTGGCGATGGTGCCTGCGGCAAGACCAGTCTGTTGAGTGTCTTCACACTCGGCTATTTTCCAACAGTATGTTTCCCCTCATCTTCGTGGCTCCCCCCGTGGCGCATGCAGATCAGAGTCACTAACGTTCCTGCGTAGCATTATGTGAGTTCTACCATACACGAAGGGAGCGAATTGCGACGAAACCTCGATCGATTGAGTCTTCCCACCGCTTACACTTATACGTTGCCCAGATCCCTACTGTTTTCGAGAACTATGTTACAGATTGCAGAGTGGACGGCAAGTCAGTTCAGCTCGCGCTCTGGGATACTGCTGGCCAGGAGGATTACGAACGACTGCGACCGCTAGCCTATTCCAAGGCCCACGTCATTCTCGTCGGCTTCTCAATAGATACGCCAGACTCCCTGGACAACGTCAAGCACAAGGTGCGTCTGAAGTTTCCTGCTATGTGCATTCTGTGCCGAATACTGACATGCCTCATAGTGGGTTGAGGAAGCTACAAGGTTATGCGCTGGCGTCCCCATCATCCTGGTTGGTCTCAAGAAGGATCTCCGAGAGGACCCTATTGCAATCGAGGAGATGCGCCGCAAATCCCAACGTTTCGTCACCACTCACGATGGCGAGGCTGCTGCCCGCGAGATTGGCGCCAAACGATATCTTGAGTGCTCAAGCTTGAGCGGCGAGGGCGTCGATGATGTGTTCGAGGCGGCAACGAGGGCAGCGCTCCTCAAGTTCGAGAAGGGCGAAGGAGGCGGCTGCTGCGTTATTCTGTGAACGGACTTTCGAGCACGAGCACCCGGAGTTCTGAAACACACTGGGCTCACATGTCACATTGGGATCGGCCATTGGGACTTGCTCAATCGGAGCCAATACCTTACTATCACATCAACGGACACGCCGCAACATCTCAAAACCGATCACAGCCAGCGAGACACAGCCGAAAGCCGATGGCCGACGTCAACTGCCTGCTGTACGACGTCTTTCCCTGTAATACTTTACCGCTGTCGCCAGCCCTATCATCAAACGGAAGACCCTCGGTGGCAGCCTCCATATCATACGCTCTAATTCTCACACTACGACCATCAACATCTTCCAACATCTTGCCACCATCTCACGATCATTTCATTCTTCAAATCTATACGTTTTTTTTTCCATATCAGTTTCGCGGGCTCAAATCATAGCAAGAGTACGGGAGGAGGGGTACCAGGGAGATGGGAGGGCAAAGGGATAAGCATATTGTGTTTGGAAATCTTCTTTTTCCCTTTTTTTCCTTGAATAATAGCTGGGGGATACTTCTTTTTGGTAAGATAGCAAGCATCGACACAAGGCGGCAAAGAGTGTTTGTTGCCCTTGCCAATTTTCCCCTTCGGACTAGACTTGTAGCGTTTGGAAGAACATTCAAGGGAGAGGACGTACAGATTTCTATCAGTCTCACCGAGCAATCAAAATGACATGAGAAGAGGTTTTTCGATGAGCATTCTTATTGTTGATATAGTAGTCATAACGAGTAAAACGAAACTAGTGGCACAAAGCCCAGCTTATTCCAACACCCGAGTCTAATCAAACCGCTGACCTGGTTTGGGAGGCGTGGACGCTAATGGTAGTAGTAGTACAGACATGTTGTTACACCCATTCTTGTCGTCCGTTCACCTCTTCCAGTTATGGTCCCACGCCTCCTTCGGCGGGGTATCAGTCTGCAGTCGTCCATACTCAATTGGCACACCACCCATTCCCCAGACACCCTTTTTCTCCATGGCAACCCGGTAAAGATATCCCTCTCCTCTTCCAGCTGGTCCCCTCGTCTTCCTCAGCTCCTCGCAAGCGTTGTACATCCCAGCATGCATCCTCCCCCTCTCAGCGTCCAACGCTTCTTTCTGTTGACGACGGAAGAGCATCCATGCACGATGGATGGTCCAGTGACGGAGATAGCGTTGACGGGCCATACGAAGTGGTGGTGGAGCGGGGGAGAAGAGGTTTTGTTTGAGGATGGCGATGCGGCGGTAGGACTCGGAGCGGGCAGGGCGTTGGGATTTGCGGAGGGGGGCGGCAGGCTTCTTCATTGGGCCGCCGGACTTCATTGGGGCCTTGCGGGCCAGAAGGGCTGTTGTTGATGAGAAAAGGCGGGTTGAAAGTGAGGATAGGAGGGAGGTTGTTGCTGGAAGGGGCGCAATTGTGGTTGTGGTGCGAGCGCTGGCCAGGGCGCCGCGGAAACGTAGGGAGGAAAGCATGGCGCCGGTTGCTGATACGGGAACGGCTGATACGGGAACGGCTGCTGCTGAACCTGTGGCGCCAATTGGAAATTGGGAACGTTCTGAGGCACAGCGGAAGTGACCTGCGTTGGAACGAAGGGGTTCTCAGGGTGCTGAAAGAACCCTTGGCTGTTTGCCCTTTTGTTCTCACGGGCCTCCTTGGAGCGAAGAGCGACCTCGCGATTGAGCTTAAAGAACGCGAAGTTATCGCGCTGGGACAGGAGCTCGGAGAAGTCGTCGGTGTCGTCGAGTTGCGACGGGTGGTAAGGGTGGTCGCGGAAGACGGGGTCGTTATAGAAGGAGGTGATGGCCTGCCAAAGAATTTGTGTTAGCGAGTTTGGTCTGGATGGAGGTGGACGCGATTTGGGAGGGGCGGAGAAATGTGGTGCCGAGCCCCGGTGTAAGTGCGTGGTGGAGCGTGATGAGATGAAGAACGACGTGAGGGGAGAAAAGAAGCGACAAATAAGCATCTTCTTTCCAGTGGTGAGTGTAAGGGTAGTTAAGAGTGTAGTGTGCAGCAGAGAGGGGGTGTTTGGATGCTGCAGTGGCCATAGGTGCTGGAGAGGATACAGTAAAGAACGTCCGAGAGGTTACCTCTCCAGTCTGGTTCTTGAAGATGGCAATCTTGTCATATTTCGTCATATCACAGAGAGTCCAATGCGCCTCTCTCATCAAATTTTTGTTGTGCATGTCGATCAATTCTTGCGCCGACATTTCACAGCCAAAAGCGATGGCCTTGCAGACCTCATTCATGCCTCTGGGCACCCTTCGGCCCTCTCCACATTGAAGCTGGTGAGCCAACCACACATATTCGCAAAGGATGCTGACAGAGCGAAGCTTGCTCCGGGCAATAAGCATTCCAAATGTGTCTATTTCGCCGCCCTCGATGAGTAGGTTGATGGCAAGGCTCTCCACCTTCGCCGCATCAGTTAAATCGAGCTGCTGGTCAGCGGCTCTGCGTGTGAGCATCTGTGTGGCGGCGCTTTCAGGCAACTCTTCGTGGAGATTCAGTGAGAACTCCCATGCGATCTTTTGGAGAACGAGTGGAAGGATCTCTCGAGCCCGATCCCTGTACTCTCTATGCGACCGGGGAACAGTGCCGACGAAGATTATGCCTCCGAGGAGGGTGCGCTCAAGCCTCTTGTCGGTCTCCCAGTCATTCATCGTTCGTCCAGATGAACACAGGGGACCACAGGTCAAGAATTGGACGTAATTGTTCAGGGGAGAAGCGAGTTCCTTGTAGGTGAAGACAAAGCTACCCGGCTTGTGTCCAAAGTACCACTCATTTGTAGAGGAATCACGACGCCTGGCTCGAGTCCGACGCAATGCCGATGACACACGCGGGCTGGAATTTGCCTTTCTGACTCTGGCAAAGGCCTCGGCTCTGTTTATAGTAGCCAGAAGCTTCTCAACACCGTGCTTCCCGACACTGGGGTTTGCTCCAGTCTCGGAGCGCTTGACGTTCCATTGGCTGATTTCAAGTGCATTGGCTGTCTTTCGTTGATAACCTTGGTCATCTTCAATGGCTCTTAGGACCTTCCCGTAGCGCTCGGATTCTGTTTGGTAGTCGGTCTGGCGAATGGAGGCAATGTCCTCGTTCCCGATGGGGGGAATATCATTACTGGCAAAGATATTGTCGGTAATGTTTTCGAAATGATTTTTCGAGGACGAGACTGGCACTGCGCCAGTCACGAGGGTCATGTTGGCTATTGACGTGTGATTTGGTCTTCGTTGTGAGGGCTGTGCTCCTCGATGGATGGTATGGGCTGTGATGAGGACAAGGAAGGCAGAACGGACACCATGTTGGAAGGACCATGTCGGAAGGAAGGCCAGCATCTTAAAGCCGTGTTCGGAGATGCAGGCCAGACTTGAAACTATGTTTTCGGAGAACGGAAGGAAGACCAGATTGAGTGTCATGAGAGGAAGGGAGCGCCGAGTCAAAATGCCTTGAACTCACGATACTTTGGACTTTTGAGATAGGTGGGCCACAGCAAACACATAGGTGAAAGCTACTACTTTGACATTACAGAATTGGGTTGACTGAGGAATAGCTCCGAGCAAATGCCACCACTTGGACAATACTTGCTCCGTGCCAATGTTCAGAGTGTTGTGCAACGCCGGCATTCAGTCACTGGTAGCTAGCATGGCTGTCGAGTCTGATTCACTCTGTCGCTCTGTTCACCACACCACACTGATTGCTTCCTCTTCCATCAGAAACAAGTCATAAAGTGAGCTGGATCCATTATCCAACTATCTAGTAGTCATCCCTCTAGGTTGTTTCGTCAATAATAGAATCATCAACATGTCTTCGAATCCTGCTGGGAAAAGGACCCGCGCTCAGCGATGCTGGACCACTTTCGACAAGAAACCTAGCGAGCCGGATGACATGCTTGACGATCTGGAGATTGAGTCCTGTTCAAGTCCAGACGAATTGATGAAGCGGGATTCGTCTGATCAGGAACCCACATCCTCTCGAGACCATCGTCCCCGGTCCTCATCACCAGTGCAGGAGACAACTCGGAAGGCACACCCACTCTTTGACGGATCGAAGGATCAGTCATCCAGGGAAGAAAAGAAGAGGGTCTCATATGCGAGATCGGAAAGCAGCCTTTCTTCTGATCTTGAAGAAGGTGGAAGCCTCACCAGCTGCTCAGGGGTGCCTTCCCTGGTGCACAACAAGAAGGCACCAGAATCAAGAATCACGGCCCGAGAGGATAAACCAGTCCTTCAAAGTGACCGAAGGATACCAGAGAGCCCCGAGTCGTTAGAAAAACCAACCCAGAGCCTCGTCTTTGATGATGACGGCGTGGAGAACATTTACTCCCACGACGAAGACCTCAACTGGTCCTCCCAACGCCTCGACTGGGACGGCTTTTTTCTTCCCCGCAGCACGCCACAAGAGAACTATCCTTTCGAAGGCACGGGGAGTTCAACGGAGACTCTCATCAACCTCACCAACAGCATCCCCGAGCCCATCCGCCGAGCTCGTCGACGCCTAGCAGAGGTCATCGCGAACAGTTCGCCCCAGTCGATTCCCCTCGACTTGCTTAAGAATGCGCCGGAGGAGATTAGGAGGTTGATTGAGAAGGCGAGGGTTGAGGGAAGGCAGGTGCCGGAGAAGGTGAGGGAGTGGGCGGAAGTGGTGAGGAGGGTGGCAACTGAGGTGGTGAATGCGGTGCCACCTTTGGATGTGCAGGTGGGTGCGAGACGTGAGAGAACGCGCAGATGATGATCGCGATGATATATTGATGATGAAGAGGATTTTATTGAGAATGTTCAGCGTCTTTTGGTTGCGCATGCTCTTGTTGGATAAGGGTGTCATGGATCAAGTGGCTTGGTTAATTTAATTGATCTGAATGAGACCAACCGCCTCGTGAAACCATGTGATCCATTGTTCAATACATGACCTTCATGATCTCATTCAACACTATCGCGTTCCGAAACATTTTCATAAGCGTCGTGAACCGTGCACACTTATCCAGGACGCGTCTCACTACTGCGTACCGACCCAAAGGTGGCGTTACAACAAAAGTCCGACTCCCTGACTCATAAACCAACCTTCATCATCATAATTGCCATCGCCATCAGCATAATCTCCTCCATGTTTTGCACAGGCATCAAACTGAGATGCCAATCAATCATCATGCTTGGACTCTATGGTCGTGTACCCTTGTGCCCCAACGCCATTTCCCTGAAGGGGACAAACAAACCGTTCAAAAACAGACATCCTTCTCATGACCTGCCGTGTTTGCCATAGTCTCAAATAAAAAACGCCGAGTCCTCGAGATGTGCTCCTTCTCTACCCTACTTAAGTCGGTGGCCGTCTCGATCATCATGATCAAAGTGGCGTGGGCATCGCCAGCAACGCGAGTCCAACACCTCAGAGTCCAATGCCTTGGACCCGTTCCATCGCAATCTTGTACGACGAGTATGTCTCGCCAGCCTCACAAGGATCTTCTCCATACTCGACCTTCTCAAACCCAGCAGGGCGGTCCTTCTCCAGCGCCATCACCCCCATCTGCGCCTGGCAACGGTAACTTCCGAAGCTGAACTCCACCACCGCGCGGTTGACAGTCTGCACCAGCTCTCGAACCCTATCGATCTGAAAGATGAACCGCTTGTGGAAGAATGCGTAGAGCGACGATCCGTTGACGAAGCGGGGGTGGCCTGTCACGATGAGAACCCGCGACTCTCCCTGCGCACAAGGCTTCTCAGGGTATTTGATCCTGTTGTGAGCGACCTTGACCTGGTACCCTTGAATGACGAAGGGGTTGATTCTGAAAGCACTGTATCCGGGAATATCGGCCCGAGACATGTTGAAGTACGCTGTGGCGGCACGGGGAGAGAAGAAGACGACCTTTGCCGCAGCGGTGACGTGCTCACGATGGTTCGGCTCGTTGATATATGTGCACCAGATGCGACCGCAATGGCGGATTGACGCGAGAAGTTGAGTGTAGGTGATTGTTGGAGGCAAGTTGGTCAGCCAAAGGGCACAGTTCTGCTCTGGAAGAAGGTGGTCGGCTGATGCGTTGGAGTCGACGTGTTTGCCGCAGTAGCGGGAGGAGAAAGAGGGAAGATCTCTAGGTTGGAAAGGGTTGAAAGGGGTGTCAAAAGGGAATTTGATCGAAGGGGTTTGCTGATGATGGGATGTTGGGAGAAGGGCGTCCATGGGACGGAAGCCGAGGCTTCGGCTCGGCGTGGCGGCTTGCTGGTCGTCCAGGTTGATGTAGAGACTGTCATTGGACTTGAACAGCTGTCTCTCAGTCTGAGTACTGAAACCGGCATTTGATCCGGTGAAGGAATTGTTGCTTCGAACAGCTTGGTCTGGACAGGGAGAGACCTGGTGTTCGAGCGGATGGGCCTGGGACTTGACAATGGAGTCATTCCAGGGGCTCTGGGTGGCATAGGTGCTCGGCGTGAACCCATCAGTCGGGGAGCTGCTCATCCGAGGTCGCATCTGGGGCAAGCTTCCAGAAGAGCCAGATCTGGTAGAGTCCAAAGCTGAGGGTGGTGTCCACCGATGGCCACCAGTTGAAGGAGTGGTGTTTGGAGTCAAGAGTCCGCTGTCTGTGCTAGAAGTGGCAGGCGGCAGGAAGCCACCAGCACGGAGAAGCTGAAATCCATGGTTGTTGCACTGATGAGGTCTTGTGACATTCATGCTGCTGGTAGTATCTGGAGGTATGACCTTGCTGCTCATCTCTGCAGCGTTGATTACCGGCACATTGACTAGGTCAATGGGAGACGGGTTGTTGATGGCAAGGCGAGGGATTTCCTGCTGGGCAAGATGAGGAAGTTCCTTCAGAAGACTTTGAGAACCAGTATACGCGTTCAGACCATGAGTGTTTGACGAGTTATTCTCATGCTGCTGAGCTCTGATACCGGGCGTCTGAGAAGAGTTGAAGTAAACGCTGGGAATGGGGTTCCAGAGTGATGGATTGAAAAGGTCACCGTCGAACGTCAAGGTGGACTTCTGATCAGCAGCAGCAGAAGCAACATTCCGATTGGATGGAGACTTCTGGCTGTGGTCTCGATCTGGCTCAACCCTTATGGATGCCATGTTTGCAGCTCAGCTGATGAGGTGGTTCGTGATTTGTGCTTTGAGCCAAGGAGCAGGATGACTGTCTGATGTTCAATGAGGCTGGGTCTGACTCAGTAAAAAAGAAGGAAAAGCAAGATCAGAGAGTTGAATTCGACCACTTTGCCTTCGAGCAAGATGTTTGTAGTGGTGAGGTTGAGGGAGTGAATGACGGTGATGCCGTGAACGCATGTGGCTGGGAGAGGGCATCAGTTGCCAGTTGCCAGTAGGCTGCCTTGAACGGCTGTCTGCAGCTGCAGAACGACAATATTGACGGTGACAAACATGGTCACATGCACAGAAGGAAAAAAGAAGCTGAGAATCTCTTCATTTCGGTATACTGGTCGTGTGTTGGGAATCGTGCATGCTGTGACGCCTCGCTGAGCTACAGTGAGATAGTGGTCGTGATTCATCGCGGCTACAACCGGCGCTTCAGCCACCCCTAGATATAGAATGAATGACTCTGGTCGTGATATTTGACCTGAAAATCTGATGTTCGCAGTATCTCACAATGAGGGATCTCGCCATACCGTGTTGGGCCTGCATTCGATCGCGTTTGGGCCTCATTCACGGGAACATGCACACTGCAGGTTGGCACGCAGCACACCGCTCCTGCGCACACATGCAAGCCATCCGGAAGTCTCCCCGCACGACGAATGCTTGAAATATATCACTTGAGCCTCAGAGCACAATCAAAGGGGCTTGAACCGTTGGCCCGGGCCTGATCTGAACATGCGTCATGATACGGGGACTGAGCTTCGCCATGGTGAGAGAATAGCACACAAACAACCAACCGCAATGCCTTATTTGCTGACAAACTACTAATTCTGGCTCACATTGATCGGCAAGACCGAAAGCAGCAACAAAGCGATTCCAGATCAGAAAGAATCAAGGCGTGCAGCTAAAGACACCCAATCGGTCTGCCCATGTACTTCCAATGTGGGAAGATTGACCAACCCAAAAGGAACACCCAGCACACAAAGTCACGATGTGACACAATTCTGTCGCAGCACATACGATTTCCTGGATGGAACATTTTCTCGACACCTCATCGACCGAGGATCAAACAACTTAAGCTTTGTTTGGGCACAGCCAAAGCCAAGAATAGACCCGAGTCTGGGGTCGCGGGTAGGAGCCCATCCGCGCCTTGACTAGGTTTTGACGCGCTCAAACCTTGAAGAAGCATGACATTACGCTTACGACAGTGCAGTAGACAGCTATAGCAGAATTGTGAGTAAGGTCCGGAGACATTCTGGAAGCACCTGATGTCCGGCCTATGTACGCTTCGGTCGAGTCGGTCACATGATTGACGTCGCTCAAGCCTCGCGTCTCAAGAGCCACGGAAAGTCGGGCCGTCAATCATGATGATGCTTAAACGGTGAGTGAGATCCCAGAATCCGTCGACAGACACGTATGACTATGTTCTGACACTGCGTGAGGTCACCTTTGAAACGCTCTCAAGGGCCTTCAGCCATGGATCCTCACCTCGCTCGCATCCTCTCCAGCAGCCCTGGTCAACAAACTCATCACCATCTCCACCGAACCCATCGCCAATTCCTCCACCGAGACGCCTAACTCACCATAATCAAACCAATCGTCCCGTCTCTGATCCTGGATCAAGGCTCTCCCAGCATCCCAGCTCCATCACCAAAGCCTGAAACCACCAAGTCTCAACGGCCCCCTCCCAAGCCAAACCCCCCTGGCTAGTCACGATACCTTGGCCCGTTCGCTCAAAGCGGCAATCCCTCTGCCGCCTCACGCATCACCATTGGCCCATTCTTAATTTCTTTAGCGTCCGTCCCGCTGGTGGTGGCCCCAGTTGTCGCTTGTCGCAGGGCTCCTCGTCCGTTGCCCAGGCATGAAGCTGGGACCCCTGTCCACGTCTCGCGTCTCACATGCCGCTCGGCTTCGCATCTTCAGACGTTTGATCTTCCTACCTCACACGTTCTCCAAAACTCGACCCTCTTCCACCATGGCGTTCGCTTCGAACTGTGGAGGAGCCTGCTGCTCAATGCTTCTGTGCCGCCTGTCATTCGTCCCATCAGCTGGGCCTTGTCGCTCGGAAGACACTGCTTCCAGACCCTAGGTGATCAAAGCACACGGCTGAGGCGCTCCATAGTTCCTAGGATCGAGAGGAACCCCCTGCTATGCTATACCTTGCCGAACCGGATTTTTTGTTTTGCGCCTAGACAAGGCTGGGGTCCAGGCGTCGTCGTCGCCTTGCTTATGACTGCTGCCACCTGATCCCTGTGACGACGATCTGAACATTTGTCGCGATGACGGAGATTGTGGTCCCTTGTTTCCAGCAGGCGGCTGAAGCTTGTTGTCTCATGTCAGAAGCGAAGTCCACAATGTTCTGATGCTTAAATATGCATCGACTGCTCTGTTTGGGGTTTGCCTCCTCTCTCTCTCTTCTTCACTCACAACCAACCGCTGAACCTCTTTCCTTTGGGTTTCCCTTCTTCTTTCTTCTCTTCATTCTTTCTTCACTGAGTTCTGGGAACTCTTCCATTCTTTGGCGAGCCATTTTTTGATACCCGGGTTTATTTTTTTCACACGACTTTTTCGCCTTCTTCGTCTCTCCTTACTTGACTGCTAGCTCAGTCTATTTTTAAACAACCTTTTCAACTCGAAAAACCCCCAAAAACCTTCAATATGAAGTTCTCCTCCATCACCGCGGCTGGTGCCGTGTTCGGCCTGGCTGCCGCTAACCCCATCACCAAGCGCTCCTCTATCCACAAGCGTCAAGTCCCTCAGGAGCAGTCTCACGGTATCGTTCTCAGCATTGCCGATGAGTTCATGAAGCTCGAGAACACCCTCAACATCCAGGATGCCGTCTTTGGTCTTCTTGGTAACGCTGCTGCTCAGGAGGGTGCCGGCGATGTCACCAACTTTGACTGTCTTAAGCAGGCTACCGCCGACCAGGCCTTCACCAACGCGAAGGCTGTCGGCGACATCCGTGGTATGGCTGGTGCGCTGATGTTCCAGGCCATCGAGCGTAACACCGGTGGTGTTGGTGTCGCCAGCGTTCTGTGCGATGAGCCTACTGTCAACCCTGAGGTTGGCGCTCTCATCTCTCACCAGGATGCTGCCTCCGACAACGCTCTGGCCATCAACAAGGCCATTACTCTTGAGCTCGCCCGCCAGCTCGCCTCCTTCGGCGCTGACCCCAACCTTGCCCTTCTCACTGGCACGTTCCCTCCTGGTGATGTGAACGACAACACTGGCGCTGGTTTCACTTGCGACGATGTTGACCTTGAGCTTGGCTGCATCTACACCGAGAAGCTCCTTGTTCTCGACGCCACTGAGGAAGAAATTGCCTCTGCCGTTGCCGACGTGGAGCAGACCTTCACTGGTACTGGTGGTATCTTCGCCACTGACCTCGTCAACCTTGCCGACTTCGACGTTGCCGATGTCGCTGATGAGTTTGACCTTGCTCAGCTCGCTCCTGGCTCTGGTGGCGCTGTTGCTACTCCTGATGCTGGTGCCGGTGCCGTCGAGACTCCCGCCGCCGAGACTCCTGCCGCTACCCCTGCTGTTACCGATGAGTGCGAGATTGTTGTCTCTACCACTGCCGCCGCTGATGCCGAGGCCACTGGCGAGTGCTCTCTCGTTACCGTCACTGTCGGTGCTGACCAGACCTCCGCTGTCATGGCTCAGTACCCCTCTGCCGTCTTGAGCGACGTTGCAACTCCCGCTGAAGGCACTGCTGTTGCTTCCGCCACTGAGACCGAGGCCGCTGAGGACGCCAACAACGAGGATCAGAACCAGGACGACGAAGCTGCCGATGACAACCAGAACGCTGATGACGGTGCCGCTGCCGGTGGCAACCTCCAGACCTTCGCTGGTGCTCTCGGTGGTGCTGCCCCTGCTGTCCAGAACAACGGTGATGCCGACCGTCCCTTCGAGGTCAACGGCGCCACATTCACCAACGAGGCCGCTGCCCTGATCCGCTCTTGCGACATCCAGAACAACCAGTGCTTCAACGCCGTCAATGGTGGTGAGCTTGCCGGTGGTACCGAGCAGTGCTCTCAGCAGCTCGATGAGTGCCGTGCCAACGCCGGTTCCGCCCAGCGCAAGATCCGTCGTAACCAGATCCTCGGTGGTGTCAACCCTTCTCTCCTTGGAGGTGCTAACCGCCTTGTTGGTGGTGCCAACAACCGTCTTGTCGGTGGTAAGAACGTTGTTGTCGTCGGCAACGCTGGAGGTATTGGTGGACTTGTTGGTGGACAGGGCCTGAACTTGGGTAACTTCCTTGGTGGTGGTAACCTTGCCCAGCTTCTCGGAGGCGGTATTGTTGGTGGCAGTGGTCTGAACCAGATCATCAGGCCTTCCGCCGGTAACCAACAGCTTGTCGCCGTGGTTCTCCAGCAGTGCAGTTAAATTCCTGTCAATGGAAACAGAAAGCTCAAGAGCCCTTAACTGGGACTCGGACGCTTTGTATCAAACGATGTACATGACCCCTAAATTTGGAACAACGGAGGGTTTGGTTACTACGATGCGGCTGGCTAAAGCCGCAACTTTTTCTTTGCTGTTTTTGGTGCGCATTTGAGGCAGAAGGATATAGCTGCGGATGACTTGGATCTGTACAGCCGACTGGGTCGGACTGGGAGGTTTTTCATCGGATCATGATACTCTTAAGGTCTTGCTGAGACTTGTCATAAAATAACACAACATCCTTCTGTCTCATATTTTGCTCATGCCGTCTTGTTCTAATGCCTGACATGATACGCTCGTCTGTAGCTGTCCTTTCTCCCACCATATTCTTCTGTGGCCCCGATGTGTCGCTCTCGATGACAATCTGAGCAAAGTTTTGACATTTAACGGGTGCAGTGTTTCTTTCCCAAAGCACGTCATGAATTTTCAAAGACTGTTCGGCGCTGCACTTTGTGTTTATGACGATCATCGCTCGGGAGGCACGTTCCGTTCAACATGCAGTGTTCGCCCGAATACGGGCCATGAGGACGGCGATTGGGGCGCGACTGACCCATCGCTCATGAGACGCGTCTACGTATGGTAATGATAAACCGGCTGAAAGATGACACTGACAATCAGCCGACTTCACTATCCCCAGACCTCGATCATTACTCAAAGGGTATTCCCGTTCCTGACGCTAGATGGTTTGTTAACCATCGGCAACGGGAATAGCCTAACAACAACCTTAGACTTAGGCAAGGAACTGGCGCACGAATGGCCGAAGCATGTACATTGCGCCAATATGTCATCGCGCAATTCTCCGTGGCCTCTTCATTTACAAGTGCCGACTTGGCCATGTGGCTTCGGGTAGCATGTGGAGCAGAGCCAGACAAACGAGGATCTTGGCTGAGCGTTGCCCAGAGATGTCACCCGCTGATGGCGGCACTCTACATCGTATTGGATCTTGATGAACCAGACTTTGCCCTGTTTCAACTTGAGCAGGTCTAGGGAACTATTGACTTCAGCATTGTAGCTCTCAACGATTCGCGACTACAAGGACTCGAAGCTCTTCCATTGACCCCTTCAAAGGCAGCCTCAGCGTTGCTCGAGTCATACCATCAATCTGCTGCAAAGCATACGACGACTGAAGCAACCGCCCACAATAGCTCATCTATCTGCCGTAACTCCATCTCCACGCATAAACCCGAAATGGATACCCCAATTTCGCGCTCCCGCCCCAATCGTAGCCATCCGGATGAAATGCGCGCAGAGACAGGCCGATGGTGAAACATCAACCGCATCCTAAACGGGGCAACGATCAGCCTCGCATTGTGGGGGAGAACACCAACCCGGCGCTCATGGGAATATGCCGAGATATGGCGTTATTGGTGGCTTTTTCTCTTGGGAATGGTTACATGCCACTTGAAGGGTAATATAAATCGATCGACGGTGAGTGTTGTGGCGCTGGGACTTGATCTGGGGTACAGGAGTGATGCGGCTGGGAGGAGCGGTGCGCATGAACATCATGAGGTGATTCCTGGGATGGAGGCACTGAGGCCGAGTTGCCGGATTGGGTTGTTAAGGCGAGACGATCATGGGTCTATGCATAGTCCTGGATCCCTGAACAGGAAACACAGTTTGTTCTGCGAGTGGAACGACGCATCATGTGCCCGTACTACTCACGGGTGAACATTTCTATATAAGAGCTTGACTTCTCGAGCGAGGAATGTGTGTCGTGCTCACCAGCCTCATCAGCCAAGCCAGCAACAACAGGCACCGACGCACATTCGTTCATTTGCTCTCACCTCAGTCGACTAACATCCCCTCCGCCATCATGAAGACCGTCACAGCTGCCCTCCTGGCAGCCAGCCTCGCCTCAGCCGCGCCCTCCAAGCGCCAGGCACCCAACCTCAACGACCTCTTCGTCGCCAAGGGCAAGGAATACTTCGGCACCATCACCGACCCCGGCCTACTCCAGAATGGTCAGGACACCGCTGCCATTCTGGCAACTTTCGGCCAGGTCACGGCTGAGAACAGTATGAAGTGGGATGCTACTGAGCCGAGCCGTGGAGGCTTCACGCTTTCGGGCGGACAGCAGGTTGTGGACTTTGCGAGCCAGAACGGCCTGCTTGTTCGTGGTCACACTCTTCTGTGGCATGCTCAGCTCCCGTCTTGGGTAAGAGGAAGCATCAACGGGTGTCAATTGAGGTTTATGGCTGATGTCGAGAATAGGTCGAGGCTATTACTGACCCTGGCGAGCTCACTACGGTGATCCAGGAGCACATCGCTGGTGTTGCTGGCGGCTTCGCAGGCAGCATCCACCACTGGGTACGTTTAGCGACGAGCCACTGATTACGAAGTCCCTTGCTAACATGAGTCATCAGGACGTTGTGAACGAGATTCTCAACGAGGACGGCAGCCTTCGCGATTCAGTCTTCAGCCGTGTCCTCGGCGATCAATTCGTCTCAATCGCCTTCGAAGCCGCCCGGGCTGCCGACCCCAGCGCCAAGCTCTACATCAACGACTACAACCTCGACGACGGATCCTACTCCAAGGTCGCCAACGGCATGGCTCCCAAGGTCTCAGAATGGCTCGCCGCCGGAGTGCCCATCGACGGAATCGGCAGCCAATCCCATCTCGGCAGCTCAGGCGGGACGCAGAGCGCTCTTGAGGCGCTTGCTAACTCAGGTGTATCCGAGGTCGCTGTTACAGAGTTGGATATTGAGAATGCGCCGGCGAATGACTACGTTGCTGTTGTGAATGCTTGTTTGGCTGTGGAGAAGTGCGTGGGTATCACGGTCTGGGGTGTGAGTGATGCGAACTCGTGGAGGCAGGGTGCGAACCCTCTGCTGTACGATGGCAGCTACCAGCCGAAGGAGGCGTACTATGCTATCGCCGATGCGCTGCAGTAGATGGGGGTTATTTGTGGGAAACCATGAAGAGACTGTTGATAGGAAGATGGAGCCACGTTGAAATAAGAGCCCTATCACCGATCGATGACTTCCACCTGCTGCGATTTGGACATCCCTCTAAAGTTAGCTGACTGCACTGACCGTGACTCATCAACTTCCGGTGTGAGAGTCACTGATCTTCTCCATTCGAGGTGTGAAGCGGCTATGTGAGAAGTGCCAGCTTGGATCCATTTCTGTATACTATCAGTGGGTTGTCAGCATGCTGCTCAATGTGCCAGTCTACGGATCTCGGAGCTTTTTACCATTTACATGAGTAAACCTGCCGCAACTTGACCGATCCTACCTTGCAGAAGTAGAGCAAGCGACAACTGGATGGACATCCCTGTCGGACTAAACCTTCAAAACGCCACACCGTGACATGCAACGCGCCCGCTTCGCTATCAGACAATACACTTTGTCCATTTCAGCGATGGGCTGACGCCTGCAGCTCCCGGTCCATTTCTGACTCTTGAGCCTCCAGGCTGCTGCAAGGCGACCCTTTCTCCAGTTTCCTTGGCCGCGCGCTCTGCATCTCAGCCACCACCTCCAACCCTCCAACCAGGATGATCGATAGAGCCGTCTAATAGCATTTCATACCGTCTCCGAGTTGCATGAATCCCAGTTGCCTTGGAACCCCCGCGCTTTCTCGGCCATGACTCCACGCTGATCCTATCCGGATTGTCGACCCGGACCCAGATCACCTCTGGTAGTCGGAACATGGGCCCGTAGGCAGCAATGCTCCGCCATTGCGCCTCTTGCACCGGCGAACCAATAGTCCAGGGAGGCCGTTGCTGGAGCGGCCTGTCTCGATAATCGGGAGCTCATGAGCTCCCCTCCCACCAAGCACGCAAGCTCTGTAACCATGGGATGCTCGGCTTCGGTACGTATACGAGATGCAGGCTGCAGTGCGCCTCACGGCCAATGCGGTTGGCCGCCTTGATGCGTTGGCGCCGGTACTTAAGAAACCCTGCCGGAGCCTCGATGCCACGTCGGTTGCTGTCACACTCGGCCTGCACTTCCTGTCAAATTGTCAATTCGATTTGAGGTGCAATCAAACTGATCTGCCGGTTGTCACAACCTCTTTTTCCATTCTGAGCTTGCTTCCGGATGACAATTATCATCGACTACTCAGACTCAGACTTCAGCAGCCTCGAATCTCCTCGCCGACGCACCACCATGGGCTGGTTCCGTCGCATCCGCAACATTGATCGCGAGGAGGTCTCCGAGACGATCTGGAAATGGCGCTGGAAGATCCTTCCCAACCAGACAGCTGTTGCTGCTGGCGAAAAGCCTCTTGACCTTGAGTCTACAGAGGATGAAGACGGCAAGACGCCTGTGCCGGGCAAAGACCCAACGTTTGGTGCAGATGTCCAGATCAAGACGCTTTTCGAGGGCAAGAATTCTGATGCTGGGCATTACGATTGGGTTGACTACCCACCGAAGCAGATCTCCAAGGCTGCCAGTCGTGCCCAGGATAGAGTGGCGATCAAGGTGTACAAGATCAAGGATCGTCAGAAGCCATGCATCCAGGGACGGTACCCTCTCAAATTCCACAAGATTGAGATACAGAACCCTATCCTTGTCGCTGCCCTGGAGCCCATCGTCAAGAAGGAGAATGTGAACCTCGACATCAATGAGACGGCTGAGTTCAACTACCCTTTCCGACCTCTCTGGTTCTGTCAGGGAGACATTCATGAGTTGTGGAGGAAGACGCCTGATGGCGAACAAGTCAAGGCGTACCTCCAGCTGCTCCTCAGGCTGATGGATGAGATGTTCGCCGAGATGCGTGTCAAGCGCCGTCACCTGAAAGCCTCTGGCTTGGTGGACTTCCGATCAGCCTGGACGCTGTTCCCTCGTGGTTCAACCGTCTACAGCGAAGGGCTCAACTCAGAGTTCTTGGCCAAGATCGACACGACCTCATACTTGATCGAAAGCAACACAACCTACCTGATTCTCAAATGCGAGGTCATCTCCTTCAGCGGCGAACTGTTCCTCTGGAAGGACAAGACGCTTGCCATCCCGCAATACGAGGGCAACAAGCATGTCAAGGACCTCGACCACTACCCAATCGAGTTCCACCCTGAGGCCCATTCCATCGAAAGGCGACTCATCGCTCGCGGCAAGAAGGTCTTGGACTACCAAGGTCTTGAGTATCGCTGCTACAACGCTCTCTCTCTGCACAAGTCACAAGAGAAGGATTGCTATGAGAAGCACAACGTTGAAGGTCGTATTCTCATTGATGTCGTGGGCTACAATAAGTACCACCTCGCGATGGGTAGCCGAGAGAAGAAGAGCGAGAGTGACAAGGCACGGCGATCCAGGCGGAAGGTCGAAGGCCCGCCTGAGGATGATGAGACAGAGGGTTTGAAGCCTCTGCGCAGGAGGCTGAATGAGAAGGAGAAGGAGGAGAATAAGGTTGAGCTGATGTCTCGTGAAAGCGACTTCAAGTACATGTCCGAGCTGATCGGCGGGTATTCTCTGAAGAGCAAGATCTGGGGTGAGTATTCCTCTACACTATGTGCTTTCTGTATATGACTTTACTAACCTCCACTCAGTCCAGTTCTACGTCGAAGACATCGAGCCCATGATCTGGAACGACGGCGCCTACTCCCACCTCGTCTACGACGACCAGCAGAAAGACCTCGTCCTCTCCTTCGTCGAGTCCCACAACCTCAAGAACCCAACCACCAACACTGTGGTCAAGACATCCACTCCCATGCAGGATGTGATCATCGGCAAAGGTCAAGGTCTGATCATCTTGCTCTCCGGTCCTCCGGGAACTGGAAAGACCTTGACGGCTGAGGCTGTTGCTGATAAGACTCACCGGCCGCTACTGTATCTGCATGCTGAGGATCTGGGCATCAATGCTGCTACACTGGGAGCGAACGTGAAGCGCATGTTTGAGATGGCGACGGACTGGGATGCTGTAATCTTGCTTGATGAAGCTGATGTGTTCATGGCCGAGCGTCACCCAACGGATATTCACAGGTACGTCTCACTTTCACTGATCAGACGCAGACGATACTAACGCAAGGACAGGAACGAGCTTGTCAGCATTTTCCTTCGTGAACTTGAATACTTCCGCGGCATCATCTTCCTCACCACCAACCTCTACCACACCATCGACACCGCCTTCCGCAGCCGAGTCTCCCTCCACCTCCTCTTCAAGTCCCTCCTCGCTCCCGCCCGTGAAACCGTCTGGCGCAAGTTCCTCGAGCGCCTCCCCGAGCAAACGCCGCAGCAGCATCGCATTGAAGACGGGTCTAGCAAAGCGAAGCCTCTCGACGATGAGGACATCAAGGAACTGTCGTTGTGGCAGTTGAATGGCAGGGAGATCAAGAATGCGGTGAAGATGGTGAGGGCGTGGTGTGATCATAAGGATTATGATATGACGCTGGATAAGTTGGAGAGTGGTATTCGGGTTACGAATCCGCATGCGACCAAGGATGGGGATGTGGATAAGGATCTGTATGACTGAGGATGAGTTCACTCTTTGAAGTTTTGGTTTGCATTGATGCAATACGTATACGGGTATTTTTGAATGATAGGAGAGCAGAAGATCTTGAGAGCAATGTGATAGCAACAATAAGAACAAAACCTGAGACTCTGGTCTTTCGCAACGAACCACTTGCAATGTCACTTCCAAGCTGCACACTTGGTTACCCTGAGTCGCCGTATTCAGAACGCAACGCCGCATCAAGTCGACCCCGGGACTCATCCGACCTCACTGTCTCTCCCGTCTCTTCTGGTTCCTTCAAACTCTCTTCTTCGGAGGCTTTCCCCTGCGCTTCGCGGGCGCCGGGGAAGGCGAAGGTGTAACTCCAGCCTTGACAGAGACCGGCGTCGCATTCTTCGGAGGACGTCCTCGTTTCTTGGGAGTGATGGGCACGTCGTACACACTACCAGTCGGTACAGCAGCAACAGTCGCAGTAACCACCTCCTTCAACAGCGCCACAACAGGAAGAGGTCTTTTATTCGGAGGCCGACCACGTTTCTTCGCAGGCTGGGGAGCTGAGACCACCGAACCTTCTTTCACTGGTGTGACGGCCTTTTGGATCTTTGGAGGTCTACCGCGCTTTCTTGGGGTGCCGTCCGTAGATGCTTTGGTTGGCGTGGGACGTTTGTTGGGCTGCAGCTGTTGTTTCTGCTTCTTGGGAGTGGGCTCCTCGTGGTCGTAGTGATCGGTGAAGTTCTGGCCAAGGTACTCTTCCGTCGAGGCGGCCAGCATTTCAGCTGCTGTGCGTCGACCACGACGATGTGTCCGCTTTTGCACAGGCAGTGTGTATCCTTCTTCTGAGGAGCTGTCTTCTGAGGTCTCTACCGGCTTCTCGGGGCTGACGACGATGGAGCTTTGTGCTTTGAGTCCAGGGAGATCCTCTTCTTCTTCGGAACTCTCTTCCATTTCTCCGAGACCGACTATGATAGCGTTCTTTGTCTCGCCGCTGGAGTCGGCCAAGTCGGGAGGTATTTTTGTCGTTGGTAGAGTTAGAGTCTCGGCAGCCGCACCAGCGATGCCATCTTGTTGAAGCGGATTCGGTTGCACGGGCGAGATGGGATACCAGCCATCGGGAACTCCGTTGTTGGCTGGTGGCAAGGACGATGAGGTCTCTGAAAGACAACGGTGCACGGCATTTCCACCCTCCACAGAAGGCGAGGTGGGCCTGTAGCTGTCTTCTGGCAATCAGCAAGCTTCTTTATGGTAGCACCATAAAGTCGCTGTTTTCACACTTACCTTCATTCATGGCGCTCTTCCAGTCAGGATTCGTGATCCTGTCGTGAGGCGCGTTTGCAGCACGGCGGCGTGTGTTCCTCGTGAGGTAGGTGAAAAGAGGCATTGTGAATGAAAAATCTTGGAAGCCAGAAGAAGAGAAACAGATGTATGATGGATGATGGTAGATGATTGTGAGGCAACAGGTGGCAGCGACTGTTGAGTGTTGCGGTCCGTTCGTGACGGCTGTCAGGCTCAGCTATTCCCATTCGTCGTCACTTCAAGATAGAGAAACTATTTCACTTAGCAAGATGACCTCTTGCTTTCCCATTGTTCAGATTCTTGTTTACCCTAGGTCTACTTTGCGCTCTCCAACACGTTCTTATCGCTGACATACTGTAACATGTGCACTGTTGCCTTCGCTTTGTTATCAGCAAGCATGATTGGAAAGTCGTCGACATTGTAGCAGCATCTGATTGTGTAAGGTATGTCACGGCCCTCACGCTGGTAGTTCCCGTTCGCCTGGCAGGAAGACCTCATGCCCATTCCCTTCATACATGCCCATCGCCAACAGACTGCCCATAACTGACACCAACGCAATCCCCCACCATCCCCAAGCAACCATCCCAATCTCCAGCCCATACCCATACCACCGTCCTCCAACGACAGGGCCAACTGTCCGAAATGCAGCAGAAACCGACTGCCCCAAGCCATGGATCGTCCCAAGCACGCTCGGATGCGGACTGCTATTGTTGAGGAGGATGATACTTCCAGGCATAGTCACTGTCCTCGCCATAGTCTGCAGGAGTGAAACAAAGGTGATGCCCAACCAGACAGCTGGTCCCGATGCTGCCAATGGCGCTGGAGATGTGGATGGTAGAATGGCGATGTATGGAGCGAGAAAGTAGCAAACTGCGAAGAGCGGGAAGAACATCTGATACGACCTCAGAGTGCCCAGCTTTGCGTGCACGGCAGGGTACAGAAACACCTGGAGGAACATCCCCAGAACTCCGAGAATCGAGGTCGCCAAACCAACTGTTGACGCCGGCATGCCTAACCCTCCAGTAAAGAGCATCGGCATGCTGCGTCTTGATACTGCCCCGGTCTTTGATGTCTCATCAGCGTACCGTGGCGTCGATAGGAATAGAGACCAGATGTTCGTGAACGCCCCGAGCTGAAAGTCGAAGAATGCGGCGACTGCCAGGGTAAAGAGCACATTGCGAGTCCAGATTTTGCGGAAGGGTAGCACGCCCTTTACGACGGGGTTTGGTTGTGCCGTTGAATTATCCATGGGCTTCGTTTCTTCAAGAGGCACGTCTAGATCAACCGAGATCCATGAAGTGTACCCCTTGTGAGACTTTCCACCCCGGATCAGACGCTTCAGTCGGTCGCCTACGTCGAGTCCTAGATCGGCTTGGGCCACTCGTGTTCCTAAAGTCTAGAAACTGTCAGCTTAAGAAATGTCATGAGACTCTCACACTGGTCGTCATACCTCATGTAAGAACAGCCATGTGCATGCTGTGCAGAGAAGCAGACTGAACGCGTTCACCAAGCTGGGGAGGGCATAAGGGTAGCCTTGCAACCACTGAAAGCCAAACACCGCACCCGTTCCGAAGACAGCCGGAATCGTGTTCGCCGGGTTGACCAACATGCCGCCCATGACTTCAAATGTCAGCTCATACTCAATCAAGACAATGTCAGTCCAGCTTACCTGGACAAAGTATTCCAGCTGCGTTGAAGCTCATTGGGAGGATCAAGAACGCTCGAGACTGGTACCTCCTCTCCTTTGTCACTTCCGAGACCATTGTCCGGCTATCCTCGCCATTAGCCACCTTTCCAATAAACAACATCACGATAGGAAGCTTTACATGATCCCAACAGTTCCATTCCATTAACCGCACCACCAAACATCCTCCAGAACGCCGCCCAGAAGAACGTCGTTGCAAACCCATACCCAACACACGACAGTGCCGTCCCTCCCAACCCAATCAGCAACACATTCTTCCTCCCACACCACCTCGCATCCGCAGCTTTGCCCCAAAGAAACGCCGTCGCAACCTGCGCGCCCGTAAAGCACCCTTGTAAAAGACCAGCTTGTTGAGAGATCTCGGCGTCGGAGAGCGATGGGCTCATGTCACGGAGCTGGTAGAAGACATAGGCTTGTAGGGAGGCGAGTTGCAGGAAATCGACGAAGCGACCGAGGAAGAGGATGAAGAGCTGGTCTTTATGTGGGAGGCTGGCCCAGCTCATCGGGCCGGAAGGTGCTGTAGATGTTGGCGGTTTGGGATCATGGTTGTCATCAGTCATCGTATCCTCATTGTCGTGACGTGCGCGAGGTATCGATCTCAATGTTGAGTCCGTGTTGACACTCATTTCAAGAGGCCGATGATGTTTGCTTAACTCAGAAAAAGGCGACAGCCCGAGATCTCTCAACTCGTCATATCTGCAGGGAGTCACACTTATCCCAGAAACGGGAACCCCCAGTTGGTAGCGATTGTGCACCGGCCGGATCGTCGACGCCAATGAAGACCAGGCGGAGCTAGAGCCGAGCCCTTGGCGCGCGCAGTAGTTTGGAGATACAAGTTGAGAGGTACGGGGTGGGTTTTGCATGCGCTTGGCTTCGTCTATGATATCTTTTGAGGTTCGATACCGCCGCAAAGATCGCGATGCAAGTTTAGAGGAGCAGGCAGCTCTGTCCTTGCGGATGAGGAGTGACTGGATGTTTGTTCTGTATAGCATTGACGGGGAAGACGCAGCCTTTGGCTCTGATTCGAAGCTTCAATCCATCTCGGCAACGTCAAAGAAATTGCAACTGCATCAACGCACTCTCAGAAGAGGAGGGCGTGGTCATATCAAGCAAGCCTCACCATCAGATCTTCCCAGCAAGTAGGTGAATGTAAACGGCAAGAATGCAACCACCAGCATCCAGCCACCAGAGGAAATCGCCGATGGACCGACTGTGCTTCACATCATCCTAAGGTTGTACAACGCCTCGGATCGTCAGGTACACGACTCCGCATCTCTGACTAGATCCCAGAAGATTGGCAGACATTGCATCTATGCACGCCCCTCCTTCTCCACACGAAGATATGGCTGGGTTTTCTGTGGCCTTCACTCACAAACATGGCATCGCAGCAAATCTTTATCCTCCAACCACCGACAACTATCCACCTTTGACTGTGGTTAATAGCTGCAAACCGGTCTTGGAACCTGAGCCGGCCGGCTTGGCCTTTATCGGTTGGTCGACCATGTTCTGCTCGATCAGGCTGTGTTTTCAGAGCGCTCGGAAGGGCAGCATGTTCCTCCTGGTACAAAGCACTTCTCGGCCACTACGCTTTGTAGAAGATTCTGTACATTGAGAACGAGAAGAAAGTTTCTCCATTGACCATCATTCTCATTTATTCTACATCTGCAAACTCGTTCTTGCGGCTCGTCTCGAAGGTAGCCGCGCATCAAGAATGGCATACTCCAGCAAATATACGTCAAGACCCGTGACCGACATCTTCACAGCCGATACAGACATCAACCGTCGAAAATGCACACGCACCGTACCCATGAAAGTGCTGATCCTCGGTCTCGGGCGCACAGGAACTGCTTGTGAGTTGCTCTCCCCGAGTGCCCCTGGATTTATCAAGCCATGGCCACTAAACTGACCTCCCATCAGCTATGCGCGGCAGCAATGAAGACGTTGGGCTACGTCGACACCTACCACATGATGAACTGCTCCATCGAAAACCCACCTGATGCGCCCATGTGGATGGATGCTCTGCGGGCCAAGTATGATGGCGAAGGCGATCCCTTCACCCGCGCAGATTGGGACCAACTCCTCGGTAACGCCCAAGCTGTCTGTGACTGGCCCAGCATTGCCTTTGCTCGTGAGCTCATCGAGGCTTACCCTCAGGCAAAGGTCGTTTTGACCAACCGCGATGTTCACTCTTGGCATGCTTCAACGATGAAGACCGTCTATTGGCGCGTCACGGATCCGGAACTACAGTGGCTTTCGCACTTTGACTGGGCTGCGAGCATGTACTACCCTATGCTGCGGAAGTTCTTCGACGGCTTCTTCGAGGGCGATTTCCCTAACAGGGGCAAGGAGGTGTTCACGCGGCATCACGAAGAGGTGCGATCCTTGGTGCCGAAGGACAGGCTGCTGGAGTACCGTGTGACGGACGGATGGGAGCCGCTATGCAACTTCCTCGGTGAGCCTGTACCAAAGGAGTGTCCATTTCCTAACGTTAATGACAACTCGGACTTTGTGTTGCGGTCACGGCGGAGGAACCGGAACCAGATGACGAACGTGGCACTTCGATACATGCTCCGCCTGGCGACTGCGATCCTCCTCTTATTTGCGGCACGGCATTTGCTATTTCCTTAAACCGTTGTATGATTTAGCCTTGATCTGGGACGGTGTATGCGACAGCGCAGTAACAATTATTTGGACATGATACAATAGAAGACCGCGTTTCTTCCTCATTCCAAAGCATGAGGCTATAGTACAATTTTTATGTGCAATGTACTTCAAGGAGAATCTGGAAAGAAGCAGAAAAGAATGACAGAAATGTACATTCAGCTCCAGACTTGAAATTGACAATTACAACTACCCAAAGGTAACTAGCCTATCAACATCGCGGCCTTTATCCACTTCAGTATCCTCTGCAACGACCTTCTTCTCCGTACCCGAAGGCTCTTTCGCATCAGCTTTCCCATCAGATGCCTTGTCCGCACTTTGCTCGCCGCCCTCGGTCTCCACAAAGGGGCTATAGGGCTTCCAAGGCCCAGGGTCTGCGAGATATTGTTGCAAATGCGCCACGTGCGGTTCTGATGATAGCTTCGAGTAGAAGGCGTTCGCTTGAGCGAGCTCATTTTCCTGTTCATCCTGCCCAGCAGCTGACCGAGCATGGGTATCATCCGGTGCGTTGACGCGGTTCTGAAAGACGTCGCCATACGCAGCCGCTGCTTGTTGTTGGCTTCCTGAAGGCTCTGCCATCGAGTTGTTCTCTACGCTAGGGATGTACAGCTCGTCACTGTAAACATCTGCGAAGGTTCGCTGCAGTTTTGGGGCATCACTCGAGGCTCCTAGGAGAATGGACAATTAGTTACAATACTGCAGCTTGAAAGTGGAAAGGGAACTCACCGGCCCTCTGCTTGCCCTTGCCGACCAGGGTCACTTGTACAGGCGCCGTGTTCGAGCCTGATGCTTCGGATGTTTGGGGTTGATTCCAGCTGCTGTTAAAAGCGCTGTTCTCTTCCGATAAATCGTTGTCCCTGACCTCCTGATACCCCGCGTAACCGGAGTCACTGGCTAATGTAAAGTCGTCATTTTCGAACAAGGGGGACCAAGGCGGGTCCCTGTATGCTTTCCCCATCGGTACGAAGAAGTCATTCGCAGGAGTGGTTAAGTTGGCCCACGGAGGAGAGTTGCTCTGATGCTCGGTGAGATCTGAGCGGACACCTAAGGAATTTTTGCTGAAGCTCAGGTGAATCCCGCCTTCGGAACTATTATGAAGCCTGTGTCCCTGGAGTCTGTAGAGGGCCGTGGTCGCAAACAAAACATCGTCGAACTGCACGAAGCACATAGGTCCAGCTGCTTTAGTGCGGAAACAAAGCCGTTTGTAGCCTTCCTGACTAGCAAAAATTGCCTTGAGTTCCTCCTCAGAAGTGTCTTGAGGGAGATTGCCGACGTGAAGTGTGTCGCAGGGACGATGATTTGTCGTGGGGAGAGTTGCGTTGGGCAGTGTTCCCGTTGACGTGAATAAGCCAAGTGTCTCAATGTCTGAAATTTGTTGAGTCTGCGACTTCGTCTGCGTTTCCGAATTGCTTCGAATACGTCCAGCCCAGTCAAAGTCCGTTTGTAGAGGCTTATCAGTGCTGGGGAAGCCTCTGCCTCCGACGGACGTAAAAGGCGATGGGAAATCATGCATCATCCCGTCGTTCGCATGTTCGCGCTGCAAGTCTTCAAGTTCCTGTGAACGTTTTTGGGAATGCTTTGCCTCTCCGAACTCGTAACGTTGACCGCAAGTTTCCATGTGCCTATTTCCATTATAAGCCTGCCTGATCGCTTCCGACAATTTCAGAGATATCAAAACTTACTGATGCAGAAGAACCAGACGAGTGAATTGGCGATAGCAAAAGGTGCATGTTGGTGCATCGGTTCGCTCATGGGTTGTCCGCTGGTGTTCCTCGAGCTCTGCCATGCGCCCGAACTCTTGCTTGCAGTCTTCAAACCGACAGACGAAAGGAAACTTGCTCATTGACCAGGCTTGGTCGAAGGATGGAGGTTCACTCTCCGCAAAGAACCTCGGGGGTGGCAGAGGAGGGGACACCATAGCATCATCAGGAATGGCCTGTTGAGTTGTCCTCATTCTGTCCTTATTTTCGTGCTCCGGAAGGTCGAATCTTGCGACCCAGCCCGCACTATCAGTTTCCTTGGTCGCTTCGCTAGGGACTTCCTTTGTGTCAAGTAAAGAGGGATGAATAGGAGTCATGATCTCATTGAGGTCCTTTGTCTCCTCCTCAGCAGGTCTCTCAAAGTCTTCTTTCGCTGGTCTGAGTTGCATCGCCTCAAGCTGCTTTATACTGAACTGCTGATCATGTTGAATCATCATGTGTAATCTAAAATTCCTTACCCCGTCGTATTTTTGTCCTGAACACGAGGCTACTGGACAACGATACAGAGCGCCGTCATTCGCTATGTTATTGGCGTGTACTTCTCCCTCATGTTGCAAGAGCTCGTCAACTGTGCTGAACCGGGAGGACCGACTGCAGGAGATCTCCTGACATAGCCAGGGCTTCTGCTGTTCGTGAGTCCTCCAGTGTATGCTGAAAAATTTTGACATCAGCTTTCATGAACACTCGAGGCGCTTCAGACCTTACCTGTACTCTAAAGGAGACTTCAGCACCTCGGAACACTGTAAGCAAGTGTATGTGCATCCATGGCCTGCCTTGGCGCATTGCGAGCAGTCGGGGAAAGATGAAGTCACGTGGCACTTCACCTTTCGCTATTTAGAGGGTATGATGAGTGAACAGCACAGTTATGGATAAGCAATTGTCTGAGCATGATGCTTACCGCTTTACATCTGTCGCAGGGACCGACTCGGAGTCGCCACTGTTCTGCACCCGAACTCACAGCATCAGCTGCACCTGATGTAACAGCTGACACATTGTTTCTGCAGTTTGTTTTGAGGTGCCTCGCCAGAGTATCGGCACGGCTAAATTTTCGATCACAATGCGGGCACCCATGTCCTCTTTCGGTCGAATGAAGCTTTGAGTGTCGTTTCAAGTCAAACAAGCGACGGAACCGCATGTTACAAACATTGCAAATATATGGCTTCTCCTCGCTGTGCGTCAAGATATGACTTTTCAGCATGTGATGCCGAGTGAACTGCTCAGAACAGTAAGGACACTTGCGCATCTTGTCAGCGGTACTCGAATGGTTCTCGTCAGGGTCTGACTGTTCCGAAAGCGACTCCACGTCTGAGTCCTGGCTGACCTTCGTTTGCGTGATGGGGGAGGTTTCCAAGGCAGATGATTCGGTGAGTGGCGGCTGAGCGTGTAGGTCCGTTCCAGCAGTAGCAGCCATGGTGCGGCTTGGATCCACGGGCGTAGAGTTGTCTTGAACCAACGGTCTTGTTTGGTCTTGTAGGCTCAGCCCCTCGGTTTCGCTTTTGCTTTCAGTTATCGGCGCTGGGGTCGCATCTTCAATGGGCCACATGGCCATCCCAATCTGCCAGTCCGGCTGGATGACCTTATCCCAAACCGAAGGCAAGATGATCTCTCCATCTGGACCGGTCAAGTCATATCGCCCTTGTCGGACATGTGGGCCGAGAGTTTCCACCTGGAGAAATGCCTGTAAAATCAGCTCCTCCATGCCCTAAGATGAATGTTGGTCAGCGCGAGTCCAGTGGCTTCCATAAGGTTGAGGGTGTTACCTACTGCCCAGGTATTGCAGAGACGGAAAGGGAAACTGAATTTCCTCCCTATGGCATCTACAAACCGGACCACACCCTCTATGCCCGAGGTTGGTATGTCCGAAGCTGCTTTCGTCTGGTAGGTTGCCAGTCTGGCCTGCATTTCTTCGACTTGCTTTATGAGTGTGGCGTTCTTCTCTTCAAGGCTCATATTGTCTTCCGGGTGCTCGGGCAGGGATGGAGTCGATACCCGAGCGGCCTTTAAAGCAGAGTCGATGATGTTGTCATCCACCGCGGATTGTCGTTTGATGAGCGTTGTCCCCATCCACAGGCAGCTGTCCTGCAACCAAGCCAAGAAATCTTCCAGTGGCATCTGGCCCGGATCACTACCAATCCGATCATCAAACGCCTCCATTACTCTTGCCCACGGGGTGCCTGTTTCAGCAATTGCAGCGAGTATCTCCTTCAGCTTGATAGCCTGAGAGCGAGATGTCCTGGCACGTCGCTGTATGCGAATCAATGAGTGTTTTGGGAGGTATCCCTGTTTGCCATCAATAGTTTCGCAATACCACCACTCGGATTCCTTATTGTCCGAGGTCTGTATCGAAAACACGGCGACCAAATCTCCTTGGTTCACGCTGATCTCCCCCTCTGATGAGGCTACCACATCGGACAAAGCTCTACCAAAGAACTGCACCTTTGGACCTGACTTCCGAACCGCCCAAACCCCCCGAACCGCATGACTTTCGAGCAATGCGACTGACTGATTCTCGACGCGCTCAAGCTCGCTCGTTGTAGTGACAGCAGCGTCGCCTCCAACGGTTCTGGAGTCAAGAGGCCAGAGCATAGTATCCTCGAGAAATTCTTCAGGTTCTGGTATCTCATCCGAGCTGATGTTGTGCGTCTCGACCATATGCCTCGTCCAGTTGTCCTTTCGCGCGAAGGATTTCCCACCACGCTTTGAGTACTCGCAACCTGCCACTGCACAGTAGAATTTCTTCGGGTTCTCATGGCGTTCATATATATGGCGTTGAAGGTAAGTTTTCGTGCCAAACCTCTTTCCGCAATCCTCATACGGACACTGGTGAGGCCTGTCGTGGTATCTCCTATGATGTCTGTGTTGATCAGCAAGCAGTTTGCAATGAGGGCTACCTGCCAGGCATCCAAAGAGGCTGAAACTTACCTCAACTTGTGCCGTTCGTCAGTTTGATTGCAGCCTGGAACCGGACAAACAATTGTCTGAGGCTCAGGAGAAGCCTCTTCGTCTTGCACCTGAACTGACCATTCTGAATAACCGGGGGTGCGTACTTCGATAGATCCATCAGACGCATCATCGAACTCAACAGTGGAGAATACTTCCCACGAACCTTCGTCAGAAGCAGGAGCGGCTGTGCCTAATACAGGTGACTGGTTTACCGGGGAGAGGCCTATTCCAGAGGCGCCGGAAGCTGAGGAGATGCTCAACTGCGACACGTCATCCTCATCTGTTGGTCGAGGAAGGGTTGCCAGGGATATCTCCTCGAGATGAGTTGCCAGATGCTTTGAGCAAGCGGCAGCGCCGTCCCCAGTACCCTCTTTGCATAGCGGGCAAGGTCGCGATTGCCAGTCAGGGCCATACTCATGATCGAACTCAAGATGCTGAACCCAGGTCTCCTGTGTGCTGAAGGTCTTCATCTCTGCTGTGCAATCAGGTTCGACACATGTCCAGGGCTGCAGGTCGTTGAACAGATGGCGCCTGACTCGTTGGGTTAGTACCGCTCATCATGGCAAGTCTGACTACAACTCACTTCCACATGCTGCTTCGGGTGAAAGACACCCTCTTGCCACAAGTCAGACAGTCAAAAGGCTTCCCTTCCTTCGCTCCAGATGGCAGCGGTGGGATCTTGACTGTGCGATCTCCAGTAGCATATGACATGACTGTCTCTGCATACCGGCTCAGTGTGTACTTGCTATCTGCATGAGCGCTGGCAGCCAGCATCGTCCCATATCCGGAGTCGTCGTGAGTCTGGCCTCCCATAGTTGGCGTGGGATTGATCCGCGGCCTGTCAGCAGCCCTATCTTCGTCTTCATCGGCCATATTGGCATGCATCTCGCGGACTTCGGCACATCGCTGCATCCTCCCCAAGTTGGCCTTGGCCAGAGCGTCAACGAGCTTTTCCATAGCGTCTGGAAATCTCGTCCGGATGATCTGTGCAAACGCATCTTGTGGATGCCATGTAGTTATCTCCTGCTGCCCAGCTTCTTGGAGCTTGGGTATCATAACCGAAGGGGCTTGGATGAAGCGATCAAGTTCCATCAGGAGCTGCGTGTCCGTTTCAAGGCTCTCGACGATGTCTTCGAGCTCATTCGACACCGAAATGTCCGATTCGGAGCCATCGCTCTCACTTGAGCTATCATGGGCCTCTCGATCTCGATAATCCTGCTGGACTGCAGTCAACGCCTCCTGTCGCCAGCTTTCGAGTTGATCGGTTGGAAAGCTGTCTTGCACTCGGAGCTTAGGCAGAAGTCCTGCATTAGACGTCAATCAATCATAGCCTTATACGGTGCACCGTTACCTTCAGTTCACAACATGCTTGGAGTCCCTCGATAGGATTTCGATGACTTACGC
Source organism: Sarocladium kiliense (assembly GCA_030734395.1). NCBI lineage: Eukaryota > Fungi > Ascomycota > Sordariomycetes > Hypocreales > Sarocladiaceae > Sarocladium > Sarocladium kiliense. Next base: position 517,723 of record JAUZTG010000017.1, on the reverse strand, counting down.
TCACTCAGGTTACCAGCGATGCTGGACAATATCTGGAGGACCTTTCTCCGAAGATATCGTGAGTCCTCAGCGGCATCATCCAGTCCACCTTCAGTTACTTGGTAAGCATCTGCCCATAAGATGAGAGTGCATCGACTGCGATCTAAGTTCCGAAGAGCATAAGGCGCGATGCGATCCTTGACTGCCGTTGAAACGAGCAGTTTCTTGAAGAGGGCGATACACTCTCCGCAAAGCTTGCTGAGGACACTGCGCTCGTCACGGCTGGACGGGACGATCTTCCACCTTGCGATCAGCTCAGACGAACTGAGCGCCTGAGCAGCGTCATATTTGACGATGCCGGTCTGCATAGCGATGCCGGACTTTGAACCTCATGAAATGGTGAGGTGTATGAGAGCGACGCAAGGATTGTCTCGAGACATACGCACACGTGTTACGCGAGCCTGATCTTCAGCTGAACCAATGAATGCAGCCCCCGCGCGGCGTCGAGGCCTCCTGCATATTGGGACCAGGGTCTGAGCAGCACTGCCACCTCACAGCCTGATCCATGAATTCGAAGTATTCGCTCTCAAAACATTTCCTTCTCTTTCAAGGACTTCGTCCATTTCCTGGCGCCTTCGTGGAGGCCTTTGGATCGCTCAGGGCGATATCTCCCCAAGATGGCAGAAATCGCTCTCGGAGTGATCCCATTGATTGGCACCGCCTTCACCACGTATCGATCCCTCCATAATCATCTGCGAGCCTTCAGACACTACGCCAAAGACCTCGATCGAACAACCAAGAAGCTCGGTGTTCAGAGGGATCGGTTCAAGCTTGAATGTTGGCTTCTGCTTCAGTCAGCCCTTGATGAGAATAGGGTGAAGCAACTCAAAGGCGACCAGGACTATTGGAATGACCCTAAGGTTAATGCTGAGTTCCAGAGGAACTTCAAATCGAGCTATCAATCATGTCTTTCGATTATCGAAGATATCAGCGGTCGTCTGAAAGAGCTCGAGGAGGAGTTGCAGGAGTTCAACCCACTGATCAAGGATAAAGACAAGGTGAGCCTCATTCTATTGCCTTGATTAGCAGATTTCCTCCCCAACAACCATCAACTCCGCTGCTACATATCTCTTGCCATTCTACCAGGCTGATTTCTCCTCGATAGGATGAATCGTTGGTCGATGCTGTCCGACGATTCAGAAAGCGGGTTCACGTCACGGTCAATCGCCGGAAGTACGAGGATATCTGCAGAGAGTTGAAGGAATCGAACAATGACCTCAAAGATCTTTCAGAAAAGATCGAAAAGCTCCAACAACACCCATGTGGTCGAGGTCATCAACGATGCCTCATCGCAGGTCGGCGAAATAGAGGTGATTGGGGCGCTGCATGCAAAGCAAGACGGGCATCCACAGCCCTCTACGAAGGACTGCAACAGACATTCTCGTGTCAAAATGCACCTCATGGCCATCATAGCATGAGGCTATTCCTAGATGTACCCAAACCAAGCAGCCTCTCAACGATGTCGCTGGCTATGCGCATGGCTCTGTCTGTGGTAGGTAGAAGCGCACACGGCCAAACAGTACCAACAGCTTTCCACCTTCGTGTTGACTCTAAAGATATGAAATGGGCTACCGAAGATCCTCCTTCTCCTCCCAACTCACATTCACGAAACGACGATCCAGAACCGTCTGCGAAGCGGGTGAAAATGATCGAGCCTGCTCACCATTCGGCAAATGCATCAACATCTACGGCTTTGCAGCTTAGCAATGCCGCATTTACAAGAGAGCCACAGGAGACATGTGAGCAAGCTGCGAGGGACTTGGCCTGCATTCTCGACCTATGCAGCCACTTTGGACAACATTGTCTGTGTCCTGCTCAACAAACGCCTCAGTATATCGGGTATCTTGATGTCCAAGAGCACGTGCGGCATGACTTCTACCGTTCATACGGAAGGGTTCATACTGACGAGAACGTGCCTTTGAGCGTCCTTCTTTCCAGCTTGGATCCACGAGATATGAATATGCCACAGCGTCTCAAGCTTGCGAAGACAGTTGCAGTCACGGCACTAACATATTTCGACACACCTTGGATGAAGGATATGTGGCGTCTACGGGACATCTCCCTCCTCTCTGCATCAACACAGGATCCGAACGTGATCCTCAATACGTTGCATCTCGAGGTGGACCTGCACTCGCGCAAGAAACTTCTCTCGTCATCGAGTGATACCTCAGTGATGGACATGGCATTGACTCCTCAAAGCGGAACAAATCTCAGCGACGATGACCTCCTCGACAAAGGTGTCTTCAACAAGTCACTACACAGTCTCGGAGTTGCGCTCGTGGGCATAGAAACCGCGCAAGACCTTGACCCGAGCAACTGGGACGATGTACGAAATGTCAGGAAGTATGCCAGAGGTTCGATATTTGGAGAGAAGTACAAAGCAGTTGTGGAGAAGTGTTTTGCTTTCAATTGCGATTTGAATAGGCCGAACTCACATAGGCAGGCGTTTGAGAGCATTGTTGGGTCACTGGAAGATATGGTCTCTTCACTGGCCTTGGATGATGGTGAATGGGTATAAGTTCCGTTTAGATACCAATACAGTTCTGATTCTGAGCAACGTCGACTTGCGTTTCACCCTGTGAACTGTGCCCTGTGTAGTGTTCTGTAAGACACGATGAGCTTAGGCGACTAGATAGTGGTGTTTTGACAATCCTGGAAGCTGCCATATCATTACAGACAGAGTCTTAGCAAACACAGCAGAGCGTTGAAAGACCTGGCTACCCGGGGGGGTCAACTCACCCAAGACCACCTAAGAGGGAATCCCAAGGGCCTTACACGGCATCGCTCGCAAGAGGACATAACGGCAATGCAAGTCAGTGACCCACGACGCAGCACCATGTCGGTCCTCTCAACTTAGCGTCTTTTGGCTAGCAATGTTGCAAATCGTGTGACCTGATGTCACCAGCTAAGTATCTCACGATAGCTTCACGACGAAGTGTCTCCTCTTCTTAGGGACAGATCGACTCGGCTAGTGGCCCCTCAATTGTTTTTGTTTACTCTTCAAAAGCACCAGAATTACCAAAACCGGATTTTCCCAAGGTCATCGCATCGATGAAAAGAATGCAACTCTGCGCTATTGACTTGTACCCGCTGTCATCGACTATGGGCGAACGATAGTGAAGATGACATTCCTCACAGTCCCCCATTCCGATCCTACTTGAATCAACTACCCTATTCCATCCAAGTCTTAGAAGGATCTTTACCAGGTCCAGCAATCTTTCCCGGAAGCTCGACGCCTTCCCCCTTCCCGGAAGTAGCCCCAAAATTCCAATCATGGAAAACATCACAGTCTAGAACTCAGCAGCGCCACTCTCATCAGGTGACCCGAACTCCCGGCAAGACGGAGGAAACTACCCTGAATCGTATAGTCCCACCTTTCTGGAATGTCCATCGTACGAAGTGCTGGTAACTCTCGATCAGGGGATGACAATGGCTTAGAAGTTCTGCTAAAGGTCAAACGCCACAGGGAACTCCACTCCCGCTCTTCAAAGAACTATCATGCCACCGCCTGCAAAAGTACACAGCTAAGGGGCAGATCATCAAAGCTTCCCCCCTGTCGCGAAACTCTTTTCATGATGACATGCTCAGCCCATGAACCTCTTTTGAGTTTCGTGCTGATTGCCCACTCAGGCGGTCTGGCTTCTCTTAGGCTCGTCCCAGACGCCACTCCGCTGGTAAGGCCGGCGCCCGGGATCGATTGAAGTTTATTGAAGATAGGTAAGCGAACGACAGGGTCATGTGGCAAGGCGCTTCATCCGAAAGCTTAAGGCGATCCCCCCGTCTTACGAGGTGCCTTCAGGTGGTGTGCATGTGTACGAGAGTTTCTAGGCACAGAGTTTTGATACGGACCGCTGACTACGTTCCAACGGTTGAAGATGACAGGGTTCAGCGATGTTTCTGCAAAGTTTCCGTTAGGTTTCCTTTTCGAGAAGTTCCGTTGCCTTTGTTTTGCTGGTAGAGCAATCGAATTCGGATGTTGTGAATGAGCATGGGGACTTACACGAAGCTTTGCTTACACCCTACCACATGTGTATACTGGCCTCCGTCCTCTCTGAGTGAACGAGCCATCTCGACCCCGCGTAATAGCCCAGCTAAGACTTCGCCGGCATGCAGCCGGATATCTGCTCCCCCGCTGCCTCAAAAGCGACGCACGAGTCAAGTTCCCAGACTTTCGCTGCTATACCAAGGCCCCAAGCAAGCGAGATGTGCAACCGATCATCAAGCGCCATGGGCTCATCACACTTCCAATGCTAAAAGCTAACTCTCCATATCCGGTACGCCCGGGACCAGACTAAGCCCCTCATCCTCCATCCGTGGCCTTAAACTTCCCCCTCAGCGGCATCCTAGCTGAAAGTCTGGTGCACACACAATGCACACCCACAACAGCCCTCACACCACTTTCAAATCCAAACCAAGACCTCGCGCCAGCCAAAGTAGCCCGTGCGCCCGTCCATTACATTTCGAGAGCCAATCTCCAGCCATTACGCAAGGCCGGAAAGTGCTTGCATTAGCGCCAAAGACCGGCATTTGGGACAGACCCAACATGCAATGGGACAATGCGCTGTGCTGCACCTTCGTCGATACGTGGTCCAGTCAGTGTGCTGTTGGGCGGGGATGCACCTCGCATTGCATTGCATCTTTTCTGCTGGACCTTTTTGCTTTCGCTTGTGAGTAGCATGCTTATGCGTTGCATACTGCATTAATTGCCCCCGTGGCTGCGTCGTCATGGGGATGAGCCCTTTGCAGTAAACTGGGACTCATGTCTTATGCAGATACTCACGAGAACGGGAAGACCAGTCAGCATGCTACGATCGTCTGCATAAGCTTCCCGCGTTATTGTGGCCTCCCTTCCTATCGTCGTGCATACACAGACAAAGCGGTGTGTCCCTTGCGACGGCACTTGGCCTCTTTGCTTCTTCCCATATGCTATAGTATAGGACACGGACGGGTTTGTCCATCGCCAGAGCATCAAATAAGGGAAATCCTCCATCGGGACTGAATACTTCCGAGCGACGCAAGGGAGAGTTAGCACAACGTGGGCACGATGACATACAGCGCAGAGTTGCGGTGAAGGATGCACCCCAAGAAAAGCAGAAGTAAAGAACAAACAAGGCGTCCGTCCCGTGCGGGCGCTCCAATGCGAGGCAGAAGAAGCAAAGAAGCCATCACCAGGCTCACTCTCTTGTCTCACCTCGGGAAGCCAGTTTGTTTGTGCAGCTGTGTCCGGTCTAGTCTGGCCTTTGAAGCGATCGTCCGTCCGTCCACCCACCGACCAACAAACGCCCGGAATAGGCGTCATCGCCCGTCACCCTAGCCGTCACATTCCCACTGGGCAGACTCAGCGAACGCCACCGTCACTTGACCAGGCAATCCCGCCCCTGTAGTGGTGAAGAGGAGCAGGGACAGTGCCCGTCAACCTGCAGCAAAGCCCAAGGAAACAATGCAGCCTCACTCTCATCATCCCCACCACCTTCTCAACCAACCGAGGGAGGGGAAATCTGTTGCTGTAGCCAATCAGTGTACTAGGATCGGACTGTTCGCCCTGTTTCCAACATGGCTGTGGCCGGGGGTTATCATGCAGGCGGCCTTGCCGTTGCACTTTGGACGTGGTTCGGTTACGGCAACTTGGCTAATCTACCGTACCGTAATCTGTCGAGCTGTTCTATTGAAGTGGAAGTACTTTGGTAGCTTGCATCGGAGGGTGACTTCATCTGCTGGGGTGCTCTGCATCATGGTTTGTCTGCACGGCGTTACGCGCCTGACACTACACGAACGTAAGGCGAATGGTTGCACTTTTGCGCGAGGCACCAGGCTCAGACAGCTGCTCTTCGGGTTCGACAAGGAGATCGTGTCATTGACTGAGGTCCGTCGCAATTAAGCCCGCCTCTAGGCTGAAGATGCACCGACACAACGCCGTCGATGTGATTATTGCGAGCGACTGTCAGTTCACAATCTGAGGAGGCAACATATAGTTCGAGTGTTTCAAAAAAGTTGTTCTTATTTGGGGCGTCCACAAAGCCACCTTCTATTTGGGTGTTGCAGAGCCAGACCGTCTCCATCGACGTCTTATCGCTTCTTCCTGGGCTCAACTCCCAGAGGACTCCGCGCAAGATCCGTTTCTTGCGTTCTCGTTAACAAGCAGAAATTCCAATGCCCGCTTTCCTCGTTGCCGTATCCCATGAAACAAATAATCCGCTTCTATTCCTCGAGAGGCATGTGCCCCTGAGCCGCCTAAACTCCATTGCCATCCAGATCCGAAGAATAATTTTGTCGTCCCCCCACCCAATAGTAATCGTAACAAAAGAAGGAAAAAGGTTGTGCAAGAATGAAGTCTCCGCAGGTGAGTCGTGCTTTGCATAAGTGATGCAACACGAATTAAAATATGTTTTGATAATTTTCGTCAAAATGTGAGTCTTGCGACTAGCGTCGTGGTGGTTGAAGCATGCGAGGATGTAGATAAGACACCTAGCTGCCACAGAATTGCGACAGTTTCAAAGCAATGAAATTCAACTCCACGCTTGAAAAGCAACCAACAGAAGTCAGAAGAAATGATGTGTCGTGTCTCCACGATGTTCCAGTCAGAGGTAGCTGCCCAAGACAAAGGGCATTGGAGACAAATCCATGAGAGATAGAACGTTGGTCATTGCGACCAGGTAACGGCTATCCAGCGCGCAGAAACTCCTGGTGCAGTCGAAGAAGCAGCCCATTTGCACTGCTTCAGTATCCCTGACCAGGAAAGAAGGAGACCTGCTGATGGAAAGGGGCGTGATTTGGTATCACAGGGGCCTGCTGAACGTATTTGACTACATCCCAGAATGGGAAGTAGGACTTGGGCTGGCATGGAGCCTGCACAGGAACGTGGGGTTGCGCCTGAGTGAGAGGTTGGGGAGGGAGAGGCGACTGTGAGTGGACCACGATCGGTCCCGTGGGCACGGGTCCTGTGTAATGTTGCTGTGGCATGAATTCCTGAACGTGGAAAGCAGGGGACCCTTCAGTCATGTCGGGTTCATAGGCAACGGGGTTCATATCCTGGGCAATATCCGGCTGGTGAGGTTGGCAGTCAATGAACACTTCGTCGTCTAAATCGTCGATAGTCGGGGCACTCGATGTGAGTGATCCCTCATCCGAGTTAGTCGATGCGGGGGACAAGGGCGAGTCGTACTCGCAGTCATCCACAATGGCTTCCTCGGGGGCAACGTATGCGTTCATATGGTCTGGCGAGACCGGCGGAGTGGGAGGTGATACACACATGGCCGGCACGGTGAATTGTGAGCAATTCAGGATCCTGTTCCTCAATTCCGGAAGCGTGATCCTGTGCTCAGGGGAAGGGTTGAAAATCCGTCCCAGGATGTCGTTCAGCTCGTCTGTCAACGGCAGAATGGTTTTCAGGAAAGATGGGTCCCGGGCAAAGGCGCGATATGTCGAATCCTGGAAGGAGGCTTGTTTCCACGGATTGCGGCCACAGGTCAAGTTGACAAGAATGACGCCCAGTCCCCAGACATCATTAGGTGCACATCTGTAGAAGGGCTTCCGAGAAGATGGTTGGAGACACTCTGGACAAAAGGAAGGGAACGTTAGTATTCCACGCATGGCACAAAGGGGGGGGTAGAGAAAAATGCAGCTTCGAGGGCGTATGTACCTGGGCTCATATAGAAAGTCGATCCGCATCCATAGTCCTCGGAACGGTCATCGGAGGTGGCCAAACCGAAGTCAGCCAGCTTGACAGTGTCGCCATGGTCGGTGACCAGGATGTTCTCCGGCTTCAGATCCCGGTGGTAAATTCCAAGCTTATGGCAGTACTCCACGGCATCCAGGATTTGGAGGAAGATCTTCTTGGAAAGTTCATCCTTACCCACATACCGACCACGCTCCGTGATATTCAGGAAGAGGTCGCCCTCGGGGCAATACTCCAGAATAACATAGATGCAGTCGGCATCATCCACAATCTTAAGCATCGACACCACATTCTCATGGGCTGACGCAAGGTAGTGAAGCCGGATCTCACGCTGCTGGTAAAGTGCCTGGCGGCGCTCTAGGGGAGTTCCATCCTGGTTGAATTTGCTTAGGCACTTGACGGCATAACGGATCCCAGTGTCGATGTCGTACGCAGAATAGACCACGCCATAGGCACCAGTACCTAGGATGTCCGTGAGATGCAGCTTGCCCTGGAGCAGCTTCCCTAGTCTCTCCTCTGGAGCCAACGGTACGCACCGTGGCTGGTACTGACGGGGAGCGTATTGGGTGCACTTGGGGTTGTCGTATGATGGGGAGGCCGGTGGACTGGGATATCCGTACGGAGCATGGTGATGCTGCATGGTATGGGCCGGAAGGGTTTGCGTCCTGGTTGGGGTCGTTGTCCCTTGGGTTCGAAATGGTATCAACGGAGATGAGGCCAGAAAGACATCCAAATAGGTGGAAATAGGGACAGTAAATGGGGAGAAGCAGGGTGTTGGGAACAACAAGAAGCAAAGCAGTTCTTCCAACGGAAGGATCCAATCCAAATTACAATACGGTTCGCAATGTCCTGAACGGATCGGAGTCGTGGAGGCTCCGAGAGGTGCGAGTAGATATATCCTGACAGCCGATTCAACGGGTCAAGACAAGGCGGATCGAGTAGAGACCGGAGGAACGAAGGCCAGTCCTGGAGATGATGGGGTTGAGCGGTAAGAAGAAAGAGAGATGAGGTCGAGGAGTCCTGTTGACAGGAGGAGTTCGAGGAAGAAAGGATAGTTGAAGGAGAGTGGTGAAGAGGTGGTTGATGGATGGTCGTCTTGAAGAGAAGCCTCGCCTGGTGTATGTCTCCCGGGTTGTGGCAGCATCAAGTAGATAACGGCGGTTGGCGTTGGCGTTGGCTCGGGCTTCAGAGGGTGTGGGGCGCTGGATCATTCGACGCCGCCTTGCTCTGGGCGAGGCGGGTGGTCCACGTAGGTACCCAAGTACCCTCATCCTGCGTCCTTTCGCCATGGCCATCATACCCTGCCGCCGTCCGAGGCTTGGATTGCGTGAAGGGTGGGCCATCCACACCTGGTCCACTTGGCTCCTTGCCTGCAGCATGCGTGTTGGGGCCCACCCCTGTCGCCATGGGAAAGATTAATGACATGGATGACGGGGCGCTTGTCTTAGCCAGACCTTACCGAAACAGGGCTACGGCCACACCTGTGAAATGTATTCCTGTGCCGCTGCGCCGTAAGGTTCGCCTGGACAAAGACCGGGAGGAGACTGGCTAGTGCAGCAGGGATCATGCTCGTGGATGCTGGACGGTGAGTGAGTATACGAACCAGGGGGCAAGGCTTGGTCTGACACACATTCTGGCAGAGCAGCGCGCCACATGTGTGGCATCCTCTGAGTGACTCCTCCCGTGTGGTGCCTGTGTTTGTGTGTCCCAGCCTGTCGTGTTCTATTATGTGTCACTGGCACACTGCTGCACTTCTCCTCAATGTCCTTTGCCGTCCGAGTCCAGGCCCCATGCTCGACCCTTCACGGTGGCGATGGTGGGTTCGTTCAATGATCATGCTGCTCCGGTTGACACCCACTGCACCCTGACTTCGCTGGCTTCGCAAGGCCATCAGTCTGGTCGCTTCATTGAAAGTGTGGCCACCACCAGCATACCGAGGCGTCATATTCGACATAACTGGCATGCCTCGTGACCGAAAACGTCTCATTTGCTTCTTTGTCTGCCCCGAGCCTTGCCGCCTCGTCCTGCCCTTGCCTAGCGCTCCTGAGACTCCGGTGAAAAAGGCCTCCGGCGTGTTACTGTCATGGCGGCGCACGAACTCAGGCTGGTGCAGGTGTATAAGTGCCCAAAGCCGCTGTGGTGATCAAACCACGACGAGACACTGGGGCTGCTCCAGTGCCCAGTAGTGCTAGTCATGCGCTCAAGAGACTGACTTTTCTATGGGGATCCTTCGTGAGGCACTGCCTGCTCGACACGCAAGCCAGAGACCCATATCCCAGCTCGCTGCGAACGGTAAGCTCACAAAGCCCGACAGGAATTCTCGGGAGCGCCAGAACCATAGTAGAAACGCGCCCGCTGGTGCCGGTGGAGGTCTCACAGAATATCTGGTCAAACCAGAACTAAACATGCAACATGTTGACCAGGGTATCGCACTTGTGGCGTCTTGCGACGTGGTTGGAATGCTCCTTTTCCATGATTCAATTTCAAGCCTTCGACACCATGCCGTCGCACACAATGAGGCTTCTCTGGATGCAGTTCGCTTGGTCATCTCGCCCGATCCCACTGCAGCATGACCTCTGATGGTGTGTTCCCTGTTCTGCAATGGAGCCTTGGTCGCGTTGTCCGTCGTGGCTTTCTGCAGATCCACGCACGAGCAAATGAGATCAGGGGAGGCGGGTCAGTCAGATGCAGTATGCTGCATGCTCAGCATCCACTTCCTGTGGCCAGCAAACAGGCTAGTGAAGTGGTTGCAACACACTGGCCAGCGACTGTATCAATAGTGTATAGATGCACATTGTTCAGGCGACATGCAGCCAATGGACGGCCAGATAGGCAAGGGTCCGCCTTGTGACGGCTTCGCATGCGATCGGCAGTGATCGATGCTACTTGACTGGCGGGAGCTCTGGCTGTGACGTGGAGCGTTTTCAAACAGCACAGAGTTCCTCACGGTTCTGGCCAGAAGCGCCGTTTCTGGCCTATCCACCGAAACCATAACGTCCCTCGTATCTTCTTCATCCATGGGGATACTGGTATGTGATTGCAAACCCACATTAAGCTGCTAAGGCTACGTGCTCCAAGTAGTAATTAGCGCTTGGGACTATACGGATTCTCTGCAAGTCATCGTCGTAGCGAGAGTGGTCCGTAGCATCCAATTTCGATGATCGCGGCTCAAGTCCAAGGTATGGTTTTCGGGCAACAGAACTCCTTGTGACCGCGTCACTGTAATTCAACAGCTGCCAGCCAGTCATAGCTTCGAGGGCAGCGGCACTGGCCTAAAGCGGTTAACAGCATCATGGATGCCTCGAGTTGATTGGGTATGACCGGTGACAACCAAAGCCCATGTTTGGTATTGGGTACTGGCCACAATACAAACAGTTATCGAGCGAAAGCACAGGCCACATGGTGTTAGATCCTTGCAAGCCGGCTCCAGGACTGCACCCAGGTTGTTGTCTGGAAAGAGTGAGGCTGTCCAACATGATCTTGGAGCCAACCATCTGCATCAGTGTGCCAGAGACGTCCAATTGGAGGGCATACCAGATGGTCTGGTGGGCGAAAGGTGGGCCCATTTCTGCTAATTCCGTTCCATCAGAAACGACAATCTCTCTCAAACCAGGCTCCGACCCAACGAACCTCACTGTTGGCAACGTGCTGGTTCGCCAGTGTCTGCCTGGAAGTCCCAGAATAGTGACGCCCGGCGGCTACGACAGATCAATGCCAGGCCGGATCATGGGCCACAGAAGTGGTTTCGAAAAGGCAACGAACCATCCTAACAGCGGCAGCCCTGGTACTTGTCTCTGCCTCAGGACAGTGCTGGTTCGAGGGATGACCTAGGTCGTGTTGAAGCAGCTAGCGCCGGAATGATTATGCGCGAAAAGACAGTGTTTCATGGCAGTGTCGAGGGCTGACAAGCAAGCGGAGGCCAGCTCCCACTGATGCGACATGGTCCGTGAGCCTTGGGATCGTCCTGCCCCCCTGCGATAGTGTGAGCACGGACATCCGCGAAGAATAGCGGTGGTTCGACTGAACTAGGCTGGGGCCGGATGCTGCTACTGCAAGCTGGAGAAGGGAGCTGGGACAAAACGAGACAAGTCGGCACACGCTTGAAGCCAGAATAGCGGTCTGCGCCACGGCCGTGAGAGGCTCCGCTTTTTAGCCTCGTTGGACCACTCAGAGGCCAGTTTCTGGCTCCTGCAGGAGCACCCGCAGCAGCACCTGCCGTGGTGCCCTCCAGCGTCGCATCGCACCTTCCTTCTCCTTGTTTTCCTTCACAGGGGCTGGTCGCTGACCACCCCCACTGGGCCACTACCAGCCTCAGCACACGAACTCTGCAGATTACCTAAACTTCCACTGACAGGGCGCTACTGTATGCCTGCCTGAGGCATAATTCCAGGTCTGCCGTCCTGTGGTAAGTAGCCTATCCTATCTCGCTTACCTCACGTCTTGGCGGCTCAGTAAATTGCATACGCATCAGTGTCCCATCGCCGACATCAATCCGAGATGGTTAGGCATGTCCAATTGCGATCGGCCGGCCACTAACACCAACCCGCTTGGTCCGGTCTGGGCCACTGGGCAGCATTCAGCCCATGAAGCTATGCGTTCAAGCTGAGGCAGCTGGGGATTCCTCCCAGCACGCTACTGGGTGCTACTGTAGTATTTGCCCCTGAAGAGCAGATGCACTGGCAACAGGCTTCATGATGATCCGCACCTCGATCTTGCGCGAAGAGTTGTCGGTCTTTACCAGCTGAAACTCGATTCCGACCAGGTAGTGATAGGGACGGCCGGTCGTCACGGGAGACTGGATGAATAAATTGTCCCAAACAATGGGATGACTCGACGCTGATCGACCAGCCATCGTTTCGAAGTTGGGCATCCCTTACATGCGCGTTTTCTTCCTGTTCTTCCTGCAGAGTCCCCTTGTTTTGGTCTTGTTTTTGGATGCTGAGGTATTGATGCAAATCCCAGTCCCACCGTTGTCTTATTATTGGCAACTATGACACCAAGCATCGTCTGGGTCAAGCCTGGGACCCATAAGGACTTCCATGGAACACAAACAACAGAACTTCGCTTCGTCTCGATATGGTTTAGCTTCGAACCTCGTCAAAGCGTCGATGAGGCATCAAAGCGTTCGGCAGGCATGGCAGCCATTAACCAATTAGCATCGCCGGAGCGCAGGCGGCTCGTCACAGGCCCAGGTTCCAGGACTTTTGGAAGTGCCGATGCTCAGATTCTGGCTCAGCTGGAATCTACTTTGACAAGGGTGCGCTCAGACTACGATGGGGAGACTTTGGAAGTCCCGGTGCATCACAACGGTGCTTTTCTTCTTTCATGGTAGGCAATATCCGAACCGTTACGACGCTGGATCCCTAATCAACTTCTGATGTCAATCCCTGGCCAGGATGTCTGCTTTGCACTGTAGAGGTTGCAGCCAAATCTGGCATACTGCCTCGCAATTAGAGAACAGCCGAATCAAACTTACGCAGTTCCCAAACGTCTGATAACGACTGGGTTTGACGACTCATATCCGCGTCTCGTGTTAACAGCATGCCGCACCATCGAAGCAGTATTACCTGCAGAGATTCTTAGCAAAGTCATAGAAGGGTCAGTGCTCCCTGACAGCTTATCACCAAGGACATGGACATGGGAAAAGACTGATGCCACAGACACATACTCCCTTCCTGACGGTGTCGCCCAGTTCCGCGCCCATGGATACAGGTGGCCTGATAGCACGGCCAACAGAGCAGGCGGTGCCTTTGTGGCGGCCGAAGGCGCGCCCACGACCGTTGAGTGAAGCCACACGCTTGCCTGTATCATCCAACCCCCATGTCTCCCTTGCATCCTCGTGCACCCACACAGATGTTTGACACTGCTACCGAGAGGAGGAGTTCAGCCACATAGCATGGCGGTGTGGTGCTGTGCGCCTCCCTGGCAAAGGAACAAGACGATTGTCCTCACCGCCACCGATGCTAGGCGAATCCGGAGGATCTAGACCACTGGAAGAGCCCGCCACCCAACAAGAGGGAGGTAATGCAGCCACAGCGGCCACCTTGCTCCAACATCGATGGACGCCACAGTCCACTCCTTGCCTCGTTCTTCACCAACGACGGACCTCGAAGCGATGGCTGGTTTGTCTCGGCCTTTCTGCTCTCAAACCACGCATCGATTTAACTCCCTTCACGCGGTCCGAAGATTGGTCATGGGCTGGTCTAGTATCCGCCGAAGCATTCGTTCGTTCCGACATCCATGTAGTGCCAAACAGCCTTCAGCTGGCCTTTGACAGATGTCATATTGGACATGGGCTTGAGACACTTTGATTCTGGCTCCTGCCAAAAGCATAATGCACTAGGAATGCCCGATGCCTCCGCAGGACACGGAGCTTGCCGGTGTGCTTCGACCGTGTGCTGCACATAGTGCCGTCTCCGCTCGGCATAGGCCCACTCTCCAGAGGATTTGTGGCGATGGGTCAACAACATCGCGGTTTGTTATGGTCTATTTGGCTTACTTTAGGTATGTGAGCGTGGCACCGCTGAAAGGGCCCTCAAAGGGCATGTCTGAAGTGGTTGGAATGCAGCTACACAGCCAGGGATATGCACATCTGCTCCCAGGCGACAGCAAAGTGTCCGATGCCTAAACGTAAGAGGACCTCCACGATCTGATGTCAGGGGATCTCGTCTTCAACCATTCGCCAAACACCCCAGCCCTCCCTCTCCCTAGGACTTGTCACAGGATTCATGGTGCGAGCCGTGTAAGTGGCACTGGTTCTGGTTTCTTGACGTGGTGAGACTAGGAACGTCACGTCAGAGACAACATACCACCGCTGCTACAGACCCTGGCTCAGATGGGGAAGCGGGCCACAGATCGTGAGACAAAACACGCTCAGGACCCTTTTTGTCTCGCTCAGCGGAAAAGGGAAACACAGACACATGACATCCATACCAGGGTGGAATAGACTACCTTACTCATGCGGGTCGTCCACCCACGAGACACAATTCCACGTTGAATGGCCACTACCCTGAAGGATTGCACATGATTATTTGCATGATGCTGGAAACCGATAGAAGATCCAGCACACGATCGATCATAGCTCGCTCACTAGCTCGTACTTTCTTATTCCCATCTTCCCATCTCCAAGAGGCTTGGAGCACATGGCTCCGGAGGCTGGGGTGCTGCAACCTCTCAGTGGCTGTGGAGAGCTGCATGTCTTGCATGCTGGTTCCTTCGCCACCCATTGACGGACGGACACGACAGCAAGGCATGGCCCGACATCCACCACACCTGCCGAGCAGTCCTCTGACCGCATGTCCTCCCTTGCGTCGACCTTCAGACTGCCGGCCATGGTCATGCAGAGCCGTTGGACGAAACTGGGGACAGTCGAGAAGCGAGGAAGGACCCTCGACTTCCATTCGGCGTGGACGGTCCGGTGGTTGGTTGGGGTCTTAGTGGTGTCCTTCATCCGACGTCCAACCGTGCACTACCTGGTGGAGCACAAGTGACGTTGGTGAGCGACCATCGAAGCTCTCACAATGGCCGATAGTCAGAGATCTGCTCGCGCGGCAGACGCCAGCCCGCCCCAAAGTTGCGACCATGCTCAAGCTTGGGAGGGACTCAGGTGGCCAATGAGATGGGTGCGATCAGCGACACCAACACTCAATAAGGGAATTGTCCATGATTTCATGATGATCCACGGGCAACCCATGCTGTGCCAATTGTGGTCACTGTTCGGCTCAAGGTTCTCTCGAGATCGTCATCGGCCACCCCACCAAAGAGGGATGCCATTCCCAGTATTGAGCATCATCGCACGGACTTGTGCACTTCCCGCAGCCGGCCGAGACAACTGCAAAGGGAAGCTGTAGGGATTGACTCCCACCGAACCATCTCGATCGTCGCAATGACACAAGCCAATTAACACAGCTCAAATTGACCATGTCATCAGATCGGCAACAGCCCCATCGAGCTGCGAAAGCTTGACACTCAATCGGTTGCCCGGACTGCCTCATGGAACGCACTGGGCCTTGGCCATCTAGACAGAATGCAATCACCACGCCAGCCTACGGCGATCCCTACGCCATCGTGACTGATTGGAACTATCTGCTTGAACCAAGGTCTAGGACAGGCTGACCTTGCGCCATCGCGCGATCGAAGCTGAGACTAGCGATTGATCATCAAGGGGCTTTGGCTGGTCAGCTGTTATCACCACGACTCATGTTCGCGCTCCTCAGGACACAGCGCACCTACCCCTCGAGCGCCTCCCGCCACGATGCCGTCTTCCGTGAGGCCCGGGCCCAGATACATGCTCCCAGGTGATCGATCAGTTGAGTGGCTTTCCCTCATGCCTAGTAGCTCCAGCATCGTGAGTCGCCTGAAGGTGCGCCGGCGTCTGGCGCATGGCTCGCGTTTGTCTGGACTGTGGCTCGTGGCCCAGCCACATACATGGTGTAAATGATGGCGATACAAACTACGCATGCTGGCGTTCAATGGCCTGAACCCTGGTGATAAGGTCAATTCTGAGGGCCCGGGATCTCCGCATCGTGGCGTTCGATAGGTCAATTTCCGGAGCAAGGCAAGATCACGACTCTAGATTCACGCATGTAGACATTCAATAGTGACGAGAGCATTTCGAAAACACTAGATCCACGCATGCTGGCGTTCAATGGTTTGGACCCTGGCGATGGGGCATCACAAGGACCCTGAACTTTCCACGATCTCTCAATGCAAGGGAATGCAAATTTAGGCCGATGCGTGGAGAAAAAAGACGTTTCGTATTTAGAAAATTTGCAAGGTAAGTATCTCACATTAGGAAGAAAGAAACTTTCTCAAAACACGAAGACACGAGCGGGTTCGCATCCTGCGTGTGAGGGTTTGGGTGACTGCGCCCACACGTATCGTAACAAAAGGTTATTCTGGTGACGAGTTCCGCTTTCCCCTGAAGGCCGCGAGTGTTGGAAAGTCTATGCCCGCCGGATAGCGGCACGATATATTTGGTCTTAACTTTGTCGAACGACAGGTGAGAAAATAGACCTGGATTGATTTGTGATGAGAAGTTTCAGGTGTTGGCGTGTAAGTGATGCAACAACATGTGTTTGATATTCCAAATCATAACAAATATCGAGCTTATGGCAGGTTCCATTATGAGAAGATTATGATGTAATCCTTTTTGCTAAATTCACTCATTGAGGGGTATCAGAGGAATTGACAGAATTTCCTGAGGATAAAATATTTGAATGTTTTCAACAGGGTAGGCAGGCGTCCAGGTGCGAACTTGAACGAGGCCTCCGAGGGTAGATTGACTCCTTGAGTCTCGGTGAATAAGTGCAAAGAAAACACTGCATTTTGCGGACCGGGGTCTATGTTGAGTCCTCCGGAAATGCTGTTGGAAGCCAAACAAATCACGATATCAACAGTACGGTAAACTTCAGCCCTCGTTGTGCCTAGGTAACATGGTACCATCGGTGTCTTAAGAGCCGTGATCGAGTTTGCGACTCGCTTGAAAATGGGCACAATAAACTGCCAGTATTGAAGTTGCTGGACACGTTAAGCTACTATTGATTGTGTTGCGTCGAAGTGTATCATCATACTTTCAACCCATAGAGTACCTCAGCCGACACAAGTAAAATTCTTAATTCGGGAAACACAAGGCAACTCACCCAGCTCCCTCGCACATACACTCGTCAACATATTCGACTACTCCCTCGCCTTTCACAGCACCTGAGCAGTCGCACGTGTCAAAAGCCCTTCCTGTCTCTCCTCAGCTCACACATCATCCGTCCCTCCCATCTCCTTCGCCTCGAAACCTCCGTCCTACGCCGGAGGGAAAAAAAAAGCAGAGACAGCATCTGTGCAACTTGCACCAGATTGAAACATACGGGCGTGTGCTTGCGTCTTGGTTGGAGACTCGCTCATCTCTACGGTTACACGCAAGCGCTTGTTGGAAACTGCTTCTGAATGACACGGCCGAGATGGGCTGGTACGTGGAGATATGGGTCACACGATAACAGACACTTCTTTCTAGGTCCAGAACGCTGCTCGGTGAGGTAGCCTCGTCAGGATGCAGTTAGCCTGCCCATTCAGGCCCAACCCTCCCGAGCCTCCCTCTTCCCCGTCAAGACATCTCGTCCGAGAGTGGATATCGAGGAAGACATATCCGTGAACACAGCCCCGTCGTACGAGTAGCACAACAGAACGGCTTACAATCTGTGGCGTCCTCCCGCTTCGCGCGTGGCACGACAGGATGGGACTGGATGATGTTGTGTATGCAGTACTTGAGGAGCATATGACATGTCAAATTTTGAGCTGAGGCGGTGAAAGGGCAAGGAGTATCACGAATCCTGAAGTAAGAAGCATGCGAGAGGACGAGGTTCGCCAAAAGACGACGAACTCGCCCGTATTCCATTAGATTCCATCCTGACAACGCCGTCTACAGACATGTGCCCCAGATATCTAGCCTATCAGAACAGAAGTAAGCATCACATCTTATCGCTTAGTACCTGTGCTCCGCGAAGTAAAGAATGGATGTCTTAGCGCCTCGGCCGGCTTGATCCTCTTATCCGGGTTGAGGGTGAGACAGTGCTCGAGGAGGTCGATGAATTGGTTTAGCTCGCGCGACTCAGCGTCTGAGAGACCGCTCGAGGCAGCGAGGATGCGGGTGCGCAGGTCTCGGGTGGGCTTGACCATCGGGAGCGTCCGGACAGTTGTCTAGAGAAGTGTATGATTAGCTTGCTGCAACTAGAAGATGCATGAAATGTGATGCAAGGGAGGAGGAAGGCAGCTTATGCAGCCTCCATGGTGCATGATGGCAAGAAATCCAAGTCAGTCAGCTGTAGGGCGGATCGACTTGATTTCGTCGGTCCAGGTTGAGCGGCAAGCATGATCGTGGCGTTCGGAACCAGCCAACGAAGAAGCACCACGACGATGTACGGTGTTGGCCATTGCACGGAGGTCCGACGCTTGCATAAGACCACGCCATAATGCGGCTGAAGGGTCGCCTGCGCCTTGGGGTCTGACACAAAGCTCCCACGTGTCTTGCGCCCATCGAGTGAGGAGTAAGCGTCAATGCAGGGCAGTCCGTGCAGGGAAGGAGCCATACATACACCGAAGGGAGTATTGATGACAGTTGGGGTGTCAAGGGTAGTGGCCGCAGCCAGGAGGATATGAAAGAAAAAGGAGATCATATGTACCTTGTTAAGAATCTTGTCACGCTCGACACTGATGAATTGTCCCTGTTCATCGAAGTGAACCGACGACAGTTGTCCACGCTTATAGAGCTTAGGCGTCAAGCGACCGCGGATCTCCATGATGTTCTTCAACATCTGGTTGTTGCTGTCGCCTGTGAAGAGGATCTTGCCCGTATAGAGCTCGTAGAGAGTCGCGCCAATAGACCACATATCGATGGCGTAGTCATAGGGCATACCAAGAATGATCTCTGGAGCTCGGTAGAAGCGACTGACGAGGTATGGAGTGATCTCTGTTTGAGCTGTGGCTGCGTCTGATCTGTCAATGGCCGTTCCAAGATCGCAAATCTTGAGACCTGCTCGGCTTTCGTTGACCTGCACGAAAGTTAGTCAGGAGTGAGAAGATAGTGGATAAGATACATACCAAAATGTTGTCAGGCTTCAGATCGGCGTGAATGATGCTGCACTTCCTCATGTGCGCCAGAGCGACGAACGTCTGATACGCGTATGTCCTGCAAGCCCCAAGGTTGATACCAACATTGTTTCCAAATTTGCGCAGAACCTCTCGAAGATTGAGACTCAAACTCTCAAACACCATACACAGGTGGCCTTTGTAGTCGAACGAACGCTCAAACTTGACGATATGCTTCCGGTTCTCCGGGTCAGCATCGTTGAGCTTCTGTAGGATCGCAATTTCCGTGTAACCGCCTTTTCGTAGCGCGTCGTTGTTGCGCATGATCTTGATGGCAACGGGCTTCTTCGTGGTGATGTCCGTGGCGCGGACCACGCCGGAGAACATGCCCCTACCGAGGGTCGTCTGAATCTGGTACCGGCCATTGAGAATTTCACCAACTCGGATCTTGTAGTAACCGTCCTTGTCGTCACCCTCGAGGATGCCACCCTTGTTCTCCGCGGGCGTCACAGTTTCGCCGTCAGTGGCCTCGATAGGCCCAGCGGCCTTGATGGGTTTGGTGGCGTACTTGTCCTCGTCGAAGTCCTCAGCGAACATGTCGAATTCATCGTCGTCATCGTCGCCGCCGGCGGGCTTCTTCGGTTCGTCTGTCGCCTTGTCTGGTGCCTGCTGCTCGGTTGTCTCGAGGATGTGTGGCTCACCGTGAAGAACAACATGACCATGCCTCATCTCATCACGCCGTTCGTCCTCCCTCATATCGAGCGTAGGGTCGTAGTCGGCTGCTGATGGACCGTCTTCCTCATCGGGTTTGGCTTGATTGTGAGTGTTCATTAGATCCTTCTCCGAGAGCATTTCAATGTCTCCAGGTGAGCGGGGTGACTCAAAGCCTGGTATCACGTTAGACTTGCTTGGCTGGCAAACTTGGGGAGCATTGAGCGTACCGAATCCAGGAGTTCGAGGGGTCTGAGGCGAGTCTTCGCGAGAGGCTCTGAATGAACCGTCTGCTGGTATCGAAGCCGGTGACATCTGTCTGACCTTCTCTCCTGCGCCTACCGCGTGGAGTAGCAATGGAGTCGCAGAGCTTGACTTGGCCAAGAGCTCTTCGCGCCTTTTGCGGCGACGTTCGATCTCAGCGTCCTCATCGATGGGCTCAGGCTCTTCATAATCCTCTTCAGGCTCGGGCTTCGGAGGCTCGCTAGAAGAGCTGGTTAGCTTTGAATGAGCGGGTAGTCGAGCGACGTACCTTTGACCATGGGCATGGCTGTTTCCATTGGTAGTAGAAGATCCTTGAGTGTCTTTAGCACCATTTCTTGACGTATTTGAATCCTTTCCTACAGTGGTCCGCAGGTCTGCAGAGCTCCCGTTGTGCCTTCTGTCGTCGCGTCGGGGCCCAGTAGGGGCACCGCTACGACTTGAGTCAGCCTCTCGGACAAAGCGTTCACTGGGGCGGCCATCCTCAGGCCGATACCGTCGCGGTGAGCGGCTCCGATGTCTTGGTCGTTTGTCGGGGAGTCGATCGCGGTCTCGTTGACGATAGTCATCTCTATCACGGTCCCTGTCGCGGTCGCGACCGTATCGATTGTCCCGGCTGCGAGGAGAACGGTCTGAATCATCGTAAGGTAGATCATTGCCACGCCCGTACCCGTCTCTTCTCACGTCATCGTATTGCGCGCGACCCTGGCGAGGGTCATTCCGAGATCGGCCATAGCTGTCGCGTTCGTCTCGGGATCGCTTGAAGCCTCTAGGAGAACGACTTCTTCGAGATGAGCCGCTATATCGGGACGCCGAATCGTGGTCCGGGGTCGAGTGTCTACTCGAAAGTCTGTCTCGTCGGTCAACACCGCTTCCTTCGGGGTGCGGCAGTGGAGTTGCCTTGGAGCTCTGTGCAATGTTTTCGACGATCTCGCCTTCGTCTGAGCTGGACATGGCGGAGTTGGGATGAAGGCGGATAGAGAAACTGCTGAGTCCCGCGCAGGGGATCTTCGTGATGGGAAGTTCCAAGTGTCAGCAAGAGGACAGTCCTGATTATATCTACAGGGAGGAGCAAGAGCCCAACCAGTTCAGTGTTGAGGTCGTGCAAGCCTTGTGGCGCTGCGTGCGAGGTCACGACGGGAACGACAAGTCAAGAGGAAGATGAGACACAAGAGTGAATGCGCAGAGGCGTCAGAGTGGTCTTCGTAGCTTGTGTTGCTGCGATGGGCTTGATCGTTGCCTTGGGCTGAAGTCAAAAGTCCAGGCATCGTCGGCGCATTTGGTTGTTGGATTCGAGAACCCCCCGAGCAAACCTGACTAAGCCTGACTACCCTAGAGCAGGTATCCAATGCCCCTCACCTGCCCCTCGTACCGCGCGCTGACAAGCGCAATTTTTGCTGAGACAACTCCAAACGCGATACCTTCTTGCATCCTCACGAAGGGCTAAGAGCCGACCTCTGCGAACCATACTCCGATCTCGATCTCGATCTCGATACACTTTCAACATGGGCAGCGGCAACAGAGAAGGTAGGTTGTTGAGCGGACCCAGAGTATTCGTGATCGTGCATTACGCTGACCCTCTTCTTTTCTCTCTTTAGGCGGCAAGGCGAAGCCTCTGAAGGCTCCCAAGAAGCAGAACAAGGACCTCGACGAGGACGACCAGGCTTTCCTCGAGAAGAAGCGTGCCGGTACGAATAGATTCCGATATCCGAGATTACGACATAATCCACGAGGAGCGAGAAGCATCTTGCTGACCTGTCTACAGAGGAGAAGGCTCGCAAGGAACTGGCTGCCAAGGTCGGCGGCAAGGGACCTCTCAACACAGGCGGACAAGGCATCAAGAAGAGCGGCAAGAAATAAGCGACCGATACCCAGCGCATTGCGGGCGTTCACAAGCGACTCTCAGCAATGCTCTTGGCAGAAAGTGAGATGGGCATGGGATCACGAACACATTGACGAATACTCTGGCGTTGGACATGGGACGATAGCCTAGGCAAAGGAATTCTGCTTGCTTCAGAGACACGTGAAATATGTCGTATTGCGTGACTGTCAAGGGAACTTGGTCAGCTGTATGCTCGACCGCTCCCTGTAATGAGATTTGACAGCTTGGCAACATGTTCGGCTTCCGACATGCCCGAAGCCTGGACACCTGTCTCATATCTCCTTTAGCAAAATAGGCTGCCCAGTATGATGTTGATAAACCCTCCGAATGCGCAGATGATAAGTTCAAGGCATGCAAGAAATGGCCCCTTCAGGATCGACGAAAAGCTTCGACCTCGGAAGTGACCTGGTTTTTATCATGTGTTAGTGATGGGCGAACCCACCTTGAAACCTCAACACCCAACAAATATAATTCATCACCTTCGCCATCATCATTTGATCTAGCCAAACATCAGCCCACGCATCGTCATCAGTGGTTGTTGAACTCCTTCACTCTCATCCTGCCCTGACTGTGACTTCCATCATCCACTTGCCCATGTCTTCATCTCATCTTCTCTCACTCACAGCATCATGACCTCCACCGACTCCAAATCAACCCTTCGCCACCGGCCTCGCCGTCGCTCCAGCGTCTCCTCCATAGCTTCCCACCTCAGCGACGCCGTTCATCAGGTCGAGCACAAAATCGAACAGGCCCTCTCCCTCCTTGGCTGGGACGACCTACCCTCCTGGCGTCGCGACAACGCCTACATCCTCTCCGGCTACCGTGCCGACCGCAACTCCTACGCCAGTAGCGCCAAGTCCGTCTTCCGCATACACAATGAGACGGTGAATATCTGGTCTCACCTGCTCGGCGCGTTGATTTCTATTGCAGGGGCTGTGTACCTTTACTGGGTGATTAAGCCACGGCATGAGTCTGCGACAGGGCAGGATGTTGCGGTGTTTGCGTGTTTCTTTGCTGGGGCGGTGATTTGCCTGGGAATGAGCGCGACATATCATGCGTTGTTGGATCATAGTGAGGATGTCGCCAAGTGGGGGAATAAGCTTGATTATACAGGGATCGTAGCCCTCATTGTTGGGAGTTATGCCCCTGCTCTATACTATGGGTTCTACTGCCAGCCACGGCTGATGACGATGTATATGTTCCTGGTAAGTCACTTAGCTCTGATGCGTTTTGCCAAGCTCTTCCTGAACATGTCTGACATCGTGTAGATCTCCTTTCTCGGGACGGGTTGCGCTATGGTGTCCTGGGTCGAGAGGTTCCGAACACCCGAGCTGCGTCCATACAGAGCCGCTATGTTCATCGCCCTCGGATGCTCAGGAGTGGTGCCTGTTTTGCATGGCTTGAGTATATACGGCTGGCAAGGGCTTGAGGACCGTATGAGTCTAAGCTGGGTCATAGCTAACGGCTTATCCAATATCTTTGGTGCCGTGCTGTATGCCGTGAGTTCGGCCCTGTCCCATTTCATAATCAAGCCACTCGAACTGACCTTCATCAGCTCCGGTTTCCGGAAAGAATGTCTCCAGGGACATTCGATATCTGGGGCAGCTCTCACCAAATCTTCCACTGCTTCGTGGTGATTGCCTTCGCGCAGCTCCTCTGGGGTATGGCCAAAGCCTTCGACTACCATCACGGCATCATGGCTGCCCAGTGCCTTGATGAGCCTATCCATTGAGGCTTTTCAATCACCGCAAGTGTATCATCCTGCCGAACTTTCTGGCTCTAAGCCCAGATCCATGATTCTCACCAAACCCGATGCCATAGCCGCAGCAGCCCAGCACCCATAACCCTGATTTGGATTCCACTGAACGGCAGTGAGTCTGGTCAAGGACTCATTAATAACCTCTTTGGACGTTTCTGGACCTGCAGAAGTGGTAGCCGCCTTTCCTTTGCCCTTCTTTGCAGTCTTCTTCGCAGCCGCAACATCGTTTCTGGGATTTGGGTTCTTCTCCTTCTTGAATCCCTGGAGGATCCGCGAAGCACCGCGCTCCGACCCAGGTGTGCCCTTTTCGTACAACTCAGCGCTACGATGCTCGTGCTGGAAGACGCGGATCCTGTCGGATACTTCGTATCTGACGGCAAAGAGCTCGCCTTGTGGATTTAGTGACCATAACGATCCATCGAGGGTGCCAATCAGGAGGTATGGGTGGGTGCGTCCTGCAGAGATGCACGTCACGAAACTATCCGGTGTACAAATTCTGCGGGAAACGGGATAGTATGCATGGTGTGCGAAGCCAACAACCGTGCTGAGGGCATTCGAGGACGGCAGAGGGAAGAAGAAGCCAAGAAGATGCTCGCTGTACGATATGAGTCCAGCGCTTGTCTGAACAGACGCCGTGACCGACTCAGTTGTCTCGTAACTGGGCGACCGTAGGTCAATCAGCTTGGGTGGACCGCCTACTGGACTTGAGGAGACGAGATAAGGGAAGGTCGGGTAGGCGCAAGCCATATCTAAAACATGGTTGTGGTGGATGGGATGTCGAGAGAGGAGGCGTGGGGGAAAGATAGACCATAGAGCGATAGAGCCATCCGTGTAGCCAACCGAGAGCCTGTTGCAGTTGTTCCAAGTCATGGCCGTGGCTTTTGTGCTTTCGCCTCCCAGATCCAGGACGGCGATTGGGTGCTCTACCATTTCTGCTCTCATAGTTAGTTCGAGTGTAAGTTGGCCACAGATCTCTGAACACCTACCAAAGTCACCGCTCCCGCCCTCCTGAGGCTCCACGATGAATACACTCCCATCACCACAGATAATCGCAAGCAAGCCACAAGTAGGACTCCACTGCACTCTCTTCGCCCGACCCCTATTAAGACACAGTGTCCTCAGACGGCGTGCCTGATCCTTCGACGCCCTTACATAGCCCTGCTCGGTTGCTTCTCCGGTAAAGCTCCAGATTTGGATCGTTCCATTTTGCTGGAACTCTGGATTGTGGGACTCTTTCTGGTACTGGGCCACCGACTGATCAACGTGTGAGACCACTGCCATCGCGAGGATCTGTTCTGTGCCACCGTCTCCTTCAGCAGGCTTCCAAGCAAGTGATGGAACAACGCCACCGATATCCAGAAGCCAGCCGGCATTTGCCCTGCCACTAGCTGCCTTGTCGTTCTCAGGCGCCCCTGTTGAGGATAGGGTTACAGCGTCGCCTGATTTGAGATGTAGCTCTGACTGAGAGTCCGCTGGCCCGATGAGAACAGGCATCGACGAAGCATTCGTGATCGTACGATATGGCTGGGCTTCGGCCTCGGACAGAACGCGGAAAGACCTGCCGACTTGTGCAGCTTTCATGCGGCTGTACCATTTCTGCGCCAGAGCTCTCTCCTTCTCATGTCGACCTGGCGTCCACAGTCCAAAGCCCAGCTCATCGTCCTTCCCCGCGTTCGGCATCTTCGGCGGCAGCACCGATAACTCATACCACCTCGCAATCATCCGTCTTACAGTTTCTAAGCCGCTAGCATACCAGAGCCTGATGATTGCTTTGCCTTTGACACTTCTGTCATATGGTCCAGTATAGCCTTGGATGAAGTAGTTGCCGCGCGCGGTGGTGATGTCCATATACCCAGATTTGGTGGTAGCCTCACGTTTGGCGTCTAAGGCCGCCTTGGGCTTGCGAGCTTTGCGTGGACTAGAGGTTTGATCATCTTCGAAATCGCTGTCCCCTCCGCCCTTAGCGGCGGTATGCGAGTACTCTATGTCCATTGGATCTGCTGTTGCATCGACAAGGTCTTCATCCTGAGCTCCATCAGCGGCAGGTGATGGCGGCTTGAAGTCTTCATCGTCATCCTGGTCGCGGGTTGATGGGCCAGCTTGAGCCTCAATCCCATCGTCTGATCCGGCTTCCGGATCCACATCCACAACTTTCTTCTGCGGCTTTGCGCGGTTGGATTTTCTTATCTTCATGGTGGCATATTGGTGCAGGTCGTCTCAGATGTAGTGGGTTGTCGTGAGGTGCAATCGAGGAATGTTTGCTTCACTTTGACGCGATCTGGGTCTGACGCCGCAACCCTAACCCAGAGCACTTTTCCAAAACTTGCAGTAAAAAAAGCACGGTTTGAACCCGAAAAAGAGTGAAAGGACATTTGGGAAGACTCGAAAGGTATCTCATGGTACTCTATGCGAGCTAAACTTGCTTCATAACTGGTAGGTGATTGCCGCCACTTGATACTGACTGGCCTTGATGATGCCAAGTCCATTGACTTACGGAAATGTTGCAAGTAAGATCACGATGCGCCAGAATTAAAGCAAGATGAATATGATCAATAGTAGGCAAGATAATAGGCAAGATAGTAGGCAAGATAGAGGGCAAGATAGTGGGTAAAATTATACGCATGATACTCAAACGCAACCTAAACAGTTGGTCAGGACGAAATGGTGTGTGTATCAACGCGCTCCCCTTCTGGGACTCGGCCAGCGACCATGAGGGAAGGACATATATGATAGCCCACTGGCAGGGCTCGCCGGGAGATTATTTCAGCCCTGATTCTTCAGCTTGCTCAGAAAGAGCTGACAATCCAGTGTCGCCCTTCCTCAGGGTGCCGCCACCAAGGGCGCGTGAGACACCAACATCAACGAAGATGTCTCTGCCTGCTATGCTGACCACAATCCCTTCCTTCGAGGGCATTGAGGGCAGGTTGCCGAGGGCGTCTGTCTCAGTGTTAAAACACCATCTTATGATAAGAACGGCCCAATTCCTTCTTTGTCCATGCCACATCTTCTTCCACATCATAATTCGCTTTCTCTCACCTCAAGCCCACCAACGTCACATCACTACAATGAAGTTCGCGCTCATCTTCTCTACGCTTTGCGTCAGCTTTGCAATGGCGACTCCCATCCCGCATGGTCATGCCAAGCCTATCTGCGAACCAGGTTCACGACTGGTAAGTGCTTCTCAATGCCAAAATAACTATATGAAGCTCACGGAATCCACCTCGCAGGAGCCGAACCTCTTCGACCCAACAGGACCTTGGGTCTGCATCCCTGATGGCGCAATTCAATAGCCGTACAGAAACGCGGGCGGCGAAAACACTGATATAGGAGTGTCCATGAAAAGATAGGCAGCGGGCCTTGGTCGGGGATACTAGGCTGCATATTACGATCAGTATTCTAGTTGCTTTCGTGGCCTCTCTATCTTGATTGTTATTGTACCTTAGCCTAATTAATACTCATGTCTGACCAGGTATTGTTTGAAGTACGAGGCAGGGTGTTGAAGGGGATAGCCTCCCGATGAACTGACCGTTCTGCCAATCACATCCTGTCAATAGCACCAGTCGCACTATTTTTCAAGCCATCTTCGCACCTTAGCATATCAATAATTTTGTACCCAGAAAGAGAAAAATCTATATTTCCAAAGTTGAATCTTCAGCCGTGTCTTGGATGAACCAAAATGAGTCATTTCGACGGCGCTATATGGTGATCCACTGAACAAGCATCAATCCACTGGAGCACGGAGAGCGTGCAGGCCGTTGAGTTTACAAGTCAGTATAAGAAGCCGCTTTCAGCATCCCAACCGTGATCTGAAATAGATATCTCACAAAAAATCATTACCTCTCTGAATCAGTAGTTACAAAAATAAGAGGAAACACGGCTCAACGCGGGAAAACAGCCCAATCACTTGCCTAACGCTACGGTGACCGCTATCGCCACTACCGCCGCCATAACCTCCCCCATCAGAAGAAGCAAACATGCCTCACTCGACAACACCACCAGACCTCCTCGCCGGTCCCAAACATCCAGGACCACCTTACCAGACGGAACCGATTCTCCTGGATGAGGAAATCGCGAGTCAATTTGAGTCAGATGCATCACCACCTACACAAGGTTACAAGATGGACTATCCCTCAATCCTAGGCACATCCCCATTTACGCCTCGACCTCTCCCCGAGGATGGCTCGCTTCCAACCGAATTGACGAACCCGCCCATGCCTACACGCGGTGGAAAGAACATTTTTGCATACTGGCACACAGGACTCCGGTCCATGAAGCCGTATCTGATGCGCAATGTCCTCGCCTGGTACCAGCGTTACTCATCGTTGGCATGGAACATCTACGTCCTTGACCGCCAGGAAGGCTCACCTCTCAATGTATCACGCTTCATCGACCTGTCTGATCCTGAAGTCGTTCCAGATGTGATGCGCGATGGAGGATCCGTAACCGGACAGTATTCTGCACAGCAAAGCTCAGATTTGGTACGCTGGCCGCTGCTCCTTAAGTACGGAGGCGCATATCTTGATGTGGGAATCATCATGTTCGGCGATATGGACAGGTTATGGGACGAACACATTGGAAATCCAGAGTCGCCACTTGACTATGCTGGGTTCACGATGGCTGATACTCCTGATGCCATCTCCATTGTCAACTTCTGGATGATGAGCACCCCGGACAACTCTCTCGTCCACCGCGCCCATCGCATCTTCCTCAAGCTCTGGGAGGGCAAGACAGATACTACGGGCGCTCATGCTCATCCTCTCGTTTCACACGTTCCTCTTCTGAGAGTTCCCGACAATCTCACGCAGTCCGGCGATGACAAGGGAGCGATGGGCATTGATGATGCAGCTATGACGGACTATGCCGTGCAGATCCAAGCTATGGGCTCTGCACAACGGTGGCTCGACGAAGGAGCGGGCTGGGACGGTCCATCCTATGTTCGCAACAAATGCCACCTGCTTTCCATGATCCAACACGCCTACGTTAACGAACAGCTCACCGGATGGGACAGTGCCAAGCAGCACCGCCTTTTTCTTACTCCACTACCCAGCTCAGCTGATGGAAGTGGGACAAAAGATCAATGCCTCGCGCGCCAAATTATAGAGGAGAGCGTCGCGGGGAGTTGGGCGCTGAAGCTGGCGCATGGATTCTCTGCAAGGTTATTTGGAAAGCCGACGTTGGGGATGCTGTGGAGGGATGATGAGGGAAGTGACTGTAAGGAGGGAACTTATGGAGGATGGCTGAGGTGGGCTACGGTCAACCTGAAGCAAGATGAGAGGTTGGAGAGGCTGAAGGTTGAGGAGTATGAGCCGACGATGACGGCCAGTTTGGAGGCGATGCTTTGAGGGAGCTTGACGGCACGCACGATTCGGACCCTAAAAGGAAAAATTAGATGGACACAGATAGAAGGGTTCTTGGTAGAATAAGAACCCTACAGTCGCTATTATGGATGCAGCTAAGCCATTAGAGCTAGACTGTCCACCAGGAGACAAATCATCTTGTAAATGGCCCCGATTTCGGGACGATCACAATGGCCGCACATAACCGAGCTGTCATCAAATATCCCTGTTTAACATTAGTTGGCACGATGCAAGTTTATCTTGGCTTCGATGCAGGTCATGCACAAGAACATCCCGGAACCGACACTCCGCTACGATGGTTCGTAAGGAGACCCCAAGATGCTGATCTCGAATGTATGACCCTCATGAATGAGCTCATACATATATGTCTCACTTCCTCACCACCCGTTCCCAGCTCACTAGCTCTTTCTCTCTCTCGACTATTACAATTACATACATCCAACCAGTGGCGTCACTCTCGAGCACCCCTCCAAAACAGGCTCTGTCTGAACCTTAACCACATTCGCCTCACACTCGCTCGTCTTAGTGAGCCGATTGATAAACCCCGCCCTCAACCACTCACACCTCTCGCACCCTCATCATCACCACCACCGTCAACCCCAAATGTCCTCTTCTCCACCCCCATCCGCCATGGATGACCTCTCCTTCACTAAATGCCTCCTCAAATCCCAACCCGATGCCTTCCGCGCTGCCACGCAATCTCCTTTCCTCCGCGCCGGCGCAGAAGGCACCCTCGACAAGGAGACGCTAGGACGCTGGCTGGGCAATGACCGGCTATATATCCATGCTTATATCCGTGGAATCGGCAAGGTTCTGAGCTTGTTGGAGCTTCCAGGGACAGTTGAGAGTCAGGATCAGCCGCCTTCGAGGGAGGAGCGGATGCTGGATTGGGCGGTTGATGCGCTGGTGAATATTCGGAGGGAGAAGAGTTTCTTCATCGACACGGCGGCGAAGTATGGTATTGATCTGAATCTCCCCGGCGATGAGCGCGGAAAGGTCTTCGCAGACGCCAAAATCGAAGGTCTCCGTCGCTTCGAAACCCTCTTCGACTCCATCGGCACCGGTCCCGCCATCTCCCCTCCCTGGATCGACGCAGCCGTTATCTTCTGGGGCACCGAGAAATGCTATCTCACCGCCTGGAACTGGGCTAAAGCCCATATCGACCCGTCGAAATCTGGTAGCGATGATGCGGATGGCGGAGCGTTGAGGAATGAGTTTATCGATAATTGGACGAGTCCCGAGTTTGAGAAGTTTGTGGATGAGCTGGGCAGGCTGATTGATGATGTGGTGGCGGAGCAGATTAAGATCTCGGGGGTGAAGGTTGTGCAGGACTTGGTGAGGTACTTTACGGACAGGTGGTTGGAGTTGTTGCAGGCGGAGGAGAAGTTCTGGCCAGAGTTGAAGTGAATGCGAACACGGATGTCACGATATACGGAATGCCTTGGTGGGTTTGTACTTACAAGTTTATATCTATTCTTGGCACATTATACGGAGACTGCCCCATAATATAACGATGTGGGATCAATCATGTACTTAGCCAATTGTTCACGACGCTGTTTGACTGCTGTTCATCTGCGGTGACATGGTATTATAGATAATAAGATATGCATCAAGATATGGACCAAGATATTTCACAGAATATGGACCAGAATAGGGATCAGAACAGAGACTAAGATATCAGTGATCCTGGGACTGATTTCTGGAATGACTTCATGCAGATGAATAGGACGCGCTACACAAGGCATCACCTTTGAGACGAGAATACTGTGGGCCATCTTGTACTAATGGAGTCCGGCGGGAATCGCATGATTCAATGTTGTCACCACGCTGAACTTGATATCCTAACACACGTCATTGAGCAGCAAATTTCGTTGGGTCATGGCGATCAGAGCCTTAGAGGGTAATCTAGCGTCTTCTATGGTGCTAGGAAAGCGAACGCAAAGCATTGGATACTGTGCGTTTCCTGTAACTGACGCTATGTTTGCACTAGGGGCCTGCCGTCCCATGCGTGGCAATCCTGGTACTAGGCGCAAGAGCAAAGCCACGGCTCTGCAAGATGATGAATTCCCTCACGAGTCTGTAAGACAGGCTCCAATATCCCCTCGACAGCACTTCGAGAAGTCCATATGCGATAGGAAGTTCTTCCTGCCATCCTTTTGTCTGACCTCGTTGAAACAATGTAGGCATAGCCCGACATTCTCCGGTGTTTCCTGCGAATTCTCGAGCAAATTCTTGTTTTGATTGAGCGCTTCTGCTCAGGGTCAGTTAGTTGGTCCAACTGGCAACGTCGAAGAGAGGGCCGTAGGGAGTTTCTTACCAATCAGTAGGAAATGTACACCTTTATTCCAGCCAGTCAGGATTTGTCTCTTGTACTGGTCAGGTTCGGCATCCACAAGTATTCTTCCACTGATGGCGTAGAAAATCTCTGGGGATTGGAACTCTCAAGCCGTCTGTAGGAGAGCCCATTCGTTGCGCCTAGAGAGGTCGTCACCCAATAGGTACAAATTGAACCATAGGAACATGAAGCCCTTCATGGCCCTCTGACAGCCGTGCTTCACGGAAAGCTTAGCGAGGGAGTGCATGGTGGACGTACGAGGGCGAGTGATGGATCCGGCGAAGTGAATCAGTCTGCACATGTGGACGAAATTGCCAACATCCGTTTCGGCCATGGCGAGGAACATTTTACCATCGCTCAGGACAGCTGCCGTCTTGAGTTTATCCTGCCACATCCGGGAAGCGTTCGCCATGACCTGAGAGTAAACCCGGATCCGAGGTGCATTCTGCGCGGTGTATGAGTCCCCCAAGATGATCGTCAGGTCGCCATCAAGTATTTCGAACAGGAAGACCTGTTGCTCGGTTCTCTGGCACTTAGTTAGGCTGCGTTGGGGATTTGCACGCAGAATGCATCGTGCGTTGGCCCTCGATGGAACGCTCCTTGAGCGACTGACCTGCAGCTGAGGGACAGGTACCTCTAGACGGCGGCGCTTGCTCTTTTCACTACGACGGAGACCATCTGACTCTGGATTAACCTTGCGCTTGTGATTCTTGTGTGCCATCTTGCATAGTGAATGACTCTCTGGTCAGGTCGTGGAGCATCAGCAACGTCGAGGTAACTGTGAGTGATAGTGGGCTCACCGGGCGAAGGTAGCAGGGTAACATATTTTACGTATACGCAAAGTGATGAAGCATTCAGTCCCCCCCGCACCCACTCATGGAGTGTTTGAGTGAATCCAGGGCCCGTCAGCTGTAGCCGACTCGAACAGCCGTCAGGGTTGGGGCTCATTCATTCACCGATTCAAATCCAGGATCCAGCCTGCTGTCCTGCTCGGCTTCTGTCTCGAGTCTTCGTGCCGAAAACCTGTGACTCTGTGAGACTGTGCATAGATCCTTTGCAGTTGTCGTGATGGTGAGCAGACGCCTGCCGAGGCTCGGCCAACAGTCGAAGCCTTAATGAGATACTGGTAGAAACCTAAAACATCGATGTATCGCCATCTCAATTATACATGCGTGATTACAGCCCAAGGATGGCGAAGCTCCTGAACCTGAGACCATAGTCCTCCCCTCAAATGTCGGACTAATGGCAGTGGTACAGAAGGGCCCAAAGGGCAAAGACCCAAAAAGATATGAACGCTTCTGCATCAATCAGATGGGCTCGTCTAGCAACAAATTCCATCATCTGTGTCTGATTCGTCTCGATCGCATTTGGATAGATCGAAATGAGACACGTATTGAGTCGATACCCCGGACGTCGGTTGCAAGATCTTGTCGAAGCACCTTAAACACAATCCCGGTGAACGCGGTTGTCGCTTCAAATTATCGAAATGTGTTGCATTCTGAATCAGCGCCACTAAACGACTTTTAGCAACGGTTTCTTGGGGGGGGGGGGGAGAAGGAAAAACTTAGAACTTACGACGAAGGTGTTTTTGGATGTTTTCAGTGGGATTCAGCCGCAGTACGTCAATATTCTCGCACCTCACAGCCAATGTGCTGAAGCGGAAGAACCACCTCGCACATTTCAACTCGATAGCGGCCAGTAGCGCCCACTTCAGATTGACATGCGAGTGCCTCTGAGTCTTGACTAAGGCAGTATAGTCCCTGAAGTAGGAACTGAACAACGCTTCGTGAGCATATAACAGTCCTCGAACAAAATCATGCTGCTTGGCTGTAACGGACATATTATAGATCCTTCGACTAGACAAGGGTGAGTAACTCGAGTTGCTGAAGTGGATAATCTTCATGATGTCGACAAATGCATCGAAGTCCTCCACGGTCCAATCGAATTCTGAGTCGTCCTCATGGTCTCGCAGAACATCTCTCCAAGTGGTGGAGACATTCGACATGACCCCAATTGAGAAGCGGATTGCAGCAGTCGCAGACCTATGGTAAAATCTGCGTCAGGGGCCTCGTAGACGATATCCAGTTCTAGTTCGTCCTAAAGGGTCAAATGCTTTAGTGAATAGATCCGGGCGTTAGCCTTCAATGGACGACGACATACCTCCGACGCCAGTGGAGCGATCTCATCGAGCCCGTCTTCTCTGTGAAGGAGACTTGATGTCATCCTCAGCCTGTCTCTTCACACGCGTCGATGCATCTGGGCTTTCGCATGATCCCGAAAGCCTCGATCTACTTCTCAGACTTCTTTGTGACATTTTGACCGACGGAATGCAGCGCAAGTCATGATCCCAGGGGCCTCGACAAGTCGTGCTCAGGGGCATCGCGACAAGGTCACAGCGATCGTGCCGAAATTGACCCGCAGCCACCCTGCAGCACATTAACATTCATCAAGCACTCCTTCATATCATCAGCTCAACTCCTTCGTGCATCAGACAATTTGCCCCTGGAAGGTAGTCTCTCTTTCTGGTACCATGAGCGAACCTCAGAGAACGCCCAGTAAGGGCCATACCCGCAATAAGTCCTCGGTCAAAGGTTCAGCTCATTCACCCCCGTTACAAGATCACGCGCTGATACACAACAGCAACGCGACCGAGAAGCTCAACCAAAGGGCCCCTTGATATCGATGAGTCCGCTATATCCATCTTACTTGATAGAGAGTGGTCGATGCTAATCACTCATGTAGCGATCCCCTCACCGGAGCCTCAGCCTCGCCGTCAACGCCATCTCAACTCACACCAGGCACACACAATGTCCCCCGCCGCAGTACATCATCCGCACGCTCACCCGCCTCCCCAGCTGGCGCTCCATCCCCAACCCCTCGCCTGGGCGAGTTTCGACCAAAGGACTTCTCATTTCTCCTCCGACCCGAGATCTACCACCCTCTGACCCCGCTTAACGTTCCCGCCGCCTTCCGGAACTCAGGCAAGCAGCCTAACCCCGAGGCCCCCATCAGCGAGCTCCTCGCAAAGGGCCATTTCCGCGCAGCCGCTATTGCTGCAGTACAAGAGCTTACAGGAACGGGTGCCCGAGGTCAAGTGATTCCCCAAGACGCACCACGGATCTTTAATCTGCTGTACACCAGGCTTGCGTGCCTAACGCTCATCGACGCTACGTCCCTGGCAGCACAGGAGGTTAAAGCTCTGGAGGACCTGAACAACACGCGCATGTATGTCGATGAAGCTACTGGAGAGCATTTGGTCCCGTGGGAGCTCCGGGTTCTGAACGTGCGCCTCCAGGCGCTCGGTTTCGGTGACTCTCGGCGTGCGGTGATGAGCTACCACGAGCTTGCTCGCGAAGCCCGTGAACGCATCTCCAAAGCTATGGCAGGTCACGATAACTCTGCAAGAGAGCTATGGAAGTCTAGGCTCTACGATCTTGGCATCAAGGTCGCCGGCGCTCTGATCGAGATGGATGACTTGGCCGGAGCAGCACATCATCTAGCATCTCTTCCGAGCAGGGGTGACAGCAAGAATGCTCTCTCCAAGGCCCTGTTGTGGCTGCAGCTTGGAGATGCAGACCAGGCGAGAGAGTGTGCTAAGGAATGCGCCGGAGGCCCAGAGGAGGCGGAGAACACAGAGGTGCTCATTCAGGCCCTCTGCGATATGGCAGACGCAGAATACGAGGCGTCGCTCGCGAATTGGGAAAGACTCCAGGACCTTGATGACGAGATGATTGCCATCAACACGGCTGTCTGCCTGCTATATCTAGGTCGCATGTCAGAGGTAGGCTGCCCCCAAGTGATCCCTACTCAGTATGCACGATCTCACAGAAAACCAGGGTCGAGGAATACTGGAGAAGCAAATCGAAGCAGGACGAACTTCACATACACTTCTTTTCAACCTATCAACAATGTACGAGCTCTGCACAGAGAAGAATCGCGCGATGAAGATGAAGCTCGCAGAGAGGGTCGCGAGTATGGAGGAGCGGCCATCAGGATGGGAAAAGTCGAATAATGACTTCAAGCTGTAGCATAGTTCGGATCAATTATGAGGTGAAATGAACATCCTAGCAAACGCCGTCTGCTTGCATACATGTGCTCTTAATGCAGAGCGACTCAACGCCAACCGTCCCTATCTTGCCTACCTTGGTGAATATCTTGGTACATATCTTGGTACATATCTTTAACCGTAGGAGTCGAGCCGCTTGGGAAGATTTCACAATGAGCAGAGGCCACATGGACAACTCCAGTCAATTCATTGCTGGCTAATCATCTCATACGTAAAATATACCTATCAACCAGTGGTTGAACGATCCACCTGACACGCCGGATCACACATCTCCGGAGTGTAAATACCTCTATAGTTCACCAGTCTCGAGTCACCAAAGTCCATCTCTGGCCCCGTAGTAGTTGAGAACAAATTGCAGTAGTAGACTCCCCAGTCATCCTGCGTGTATGAGTCGAAAGCAATACAGCTACTCTTGTCGATACACTTCTTGGCGCAATCGGCGTAGCTGCTGACGAACTGGTCGGGGTCGGAGTTGCCCCAGACGCGGTAGATCGTCTCGACGTTGAAACATGCCAGAGGAGGGCATTGTTCGGGCGCCGTTGTAGGTAGTGACGGCGAAGAAGGGGTAGAGGTTGTAGCTGGCTCTTCTTCATTGGGGCGAGGTGTTGGGGTGGTTCCAACGGCATCAGGATCGCAGTGCAGACACGACCCATCGATGATAGTAGCGCGATATACCTTACGCTGGCTGTTGGTAATTGTATTCTGGATGCCGCCATCTTCTCGGAACAGCCTGCAACCCCAGGTATTTCCGTCGTCGTTGCTGAAGGACTCGACGGCCTTGCATTCACCCATGTAAGAGTCGCAATGGTGAATGCACCACCATCGATCTGGCGCCCCGTTGAAGATTGGGAAGTCTGGCTGTCTTGCAAACTCTTTGGTCATCAGTTGAGTGTCCCAGCAACAGTCACAGCCAGCCCATCCAGTAATGATTTCGCTGGGTCCTGGATTGTAGCACTGGTTGTTGTTCGGATCCCTTGTGCCGGGAGTGAAGGTGGCGGTCGCCGAACTCGTGGTCGTAGTCGTGGAAGTAGAAGAAGACGTCGAACTAGGCTCGCACTTCCCACAAGTTCCGGGGCGGCGAACAGCTCTCATAATGCTGCCTCCCCAATTGTATCCAGGTCCGGTTGCGAAGTCCATTGACTGGTATGTTCTGCACTCGGTGTATGAATTGGGATCGTCGAGGTTCTCGCCCCAGACCTCGTAGCCAGCACAGCGGGCACCGTCTCTTTCGCAATCCCTGGCGCAGTATTCCTTGCCCATAGAGTCTCCTCCGGACCATCTGGGGTTTGCTAGCCAGCCGGATACAGGCTTTAGATCCCAGCAGCAACCACACTCTTGGTCGGATTGGGGGATGATTTTGATACTTTCGAAGCCATCCCGAGGCTCGCAAGTGTCGGGGACTGAAGTGGGTGTGGAAGCCTCCTCAGTTTCGGTACTTGTAGAAGAAGGGAACTCAGGAGTGACAGGAGTCTCCGGCGTAGAAGGTGCTGAAGACGTCGAGGAGCTGCTCGTGCTGGTGCTTATGGTCTCACCAGTAAATGGTGGCCTGACAGCACAGTTGGTGCATTCGTTGAGCTCCTCATCAACCCATCCTCGAACAATGATAAGTCCTTGTTCATCAGGGAGCACAAGGTTAGCGCTGGTGAACTTTTGATGCATCCTACATTTCCAGTTCTTCCCGTTGTCGTTGGAGGTCAACTCCCACTGGAAACACCAGCTCCGCGAATCGCACTCCTGAGTGCATTGCATGGGATCAGGTACGCTAATCACCAACTCAGGAGTTCGATCAAGAATGACGTTGCTGGAATCTGTGTTCCAGCAGCATTCGCAGGTACTTTTTCCGGGGAAGATTTGACCCCAGCGGCTCTGGCACCCTTCTCCGATCCAAGGGGGCGAGGGCGCCGAGGCGCACGAAGTACAGGACCCTGCGCCGATTCTGCCTAATGTAGTAGGGAACGAGACATCGTAAGCAACTGAATCACCTTCCAATGCTCTGTAAAGTCGGCAGAGGGAAGTGTTGGGGGCGTCTGGTGGGCTGAAGAACTGGAAGGACTTGTAGTATCCTTGGGAAGTATCGGCTTGCTGGATGCACTCCTCGAGGCTGTTCACTGACACTTGTTCGTCGTAAGTGAGGAGCAGACGATTCCAACTGCGAACATCCCAGCAACATCCACACGAACTCTGGCCCTTGATCGAACCGTCCCAGTCGGGGTATGTCTTTCGGCATTCTGGTTCCGGGCCGCCCTGCTCAACGTTAGTGTCACCGCCTCGATCAAGACAGAAGGTGTAAGCATACCTCGCAATTCGGGCAACTTCCTTCAATCATTGAGCCGAATTTCATGTTGCTCCAGGCGTTATACTTCTGTTTGTTCTTGTACTCATGCAGTGCGCAGGCATAGTCGTCTCCCTCATAGGGGAAGAACTCGAACGCCTTGAAACGTCCATTCGAGGCATCGACCGCTTGAGCACATTTGTCCAGATCTCCAGCCTTCATCATCATCTGTTCTTCAGGATTGGAAAGCATCCAGGTGACATCCTCAACCTTGTAACAGCACTGGCAGGCTTTATCTCCCTTGAGCTGGTTCACGCCATCGGGCTGGCATTGACCAGGAGTGGGGACAGGCGTGTAAGTCGACGTTTGGACTGGGGTGGGAAGAGGAGTGTCAACTGGGCCCGGGGTCGTCGGCACGCTGACAAGGCTTGAAGAGGATTGTCCCGGAGGCGGACCGGATACTGGGCAGTTCTCGCAAGTTGAGCGGTCGGGGATGGAAGCGCGCACGACCACCGTCTTCGGGTCACCAGTCTGTGACATAGGGCCGTCAGTCGAGGCGAACATCCGGCACTCAAATTGCCAGCCACCGTCGTTGGAGACACCTTCGGACCAGATACACCAGTCGCGCTTGTCGCACTCCTGGATGCAGCGGTAGGCTGATCCTGTCACCTCGAAAACACTCATAAGCTCGTCCGGCGTGCGAGCAAGCATTTGTACGCCGGAAGAAATTTGCCAGCAGCAGTGACACCCCGGGTCGTAGAAGCCCTTGATGATCGCAGCAGCACTGCCAGAATTGTTGCACTCCTCGTTCGCATCCCAAGGTTTGGGCACGGCCTGATTGAATGGTCAGTGACTATAACCTGCAAGAGCAAAGACCGCAGGAATTGAACTCACCTCGCAAGTCTTGCAAGTATCTTTTCCAATGGTTCCGGATTTCACTTCAAAAGTGACAAGTTGAGTAACCTTGCCGCCGACTCTGTGCAGTCTGCAAGCAATGTCCCTGAACTGCGAGGGAGTTTCAAAGTACTCGAAGGCCTTGTAGAAGCCGTTCGAATCTTCGGCGGCTTGAATACACTCTTCGATGCTCTGAACCCAACGGTGATCATCGTAGTGCAACATCAGCTTGTGAACGGACTGCACGTCGTAGCAACATCCACACGATCCGGAACCTTGAAGGCCGTTACTGTTGTCGTTGGCTTGACAAGTCTCGGGTGTTCCGGGAGTAGGTGTTGAGGTGTCAGGCGTCGAGATAGTTGCCGAGGAGCTGGACACAGTAGAGCTAGAAGACGTCGTGCTCGTGACAGGCGGTTGCCACGCCTCACAAGTCTCACAGCTTCCCTCGTTGATCGAGACACGGGTCATAATGTCCCATCCTTCACCTCCACCAAAGTCAGGGCCGTCCATGGCCTGGTGCAGTCTGCAGGTCATCATATCGTCACCCTCGTTGCCGTAATACTCAACGCCTTTGCACCGGCCACGGTAGTTGTCGCAGAGCTGAACGCACATGTCTAAGTCAAAGACCTCAAACTCCATCCAGGGTCGCCGGGCAAGCAGGTTCTGAATGGGCTGTGCTTGGTAGCAACACTTGCAACTCTGGCTACCCTCAATGGCCTCATTGCCGTCAGCGGCTTGGCAGCGAGGTGCTGGGGGATCGACAAGGACCTAGCTCCTGGTTAGTGAAGTTCTTGGGAGGGGAGTAACCTATGCGACTTACAGTGGCCGTAGCTGTGACAGTTGTTCTGATAGTGGTGCTAGCCCTGACGGTAGTTGTGGTGGTTCTCAGAACAGTCGTTGAAGCAGTACGGCTCGAAGTTGCCGTCCTCGTCGTGGTCCGAGTTGTTGACGGCGTCACAGTCCGAACAATTGTGGTCGTGTAGGTCGGCCGGGCAACAGTCGTGGTTGTGCGAGAGACACCAAGACAAGAACAAGCACTGGCGTATCTGCTGCTGTTGGCGCAAGATGAGGCATAGGTGGGCCGCGCAGTTGGTCTAGCTGTCACAGGTGTGGCTGCGTTCTGACGCTTGGCCAGAGGATGAGCCTCATGACCTTCGAGGTGGATGTCCCTGCTGTCGTGAGAGATGCCTTCAACGAGCCTCTTGAATAGTGCTTCGCGCTCAGGATGAGGAGAGTTGGTTCGCTTGGCATTGGCGGCTGCGGTAACGGTGATGGTAGTCGTTGTAGTGATCGTGGTACGAGCGGTTGAGGTTGTCCGAACGGTAGCTGTGCTCATCCGAGTCGAGGTCCGAGTCGCAACAGTGCGGGTAGCTGTGGCTGTCCTCGTCGATACAATAGTCCGCCTGGCTGCCGTCACAGTTCTAGTTCTAGAGACTGTGAGAGGGACAGGAGTGACGGTAGCTCGAAGGAAAGACGTGCAGTCTCTCCGACGAGTGCTTCGAGCAGCAGCAGGGCTGCTCGAAGGCAAGTTTACTTGTCGAAAACATGAGTTCTGGAGTTGTTCAGTACCACAGGTACAAGACAAGGCATTGTTGGGACTTACAGTCTGGCAACTTTGGGCCCAGACAGCTGAGATGCTGCTGAGAAGCAGGAAGAAGATGTAGAGCTTCATGATGCTAGGTAAGGAGATCTCGAAAAGCCGAGACTCAACTCAAACAAGCTCAAGAGGGTCTGCAGGAGAGACTTGAAGCCTTCTGCGAGGAGACCTTTGTCGCTCGAAATAGCTTTGACGAGACGAGGCTTCTCTCCGGCTTCACGGTCCCATCGGGCGTCGCCTTTCGCTCCCTTTTTGTATTCATCATAACTGGCAATAAGCGAATGGCACAAAGTCTCCATTCAACATCCGAACTCCGCTCTTGCCCATCCTCGAAAGTCTCGGCCGGTCCAAGTCAACGAAGCTGAGCCAAAGGTCGGCAATCACCATGCCTTTTCCAGATGCCAAATTGACAATGACAGCCTGTGTGGTCCCAAGAACCGCCTATTGAAATCCAGAAGCGACTATCGAAAAGGCCCGTACAGCATGGCCACTGTTCGTATGAGGCGGTCAGTGTTCTCTTACCCCTGGGAGCTTTTTCTCCATCAGGTACAAGTTGAGAAGCTAGTGCAGCTGAGCAGCATACTAAGACGGCCTGGAACCACGTGCGGGAATAGCGGTTGCAAGGGTTCGTCCCGATCCTACCGTACAGCCCAAAACGAGCCTTTCAGCTTCTCTGATTGTGGAAATCGAGGCTTGGAGCTATTGTTCCTTGCGGCGATGGCCGCTACCTAAAGCGTGTCTAGCGCCTGGCCTTGTCAGTGCTGAACTGAGATTCAGTGCGAACCGAGGTCGCCTGATCGGAGAACCCTTTATGCATTTTTCTGCAGACAACCAGCGAACCAACTGTCTAAGCGACGATGCTAATTTTCAAGCTTGTTGAGAAGTGGCGTGGGCGGCTTGAGGGAGGCTGCGGCTGAGGCGCCTTTGTGACTGTTTTTGGGCGCATCGTTCGCATTTCAGGCGAGTTGGTGCCCTCGCTTGGACCTTTTCGTTCCGGACTTTGCGACGGGTGGCGGTGTCAAGGTCAGCCAACCGCGTAATTAGCTGCTGCTGACAACCTGAGGCGCTTCAACGGTCTGTCCCCGGTTCTACGGCGGCGCCAGAAGAGGGAAGAGGAAATGCACAAATATAGTCAGGTTCGTCGTGTGCTAAAACA
The DNA here is from genome assembly GCA_030734395.1 of Sarocladium kiliense. Taxonomy (NCBI): domain Eukaryota; kingdom Fungi; phylum Ascomycota; class Sordariomycetes; order Hypocreales; family Sarocladiaceae; genus Sarocladium; species Sarocladium kiliense. Next base: position 476,142 of record JAUZTG010000017.1, on the reverse strand, counting down.
AGCCGTCGCCTGTCGTTCGTGTTATTTTCCGTTAGCCCCCAAACGAGCCCTGCACTGCATGGAAAGCGTTACACGAGTACAGATCAAAAGGCAAGAAGACCTGGTTGAACTAAAGCAAACTTAAAGGGGAACGTTTCTCTTATCGAGTACTTGTTCAGAGGAATGCTTGCTGATCGGTGCGATGCCTGCAAGCGATCCCTACTGAACTGCCAAGCAAGGATCCCAACTCGCGGGTCAAACTCCGGTCTCCGGACCAAGATCCACCAACTGCCGCAGCTTACCTGGTCACATCTGCTTTGAGTGTGAACCCATTTACTTTTGGATAGCAGTTAAGAGGTGATTCGGATACTATCATATTCTTTAGCGCTGCTTCTGCTATTCTGACTGCTATTCTGACGAATGTTCTACCTGCTATTCTACCTACTATTTTAACAACTATTTAAGCACTTTTTCAATAGCTATTCCTACTGTGACATCAGCTACCGTCATGAGGACATCGTGCTGGTTGAAGACCTGGAGCAGCGAGAAAAGCTTGAACATTAAGGCATGCTCAAGAGCACCCAAGAGAGCATACAAGACAGTGGCCAAGATAGTAGCGAAGATAGCAGTCAAGATAGCAGTCAAGTCCGTGTCAGTTCCAAAGACACACAAGCTCGGGTGTTATAAGTCGATGAGCCCCAATGGAATACTACGTCTATTCTGCCGGTGCTGTTTATGCATCCCAGGGCTCCTGAATTTGGTGGAGTGCGAAGTCAGCTCGTTGCTGCCCGGTCCCATTGTGAGGAGGGGCTTCTCTCATCGAGGCACTTTCCTTCCGCCGGCAAGAAATATAGACAAGGTCTGAGCCATGATGCTTAACTGACTGCTCTACTCTCTGAGGATAAGGCTTCATGGCACTTGAGTCAGTACCGTATTCTGGTTGTTTGAGTTCCAGCCGTGACAATGGTGGCAGGGAAAGATTTCCCGATTGGGCAATGGAGTCGTCGCAGCATGGCAGCGCTCTACACAACAATACCTCCAACGCAAATCAAGCAGACAGAGTCACCTGCTCTGGGAAAGTCCTCAGAATGCCACTTTTCTATTATCCTCCCATAAGACTCATATCTTACCGAGAACCAGCTCCTCTTTCTAGCCGACACCGACCGAGCCAGAAGTCCCGGCCCCGTCCTCCCCCACATTTTTCCTTTTCCCGGGGAAACCAGCTCCCACCCACCGGCGCGGGTCTCCAACAGCCGCGGGGTACCTCGGCATGTTCCCCAACACAGCAACACAGGGTCCGTTTAGATATAAGCTCCCTCCCCAAGAGGGCCCCGGCTTAGTTGTGTTAGTTCCCTCAATTGTACATACTCTTCACATTACCGCAATCATGACTGACCGTGTCTCACAAATCGCCGGCCACCTCAACTACCCGAAGGGTATGTTGGCTGGGCAGACCGCGATCATCACTGGATCTGGTCAAGGCATTGGCGCTGAAGCTGCTCGGCTCTTTGCGAATGAAGGCGCCAAGGTCGTCATCGCCGACATTGACGAGAGTAAGTCGATTCAGTGCCGCTCATTTAGCAATGCATAACTGACACCCGTACAGAGAAATCCGCAGACGTGGCCGCCAGCATCAACTCCACAACTCCTAACAGTGCTCTCGCCGTTGCTGGCGATATCACCGACAAGTCCTACATCCAGCGCCTCGTCAAAGAAGCCGCCGCGTTCGGCAACGGCAAAATCCATATCATCGTCAACAACGCCGGCTACACCTGGGACGGAGTAATCCACAAAATGACAGACAAGCAATGGGACACCATCATTGCTCTACACTGCACCGCACCCTTCAACCTCGTGCGTGAAGCAGCCCCATACTTCAGAGTCAAGGACGGCGAGCCGCGCTGCATTGTCAACATCTCCAGCACAAGTGGTGTACATGGCAATGCAGGACAACTGAATTACAGTCTTGCAAAGGCAGGAGTTACTGGCTTTACCAAGACTATTGCAAAGGAGTGGGGTCCTGCTTTCGGCGTGAGGGCGAATACTATTGCCTTTGGACACATTCTCACCAGACTCACTGCTGCAAAGGAGAAAGGTGGTTTTGTGACCGGCCCTGATGGAGAGAAGATTGCTCTGGGAATTCCTGGCAAGCAGATGGAGGCACTAGGCGATGCTGCCTACGCTGATATTGCGTTGCGAAGGGCGGGCTCTGCAACAGAGGCCGCATCAAGTATTTTGGGTGTAGTGAGCCCTTTATTTAGCTACGTCACTGGACAGACTATCATGGTGACTGGAGGAAGGAATATGTAATTAGGGACGGCTTGTACGTTGTTGAAATACCATGGCGTTGCGAAGAAAAGAGTGAAAGTTGGTCAACATCGTGATACTGATTTTTGTGGTGCTTTCGTCAAGGAGGCGAGGCGCCACAAAAGATTATCAAGCATTCCTGAATCCTGCCGTTAAGAGATTTCTAAAGGAAGGAGAAAGGCAATTAAGCGTCTGCCTCAGCGGTGGGAGAAACTTTGGTTCAAGAATGGGCGAGACGATGCTGCGAGGGTGCCATGACGATACTACCAGATCAGGAAATGTGCACTTACACAAGCAACAGCTTAGACACTGAGAAGATCATCAGATATGCCAGCTCAACACGACACTGAAGCAAGCGAGATAGGTTGACTTGCCAGAACTGTGTGACATGTCTTACTGCATGGGATGTGAATGACTGCCCGCCCTCACACCATTTGGACTAAGACCTTCACAGCAAGGACATGTGCATTTATGATCTTCTGTATTAGTGTATAGGCTTAAAACGCCGAGCATCCGATGGAATATTTTCTCTTTTCGAAATGTTCTGTCTCAACACCACATCGCTATTCCTCTAAACCTTAAGCCAGAGGGAAAGCACACCCTTGGCGTACTCAACGATCTCATCACCTCCAAGCTTCGACTCGCCGTACACCCGGTCAACGAAGCTGATGGGCACCTCCGCAACGGTGCAACCCATAGCCTTCGCCCGAACCATCATCTCCATCTGGAAAGTATATCCCTTGCTCTCTGTGCTCTCGATAACCTTTTGCAGCACAGTCTTCTTGTACAGTCTGAAGCTGCCCGTCAGATCGCTGACACCAGGCCTCAACACAGTATCCGCGAACAGGTTCGCCCCCCTTGACACGAACTTCCTCTTGAGATCCCAGCCATACACACCACCGTCGCCAGCATATCGTGTTCCGGTGACGATATCATAGTTGGCGGTCTTCTGGACGGCGACCATCTGAGGGATGAACTTGGGGTGATGGCTGAAGTCGGCGTCCATGATGATGACGAAGTTGCCGGTGACGAACTGGAGGCCGTGTACGTAGGCGGTACCGAGGCCGAGCTTGCCGGCGCGGGGTTTGAGAAGGACGTGCGGGGAGTAGGCTTTTACGAGCTGGTTGGCGACTTCTTGGGTGCCGTCGGGGGAGCCATCGTCGACGATGATTAGTTCCCAGTCGAGGTTGCTGGAGTAGGAAGGTCAGTGGGATTCTTCATACAGCAACATGGCCAGCTTGGAATTTGGGGATGCATACCTCTCTGTGAAGGTGCGGTTAAGGAGCCAGGTGATGATGGGGAGGTTCTTGCGCTCGTTGTAGGTGGGCAGGATGACAGAGTACTTGTCGTTTCCCGCAGCGTTCTTGGGCGCCATTGTGGGTGAAGCGTCGACGAGCGGTCGCCGAACGTGCTGAAACTGGGAAGAAGACTGGGTAGGGAGGTTCGATGGAAGCGCGGGTGGTCGAGGCAAAGGAGCGTGGGCAGTTGGTTGCGACGGCGTAATGGTCTGGCGTTGGAGGAGAGGGAAACGCGACGATGCGACGTGTTTGGAGTTTTGGGCCAGAAAGGGGTCGCTATGCCACTTGGGGATGGGTTTTAGCTACCCTGCAGATTTGGCGCCGCCAGCTGCATGACAACTGCTTGGCGGGTGCAAACGGCGCTGCACATCATTGAGCTGCTCCGATAATCGATTGGGAATTCCATCATGCACATTTACTGCTGCCTTGCATCATCGCCAATCAGCACAGCCATCCTTGCCCTCAGGCACAGCATCACGTCCAGTGCCCTCAACGTAGTCCTGTGCATGCCTCCATCCATTGCCACTGCTTCTATCAAGGCCCAACCCCATCCGTCGTAGCTTCAAGACCAACCAGAACCCCAATGCTCATCGTCTGTCTCCAAACTCAATTCAACCAGCTTCTATCCAGCACCACCATCACCTCATCAACTTCACCAGATCATGTGACCTCCATCCCTCCCTCCATCCCTGCCATCCACATCCGGCTCGGCACCACCATCATCATCGCAGCTCACCCTGTGGAACCAACCATCTACAGTAAAGTGTTGTACCCTCGTAGCTCGCTCCCCCCCCTCACCCATCCCCCGATTAATTGATCTACTAACAAGTGACGGAGCTCCTCTTCCTTGCTTTTCTACAGCTCTCTTCCATCCCCGCCCGCAAGCACGCAAACAGCACAGTGCGGCTGACTACCTACCGCAGCTTGACAAACCCCTACTCTTACTCTCTCTCTCTCTCTCTCTCGCTACCTTTCCAACTTCCGTCATCAACCCAGCCACCCAGCACTTCTTCTCTCAGAGAAACATCGTTACGATCTTCAAAACCCGCCTTCCGTCATCTCACATCCCAGGAATTGATCCCCCATCGCATCTCAAACCTCTATTTTGCCTCAAGTCATCCGACGATCGCACCGAAGTGCGCTCATAGCTCCCTCGCTTCCCCGGATTTCCTTCTCCCGCCAAACCCGCACTCTTACGTCATCATGGCTGATGGTATCGCCCCGGCCATCGACAAAGGTAAAGAAACTTGCAAAATTATGCTGCTCTTGACGGTCGCGTTATTGCCTTGATGGACGTTTTATGTATCAATGTTGATGCGATCATGTATCTGGCTGGTGATGGAGCTTGCGCCCAGCTTGGTGGCTGTGGCCATAGCTTAAATCAGCTTGAGCTTCGCGCGACTCCCCTACTTGATCAAACGTCTACCCAACGTAGCGCAATCATCGTGAACAGTCTTGCTGACCACCGGTAACCTTCACAGTCGGCCCTCCTGCGCCTGGCGCCCCCGAATCCGAAACCCAAGCACCCGCCCCGTCCGGTCTCTCCGGCGCAGCTCCCACGTTCAAACCAAGTTCATCTCCAACCGGCCCTTCCATTCCCGGTCTCACTGCTACAGCTCCTCCTGCAGCCGCGCAGGCTCCTGCTCCGCCAGTAACCGAGTCTGGCCCCGAGAAGAGCGCTCCACCGACCGTGGAAGAGAAGAAGCTCGAGCACAGCGCTGGTGGTGCAGGTCCGGCCCTCAGCGCTCCGAAGCCTGTCGAGGTCACGTCCGTGCCTGACACACCCGTCAATGGCTCAACTCCCGCTGGAGGAACACCTCGGCCGGAGTTGAACATCCCAACCGAGAAGGTTCAGATCCCCAAGAGCAGTGATGCGCCCACAAGTGAAGCGCAGCAGACACCAACTCCAACTGTGACCACTGGACTTCAGGAGCCCGCCTCTACTCCTGTCGCATCTCTTCCCAAAGAGAGCCCCATTCCGGAGCCAATCAAGGACAGTCCAAGCGGACCGGGCCTGAACGGAAAGCCAGCCGGTGAACCTGCAGAGATGACTGGCGCAATCCAGACACAAGAGGAGAGCACACCAGCCGCTCCCTCAACCCTGAAGCGCAAATTCGAGGATGAGAAGCCAGCCGAGAAGGTCAATGGCAGCACCGACCCGCAGCCTGAGCCGGAGCCTCCGGCAAAGAAGGCCAAGCTCGATGAGACCGCCGCTGCCCCAGCGGTGGCGAGCAGCAGCAACAGCAGCAAGCCGGAGGGAAGCAGCACCACCACGACAACAGAGAGCAGCACCAATAACGATACTGGAAAGACAAATGGAAGAGCTAAGCGCGGCATGGGCAAGCGCGCGAAGAAGATCGCCGAGGCAGTCATTGGGAAGACGGCGAGGAAGACGCGGAGCCAGGGACCCGCCTAAGGAGGCTCACAATCAATCTTGAAGCTCATATCATTGGCTTGAGAGGCTACCAGGACAAGGGCATGCATGACGAATGTGATAATGAAAATTCCCGAGACCATGGACTGGCAACGAAGGGAAGGTCCGGGCAGGCGAATGGGACGGGGAGGTATTTGAACGCCTCAAGTTGCTTATATTTGTACATTATCGTTGCTCGGATGGAGTTTTGGAATAGTGAATTGCGCATTGCTTTTGCACACAAGGCATTGCCAAAGGTGATTCCTTATCTACAAATTTGGTCCTGTGCTGTGAATGGATGATCCAGCTCAAGTGCGTTGGGTCTGCATATCGGAATGCCAAGCACTGGGCGGGAGCTGATCGATTGACATGATTATATCCATTGATCAAGTACTCAATTCTCCTTATTAGACAAGGCAGTATCATTCTCACGTTGAGGCATGTATGACACAACCGTTGTCAACTCCAACCGCATCATGTCTCGGTGTAGGGTAGATCCCAAATCGCACAACCCAAGCTCGTCTCAACAGAGCCCGCTAGAAAAGCTGAATGGAATGCGTCTCTCGACTTTTCCATCGAAGTCAAAGTCTCAGATCATTGCCCAGCACCGTCTCCAATGACGTCAAGAAACGGTGGCTCTGGTGAGCCTTTCGTATCCCAAAGAAGACATAGGCGAGATTCTTACTGCGACTGGCAGTGATCAGCGGGAGGGACCCTTGGACGATCTTGGAACACTGGTTTGTACCAGAAGAGCAAACAGGGGGTTCATGCGGTGGTCCCTGAGTCTCCCACAAACTGGCAAACCGCCCAGATGTGCCGTTCGGAAGAAGGCCCTGCAAGAAGATTTGGTCGCGAAGCGAAGTCTTGGATTCTGCGTGCACGGCATCTTCACTGAGACACTGAGGCCACAAAAAGCATCGGGATGATCCTACAGACACACCACACGGCAAGTGTCAACAAGCGTAAAAGGCCTAGATCTGATCGGCACACAGTGTTAGGGCCAAGCCTGGATAGCACTCGCCCATCGTGGAGAGAACACGCGTCGAGCACTGGGCGTCAACGGTCGTTACTGCTATAGATTTAGTGTGTACCTGGCTCCCAGTGATAGGCTCCTCAGGATCATCCTGGTGGACGAGTCGCTTCCCTGATGGGTGACATCGCTGCACGACAGAGGTGCAGTTCCTTCAGTTGCAGCACCTTGGTGGAGAAACTGAAGCCGATAGCAAAGTTGGTGGAGTGGTTTTCCTGGTGGATGGTGGAGGCCGCAGGATGCGCTGGCTGGAGTGTTGGATCGCATCGATCCGAGGGAAATCACAGCGATCGATAGGCAGACAAGCGCTGGCCAGAGACTTCAGTGGCGAAAATGTTGCTCTCGATCGTTTGCAAGCTGCTCCCTGGCTATACGACACCGCGGATTGAAAGGGAACTTTGGAAACCGTGCTCGCTCTTTGATTGCTTCTGTCAGCATAAGAATTGGAGGAGTGCTAAGATATCGGGCCATTAACTCGTGAAACAATGGCAGTAAGCCCTCCCTGCCCATAGTAAGGCGGACAAAGCCAGTCATGAATCGCAGCGACAACTATGCGAGCCAAGGCGACGCGCAAGCTTATCCTCCCGAGGTACTGCAGGAATAACGCTCGCAACACCTTCACGATTGAGTTTGTACCCACCAAACGCAATCGGCCAGGGGAAATGCACAAGCATCTTTGGTTGACGTCTCAGTTGCTTGTCGATTGGTTCTCGGCATCGTAGATTGCTCCGGTGAGTCCGGTCGGTCCCACGATATGTGAGGGCGGAAGCGCTTGCACCAACGAACACAGCCACGATCGAAGGAACGGGTATGACAACGGTTGATCCTGGCGCGTTATGTTATGCAGTGCGGTGGCCATCGGCAGCATTCCAAGATCAAGGCACTGCACGCGCCGGACTTTGCCCTAAAAATCTGGAGAGTCAGTGAATGGAGTACCGAGGACTGGGGCAGAGGATCAAGAGACACAAAAATAGACATCTTGTTCCCACCACTGGGGCGCTCTCGTCTAGAAGGGTCGGAATGGCTGGGCCAGCTTGGAAGAGCTTGCCCGTTCCACACACCCCTTCCCTTGCTAGTGGCGTTGTGTGGCTCCTTTGTGGTTGCTTTGTATGGAGCTCCCCTTGGGAGTACTGGCACGAGGATGGCGTGTTTAGTCGTTCTGATGATAAGGCGGACGGTTTTGGGGATACGTTGGATGGATGTTGAAGGAGACCAGATGGTTTGCCAAAGTTGAGGCAGCTACGAGATGGCTAAACGGCGAAACAAAACGGACTTACAAAAGGGCTGCGTTCAACATCTGAAAAGCTTAGCCCTATAGTCAACCGTCCAGAACGGCAGCCCTGGTCAGTGGCGTGGCGCTAACACTGCGAGACGACCATTTGAGAAGGAAAACCGGAGTCGGTACCTCGTGTTCGGTGCCGGCACGGGGCGGCTAGTAGGTACCCGGCCAGGGGTTAGGCTTCAGGGGGAACACGGTTGAATTCCAGTGGTGTCCAGAGGAGAAAGCCTCTTCGTTCAGCGGCCACTTGTCTCTATTTGTGACATCTCCAGCAGAGTCTGACACTGCTGATCAGTCCCTGAAAGAGATGCTGAGTGATGCCCTCTCTCCTCCGCGTTCCGTACTCAACAGCGTCATCCCTCGTTGGTGATGGTGATGCGCTTCATCCCACACCCACACACTCTTTCGAACTTTTCTCCCAACACTCGGACCCTCCATCCCCGACCTGTCTCCATCCTTCACGATCCCTTTTGACACCTCTCTCCCTTCTTCCTAGCATCTTCTCTCCTTTGCTTGCCCGTCCTATTTACACTATCATCATATTTGTCTCCAGACCTTCGGGTGTCCTCTCGTTACATCTTCTCAGTCAACTTCTTCAAACGGCCGGTTCCCATTCCCGACAGACGACGACAACGACCCTACCGCTGTTTCATACCCAGGCTCGAGCGCTGTGATACCTTCGTACTTCTCTTTTCTTCCTCTTGGTCTTGGATTAGACAACTGCGTTGCTCTATTGTCGAGCAATCCGAGAGCCATTCGCCATCACGGTCTCCGGTACTCGTCCAAACCCCGTCGCACGCTTTCGAACGATCGCGTGAGCAGGCGCAAATACAACTCGATAGCTTCAGACGAACGTATACACAGAACAGCAGATCAAGGCGCAGCCACATTATCGTCTCGCCTTTGGCGTGAGACAACCCTTCGCCATGGCGTACAAGAACCTGCTTCAGCTCTTTGCACGGCAAGATGATGGTTCAGAGAAAAAGTCTGGCGGCGAGGAGCTGCTCGAATTGCTCGAAGATCCCTTCAAGGGTCAGGTATGGCTTGGATCCCGTGATTCTATATGGAGGAAATGCTGACCCTAAGATCAGCTCGCTGCGGCCTCCGTTTACTCTGCTGCCGCCATCTCTCTCAGTGTGACTGCCGCTATCGCACTCGCCTTCTCCTTCCTTCGACCATATCATCAAGTCATTTATGCCCCAAAATCCAAACATGCGGACGAGAGACATGCGCCTCCGGCTCTTGGCAGAGCCCCTTGGTCATGGCTCCTCGTGGTGTGGAAGACCAAGGAAGAGCAGCTCGTCGACCAGATTGGCATGGATGCTACGATTTTCTTGCGATTTCTCCGCATGATTCGCAATCTCTTCCTCGTCCTGACGGTTGTCGGCGTTGCCATCGTTGTCCCGGTTAACGTATCAAGCACCAGCAACAAGACTTCCGGCCAGGATAATGAAGACGGGTGGCTGTTGCGGATCACGCCGCTCAACGTTTGGGATTCTCGTGTTTGGTCGCAAGTTGCCTTGGCGTGGAGTTACGACATCATCATCATGGGCTTCCTCTGGTGGAACTATAGAAAGGTTCTCAAGCTCAGACGTCGGTACTTCGAATCGGACGAGTATCAGCAGAGTTTGCATTCCCGAACCCTGATGGTAAGTCTATTGTGGCTCTCACATCTCATAACGGCACGCTAACGGCAGTAGATGTTTGATATCCCGAAGCAGGGATGCAGCGATGAGGGTATTGCCCGCATTATCGACGAGGTTGTCCCCAGCTCCTCTTTCGCCCGCACGGCCATTGCACGTAACGTCAAGGACCTGCCGGATCTCATTAAAGAGCACGATAAGGCCGTTCGAAAGCTCGAGAAGGTACTGGCAAAGTACCTGAAGAATCCCCAACAACTGCCACCGTCTCGACCGACCTGCAAACCGTCGAAAAAGGACCGATCCTACGGGACGTACGCCAAGGGCCAGAAGCTGGACGCCATCGAGTATTATACCCAGCGCATCCGCGACCTCGAGGTTGAAATTAAGGAAGTACGGGCCGCAGTCGACAAGCGTAGCACGCTCCCCTATGGCTTTGCCAGCTATTCAGACATTGCCGAGGCGCATAATATCGGGTATGCCTTGCGAAAGAAGAAACCCCACGGCGCTACGGTGACATTGGCGCCGCGACCGAACGACATCATCTGGGACAACATGCCGCTCACCTCGGGAGCCCGCAGCCGCAAGCGCTGGTTCAATAACTTCTGGATCTTCGTTCTGACCATTCTCTGGATTGTTCCCAACGCCTTCATCGCCGTATTCCTTGTCAACTTGAACAACCTGGGCAGGCTGTGGCCGGCCTTCCAACGCGAACTTGTTAAGAACACCAACACCTGGGGTGCCATCCAAGGTATCGCAGCTCCCGCGCTTACCTCGCTCGTTTATCTCCTGTTGCCCATCATGTTCCGGCGGATGGCAATGGATTCAGGAGACAAGACCAAGACTGGACGCGAGAGGCACGTTCTCGCGAAGTTGTTCTCATTCTTCATCTTCAACAATCTCATTATCTTCAACCTTTTCAGCTCGCTGTGGGCTCTCGTTGCTACCATCATCAAGGAGGCAGATCGCGGTGGGGATGTATGGAAAGGGATCCTGCGGCAGGAATTTGACAATGCTGTTTTCACCGCTTTGTGCAACAACAGTGTTTTCTGGGTTACCTATCTTCTCCAACGTCAACTAGGTGCGGCTGTCGACCTGGCCCAACTGTGGCCCCTGATCACGGCGTTCTTCATCAAGACGTTCTCCAGCCCCACACCCCGAGAGCTCATTGAGGCCACAGCTCCTCCGCCCTTCGATTACGCTCCTTACTACAACTACTTCCTCTTCTACGCCGCCGTCACGCTTTGTTTGGCTGGAATTCAACCCTTGGTGCTCCCAGCTACAGCACTTTACTTCATTATCGATGCGTGGCTGAAGAAGTACTTGCTTCTCTACCGTTTCGTCACCAAGACTGAGTCAGGTGGCGCGTTCTGGCGTGTGGTTTTCAACCGCATGATATTCGCTACCATCCTCGGCAACTTAGTTGTGCTATTGACCACCTGGGTTCGTGGAGATGGTAGAATGATGCAATTCTTCGCTGTCTGCCCCTTGCCTTTCATCATGATCGCCTTCAAGTTCTACTGCCGCAGCGTATTCGACGATAAGATTCGATACTACAGCACCAGGAACGTTGGAAGGCACCCGGAAAATGGGCTCAACAACAAGGAGGCCAGACAACGGAGCGAGAGACTGGCGAGCCGATTTGGCCACCCTGCCTTGTACAAGCGCCTCATCACGCCAATGGTGCACCAGAAGGCGCAAAATGTTCTCCCATCCGTTTACAAAGGCCGCCTGACGGGCGGCCGCGAAGAGGAGGTAGACGACACCATGACAGTCAGCGGTTACTCGGATATGTACGCTCTGAGCTCAATGCAAGGCGGCAAGCCCGGCAAAAGTGCCAACGCCGTTCCTGGCTTCGAGATCGTGTCCGAGAACAAGATGGATTTCCAATACTTCAAGAACCGCGCAGAGTTCACCGAAGAACATGGAGGCGGCGAGATTTACGGCATTCATCGACCTGGAACACCTGGCTCATTTGGAGATGGCCGTAGCGACTTTTACACGCCCTCTCGGCCTGGCTCCCCGTCATCTGGCCGGTCAACACCTTTCCGCGCTGGCCACGTGCAGACAGGTTCTGGTGATCCGTTAGATACCAGCTACACTGCTTACCGACCGCCGGCTGCTGGCTTTCATGCGCAACAGACGTCAGGCATCGATCGGGGTCGCAGCCCGCTTTATGCCCAAGACAACGGCAGCGCAACAGGTCTCGTGCGTGGGGCCATGCCCATGGCTTCCGTTCCAAACTCGAGGGATCAATCTGTCGAAGGTGGACGCATGACACCCACGGCCGGTTTCAGATCGCCACCAGTGCAAACGCCGTCAGGTATGACCGTCGGCGCTTTGGGAGGTGGCCCCCAGGGTTACAGTGGCCTGGCACAGGGCGAGGAGGACAACGATGTTGGTGACCCAGCTCAGTATGATTATTTCCGGGGTGCAAGGCAAAATAGGAGGAATCCTGGGGAGGGATGGTAAATATGGGTGTAATGCATTTGCGAGGCGTTTGGGATAAAACCACGCTGGCTCGAAGAGCAGCCAATGATAGAACTTGGAATTGAAGAAGCTACAGCTTCACTAGTCACTGTACACATATCTTTCTCATCTATCTATGTGTTGCATATTGATGTCTAAGAAACTAAAATGTTGGCGCTGCCTCGTCAATGGGGACCAGGTTACCTTTGCCTCGGAAGTTCTCATTGATATCAGCCTGCTCAGAGAGCATGAACCGATCCGTCTGTGTGCCAATCTTCGCGAGACCCCTCCACCTCTCAAAGTCCTCTGCATTCCTCTTATCTCCATGAGCCTCCTCCGCCTTCTCCCAATGGCCCTTCGAGAACGCAATCAGCGTCGTGATCTTCTGATTCGGAATATCGTACACCAGAGAGCAAATCGTGCCCGTCTCTTCCAGCCAATTACACTGCCATAGCTCGCCGGGGCGGATGCATTGGTAGGTTGCGGTCTGGTAGTTGATGCGGCCGGCCATGGGACCGCCGTGGATGGCATAGACGATGCGGTTGTGTGAGAAGAACCACATTTCATAGCGCCATTTTTCGGGCTTGCCGTCGGAGGATTGGGCGTTGTAGTCGTAGATCAGATGAACGTCGCGAATGTCTTTGTCGAAGGACGGGTGGAGGGTGGTGTTTGTGAGGTAGTGAGGGAGTGCCGTCGACATCGTGAGGGGCTGATGCGCAGGCTTGTGAAGGTAGATGATGAGATTGGGGTTAAGAGCTTCTGAGTCAACAGGTTCAAGAGAGATGAGGTAGTAAGGAAGTCATAGAGACTGCGATTGAGGTTGTGCGGGAAGTTTTGTTTAGTCGCGGGAGCAATGGAGCTATATTCGGAGAGGTCGGCAAGCTATGGACCAGTCAACCTCGTCTATGACGCTCGCGAGCGGCAAGTGTTATCGGGAAGACTAAAACGCCTCTGTTTATTCGCGTAGCCCTCAATGTCAATAGAGTTTCTGGCACATATCAGTGATATCATTCTAGCCATGGAGCTGTCTCAGTCTAGCTGTTAGCGGCTGTCGCGACTATTGCACGACCCACGAGCGGCAAGCTTCGGGGCCGCCTACTGCTTGGTGTAGCTGACAAGTCCCTGAACGGGGCATTAAGAAGGGCAGAGCTATTGAATTCTGTTGCTGGCCGATTGTTGAGCTTCCGATGCCGCTCCTTGGAGTATCGCGACCCGATGATCAATCGTCTCGCCTCACTTCACGTGGCACCTCCAGGTTTTGGTTTATCTGATACCCTGTCGCTATCTTACAGCGAGAAGCCGCTTCCCCGCTTTATTTGGGTTCATTGCCAAAGAGATGAGCACCGCAGGAATTATCGGGGAGGGTAGCGAACGTGGGGGATTGACACTATGGCATGCATATGTGAGCCCTAGATGAGAGCAAAGATTGTGTTTTAATCAGCTGGTAGTACAGCAGATAGAATAGTAAAAAGAATAGCAGGTAGCACAGCTGATAGAAAGCCGAGCAGTCAATTCGGCATGCAAATTACGCTCGGGCTTCAGTCTGGTCCATCTCCGCGTGAGCCATGTTGATCAAACAAGAGTACCTTGAGGAGGAAAGCATCTATTCACAGAACTTGGATCTACCAAAAGGTCCATACATATGTCTCCCGGTGTTGATTAAGCATGCAATGCTGACTACGGGATGGACCCGGAGTGAGTGGGCGGTGGAGAGGGAGACGGAGAGAGTCAAGAGTCAAGGCAGTCGATGACCATTCATATGTGTTACCAAAGGAGGAAACGGTGCATAATGGCTAACGCGGTTAAGCCTTGGCTGCTAATACGTAAACTCGCCGACACTCGGAGACATGTGGGCTGACGATTTAGTCATGTTGCTGAACACGCCCTCCGGCTTACACGCCTTCCCCTCATCCATATCAATCGAAGAGCTGGAGGCAATTTAAATATCAAACTGAGATTCAAAAGAGGTTCGTCAAAGATGCAGGCTATCCCAACGTTTGTGCTCGACCAATGGCGTAAGTAGATCCCTTGCTCAAATTGGGATGTTGTCTGGCTGATACGGAGATGCAGTACGGGAGCATGCTGTGAGTACAGAGTCCGCTTCCCCATGATTGCAAATCTCTGACAACAAATAGACCAAATGCAAGATTTTGCTTCATGGTAGGTCCGAACTCTGGATGCACAGACCGAAATTACTGCTGATAATTTTCATTCTCCAGGCTCAACTGCAGGATCTCACTCGCTGGACGACCTAAAGCAGCTAACATCCGACTCGGACAAGGATCCTATTGACAGGAGCCTGCCACTCACGTATGGCCCAGTCGTGGGCTCGGTGACCTTGAGACAACGAATCGCTGATCTTCACTCGTCGAACAACGTGTCGCTGAAGGCTGACGATGTTGTGATTACAACGGGCTCGATTCTGGCCAATTATCTAGCCCTGTCAACCATCCTCGGCAGTGGAGACCACATTATCTGCCAGTACCCGACTTACGGGCAGTTGTATGGAGTACCAAAGCATCTTGGTGTCGAGGTCAGCTTTTGGAAGTCGGCTGCCGAAAAGAATTGGATGCCAGACTTGGGAGAGCTGGCATCACTGGTGAAGCCGAACACCAAAGCCATCATCATCACGTTAGTAGCCCTCTGCTGCATAAAGTTGCTTGAGACAACTGACACGAACTTCTGTAGCAACCCATGTAACCCAAGTGGAACAGTCTTGCCGCAATCCATGCTCGACGGCATCGTCGCTGTGGCGAAACAGCATGACTTGATCATCTTCTCGGATGAGGTCTTTCGTCCACTGTTCCACTCTCGAGACGCAGAGCAACCACCATCTGCCGCAGCGATGGGATACAAAAAGGTCATTTGTACAGGCTCTGTATCCAAGGCCCACGGTCTCCCGGGCATCAGAATCGGTTGGGTAGTCTGCCCAGATCCGAAAATCATCCAACAAATCATCGTAGCTCGGGACTACACCACCATCAGCGTTTCCCAGCTTGACCAAGGTGTTGCATCATTTGCACTTTCGCCTGAAGTACTGCCTCGACTGTTGGACAAGAACTTGCAGCGGTGCGCGAAAGGAATAGAATTGCTTGATGCATTCGTGCGGCAGAACTCCAAGTGGTGCACATGGGTTTCGCCAGCTGGGGCAGGGGTTGGCTTCATTCGGATCCGGGACAATGACGGGAATCCTATTGACGATGCAGACTTTTGCTCACGATTGGCCAACGAGCACGGAATTTGCGTGGTTCCTGGGGGGCTTGCATTTACTGGCGATGATAATGGAGACGACCTCAAAGGGTACGTTCGAATTGTCTTGGGCGACTGGCAGGATCTGCAGGAAGGCCTCCCAGTAGTGGCACAATTCCTTGCCCGCTACATGGGGGCCAAAGTGTGATGGTCTTTATACTTTACAATCGAATTAATCTGGGTTTCCTCATAATGCCTAACAAACTTTCCTTTTCGTGCTGGTCGCCCATGGGTATACTTTGCCTTCACATCCTCTACATATCAAGTTGAGGGTTGTCAGCAGAGGGATTCAACCACCAGTTCCCCAAACCGTCCTGGGGGAAACTGCCAAAGAACGAGTCCGCAGGGAGAACCAATCCGCTTTGCTGGGTCATCTGTGCTTGGCTCTCAAATTGACCTCCAGAAGGGTCGCTGTGCCCGGACCCAGCACTATACCCAGACACTCTCTGTGCAGAGCTCATGCTCATTGGATGGTCATCGTGAGTCGAAGGTTGATCAGGCTGCGTGATTGATGGTAGTTGCAATAGCTCGACTCGCGAAGGATATTGCCCCGATACACTCGTCCCTGCCAGTGGGGAGTCTTCTGGCAGTCCTTCCCCCACACCCTGTCCATCCGGCATATTCATGACGGAGAGATTCAGGATAGAGAATAATTTCGTCAAGTCCACATGCATGTTGCCGTCTGGGCTGCTGATGTTGGACTCGTATGAGACACTGATTGCCTCCGCGGCACCTTCTAGCTTATCGGCCTGCGGACCTATCAGTTTAGCACTCCGACACTGGGAACGAGGTAAGAGGTTGTACCAATAACTGCATGGAAGGCCATTCCTTCAGACTTCTAATGAAGTCCTGACATAGTAAAACATTCTGCGCCTTTTGCTCCCGGTGAGCGCCTTGCGCTGAAAAGCTTAGTTGAAGCTCAATGGTCGCCACTACAGCCGCACAGTAGCCGATGACAGGATCGGAAATCCGAAAGTTCCTCGATTTGATGTAAGAGACCAGGTGTAAGATCCATTTTACGTGATGGGATACGTGGAAAGACGTTTGTTGAAGGAACAGTTCGGAGCGACTGCGGCGACCTTGCAGCTGCATAGTAATGAGTAGTGGATGGTTCAGGAGACAGACGATGGTGTGGTACATGAATCGACTGAGAAACCATGGCGCCCAGTAGTCCCTATGACGTCTCAGGTCTTCCTCTGAGAGTTCTCGGATAGGAAAGTTGCGGTATCTGTGATGTGGAGCTATCTCATGGCTAAGGTCCATTAGGAAGCTCATGGCTTCTGTGTATTTGGATGTAGGCAGCCATGGGGACACATCTGCCACAGAGTAGAAGCACTTCTTCGTATAAGCCATGGTCTTTGACCACGCTTCCCCCAGGCGCAAAGTGACCACAACAACGCCGTTACTCGTATCGTCTAGATCGACATGCTGAGGAGTGCCCACACTCATGGGTACGTCACCAGGTAAGGCTGGACTGTATGGATACTCGGGCGGGGCCACGGACAGGTGGGTAGAAGTCATCGCAGACGGGCATCCGAAGATCCTTTCAAGAAGAACAACGCTCCAGAAACATCGCTTGGTCTCCTCGATCACGATTTCATTGGGATAGTGAGGCTGGTGAAGGACATCAGTGCCGTTAGCCAACGATGAAGCCAAGGATATCAATGGGATGGCCATTTTCTGAGGTCCATCTGCACAAGTTAGTTATTCTCCGTCTTCACGCTTATATGTACACAAACAAGAGAAATGCATACCATGAAAGCTTTTTAGGGCCAGAAGACATAGGGCTTGAATGATGCCCAAACTGATCTGCCCCTCACCGATCTTTTTCATCACCAGTGCGTGTGCCGAGTTGCTTAAACCTCGAACTTCTCGTGGGCTGACACCAAGAGACTTTGGATCTTCTGCGAAGCGGCCTGCCACGACGAGAATACTCAGTAGTACCTCATCACTTCTGCTAGACAGTGATTCGATAAAGGACCCCGTGTGGAAAAGTGGAAGCGGCTGAGAATCACAGAATTCGAGGTAGTAAGGAGTTATCAATGTGGCATGCTTCCATAGTTGCGGATGTGATCTGGTAAGGAAAGAAGAAGAGCATGCTGCAGCCTGGGGTACTGATAATGACGAAGACGAAGCTATTGCACCGCCTGAAACAATATCACCAAGATCACGTCGAGACTGTGACCTTTGTTGTTGCTGTTGCGGTTGGCGGCCAGCTTCATCTCTCGAGTCCGTCTGTGAAAGAAGACCACCGGCCGCCGGACCCGACTTCAAGGCCTGCACAACTTCGGCTAAGGTAGACTCAAGTGCGAGAAATCTCGTTTCCTGATTGATGGTCAGAGATCATTGCCACGTTTAACCTGTGAGTCATGTGAATAAGATCGGGTGGGACAAGAGGCTTGCTTACCCAGGGGCTCCCATCATTAGCAAATGAGCTCGCAGTTGGATCTGTTGAAGTTCTCGTTGAGGCAGGAGCCGCACCACGGTCGCCACCATCGCTATGATCTAGTGGAGGAGGAGCCGTGGCAGCGGATGAGGATAACGGATACGTAGTATTGCCCGCTTGCCGTCGTGGAGATTCGCTATGATACGAACATCGATGGCGAAGCCGGCTACAGGTCGTGCATGCCGGGCGGTCACCTGAGCATTTGCTCTTCTTCCGACGGCACGGGATGCAAGCTCGCCGCGTCCGCTTGAGTGTATCTGGATCTGTGTCGGCGGAGCTAGTCATTTTCTTATGCACCGGAAAGGTTCATCGGAAAGATAGACGCAATCCGTAGAGGATCCTAAGTTAGGAAACGGCTTGTCATTACAATTGAGTAGGATGAGGATAGGAAACGATCGATTGTCGGCCTCTCCGGAATTCCTATCTAGCATTATCTATGAGGCGACACGGGCCCTCTCTTCTCTTGAATGAACAATATGCGACGGCTGCGTTGAAATAGCCGAAGTAGCCCGTTCCGCATCCGCCGGCACCCACTGTCGGGCACTCTGATTCTCTAAATCCTTATCTCCTGGGTGTCTGTCTATCTAGAATTAGTATGCCTGACTAAACTCTGTCGAGATGGTGCTATCATCCGGTCCAAGCTGGCAATCGCCGGGTCACTTGCATTGGCCAAGGTTCCCAGGAGAGCTCATCCGTCATGGTCGAACCCTGAACGGATAGCTTCGGCGACCTAGTTGTCCTATTGTTTCTTCGACTTACTTTACGTATACAAAGATATTGCTAATCAGGATCTTACTTGAACCACCTTTTATTGTAGTACGGTTCAGACGCCAAACCTCTTTCCAAGACATTAGCAAGCAATGCCCTAGCCAAAGCTCCTTTGTTAGACGGACAATAAACGCCATGGCTACCCTGAGGCGAAGCTTCGCTTGTATTGCGCCCACGTTGAACTTTGGCTGTTCTTCTCGTGCCAGACTTCCCATCAGTGGGAGTCTGATACCACTGTGTATCCCACAGAGCTGTCCCTACAGCATCAATGTTCGGGCTCCAGTGGGTGGCCGCCCATCTAGCTCTGGATTGTGGCGTGTACTAGCCGTCACATTCATCACAGGCGCGGGAGCTGCGCTGGGTGTAAAGTATGGCTCCGAGAAAGCCTCGGCGATCTCGACCTCGCATACGAAGTATGCCTCATCGAAAGAGATGGTCAAGGTGGGTACCTCATTATTTGCCTTTGAGCCATGACATCCCTCGAACCAAAGCTGATGGACTTGGTTTTTTGGTAGGCAGCGCAAGAAATCGCGGATACACTGGGAGACGACAACGTGAGCTTTGACGAGGACGCAATCGAAGACCACGGCCAATCAGACTGGTCCAGTGTCAATACTTCAAACCGGCCAGTTGCGATTGTATACCCCAGGTCCACAGACGACGTCTCGGACGTTGCGAAAATATGCAACAAATACTCCGTGCCTATGGGTAAGAAATTCTAGTTGCGATTTCACTATCGGGGATAGCGTGGAATCATACTGAACCATTCGGCTTGACAGTACCGTACGGAGCTGGGTCGTCTGTTGAAGGCAACTTTGCATCGCCACACAGCGGCATCTGTGTGGACTTTACGTTCATGGATAAGATTCTGGCATTTCATCCTGATGAGTGAGGAACCCTGATGTCCCTCTCAGATACAAGTACAGATTCTGATGACTTGCGATGTTCCCTCTGCAGCATGGACGTTGTAGTACAGCCTGGCATTGGTTGGATGGATCTTAATTCCAAGATCAAAGAAGAGGGCGTGTTCTTACCCATGGATCCCTCTCCAACCGCGTCCGTGGGTGGCATGGTGTCCACCAACTGCAGCGGTACCAACGCCTTTCGATATGGCACCATGAAAGACTGGGTCGTCAATGTCACCGTGGTTTTGCCTGACGGCCAAGTCGTCAAGACCCGCCAGAGGCCGAGAAAGTCTTCCGCAGGCTATAACCTCACCTCGCTGTTTGTTGGTGCAGAAGGGACCCTCGGGTTTGTGACTGAAGTCACGCTTAAGCTGGCGGTGATCCCTCAACACACAGGTGTTGCTGTGGTATCATTTCCTACTATAGGGGATGCGGTTCACGCTGCCACGAAACTCATCCGGTCTGGTATTCAGCTTGGGGCGCTGGAGATCATGGATGATGTACAAATGGGCATCTTAAATAAATATGGCAGCGAGATGGTCAGGAAGACCAAATGGGACGAGAACCCTACCCTATTGATGAAGTAAGTAACAGATAGTCTTGGTATTTACTATGGAACAGGTCATTAATCCACTTGGAACTATCCAGATTCTCGGGCACCAAAAAGGGCGTCCAGGAAGACATAGATCGAACGAGAGACATTACTCAGCGCCACAATGCAGCGACCTTCCGATTCGCGCGGAACAAGGAGGAGGAAGTCGCGTTATGGTCAGCAAGAAAAGAGGCTCTATGGACAATGACGTCGATCAAGTCTGAGGGGCATGTTATCTGGTCCACAGATGTGGCGGTTCCTATATCACGATTAGCGGACCTGATCAGTAAGTCCTGGGTCAAGGAGAGCACTATGGCTCTTGGAAGATCTGAGACTAGACTTGCTAATCGCGTTGTCAAATAGCCGCATCAATGAAGGATGCTAGCAAGCTGGGGATTTTTCACAGCATTGTCGGGCACGTGGGAGACGGCAACTTCCACCACGCTCTATTCTACGATCCTTCTGATCCGAAACAGCGGGAGTCGGTATCTCAGTTTGTTCACACCATGATTGGTCGCGCAGTGCAGATGGAAGGTACAGTATCTGTAGGTTCCAAGCCTCTTGTGTCGATTGAGTCAAGTTGCCTAATTAGACGCAGGGCGAGCATGCTATTGGAATGGGCAAAAAGGTATTTCGCAAGCTCATGGACTTGATACGATTGTGAGGGATGCTGACCAGTCTAGGGATGCCTCGTCCAGGAACTAGGAGAAGATACCATTGATCTTATGCGAACACTCAAGCACGCTATTGATCCCAAGTAAGTCATGAGCCTGTTCGGAGCCAACGATGGCACAGGCTGACCCTGTTTAAGATGCATTATGAATCCAGGCAAGGTCTTCGACGCCCGCAGCTGATGCCGGTGTGCGAATTCTGTGCTTGAAATGAAGATATTGGGCACGTTTGGGAGCAGATGAGTATGTACTTTGGGAAACTAAGGAAGCTAGATGACGAGTAGAGTAGATCGTCTACTGAGTTTGTGATACATAAATCTGGAAAGTTCTCTCTAACTTGTTACCTTGGAGGGCCAATTCCATATACGAAGAGTGAATTCCGTTCAGTCAAGCCACAGAACATAGAACGATGTGTGAATTATAAGGTATTCAACACATAGAGTGCATGCCGATCGTTTGATCACACCTTACCATTCCTAGCCATCGTTCCGAATCATGCTTTTTCTTTATATAAAAAAGAATGTGCAAAACACGCTAGGTATGAAGTTCAAGTCTATTAGTTGATACTATTGCATCGTCTTGAGCATCTTCGACCTCTTCGTACCCTTAAGCTCGGATGTAGGGGCGTAGCCTTCTTAGCCTCTCTTTGGCATCCTCCAACACGCTATCGTCCTTACACACAGCGAAGCGCAGGTAATTCTCCACTACATGTTGGTTTTCCTCCAAGTAGAACTCACTCGGCGGTATGGCTGCCAAGCCGAACTCCATGATGAGGAACCACGCGAGCTTGAAATCGCGAGCCCGTGATGCGACATGTGAGGGGAACTGGTAGTTATGGGGCAGTACTACCTTCGAGAAATTGACGAGGACGAAGTAGCCACCCTGTGGGAGAGTGTAAGGCAATCCAAGCTCATCGCATACTTCGGTGAACCGTTTGATCTTCCTCTGCATGTCGGTTCTTGACTTCTCCCAGAAGCCGAGGCTGTCGGCTTGCTCATAGCCCACTGCACATGCCTCTTGTAGTGGACTAGGGCTGGAGTAGCAGATGCGCATGTGTGCTGCACTGACATATTTGATGAGGTGCTCTGGGCCCAAGAGGAAACCGATTCTCCATCCCGTGGCATAAAAGCTCTTTCCGGCTGAACCTACGGTCAGGGTGAATTCCCAAGCCTCGGGACTAAGAGTAGCTATGCGGGTTGCTGGAACGTAGCAGAGACTGTCATAGACCTCGTCTGCAAGAATGATAACGTTTCGAGCAACGCAGAGCTCCGCGATGGTGCTCAGTTCGTCTCGTGAAAAGACTTTACCCACCGGATTGTGGGGCGTATTAACAATAACCATACGAGTCCGTGAATTAAACGCGTCCTTCAACTTTTCCAAGTCTATAGTCCACTCGTTTGCCGACGTTGTAGATGTGTCACCACTGGATGGTGGACACATGGGGACATAACGGACGACACCACCAGCCATCTCAATATTGCTGATGTATTGGTCGAAAAAAGGTTCGAAAACAATAACTTCGTCATCTTGTTGGATGAACGCCATGAATGCGCTTAGTATTCCTTGCCATCCGAACGCATTAGTATACCAAAACCATAAGGCCAAATGTGCTTCACGAGCACCGTTTATTTCTTACCTTCATTAGCTCCTGTGGTGATGCAGACTTCCGTGTCAGCGTCTATCTTCCTTCCAAAAGCACCAGAGTAGGCCTCCGCAAGCGCTTTCTTGAGACGCGGTCGTCCCTTGCTGGGCGAATACTGGTTCGCATCTACTTGAGTAACAGCATCCTGGGCGGCTTTGATGATGAAATCCGGAGGGTTGTAACCGCTGACTGAGTAAGCCTTAAATCCCTGGTAAGGACTATCGCAAAAGATCACCAAGGCACGTACAAAAAGCCCTGGCCCATGTTCACAATTGGCTTGACCTGGAGTTTGTCAACGCCTATGCCTTCCCAGGAGCATACTCGCTCGTATTGTCTTACCGGTGACTTGGCTGCAGCATCGTTGATGGTGATCCTGGTCGAGAATTATTATGAGCTTTTCTCTTTATCGCAAAGCTATGTTGGGTAAGAACAGGCGTCACTTACCACACATCTTGCTTCTGCTGGGCTACACGCCTTGCTGGTGTTGGCAGCGCTTGGCTGGACATCATGCCTTATTACTTGGGACGCAACAAGAGGGAGTTCAATATTCAATGCAACAGAACACAGGGATTCTTTCCGGAGGTTGTTGAATAAAGAATCTTGCCTTGGCGGCACGACAATGGGCTCACAAAAGGCCCCCGATAAAGCGATGGCTCTCGACCCGACCGCGGAATACATGTCAGGAGCAAAAGCCACCCTATTGTGTATTGTTCGATAACACCTGATAGCATGCCTCAATGTCAGCGGGGACTTGGGCCGGCAGAGCCAGTCCCACAGAGGTGTCTTTGGCCGAGTTGTGAGCCACGCGGTTTCTCGCGTCCCGACGGAGTCGGCCTGGAAGCCGGCGGCAACTGCGCGAGTCACGCTAGGAGGTGGTGCGATCGGGGAGAATACGACGGGGAATCCATAGAGCTGAGCACGAAGACTTGAGCCAGGCTCTAGGCTGTTGATCAATACGCATTGACCAATGCCCACGGCAGTGCGGTGTTTCCATGGTCGGTAAGGGCATGTACCGTGGACATGACAAGGCTCTGTGCTTGCCCCGACGGTGCTGTCGCTGCTGGCCGTTTATGCTTAATTTCTCAAGGTATTGTCGGGTGAATGTGACGCAAAAGGGGATATATCTAACTCTTTGATAACTCAGAGATGTCATAGAATAGGTGGTGGTTCATGAGGACCAGTCTTCTATCTATTGAGTCTCGGTTTGCACACGATTTATCGAAGGTGCCAGCCTCCCGTATACATGACTGCATGCTGGCTCAGGTGGAAGATACACTTGACTAGAAATATATTCATGCACTCAACCCAAACCTTTCGTTGACCATGCGTCTCAAGTCACGCTGCCCTTCTGTAATGCCCTCCTCGTCTTCATCAAGACGCATGAGACCCAACGCCTTCATTCCATCATCGCTCAGGACATTTCCCTTCTTGGCACCACAGTCCTCGTGCTGGTACTCCTTCTCGTTATCAGCTGTGTATCGTACAAAATCGGCGGGCGCATCGCCAGCGAGAAACGCCGTCTTGGTGTCGACGAGTGAGTCGGCGTTGTAAGGCGTAAGTGGGCTACATCCATTGTAGAACACACTGGAGTCGCGCTCGCCAGGATGAGTCGCATCAACTCCGTGGATTAGATCGCAGTGCCAGAAGACGTAGTCTCCAGGTCGAACTGGTGGGATGCCAATGAGTGTCTTGTCTATTTGAAGATCGGGATGGTGTTCGGGGGTAGGGAAGAATTGAGTGCGTCCGGGGGATGAGCCAGGGAATGTTGGTTGCTCGTCGTCGTATTCGCCGGTGTGGAACAAAGGTCGCAACATTATGTACGCAACTGAGGCCTTCAGGCTAGGAAGTAAACGAAGTGTGCCCTCGCCGGTGCCAGTATGGGACAGGGAAAGCCACCCTTGGAAACTCCGCCATGTAGAGCAGGAGATGCCGGTATGGTATAGGTCGCTTTGAGCGTTGACTCTCTCATCAGCAGCCCAACCATCCCAGTTCTCCCAGTTTCCGTCAAAGATTGCCTGGTAATTGGCTCGGTAAGCCTCATCCTCCCATCTCTCTGTGGCGCCACTATCAAGATGTGGCGCGAGGGGAAACTGGCTCGGATCGTTGGAGGGATAGCGTATGCGAATGCGGTCCGGATATACGACTTGGCTGTCGAGATCGACAGGGACCTTGGGATCGTTTACGTGCCAGAGCTTTGACACAGACTTCATTGCTTCCATTACTCTCGGATGAGAGCGAGCCTCGACCTGTGCTTTGGTCCAGAAGACGTTCCACCCAGCAGGCCTGGCCTTGGGGAAGCCACCAACACCAGGATGCCTTTTGACATAATCTTTGAGAGAGGCTTCCCAACCGGAGGCTTCTTCTTCGCTCACAACGTTTCGTAAGATGACACACCCACGGTCTCTCACCAGATCCGCAAAGGCCAGGGGAAGAACACCACCTAAAGATGCAAATCTCGTGTTAGTTAATATAAGCAGATCTAGTCCTATGAGGGTACACCGCACCATTATCGCGGACGAGGTTGAAGTCAATCTCAGGCACCATGCTCGGGCCATTCCTCTCAATGAGCTTTACCTCGGACTTGAGCACATCGAGCAGTCTTTCGTATGACTCGATAACCTTTTGCTTATTCTCTTGCTTTACCAATGACTTCTTGAGAACCGCGAAACGTGATTCGAGGCGCTCAACCCTTGCTTCTAGGTCAGCCTGTTTGGTTCCATCGGGGGGTGACGGTTCATCAACTTCAACATACTCTACTTGGGTCTGTATTGTAACAGACATGGTGTAAATCAGGAAAGCTGATCGCACGCAATATGCTGTGAAATGATGATGATGCACTCTCCAAGTAGGCAGACAAGAAGCAAGCGACGCTATGTAGAAGTACGCAAACAGCCCGAATAGTGTGGTCGGATCTACAATCGTCGCTTATAAGACAAGTTGTTCAGGCGGGGATAAGAAAACTGGAGAGTAGGGAACCGGTCAATAGTGGACGTGTCGCGTTTAGCTTGTAGGTCTACCTTGAAGGCTCAACGAGGGGTATAATTGCCTCTGTGTCAGGTTGAGACGACACACGACAGAAGAGATGCGGCGCAAAGGCCCCGACAACGTGATCCAAGTTTCTCCAGCGCCTCATGTGCTCATGTGCGGACCGGCGGAAACGGAACTCCCCATCTCAAGCACTCCTGACCCAAGCGCCATTTTAGTCACATACACCAACGGAAGAAAACAGTCAATAGGAAGCTGTCGTTTGTCTATCGAGATTCAGAGACGCCATTATGTTCCGAACCAATTCCTAAAATATGCGATACTTGGAGCCGGAACGTAGGAGTCATAGCTCTGTACTAGTCAATACCATTACGCGGACTGACGGATCTTTACCTTACTCCGCAGCTATCGTGTTCACCATAGCACCCAGGCTGTCTCATTCTCCGAATACAATCTTTCACTTATCTTGACGACTTATCCACCTCTCTCTTGATAAGCAAGAGTGTCTAGTATCTGAGGTACTACAGCGCTGTATTAGGGTTTGAGTTGACATACTCATCCCGCATCAAGATCAGCATTCAGACACCATGGCACAGACCACAGCAGTTATCAACGACCCGACAACTTGGCATGCGTTCGCCACGCCATTTGATCCGGAGCTGAGTGAAGTAAGCGGGTCATTGGACTATCCCGGGAAGTGAGTTACTGACATACTTGCTCTCCAAGTTGATGAAGACAACCAAGCCTAGATTCACACAGGACCATCAAATCTCATGTTTACCGGAAACGCGCAAGAGATGGCACGCCCTCTGGGAAGAGGACGCCCGGCAAGCCCTGGAAGCTGCCCGTGATGAGGTCACCCAAGAGGAGATCTTCATTCCCACCAGAGATGGGACCAAGGTCAGGGCACTTGTCTTCCGGCCCAAGTTGGCTGAGCCAGCCAAAGATCTGCTCCTTGCCATCATCATTCACGGAGGTGGCTTCTGCCTTGGTAATGCCGAGATGGAGGCGGATCCGTGTATCAGAGCTACCAAGGCATATGGCTGTGTCTCACTCAGTCTGGAGTACCGCTTATCGCCTGAAAATAAGTTTCCAGTTGCTTATGAAGATTGCTGGGACGCTTTGCTATGGGTACGTTCATCATCCTATCGTATCAGCATTCACTGGTCGAATAGCTCCTGACGTTATTTGCAACTCGAGCTTTCCAAGAATGCGGCCTGTCTTGGCTGCGATCTGAAGAAGGGATTCGTCTTCGGTGGAACATCTGCCGGCGGCCACATATCCATGCCCTTGTCCCACCGAGCCCGAGATGAGGGTCTTGAACCGCCGCTTACAGGGGTCTATCTTAGCATCACACCGTCCTTGCCACCCCAGGCTCTGACGGAGAATTACAAGCCCCTCTATGGGAGTCGTGATCAGCTAAGCAACGAGGTAACCTTAACGGCAAAGGCTACAAACATGTATGATGTGGCAGTTGAGCCGGACTTCAAGTCTCCGCTCTGGAATCCGCTTCTGTGGCCAACGGGACATGCGAATATGCCACCTACCTTCTTTCAGATCTGCGGTGCTGATCTCCTCCGTGACGAGGCACTGATCTATGAAAGAGAGCTACGGAAAGAACATGGCGTTAATACTAAGGCTGTTGTATATCAGGGACTGCCTCATGTGTTCTGGTACAACTATCCTACTCACTCACAGGCGGAGAAGTACTATGTAGATGCGGCGCGCGGCATTGGATGGCTTCTCGGAAAGGAAACGTAGAATTGGAATTTCATAGAATGAATTGAACAAAGACATGAGAGCAAAGAAATTCGTCTAGTGCGCATGTCCACATTGAGGAGTCAACCGGTATTGCCACCTGCTTGGGCCTTGTTGGATGCCGGGTCAAATGAGTGTCTCACAACCCAAGATCCTCGGCCAAAGACACACATTTTAAGTTCATACCCGACCCGACAGTCTGATCTGACAAGTTCTTACCCGCTATCACTCGCATGGGAGGATCTGCATCTGACATGTGCATGACACGGGTGCCGATGCATAGACACTTCTCGGTTGATTGTGCTTGCCCGGAACCTCATAGCCCCCACGGTCGGTAGACTCTCAGTGTCCATTGGTCACCTACAACGCCTTATCTGCAGGTTCGGGAGGAGGGAGACTATCATGGCAGAGCTGCTGTCTCCCGAAGGTCCAGAAGGGTCGTCATGCGAGGTGTTACGGTGTTTGGACACAGTACAGGGATGGAGATCTCGGATACCGTGCGTTACGAAGTCTGGGGTGACCCATATTCCGAGATAAGCTAACTAGACCAGAGCCCCAGCTCCAAGTTCCGGTTTCCGAACATTCCTAAACTTACGCATAAGTATTCCGATCCATTTTGGTGATGATATGTCGTGAAATGCAACCCGCCTCCTGAGCCGTGTCCCGGACCGGCGGCTCGCCTAGTTGTGCCCACCCACCCCCAACGCCGTGTCTACTGTGCCTAGCCATAAGCGTGACGCGAGTCGAGATATGGTCTATCCCAGGTCTTGAGACCCTCCAATCCAAAGCCATTATTGATACTGGGGTTATTAGCGCTTCCACCACGATAAGGGGGTGGAACTCGGGGGTTTGGCAAACCTGGAGGCGAGTTCAAGATTACTCCGCATTCGCGCTCTGCTTTGGCCAGATTATGATTTGCCGGCGACATATCTGGATAACAAGCAGGGAGAGGCGAAAGAAAGGCAACTGCGCGCGCCTGGTATAAGTATCAACCATCGACCTCCTCGATCTACGGCACCAGATCCGAACATCGAATCCTTCGGTCTGGTTTCGGGAAGACCTCTCACATCTAAAGACTTTGCCAAATCCGAAACTCTCTATTCATTATGGATAGAATCAAGAACAGCTTTGCTGAGTCGGCGATCATCAAGGAGATGAACTTTCGCATCTTCTGTGTTGCCGCGTTCGGAGGGGTATGTTGAGCCTTGCCAACAAGTATCCTGATTTGATGCTCTGACTAACTTCGATTTTACTTCAACAGCTTGGTGGACTAGGCTTCGGTATTGGTGAGTAATATGAGACTCAGATCGCCGTTCTCTATGTATGTGAGATTGACCTCTCCCCTCACTCTAGACTACGGTTACTGGTCCGGCCTGCTCGGCATGGTGCAGTTCAACAAGGACTTTGGACGTTGGAGCGATGAGACGCAGTCCTATGCTCTTCCCTCAAGCTACAAGTCAGCTGGTTCGGCGCTTCCAATTGCTGGATTGGCCTTTGGTGCCCTCTTCTCCGGCTTCCTTGGTAACCGTCTAGGTCGTCTGAAGACCTTCCGAGTTGCTTCCATTCTCTCTGTCATCTCTGTTGTCATCCAGGCAGCATGCAAGACCAACTACTGGCAACTTGTTGTGGGACGCACCGTCAACTCCGTGGCCCTCGGTGCTCTTGCCAACACCATCCCTCCCTATCTCGCTGAGGTCTCTCCGCTCACCATCCGAGGTGCAATGATCAACTTCTACCAGTTCGCTGTGGGTGTAGGTGCAATCCTATGCTTCACCTGCAACTGGGGAACGCAAGCACGCACTGATCAGTGGGCATACCGACTTGTCATCCTCCTTCAGTTTTTCATGCCCGCCATCTTCATTCCCGCATCTTTCGTCATCCCCGAGTCCCCTCGTTGGCTTATCGGCAAAGGAAACAGGGAGGGAGCTATCAAGTCTCTCAGTTACCTCCACAAGCACGCCGAGCAGGACTTTATCGAGCGCGAAGCAGATCTGATTCTTGCTGCAGAAGAGGAGAACAAGACCAGGTTCACAAACGGCTGGAAGGACACTGTTCGGGGCACTAACCTTCGCCGAACACTGATTGCAACTGGAATGCAATGCTTCCAGCAGGCCCAAGGAAGTGCTTTCATGTCATCCTACTCGATTATCTTCATGCAAGCTGTCGGCGTCAAAGATGTCTACGAGATTGCCGTGCTTCTGAAGCTGGTCATGGTTGCTTCGGCTGCGATGTGCTTCTACTTCCCCGATCGTATTGGTCGCCGTCCAATTCTGATCGGCAGCGCTCTGACTATGGGCATCTGCATGTGTGCAGTCTCTGGTATCAAGGGTGGACCTCTTACGGATGACGACACAGCTATGAAGGGCGCCATGGCCTGTCTCTTTGTCTGGCAGTTCTGCAACACGTTTGGTTGGGGCAGCTGGTACGTCTCACTATCTTTTCATGCTTGTAAGAGTACCTCTGCTAACATTTCATAGCGTGTGGATCGTTACGGCCGAAGTTTCCTCACTGCAAGTCCGAGAAAAGACAATCACTATCGCTACATTCTCCGGGTTCTGCGTCTCCATTCTCATCAACTTCGTCAGCCCCTTCATTCAGGATCCTGAAGAGGGAAACCTTGGAACTGGCATTGGCTTCATCTATGGGGGTGTGTCCATGCTCTGTGTCCTCTGGTGTATCTTCTTCCTCCCCGAGACTGGGTTCCGCTCTCTTGAGGAACTGGACGAGCTGTTTGAGAAGCGCGTCTCGGTATGGAAGTTCAGGAAGTATGCTACGAGTGGCTTCGGTGCCCAGCAAGCTCAAGTTGAGAAGGGTATTGCGGTGGATCACAAGACAGCCCAGCTCAAGGTTGACGAAGAGGAGGTTTAAGGGGATAGATTGCTCCTGCATCAACTCTGTACGCGGCAGGTAAACAATGTTTTCATCAGAAAGTTGAGCTTTACACGGGGGTTGTGTCAGCCACATCGGTAGATTGTGTCGGGTGCAACTTTTATTTAATAACAGCACCAAGCACTGGACATTCAGCTGGCGAATCAGTACAAAGTGTCCGTGCATGTCTGGTACACGTGCTGCGCAGCTTGACGGATTCACTTTTATTTTAAACAACTATACAAGATTTTGTTCGATGCATAACGGTCGATAGAGAGAAACAATAGGCGGCGAAGGTCAGGCGTAACAAGCGGTCTTGCAACACGTCGAGTGCAGGGTGGCGTCCTCGGCGAGACCGAGGACGCCTATCTTAGACAGGCTATTCGAAAAGCCCAGGCGTCGCGCGTCTAGGAGCAGCATGCTCGGTGAGGATCCAGAATCGCATGAAAGAGCCAAAGCTTATATGAGTCCACTTTCTCCAAGCACGTGTCATACTCTCTCTTTTTCTCGAAGTCCGACAGTCGCAGGCCAGAAGCGCTCATACACAACCAAAGTGACGTGGACTGGCCAAGACACAACAACGTGGTATGAGGCTTAAAGACGGTAGTTGCGTGGGTCTCATCCCAATCTGGTGAGCGTTGCTCTCTTGGAAAAAGCTTATTGCGGTCGAAGCCCATCAGAAATTGCCAAGGACCCTGTCCCTGGGCCAGACTGCCGCCACCAGGGTCCGAAGCTATTTCGAAATGGCGTCAGGAAAAGAACAATAGCTCCGACGCCACGTATTAGTCCCAGCCAGCTGGGTGGCATACCAGTCAGGTGCAAAACCCGCTGGGGAACAAAGAGAAATCGACCTCGGCTATCAGTCGCTATGCCACTTTGAGTGTTAGTGAATCCATCAAGTGCGAACTTAAAGGCCCAAATCGGCTCTTTAGGGCCATCGCTCCGGCTGAACTCAACGGTCTCGTCCCTGACAAGACGCGGATGGCTGGACCGGATAGGCTCAGTCGTGCTGCTCAGAGCTGCTCTCGTCCGAAGCGAAGCCACTGCCACGTTTTTCGTCCTCTTTCGTAAGTGGGCTTGGGATCAAGCCCAGACCCATTGGGGCCAATGAGCGGAGAGCTTCACTTCACGATAGTATATTCTCTGTGCGTATCTTACGACCCGCTACCTCAAATGGGAATCCGCGGGAACACTCTTTCCAGCTCGCTTCGTGCTCGGTGGGGAGAGCACGCGGCCAGCTCAATAGTCTGGATTGATCTGGATAGCTTCCGCGTGGTCTGGAGCGTGTATGGCTGCTCCGAACTGCGTCGACCTGACCTGACTTACTCGACTATCTCTCGGTCTCGCCTAGGTTGTAATGTTTTTCCGGAGCACACCACAATCGATATCGGCGACCAGGCGGCCTCTTGCTGAGATGAGGAGTTTTCGGGTTGTCGATCCTATGATAAAGTCAAGCACCCCGTGCTCCGTCTGGAGCTCGGAGCCGGAGGATCTGTTTTGTTGTTTGCTATCGTTCCCACCAGCATCGTAGATCCCTAGTGATCCGCATTCCAGCATCATGGCCAAGCTGTCAGCGTGGCTCCTCCTGAGCCTCTACAGCTGGAGCGCTGTCACAGCCCAGAAAGGTTCGTTGACATATGTTTCTTGTCTCTGTCAGATCATGCGTTCCGTCGTCATCAATCTAAGCTTCCCCTCCCCTCCTTTGATCTTCATCATCGTTTTCAGGACACATGCAAGGATCTTGCTAGTTAAGGAGAACACGATCACATCACGAGTCTCCTCGCCAGCGTATATATCGCACAGCACTACCTTGTTCACTACTACACCACAGACTCTCGAATCCATATACATCACTTGGAATCTCAGCTCACAAGAATCTAGTTGTCACTGTTGCCCCTGATGGCACCGGCGACTATACGGCCATCGGCTCTGCCATTTCATACGCGCAGGCAAATTCCATTCCCACCGTCACCGTCCTTGCAGGAACATACACCGAAACCCTCGCTGTCGCAACAGCTGCTGTGACCATCATTGGAGAGACAACTTCCAGCTCTACCAAGCGACAGAACAGCGACTCCTCGAGCGCCAACAAGGTCACCATCACAAACAATGGTGGCGCCAGCCGTCCCCTGACGATCCCCGCTAACGCCAAGGGCATCACTTGGAAGAATTTCAACTTCATCAACTCCAACAGCGCCTCAAGTGCTGGAGTTGTCTCCCTTCAAGGCTCTGCAAACGCCTTTTATGGCTGCAGCTTCGTGGCTGCAGGCACTATTGGCTTCACTGGCTCCCTGGCGTCAGGTCTCATCGCCAACTCCTACATCGAGGCGTATGACAAGCCTTTCAGTTCGTATTCTTCACTGTACATCTATGGATCGACTGTCACTCTCCAGAACAACAATGGTCTGTTGGTGTATACCAAGGGATACACAGTCAACAGCGTTCTGTACAATTCAACCACTGTCTTGGATAATTGCCAGGTTATTCAAAAGACTGGAACGACAACGCAGAATGTCTATCTCGGGGCTCCGAATTCTCCAGGCTCAGTCGCGCTGTACCGCAGCACCTACTTGCCTGCATTCATTAATGGCGCTGGTGCCTATCCGGGCAGCAACTCCGTCAATAGCGTTCAGTATCTCGAATATGGGACTCGTGGACCTGGAAGCTACGCCCAGAACACCGCCGCGCGTGCTGGCTCTGTGACTTTGGTCACAGACTCAAGCAACTTGGCAGCTTACGACATCTCCAAGTTCTACAGCACTGTGTATCCTTCAGTCGCTGTTTCCAACACCAACTGGATTGACTCCTCTGTCTTGAGTGCTATCAGTGCGAGCAACAGCGCCAATGCCCAGACCGGCTCGTCGTCGTCGTCCTCCACGTCTTCATCCTCTGCCTCTTCTTCTGACTCCTCATCCTCTACCGTCTCGTCATCCTCGGCATCTTCATCAGCCTCGGACTCTGCCAGTTCTTCTGCATCAAGCTCTTCTGTCTCTAGCACGAGCTCGGTTTCGACTTCATCAACTGTCTCCACCACATCCTCGGCGGCAGCGGTTGCTTCGACCTGTCTGCCATCGTCAATGCCCAGCACAGCTCTCATCGTCGGCCCATCCACGAACAGCTGCGCTCAGTACAACAGCATCAGTGATGCTATTGCCGCCCTCCCAACCGACTCGACCACGCAATACATTTACGTTCTTGCTGGTACCTATAACGAGCAGCCTTCGATTACCCGAGTCGGTTCCGTCATTTTCCGTGGCGAGACAGACGATGCCTCGTCGTCTTCTGCGAACAAAGTCATCATCCAGAACAGCAACGGTCGTCTGTCCAGCTCCGGAGGTTCTAGCAGCACTGCCACCTTCAGCGCGAACAAGTACGAGACCAAGCTCATGGCTTTCTACAATATCAACTTCGTCAATACATTCACCGCCCAGACAAACTACATTGCGCTTGCTGTCTACGCAAAGGGTCAAAAGGTTGCTTTCTACGGCTGCAACTTTATTTCTTCCCAAGGATCCCTGTACCTCGACTACGGCAATGTCTACTTCAGCGGTGGCCGTATTGAGGGCACTACCGACTTCATCTGGGGTCAAGGCGCCGCTTTCATCCACAACTCCGTCATTGTCACTGATGGTACGATTACTGGCCAGGCAATCGCTGCTCAAAAGTATCAGAGCCAATACGGTGGTTCTCAGGTCGTTTTCGACCTTTGCGCCGTTGTGCCTCAGAGCAGCTCGCTCCCTCAGAAGGGCACATATCTCGGAAGAGACTATTCGACAAACGCTCAAGTCGCTTTTGTCAACTCCTACATGGACGCACACATTGCGGCTGTTGGTTGGTTGATTAACAGTGCCTCCACGTTTACTGGTTCCTTCGTCGAAGCCAATAACACTGGCCCTGGTGCTGATGCCTCCTCGCGCACCTCAAGCGCGAAGCTGCTCAGCGACAGCTCTAGCTACACTGTGAAGAACATTCTGGGAGATGATAGCTGGCTTGACGCCTCGGCCATTGCTCCCTTCTCTGGTTGGCCTGACTCTGTGTACTCAGTCACCACCAGCAGTGTCTCCACATCAGCCACGAGCACGGCTTCGTCAACAGCTACCTCGTCAACCTCGGTAGGATCTACTCTCACCGTTGCTCCCACCCCTACTGCCGGGCAATATGAGAGTGTCGCTTCAGCTCTTGCGGCCCTGCCAGCTGATGGCAAGGACTATTCTATCTACATCCTGGCTGGCACCTACACAGAGCAGTTCTCCATCACTCGGCGAGGAAAGGTCACCCTTCGTGGTGAGACGGATTTCGCCAACGATTTCACTGGGAATCAGGTCTTGATTCAATTCAACGACGGTGTGTCTACGAGCGCGGGCCAGAACGAAGAGACTCCTGTGATCAATTGGAAGAACACCGCTGGAGATGGTCTGGCCTTGTACAACATCAACTTTACCAACACTTTCCCTCAGACCTACAACTATGCTGCTTTGGCTGCTGACCTCTTCGGCACAAACATGGCGGCGTATGGCTGCGCCTTCAAAGGGTTCCAAGACACTCTCTTGGTCAATCAAGGTGTTCAAGTCTTCAGCAACTCCTACATTGAGGGCAGCGTCGACTTCATCTGGGGTTACAGCAAGGCCTATTTCCACCAGTGCTATGTCGCTTCCAACACCGCTGGTGCCTGCATCACGGCCCAGAACAGACCTAGCTCATCTTGGGCAGGTGGATTCGTCTTCGATAAGTCCTTGATCACTTACACAGACAGCTACGGTAGCAGTACTGGCACGACATACCTGGGCCGACCATGGTCCCAGTACGCGATTGCAGTGTTCATGAACTCCTACTTGGACGAACATATCGCTTCTGCTGGCTGGCAAGTCTGGCAAAACAGCAACCCTCAAACTGGTGTAAGTAATCAATTGACTCCATCTTCACATCTGCGAAGCTAATTGAAATCAGAATGTCTTGTTTGGAGAGTTCAACAACACTGGTCCAGGCAACTGGAGCACCTCTCGTGCCAGCTTTGCCACGAGCCTTAGCGAGTCGCAGGCTTCAGCCTACTCCCTCTCGAGCTTCATTGGTAGCACATCTTGGCTGGACATGACCACATACAACCTTAGTCCAAGCTACAGCCTAGCCAAGGATTCTGACAGCACTACCAACCCGGCCATTGGTGCTACATGGGCACATCCCACGAGCGGAACCGAGCCTCCTGCTGGCGCTGTTCTGGTCTCCGTTGATGGAACCGTTGATGGGTCCTACAGCAGCTTGACCAGTGCCCTGGCCAGCCTGCCATCCGACTCTTCAACCCAGATCATCTTCATGTACGCCGGAACATACAATGAACAGGTTCCTGCCATCAGTCGAAGCGGCCCGGTTATGATCATTGGCTATACTGAGAGCGATCCTGGCAAGACGTACTCCACAAACCAAGTCACAATCACCCAGGCTCGCGGTCTTTCGGTCAGCCCACTGCCCGTCGGACACAGCAACGCTGAGACTGCTACGATCCAGACCGGCAGCACCAAGATCGCCATGTGCAACATCAACATCATCAACACTGAGAATCTGGACGGATCCCAATCCAGCTACGTGACGCTGGCTGCCAGCATCTACGGAAACAAGATTGGATTCTACGGTTGCTCTTTCATCGGATGGCAAGATACCTTGCTTACCGGTGCTACAGCTGGTTACCAGTACTACGAGAGCTCGTACATTGAGGGTGCCATTGACTTCATCTGGGGTTATTCCAAGGCGTACTTCAAGGGATGCACCATTGGTGCCAAGCGCAAGTCTTCTGCCATGACTGCTCAAAGTCGCGCCAGCTCATCAGCCGCTGGTGGCTACATCTTCGACCAGTGCCTGTTCACTGCTGCTCCTTCAGCGACTGTTGACTTGACAGGCGGCGTCTATCTTGGTCGGCCGTACTCCCAATACGCCCTTGTTGTCATCAAGAACAGTTACCTTGACGATACTATTCAGCCTGCTGGTTGGAAAGTTTGGTCTACCACTGATCCACGAACCGGTGCCATCACTTTCGCCGAGTACAACAACGAAGGTCCTGGAAACTGGGAGAACAACGCGGCGGCCCGAGAAGGATTCGGGTTTGCTACTCTGCTTACAAGCGATACTTACCCATTGAGCACTGTTATGGACACCACCGATTGGATTGATATGACTTACTGGGATGAGATCCAGACACCTCAGGGCAGCGGCACAACGCCGGTCACCAACCCGACTGATTACGATGGAACTACGCCTCCTGATGGAGCCTTCATTGTCTCGAAGGATGCTATCGAGGGCAAGACCACGTACAGCACCATCCAGTCTGCCCTCGATGCTCTGCCTGTTTCCAGCAAGACCACCGCCGTCGTCTTCATCTACCCAGGTACTTACGATGAACAGCTCATCGTCAGCAAGGCCGGCACGGCCATCTTCCTTGGTTACTCTACTGCTCCTAAGGACTATACACAGAACCAGGTCACGATTACTCACAACGTTGGTGTGGACACCCAAGCTGATGCTTCCAACTCCGACTCGGCCACTGTGTATGCTACTGGCAACTACTTCCAGGCCGTCAACATCAACTTCGCAAACACATACGGCACCGCTGCAAAGTAAGACCCCATTTTCCTCCCCTCCATCAGTGAGACAGGAACTAACACCTCCATAGCTACGCAACGCTTGGGTTCGGTGTCAAGAGCAGCAAGTATGCTGGCCTCTACGGCTGCCAGGTTTACGGAAACCAGGATGCTCTGTTGATCAGCGGATACCTCTTTGCCTCTAACTCGTACATTGAGGGCAACATTGACATGATCTGGGGTTCTGGCGCAGGATACTTCCTCAACTCAACCATTGCCACGAACAGGGATGGCATCGATATCACTGCAAACAAGAGAGCTACTGACACCACGGCTGCCGGATTTGTGTTCGATCAATGTACCATCACTGCCGCCAACGGAGCAACTTACTCGTCTGTATCTCTCGGTCGCCCATGGAACCAGTACGCCCGTGTTGCATACATCAAGAGCTACCTTGGCTCGATGGTCAAGGCAGCTGGCTGGGATCAGTGGACCAAGACGGACCCTCGTACCAGTGGTGTGCTTTTTGGTGAAGCCGCAAACACCGGCCCTGGTGCCTCGACGGGCAACCGAGCTTCATTTGCCACCCAACTTTGTCCAGAGCAGGCTACTCAGTTCCAGCTGGGTACCTTCTTCGCTGCCACTGCCTGGATCAACAGTACCTTTGTCTATGCTACACCTTTTGTCGCAGCTTCTCTTCCTGGAACTTGTTCGTTGACTAGCACCGTCTCAACCTCGAGCACGACATCTAGCTCTATTCCCCTACCCACTGTTACGGTGTTCACTACCAAGATTTCTACCTTCAAAGAGACTATCTTTACGACGACAACGGCTGCGCCTCAGACAGTCACCGTCAAGAGCACCTCGACCGTGGACATTGGCACCACAATTACTCCTGATCCTGTCACCGTTGTTTCTACGCAGAAGAGTACCACCACCCTTGTTCAAACCATCCAAGAGGCAGATGTGCTCGTCACCAAGACCAGCACCCAGACTATCGACGTAGGAAAGACAGTTACTCCTGCTCCCGTGACAGAGACGTCATGGCAGACCATCCCATCTACTACCACTCTCATCACCAATGTGGCTGGAGATGATACGACCATCAAGACCACCGTGTCACAGACAGCCTACGTGACCAGCACACCAAAGGCCGCCACCACAACGACGACAATTGGAAGCACTGTGTCTAGCACCAAGACATCTACTCCCAAGGCTGTGACCGTGAAGAGCAGCACGACTGTGACCCAGGGCACCGGAGGTGTTACCACTGTCACTGCTAAGGCTACCACCTCTTTCGTGACTGTGCATACTACCTCCACCAAGGTCAGCAAGAAGACTACAACCGTCACCTGCACTAAGGCAAAGAAGAGAGGTCTGGCTGAGATCCCCGAGCCCACTCCCACGGCTGGCCATGATCTAGCTGCTCGCCAAGCAGCTACAGCAGTGACTGTCACAGTCACGGTCTCATCCGTCTTCACCACTGCAGTCAAGACCTCAGTTGTCACTCTCCCTGGAACCACCGAGACCACTGAGCTGCTCGCAACTAAGACGGTCGGAAAGGTCAGCACCCTGAAGGCCGTCACCACCACATCGACGGTCGTGTCTGTGGGTACCAAGTACCAGACTACGACTCTTCCTGGCGCTACATCGACGACTACGGTGGACAAGGTCACGTCTGTCGGAAAGACAACTACCCTCAAGGCCGCCACGATTGTTGTGACTTCTCAAACCACATCCGTCAAGACTGTCAAGTCGACCATCACCGCGCCAGGCCACACTGTTTACTCCACGGCCACAAATTTCCGAACAATCACTACGGTTCTGCCGCAGGTCACTGCTGTAGTGAGCAAGTCGGAGGACGTCACCTCTATCAAGACTGTCACGCTGCCCGCCAACACCGTGACTAGCTGGGCAACGGTGAAAACAACGCTGAAGCCTAGCAGCACTGTCACTCAACGGGCCACGGTCGTCAAGACAACTACTGTCAAGATCGCAGCGGCGACCTCGACCTGGGTTACCAAGACATCGAAGGGCTCAAAGGCTTGTCCGACGTCCTGATCCATGGGCTAATTAATGGAAGGGTGGTGGTTACGGAGGATTTGTATTTCGGCGCACAGTGTGCGGTTTAATATCGGGAGAGGGTACATAGAGTTGTAAATAGAGTTGACGCAAGTAAATAGAAGGAGAGTTCAATAGAGCTTCACAAACATCGTCTACCATGATGATGATTACATGGCGTCAGGTAAAGTGATCAGGGCGGAGGCCGTATACTCGTAAGGGATGTTGATGTGAAGACCGTTCGAGGGTGAGTGCTGAGGTCCCTTCTTTGCTAAGTACGAAGCGAAGCAGTGATCTTCGGCGCTTGGGCATCTTTACGCCGCGCGCGTGCAGCAATGACGATATACGTAGGTCTCGTTTATTCGCATCTATGCGCCTACGCAAAGGATTGCAACGTCGCTTGTGCATCTTCCGACCGGACATGCAGGTCGATGTGCAAGATTCGCTTAGATACAAAGCAGGACGCCGGTGGTTCCCGGTCTTATGGACGATTTTAGTAGCTTGTCGTTGATGTAATAGGTCCGACTATAGCTCCTGTTGGTGCTGACTGCCATCAGCTCAGCTCATCCGCCGTGGCGGTGCCACCTTCAATCCAATTACACGCCCTGGCAACCATTTCCTGCAACAAGCGATTAGGGAAATGAGTATTACTTTTTCACACTGCCGAACAAAGATGGCGCACGTTATGGCGATTGTTGACACCGTTGAACAATGAGGAAAGGCAGGGAGGCGAAAGTGTGGTCCGCATGCGGCAGCCAGCGAGTTTGGTGACGTCGGGAACGCGGCACGGTTGACGCCCTCTACACTAACTAGCATTACGGCACCAGAAATTCCGACCCTGTTTGCCTGGTAGGGCTGTCGCTTGTTCGACTGGTGAAAGTTTGGCCGTCCTTTGGCGCTGTACGAACGTTTGGAGCTGTGGAGATCGAGGGCCTGTGCGGGATACCCCTTGTAGCAAGGATCCACGGAGCAAGGGTCCGTGTTCAGAAGCTTACGAGCTGGAAGTGATTGTGACTCGCACTGAGTCGTTGTCTGACATGGTTGCTTTCACAGAGTAGGGCTTGGGGAGATGGTGGGATGATGGTTGAAGGGAGGCGGGGCGAGATGAGGCAATGCCAGGTGGATGGAATGGAGACGGGTAAGAGATACATATAATGAGGGTGCGAAGGCTGGGATCGACGAGTGTTGAGACCCTTGACTCTTCATTGTCATGCAGTTCTCAATAATCCAACTATATTATAACCTTGAATACTTCGCCCTACAGCTACGTGGTCAACAAGACCCTACTTCTTGATTTACCGATACGACACTTACACAACATGGAGCCAGCACAAGCACCCGCTACCACATGGCCCTCAATTGCCACCACCGTGGTCAGCATCTCGACCGCTGCCGGCGGCTTCCTACTTGCCAATGCAGTTAACATCGACTGGTCAAAAGCGGTCAAGTCGGACAAGGTCCTTCGAAGCCTGTTGTGAGTAGGCCGAGTTGGAAGCCGGAGAACACGGGAGGTTCCTATTCATGAGGTTAGTCCTTAGCAATCTTCAAGGCTCAGATCAGGCAAGTACTAACATGACAAAGTTACGGAGTTTATGCATCGATCAAAAGTCTTTGGGTTTTCGGCCGAGCGACACAAGTCTTTTCACTTCTTACATTTACACGTGCCTCGACTCAGTATGGAGTCGGGCCAGAGTCGTAGACTCAAATACAGATCATCAGTGCACAAAATGCAGCAAGTTCGACGCTGTACAGGCGAAGGTAGCTTACCTCACCCGTGAAGACGCAGGGCCATGTCGAATCTTGTCAATCTCATTTCGATGTCGCCATGCCTCGTCGTAAACTCGTATCTATGCTGCAATTTGACAGGATTTGGCTCACAAACGAGCGCCTAACTCCCATCGCCAAAGACTCTTGGGTATCTTGTTGCTTCAGCCCAACTTGTACGTTCTCAGACTGCCATCGACGCCTCGGTCGAGGCCCCTTCCCTGTTTTCCTCCGCCGTTTTCCCCTTGAAGAACTCCCTCTCATCCTCTTCCAACGAGTTCAACTCGAACGTACCAATCCACGTTCCGAATCCCGGCTCTTCACGGGGCATCAACGGTCGAGCCTGTTGCTCCATTCGACGCGAGTCCCTCTTCCACGTCGGGTTGTAAGGCCCGCTCCGCCAGAACGCTTTCGTCGACATGGGCCAGATGATTGGAGCAGAGACGGCTATAAGACCGACGGTGATCTCGCGAAAACCCCAGCGGTTGATGTTTATCACAGACGGGGCACCGCGGATGGTCATCACTGCACGGACGATGGCTGTGGAGATGATGAAGACGCCTGAGAGGAGGAGGATGGAAACGGCGATCTTTCGGCGTCGTGATACTCGGAGGTGCCAGAGGATGGGGATCGGGATGGTCATCAAGGCCGCGTCGGTGATGACATTGAGAAAGACAAGCGTCCAGAAGTTCTGCGCTCGGAAGGTGCATTCAGGGCCCGGCAGAGGACGGATCTGCCAATTGTGATGATATGGCCTACAAGACACGGAGACGGTGATGATGAGGGCGATCCATGAAGCTCCACAGAAGAAGAAGAGGAAGTTGATGGTTCGGCGGTGAAGGATGCCCATGGTCAGGCGGCGGTAGAAGAAGAGGACCATGAACTTGAGAATCCCTACGAGGCTGGTCAGTTGTTTACTTTGAGCTGCGCTATGAATGGATGGTCTCTCACAAATTGAGCCTGGATAGCTGTACCACGAGATGAACTCGAGCATCGAGCCATATCGAAGAATGTGTCTGTCTGTATTTGAGAGTTCGAATGCTTGGCTCGGGGTGATGTCGATGTTGCCGCCAGTATGATACGTTATCTGGACGATCACGACGTTCATGGTGAATAGCACCAGATACTGCGCGTGTCAGCGATATCTTCGGATACTCGATCTTGTTCAGTTCATCGAGTACATACTGCGCCTGCCAAATAATCATCCCATTGGAAACCGTTCAGTCCAACAGTTCGGATTCGGACGGCCCATCGTAGGAAAATGACGGTAACGCCAATCGCGTACAAGCTCTGGGTATCCTTTAGTACCAGGATTCTCAAAGCAAGAAGCGGTAGCATACTTACCCACACTTCGGGCAGGTAGGTAGAGTCTTTGGCTAGCTGGACTGCCGAACTCGGACTTGGTATCGCCATGGCGCGTACGTGTACACTAACACTTCTCGTTCTCTCCACTATCGGTTGCTGTGCTCGTCCATTCGCGCAATCGAGAAGAATGCTGTCCACTTCAGTTTGCGAGATCTCGAGTCTCCATGTCTTCCTTGCATTGGAGATGGTGAATAAAGACAGTTCACAATGTGCTCTTGAGAGAACGGCGGAGAAGAACCTCCTACTTATGAGCCAGTCGCAGGCGCTTCACCGCCTCTACTCTACCTCAACACCAACTCGCCATGTCAGAAACCTGGCTAAACCAACTCTCAATCGTCGATCAACTAAGTGCCCCTCACACATGAACATATGGGCGGCTTGGGTTTCACAGCAAAGTTCGCGCTGTCTCGCTGACAACCCCTATCATTCACGGTGTGCCCGCGGGAATACGAATTCGAGGAGCCTACACTTATCGTGAACCGAAAAACGAGCGTCATAGGCCGTCGCGATTCTGCGTGCGCTGCACACTCAAACCGGGGAATAGAGTTCAGAGCGTGGCTTGCAACGGTGGCCAACGCCAACTTCTGATCGGCCCAGGGGGCAACCACCACGATCTGGTATCCCCCTTGTTCGACAAGTAGCCTCGTAAAGTTTGGAGCTTGGTAGCTGCACTTGTAGGATCGTCAACACACCGTCTCAACCAAGCAGTGAGCTGAGACAGCCTTTGGTGGTTGTGGTTGGACGGCAGAATTCGTGCGAGTCATGATCAACCAAGTCAGCCTCCAACTTTCCCATTAGCGATTCTGAACCTCTACATAGTCTGTCGATGGGCGTCGCGCCGTGCCGTCCGCGCAGCGATCCGCCGGTCATAGGTTTAGAGAGGCCGATAGCGGTACGAATGGGTATTAAACATTACCAGGCCCAAGTGAGGCGAGTCTATATATGACAGCTAACATTTTCACAGCCAGATTGAGGCCGTTGAAGCTGAGCCACTTCAGCTGTATCGAATCGCATCCTTACCTGCGAATGTTCCTTCTAACTGGTACCTAGCCGCAGATGCAATGAGGTCCGTTGCAAGGCCTTTTGTAACCTCCTCGGCGACAACACCTTCCTGCCAAACGATTGACATAGTCAGAGACTCTCCAGGCACGCTGGCCACATTGACCGACAGTGCGGCTCCGATGACATTGGCGCTATTAGAGAAAAGGCCGCGTGTAATGCGCCAGCTCTTGTGGTCCTCGCTTTCGAAAGGCACGCCTTTTATAACACCAATGTTACTGACTTCCCAGGAACTCTCCCGCTCAGTCCCGTCCTTCTCGCGACAGTAGTCAAGCATGTTGCCCACAAACTGGAACAGCATGACAGGATCGTTCACAGGAAGAGTCGAGCGGCGTTCGGAGATGTCTTTGCCGATGCGTTGGGCGTTGGACCAGATGAGGGCGTCGAGGTTCGAGCCAGATGCGCGGAAAGCAGAGACGTTGAGAGCAGGATGCTTCTCACTTGAGGCGGTGACGCAGTTCGACAGTGTCTCCTTGTAAGCCTTGGCTACCGCGTCGATGGGTAAGAGGCGGTAGTCAATTGGTGTGGTTGACCTGAAGGACGGCGCACCGTGGGGATCAAGCCGACGAGACAAAGACGCAAGGATCATAGCATGGAGAAGGCACGTCAGGGTCGTCGATTTCTCTCGGCAGGCTTTCAGCAAAGTCTTCAAGGTCTCAGAGGGGATGTCGACTGGGAGGATTCGTGTCTTGAATGGCAAAGCGAAGTCAATTACTTCACCTCCCCACCATGGCTCAGAGGATGGTCGCAGCCACTTGGGACCAAGAGCTTTCCAGAAGGTATTGGCGACGAATGCCTTGGTCAAGTTCGAGGGGATCACATCTTCCCTAGGCGGCGGCAGATCAGGCTTTGCAAGGAAGTCGAGGTTATAGGTCTGCTCGGTTTCCAGAGCGAAGCTGCACGAGGGATAGTTGAGTGCGGCCACGAGCTGCTCATGGAAGAGTCGTGCACTAGGCCCGTCCAGCATGGAGTGGTGGAAGGCAAACATCAAGTCCTCGGCGTTTGTGCTCGGGCTGCCATCGATGTCGGCTTTGGCGATGGTCAGTCTCCATGGGGGGATCGTCGTCAGGTCTTGAAAGTACTGATTATGGCGCCATTCCTGCAGCTCTGCCAGCTTCATCTCGTAGTCTTGAGGTGAGGAGCACTTGAGAGTTTTGAAGTCGACATGATTGCGAAGGTCAATTTTGGGAATATGGCAGAAGTACGGCTTCTTGGTGTCATGGTCTGCGATTCCAACACGAAGCATCCCGTGTCTCCGGATTAGAGTGATGAGTGCATTGAAGACAGGATGAGGCTTGCCCTCGTCTCGTGGACTAGCCTGCTCATAGCGAGCGGTGAGGACTACACAGCGGTAAATCCCGAGATTGTGTCTCGCAGAAGAGTACTGTTCACTAAATGGATGGTCGTCAGCTTCCTCTTGACCGCCGTCCGTGGTGGACTTCACTCACAGCTGCCGAAGGGGCCGGATGGCCTGCGGCCCTTCTCCAGCCATAGCGTCAGTTGAAGCAATTGGGTTTAGGAGCTCAGAATTGAGACTGGAAACTTTGGGGGCACCGCAATGGCTTAAGTATGAGTGCTCGTAGGAAACG
Source organism: Sarocladium kiliense (assembly GCA_030734395.1). Taxonomy (NCBI): domain Eukaryota; kingdom Fungi; phylum Ascomycota; class Sordariomycetes; order Hypocreales; family Sarocladiaceae; genus Sarocladium; species Sarocladium kiliense. The sequence goes on along the minus strand of JAUZTG010000017.1, from coordinate 431,436 downwards.
TGTGTATCTGAATAGCTGCTCTACGTGAACTTGCTGTCAGGGAGGTGAGGCCTGCGACATGAAGCGTCCAGGCAATCAAGGGGGGGTCAATTCAGTGAGTAGCATCTCGGATAGATCGTGTTTTCCTACTCTTCTCAGGAACAGGCCTCCAATCTTCACACAGCCACTATGCCAGGGGTCCAACCCCCGGACCTCCACAAGGCTAGGAGCCAAGCGCGTGTTGAATAATACACAAATCGCCAGCCTAGTGATTACACTTTTCAGGTACCCGTTAGCACTTCATTGTTAAGACATTCGGGGACATATTCCGACAGTCCTTTCGAAAGCTGTTCATCCCCATAAGGTACGCCGCATCTTCCGAGTTCCGCGATGCATGCAAGTTGTGCACAATTATACGTAAATAAGCCAATCGCAGCGTTATCTAGGCTCTCTCATTACATCAGCCCATCTTACGTCTGACATGCCCTCCCATGACTATGTAAACCTCAAACCCGTCTAGGTCGGGATCTGGAGTCCAGCTGCGTGACACCTTGCGCCATCATTTCGGCTGCTCAACGGGCCTTGAGCGAGTCTGACAGGATCTTGGGTGCCAGCTATCAGTCCCGCAATTGGGAATTGGTAGATACTTCCATCGAAGTTCTCGCTGCCGTACATGTTCCCGTCATTGTCAGCATACAATGCGCCCCAATGATCCTCCCCGACAAGATGACCGAGTCGGCTGACAGTCTCCCAAGTTTTGTCGACAGTGCTCCATCTCTCGAGCAGACTCTCGCTCGGGTCTGTTGTCTCGTCTTGCCCAATGCTGTAAAGATATTCGTCATCTGTGCCGGGGACCTGGACCCAATCGTTGATTCGAGCCTCAGGGTCAGCAGTACCGCTAGCGACCACAGTTTGGTACGTTGGAGAGCCCGGTTCGGACAGATCCATCTGGAACCAGATCCTGCCTGCTGCGCCGAACCAAAATTGTAAGGAGTCTGTGATCTCGCCAACATTGAGGTTGTAGCGGCTTCCACCAACAGAGCGAGGCACTTCGCCCAGAATCTCCGAGTCACCATTCGCACTAATTTGGATCAAGTTGGCAACGCCACTGCTAGTTTGAATGATGCCGTAGATGATGTTCTCCGTTGGATGATACGCGATAGCATTGACGTTACGATCTCCATCGCCCACGGGGTTCCGAACCAGCTCCTGGTTTCCGCTGGTGATGTCCACCTGGTACAGAGCTTTCGACTGGATAAGATATCCATACTGATCGCATGAAAAGGTGGGAAGTGGAGGTTCGGTAGTGGAAGGGGATGGTGTTGGGGTTATAAGCGGCGTGGACGGTGGCTCTGTCTCTGTCTCTGTCTCTGTCTCTGTCTCTGTCTCTGTCTCCGGCTCATCACTTGTTGAAGAGGAGGGGGCAATGACTGGTGTCGTTATGATCACGGTCGTGGTATCGCCGCCTGGTGATGGAGGAAGGGTTGTCGTCCCGGGTCGTGGGCCCTCGGTGGTTGATGTGACAATGTTTGGCACTGTCGTCAGCACAACAACGGTGTCGCCACTTGGCTCAACAATCGTGGTTGTACCCGGTACCGGACCTTCGGTGAAGATAGTTGATAGTTCCCCTGGAGTTGTTGTCACAATTACGATCGGGGGTTCGCCTGGCTGACCAGGCACTGTTGAGGTGCCAGGAACCGGGCCTTCCGTGAAGATGGTAGCAGTTTCTCCAGGACCCTCTGTGATGATCACAGTTGTCTGGTCTCCTGGCCCGGCAGGCAATGTTCTTGTGCCAGGTATTGGGCCAGTGGTGAAGATTGTGAGCGTGTCTTCATTGCACGCGCAGCTCGTCTCTGCAAATTTGGCTGGAGGTAGTCCTTGAAGTGCAACGCAGTCAGTCGGAGCGCAGGCTGTGAACGTCCTGTGTGGTGTTAGAATCTATGGCCTTAGCAGCATAGACAAAACATACGTGACTCTGGTACTCTCGGTGGTGGTGCCATCACATATGATCTCGATAGGTTGTCGGTGTTCGAAAGTGACTATATCACAGTCGCGTCCTTGAGCAACAGCGATCCTGGCAGCAAGTGCCTGGACGATGAGCAAGCCTTGGTAGAGTCGCGCCATGATCATGAGTGATGCAGGATATTCAGGAGCCCCGAGACTCTCCAACAAGTGGAGTGTTGGGGAGCTCTCACATTATAAAGAAACGAAAAGCATAACAAATCCGCTTTGGAACATGTCTATGATCACTGAATAGACACCGGGCTGGGCCTGGAACGTGTCGAGAAGCGGCAATGCCCATATGTCTGAGCTACCTAAGTTGAGCGCGGCACAGGAGAAATACTCATTCCTTTCATGGGTGTAATGGTCTGAAGCAGGCTCCCAATCATGGCCATTTATACGGGATGTCCCAGGAAGAAGCATTCCTCCAGGTGAAACAGCCGCCAGCAATCCGGTTCGAGGTCAAAAATGAGTTCCTGGAAAGACCTTTACATGAGATTTTATGCTACCCGTGTTCCTGAAATGTCACAGCCGCGATAACAGGCATTTCTTGGGCGTCTTCACGCATCGTCGTCTTTGCGGCTCGTACTTCGCGTCGAGAGCTGGACGCTACTTGACCACGCTGGACCAAATCGGCCCCATCTTCAGGTGATATCAATCCCGGGAAGACAGGAGATCCATACATCTAGTCTTTTGCAGCAAATCTAGGCGCGCTACACGACGCGACCAACACTACCCTCGCATGGTCAATCTTCGATGCCTCCCAGGTCAAGCACCAGCCTAACGGTCGTCCCAAATGGGAATCCGTCTCGAACGGGGCATCGGCTATTATCCGGGTGTGCTCTACCGTTTTCCCTCCAGCCCCCCAGCAGCGACACCTCACCGCGTCCCGCCACGCCAAGCGTCACCCAAGTGCCAGTCCTTCTTTGGAGAGCAATCCACAACAGCTTTTGGCAGCCACCGGGTCGCGAAGGTTGGCCTTGAACAAGCTTGCAACAACACCAAGCGCGCCCTGACCTCAGTAACCAACAAGCTCATTCATATAGAGGCTGTCCAGAAAGAACGTGCATACGCGGAATATCGCATATACAGTCGACCTTGTCGCATCGCATATATACTCGAGACACGCGCCTTCACCACCTCTACACATAGTGGAGACGCGCCACTGAACCTTGACGATGCCGATGATGCTGTAATTCGCTGCCCGTGTCTCGACCTTGTCATGCTCTTGCAGGACGTGTGAGACGCTGTCTGCTTCAACTGTTTACACCGGCTCGTCTCTCTCGCTATGGACCGCCAAGGCGGCGGCACTCTCGAGGCGAGGCGGTCTTCGAACCAGTTGTTGGTCGACAAGTCAGGACGGAAGCCGCTCTTTGCGAGCGCCAATCCTAGAGATGGAGGCGCGCGTGACGGCGATGGCTCACAACATCCTCGACCCCCTGGCAGCGGTCGCTATCGACCTCCTATCGACGGCCTGACGAACCGCGCGCGATCCGACATCCCAACTCCATCCTCAGCTTTACGGAATGGCCACCACACCGCCGGACCAACCCCAAGCGGGTCGCGATTGCCGCAAGTCAAGGGAAGCTCTGTGTCTACTAGGCGGCCATTGACCATGACTGAGGCGTTCAGACTAGCAGAGCAGGAAGAGGGAATGTCTGGCGGCGAAGAGGGGCTAATGGATGGATCTCCAAGTCCTGCACCACGCAGTTGGCGGTCACGGTTCAATAACCAAATGAAAGCGACTGAGGCTGGGCGCGAGCTAGCCAAGGTTACGCGCGGCGACCATCACGAGCCGAGCGAGTCAAGACCTCAGGCTGAGAATCGGCCGTCAGAAGACCAGCTCGACTTCGGAGGCGGAGAGGTCGCAATCCCTCCCCTTGTTCCAGGCATCGAAGACTCACCCTTCGCCTCTCCTGCTATTAGAGAAGGCCTGAGGTCACCCATGAGACGGCATAGCACCACTGCATCCCCTCAGAAGAGTTTTGCGTGGGACATCGATCAAGACTTCACCGCTGGCGACCTTCAAGTATCGGACAGTCCGCGAATACGGATCGACGACCGTCCGTTTGCCAACCGGCGTGCTTTCGACGATAATAGCGAGATCGATCTCAACTCCCCAACGCGACTGAATCCTCCTGGGTCCCGCAACACGAAACTCGATGAGATTCACGCACTGGAGCGACGTGCAGGCGATGTGCACTCGTCTTTATTCATTTCACCGCGAAAGAACACAAAGTTGGACGACATTGCGGCAAGGGAAGAAGCTGCGCAGTCTCAAATACCGATACCTGATCGAAAACTGTCGACACCCAAGAATAGCAAGCTTGCAGACATTCGACAGCGGGAGCTAGAGGGCTTGTCTAAGCGACAACTGGCCTCGATTCGCTTAGGGGAGATTCGCGAGCAGAACTCATTGGCTAGGTCAATGTCAGACGAAGCGAAATTCCAGCTTAGCAACGATTCACCTCGAGACGCTGCCACGCCCTTGAAGACTGAAGATGACAAGTTGCCACGGCCCAAGTCGGCCTATGAGGTCGCTCGTGAGACTGGAAACAACCCACTCACCAGCTATAAGAACCGACAGAAGACGGGTCGCGAGATCTCTCGAAGCTTGGAAGACAAGGACTGGAGGGCGCCAGCCGACCCTGTGCGACCTGCAATGTCTCACGGCAGGAAGAGTTCTACTGATGCACTGCGACAAACGGGAAGAACCACAAGCACCAGCCCCGCCTTGAGACGGACAATATCAAATACAACTTCAGAGAAGACCAGTGATAGCTCAGAAACCAGGTCCCGCTTCGCAAAGCGAGCTGCGGCGCGGAATGGGAGGAAACAGAACAACAAGGATAACAAGGACGGCGATAAGAGGCTCACAGTTGGATTCGCAGGCCTTAAGCGGGTGCAGTCAACAGAGTCTACTAACAGTAAGAGGTCGAGTATGCACTCAGAGCCTGACCCAACGGAACGACTAGAGGCAGAGCTTAAGCTGTTCGCGCCGACGGATAACTACTCGGAGCCGGGCTCGGTTCGCGCACAGTCACCTGTATCGGCATCAGATGATGAGAAGATGGCAGAGGCAACCCCAAAGCCGAAGAGGCAGGATCCCTTGTTGATGCCCACCCCGAAAGTGACGGGAGCATATGTCGAGACGCCGGCAACTGTACGGGTTGAGAAGGTCACGCCCCAGGAAGAGGATGTCAAAGCAGAAAGCACTTCTGGAGAGGATAACGTCGTTGATGTACGGCCAACACGAGCATCTCTTGGCGAGAGGAAAAGAAGCAGCTCTTGGAGCTCAGCTGACAGATATCCTTCATCTGACCCAGCTGCTGCTGAAACTCAGTCTGCGGATGAGGACAGGGCGGCGGTCAGGAAACCCCGGGCGAGATCACTGCCCCGGCGCCGGCCGCCGATTCGCAACAGCACCAAGCTTCCCTCCGTCAAGGACGACCTTCTTGAACTGCACCGCCTGCACAACGTTGAAGACTCCACGCTCGACGATCTCGAGGAGATTTTAACGGGGCAAAAAGCTCCATCACATTCAAAAGTCGAGGAAATCCTTCAAGGACCAGTGAGCACAGATTCTGCCAAAGAAGAATCTGGTCCAGAGGACGAGAAGCTCGCTGCAAAGGACCAGCCAGAGCTGCAAACACAAATCGCCCACGTTCCTAAGGCGATAAAGACAGAACAGCTGGATGCAGAAGACCTCGCAGCCTACGATCGCATGAGCAAGTCTTTACAAATCGTTTCTCTTGGAATCCGGGACGCGAAGAAAGGCATCGAAAGCCTCGAGGGCCGGTTCACTGCATCTCAGTCGGAGAAACCGTCCGCCATGGCTCCGGAAACTCACACTCACGACCACCACCAATGCCCCGCCTGCACGGCACGGCCCGACGCATCGGCGCTGGCTTACATCCACGTCCCCGTCCCACGCCTGTACCACCGCACACCCACCTTCCAGTTCACATTCATCGGTCTTCTAGTTCTGTTGGCTTCAATCTGGTACGCCGCTGAGACGACCATGTGCGCCAAGTTCTGCCGCCCAACCTCTTGCGATCCCACCGCTGGCCCCTGCGTCTGGTCCTTCGACGATCCAACCTCATTTGGCACCGCACTTCCAATCAAGGTCGATCAGTGGATCACAGGCGGCTACGGTCGCAAACGCTTCGACAAGCTTTACGAGATCTTAGACGATGCAAAGGCCGATCTTGTCGACGCTGCGTTGGGCAGACACATTACGGATGTGGACGTCAATTCCTTGTTCACGCCAGAGCAGAGACGCCAGCACAGGCGCAGACTTCGAAAGAAGGGACTGGTGAAGCGCAAGGCCGTGGACGCCGCGACGCCGGAGGAGAAAGCAAAGTGGGCGGCCTGGCATAGGGCAAGAGTTGAGAGCGAGAAGGCGAAGGAGGCGAGGGAGATGGGTTATGTGTGGGAGGAGGAGGGTGAGGGGTCGATAGGAGGGGATGTGCCGATGTACTGATGGGAGGTATACCAGTTGCTGCTCTTTTCTTTCTGCGGTATGATTATATGACATGATTGCAATGGCGAGGCTGGATGAAAAGGCGAGAAGCCAGATCTTCGATTGCACGGCTACAAACGGTGTTCTCTCTTTTCGGCAGGACGTAGTGTTTCTTGGCCGGCGTTGGGGCAAGGGGGGCTCTCAGTCTTGATATAGAGATTTCCCACAATCTGCCAATGCTGGACTATTCGAGGTCTAGAGGCCCTCTTGTGAGATGTATGTGAAGATGGTATCATGTGATTCCTTGACAGCTTTGTATCGAAATATGTACCAACGCCGAAAAACTCCAGTAATGCTGGGAATGGACACTCAGACGTACACGTCTCAGTCGTCGAAGCCACCCCAGCCGTCCTCCTCACTATCATCTTGCCCATCCGCCTCCTCCTCGTTCTCCCCGTCATCCTTCGTCCCCCATGGTAATCTCTCGTCCTCATATGACTCCTCCGCCCTCTCCCTCACAGTCTTCACAGGACTCCTCTTCAACAACTCGACCATGCCTCCGATCCTCTTCACAAACTCCTTCGCCGTCTCGTCTTCCAAACACCCCTCTTTCTCCAACTCATCCACCCAAATGTCCAAGACATGCAGCCTCAACCCAACAGGCACTCTCTTCAAGTCCACACCTTCCTCCTCAAAACACCATTCCCTCATCACCTCCTCCACCTTCTCTACTTCCTCGCCTTCGAAACCCCGTTCCTTACACCATGCAATCTGTGAAGCAAACACCCTCCTCACGAGAAGCAAATACTTCTGCATCCGGAGGTTATCAATCTCAGACCATTGTAGACCCATGACCGTCCAGAAAGCAGAGAGCCAGACGGGAGCGCAAGCAGGACGAATGGCGGTGTGCAGAAGGGATGAGAGGTCGGAGGTGAGACGTTGTTGGGGGAGCGGTCGGTCGGTCATCCAGAGAGCGTAAAAGAGACCTTTCCAGAGTTTGAGGGCGTCGGTGGCGGAGAGGGTACGGCGGGAGGAAAGGAAGGTCTGAAGGGATTCGAGGGAGGCGGTGCGAAGGACGCGATCTGTAAGAATGTTCTTGTTAGAAGTCTGGGGATTGTGATTGAGAAGAATTGGCTAAGGAAGACGTACCACTCGAGGCGAGGTTCTTGATGAACGGCATCTGGGCTTCTTTGAGGTCTGCCATCTTGACTGGAGTTGCGCGCAGCAGCGCGATGCAAGCCGAGAAGATTCAGGAAAGTAAAAGCGAATGAACAATCCAATGGATTCGCTACAGCGCGCAAGAATAATGGTCGAGCGCGAACGGCAAGGTAATGAGCGTATGCGCGTGTCGTGTAGTTCGACGTTTGGGACTTCTGCAACTTTTTTTGCAGAGACGATCAGCAGCAGAGATGATGCTCCAGCAAAAAGTTTTGCCCCACGTTTGTTGGAGGGACGCGGTGAGGAAGAGGTACCCGCTAGAAGTGAGCTCGGTGAGCGGTGACGGGTTCTCGGTGAAGCGAGCACCTGGAAGTGGGGCCCGGCTTCGGAGCAGCGGTTCACTGGGACAGGCCGCCGTGCCGCCGTTATGTGTTCAAAGAACAGAGTTCTGACAAACTGATGCAGGAAGAACACTAGGGTCTAGCGATGCCTGTAGTTCGGATATCCATGAATCATCCCACATAAATATATGCATCCCAAAACCCCAGTGACTACAATGCAGGCTCGAATACTCGTGGTGTATGATAGGCCTACTGCCCTAAGGAAGGTGCACACTGCATGACCCCCATCGCTCTTTCCCCCGCGCAGGGCCGCTCCTGCCCCACCATGTGCCATGGCCGTCGTCGCGCCTTCCGTCACTTGTCTGCCAACTCTTCTCTTACACTTGCCACCTTTTTGATACAGCTACCTACATCTCGCAACAGCTTGTGCTTCTCTGCTGCGTCTCTCGTCGTGTGTTCATTGTTGGCTGAGATCGCAACTCTAGACAGCTTTACGGCATCCCGCAGCTCTTAACGAAGAGACAAACCCGCACGCACGCGACAAAAGTCATCCGCCGAGATCGCTTTGACGTCTCTCTTCACTGTCTCCGACGTTCATCGGTGTTGCCTTGCGACTCAGGACACAGCACAAACGCTAAGTTTGAGGCCATAACCACAGCCATGTCTTCCAACAAACGCATCACAAAGGTTCGCATCCCCGCCCTTCTTCACTCATCCTGCTTACTGACCTATCCCAGGAGCTTGCCGAAGCCACCACCTCACCCCCGGACGGCATCTCCGTCACCCTTCCCCCATCCCAAGCCATCCACACCTGGCACGTCAGCGTTCAAGCCCCCGAAAACTCAATCTACCACCCAGGCTGCTTCGGCCTCCTCGTCACCCTCCCAGCCGACTACCCCTTCAAGCCTCCCGTCGTGCGCTTCGCAACCCGAATCTATCACCCCAACGTCACAAACGATTCCCTCGGCAACATCTGCCTAGGAATCCTCAAGCCCGAGAATTGGAAGCCCAGCACCAAGGTGGCGGCCGTATTGGAGGCCGTGAGGCAGTTGCTTGCTGAGCCGGCGCCAGATGATCCGCTGGAGGATAGGATTGCGGAGGAGTTCAAGAATGATAGGGCGACGTTTGAGAAGAAGGCTAAGGAGCAGGTTGAGAGGTATGCCCTTGGAGACCCAGTGTTCCCTGCTGCTGCCTTATGAGCGGGTGAGCGATGAACGAAGTAGGAACGGGCTGCACAATTGGTGGGTAATGGGAAGACGACAGATTTACTCGGAGGCGCTGTTGGGTGCTGCTATCATCGAATGGAACACATCCCAGCGAATGGGGAGAGTGAGCATTGAAGTTTGAATGGCAGACTTGACAATCATTACAGTATACAAATTGGAGCACAACAACAGTGTAGAATCAACACAAGGCGTACCTGATAGGCAGAACCTGTATTCGTAGACGAATAGCAGACTACTTCTACCTATGTCTTCATGAGCGTCCTCACAGGGCTGATCGGGGCACATTTCGCAGAATGACAATCATGAGCGTCAAGCACTTTCATTACCATCTTAGCCAATTCCATCACCCTCCCCTTTTGCGTATGCATCCGTACTCAACACAGATATACACACACCTCTCTACCGCCTTCTATAATGTCTATACTGGTATCTCCATCATCCCGGCATCTAGGCCATTCCCCATCTTCAACTGTCTGGGGTTTTCCTTGCCAATCGTCATTGCCATCATCCCTCGGGTTCTTGAAACAGAGGCTAAGGTCTTGCCATCGCTCTCTCATCATCCAAAGAAAAGCCAGGTCGTGACAGAAGATCGTGACTGCCATGCTGAAAAGGGACAAGAAACAAGAGAGAACAAAGGAGAAAAAGGAGGGCTGAACAATGCAAATGCTTCGTGCGGGTCACCGCCCGTGGGATGCTGCCGTCTCCATCCTTCGCTGAACGCCGTAACCATGAATAACAGAGGAAAAATTAGGACTATGCAACATCCAGTTGCATGGTAAGAAGTTTGTCTGTCAGGATCAGACATCGACCGCTCGCGTCCGCGACGGCTCACGTTTCTTGCGACCAAACAAGGTGCCCTTCCGGCGAACCTCTGCCTCCACCTCGGTCACGTTGCCGCTCGCCACATCTTTGTGCTCATTTTGCTCGTTGCGCTCACGTTGAGCTGTGTCACGACGCTCCTGTCGCCGTTCGTCGATTGTATTTTGAGTGAGATGTCCGAAACCATTTCGTCGCTTGAAGCATGCCTCCATGAGTGCATTGGCATCGATCATTCTTCGGGGCATGGCCTGCACAACCCCAAACATCTCCATTGGATCTTTGACTGCTCTCACCTCAGCTTCTCCAACTTTGAAGATGGACAAAGCCACTCGGAACAGCGTTTTGGACCCTTCATAAAAGAAGATGTCCCAAACTCGCAGGGTGGTTTCGATAGGCAGGGTGCCAATAAAACAACTCATGAACCAGGCTGTCATGCAAAGCGTGATCGGAGGCAGCCTCTCTGTGGAGAGTGACGTTGTATCCTTTCGCCTCATCCGCGTAGGTCGCCTAAGCGACTTGCTGGTCGCGGGTCTTGAGTTCGGCTGAGCTTCCAGGTCACCTCCAATCTTGTCCCAGACGGCCGGCATCGTGTCTCGAATCTCAGCCATGAGGACGCTCAGGTCCACCTTTGAGCCTTCCAAGCTGATTTCGTGTGTGCCCGGTAAGTAGATATGTGTGATCACGTTGAGCAGCCAAAAGCACTGCTCCTCAGTTTCGACGAACAGAAGTAGCAGTCCCGCCAAGAAGTTGAGGCTTTGGCAATAGCCAATGCGGGGGTTGTAGACTGAGAAGGCCCGAAGAACCCTACGCAAAGATGTAATTATCGCGGGCTCGCCTTCGATCTGGCCAGGTGAGGGCGACATGTGTGAATCGAACGAATCTGTGTCCGAGTCACAGACTGTTTCTCCGTTGAATCCACTAGGAGGCTTGAATTTAATGTTGTCGGGGAACGTCCGGTGCAAATCTCGTTCAATAGCTTCCTGGTCAACCTGCTTAGGGGTTTTGCGCAGGAGTTTATCATAAAGCCCACCATGAGCCCGAAGGATCGCAGGTCCACCGGCGTAGTAGAACCAAGCGGCGCCACGCCACTCTGGGGGAATTCCTTTGCGAATGAACCGTTTCGTTTTGGCATTGTTCTTCATGTTATCGGGGAATCGATTTGGACGGTCTGTCATGAGGGAATTCTCCTTGAGGAATGCAACCCACTTCTTCTTCCTCCGCGCCAGATACTCAGAGTAACCCTTGTCCCACGAATCGTATTGTTCCCGCGTGATGTATTGGTTCGCCTTCTTGAATCCGTAGCGGTCACGAGAGCCGGGCTCCTCCGGCTCCGGTGGAGGCTGTTCGAAGACTGGCGTCGTCTTGCCACTGTTCGGAGGCTCATAGAACGCGTTGGGCTTTGGTGCAGCTGGCTCTGCTAGTGGCTCGCTGTAGTTACTATCTGGTGACTGAGACTCAAGTCGGGGTTCGAACGCCCCGAGATCAGGGGTGTCCAACGGGTTGGTTCCTGCACTTGTAGACGGTCTTTGGCTTGGAAGATCAGAGTCATGGGACTTGTCTGAGTCGCGCTTGTCGCCAGCGGTTGCCAGGTGGGCCACGGAGCTGGCGAAGGCCGGGCTGAAGAAGAAGAGCTTCGATTGGCGAATTTCATTGTCAAGGCTAGACATCTTTGGCGGCTTCAGTGTGTCCTCCTCCACGGGTGTAAGATACGTAGGTTGGCGTGAATCCTCCTCGACAGGTTCCAGGGGTCTTGCGTGGCGATCGGGGTCCAAAGCTGCAGCAGTGGCTTGGCGATAGTCGATCTCCGCTTCATTCTGCTGCTCAGGCTTATCCTCAAAGCCTTCCTCGTACATGCCCATAACATCTTCGAGGCTGGGCTCGTCTGCGTTAGCAGATAAAGATGTGACTGAGCTGTCTTTCGTGAGCACACTGCTGCGCTCGGTATTGGCCCCATGGAAGGCGGTGGAAGTTGTCAGCTGAGATCGAAAGCTTGATCGGAGCTCGTCTCCGCCAAGCCACGGTGCTGAAGCCGCTGTTGGGGAGGGAGTTCCATAGCTCTCCACGCGGCCATAACCGAAAGACGGTTGTTGGAGCGGTGCCTGGGCGTGCAAGCCTCTAGATCTCGGGCTTTTAGGCTCGGAGTAGATATCATCGAAGTGCGGAGGGGGATATGCGGATGAAAAGGAGGCAGCCCGAGAGGTGGGTGGTGGCGGATGCTGTTGGCGATGACGAGGGCTGGGCTGGGGCGAAGTGTTTGGTTGATCTGCAATCTGTTCAGGCAAGGGTAAATTTGGTATACGAGGCCTGGGCATATCTTGCCGCAGGCTCTGCTTCCGAGGCCTTGAGAAGTTCTCAATGGCACCGCCTTCTTGACTTCTCAAGTCAGTGATGGACGACTTGGCTGTCAAAGGCCTTGATGGTGGGTCATTCCATGACTCGATACTTGTGGTTGGCGTGAGGTGCGGAAATCTCGCTGTGCTGGGGCTCGGAGCCGTGGACAATGAGTCCCATCGAGGTGAGAGAGGAGCTGGCGGAGGCCTGGCGAAGGGGGGCTCAGAGTTGATAGGAAACTGTGATCCCTGTTGGCGAGGAGTATCTCCAAAGGGTTGTGATCGAGGAGCCGAACGCATTGCCATGTGACCGTGATTATGGATCTGGTTGTGGTTCTGAGTGCGATTCATGTGCATAACCATGTTCTCATTGTAGTCCCCGCGCATGGACTGTGGCTGAGGAACGACGAGAGGCGTCATAACGTCGGAGCCCAGCGTTGAACGCCTGGGCTCTCGTTACAGCAAGTTCGAAGGGGTTTGGATACAGCTTAGTCTGGGCTTGCAGTGAGTTGAGCGTGAAAGCCTAGTGACGATTGTTTGAGCGAAAGGGAGCGATGGTCCATGTCTAGGAGATCATAACGGCGGTATTGGAAGTTGTAGTTTTGTTGGAAGGCGTCGAGCCGGAACGTGAATTCTTCGAACAAGAGAAGTGTCGCTCGGACTCTGAAGGAGTGATTGGAGTGTTGACTGGCGTAGCCACGGAACCGGTGATAATGAGCGAAGCGGCTCGATAGTCGCAAATAGTCGAGCAGAGAAGCGAAAGCCTGTCGGCAAGATCGTGACTGAAAAAGTCGAGAATTATTGTTGAAGCGTAATGAGTAGGAGTCGGAGGTGGACTTGGGTCAGGTATTGGGCGCGAAATCAGGTTTGACTGCAAGGAGGAAGCACAGACACTCAGGCAGTGAAGCGACCCCGGTCCGGCGGCGGGGACTCCAGCAGGTGGACCGCCTAGAGAGAAAAATGAAGGCGGCGACAGGGGTGCCCCTGGACGCGCGTGGGTTCGAAGTTGCGTCTTGGGGTGGATAGAGGATCGTGACGCACAATTGTAGCATGACTTTGCGAGGAGCGAGACAGCGGAGGAGCAATTCGCCTGAGGTTGACATTGGATGTGAATCACGTGGTGATGTCTTTGTTTTTCTTGCGTTTCGGAACGCTGTGGTACGCTGCAATTGCACTACGAGCATCATCAGGTGGCAGTGGCTGGAATAGCGGACGGGCGGGAAGGAGGAAGCTGGAAATTAGGGCGGAAGGCGGGACCCGAGGGCGGAGGGAGGTCCAGGCAAGGCACCCTCTTGCCCAGGCAGAACGCCATATGCTAACAGTGCTCCGTACGGAGTACAGAATGCAGGTGTTGGCAGGTAACGGCAGTAGGTGGCAGGTGGCAGATAGGCACGCAGGCAGGCACGGACAGACGGGACGAAACAGCCAAGAAACCTGGAAACGGGGAAGGCGCGGGCTGGTGCATCGCCCTTGCCTTGCCCTGCTTTTTCGCTGCTGCAGGTACGTATCAGAGTCACCCGTCGAAGGCCCTGCAGTATGTATGTTGCATCAACCTGCATCGCAGTGCAGCGCTCATGCAGCTCGCCTTGCATATCTGATATGGGCAGAACAACGGCAACAAAGATGCTCCGCACGTCGATCAGCGCAATATGTTGCAGCACCAGTGAACTGCGAGCCAGTGTCTGTCTCCATTGGCAGCATTTGCCGCAAATCGTGACCATCGCCCAACACCAAGCTGACCAGGCTTTCGCTGCTTCGGACGAACGTCTGCTCTCATCGATAGCTTCAATCGACCTTCCACTTCCAAAGGTGAACGAACGCTCTCGACTGCGAAGTGGCCACAGCCACCGTCAATATTCATCTCCCCAGCAAAGAACCCACAGACCTCATCAACCTCCGAACCTCCCCCACCATCTCCTCATCGCGAGACAGTCAGCAGCGTCACCGTCTCGCTTGTCGTTCCCTGGTCCCTGTCCTGGCCTTTCCGCTTCCGCAGCGACGCTAAATCCTTCCCCCAGGCTCAAGTTACCATTCTTCCACTCACCCTGGGCGCCGCGAGTCATCCATCAAAACATTGAGAACCAGTGAGCGTTGCACCAGATCGATCCTTTCGATTAATCTTGGGAGAATCGCAGGAATGTAACGGCGCCAACAACGGCGCCACGATACCAAGTGTTGAGGGTCAACATGCTTAGCCTTAAGACGGTCTCGTGTGGCTTGGTCTTAGATTCGTCGTGGCTCCATTCTACCCGCTTCTGACACGCTACTTGTGTTTACTTTTCGTCGAGGTCCGTTGCACAGACCAGTGGGTTTGGTCAGCATTGTTCTTGCGATTGTTTGTGTTGCTTTGCATGCCTGTCTCCTCAACGGAGTACTACAAATGTCATCATACCCACGCCATGCACAATCCTCGGAGGTCACCCGCAAACATCCCGACGGTTCTGGCCACAAGCCTCTGACCGGAGGCCAAGACTCACCCCAGGAGTGCCCTGAAGTCCAGGAACCCAGTTGGTCTTGACATAGGAGTCCCGAGCGTGAGGGTCGCCAACAGCGGGCTAAGCATCCTTGCCTCATCCCGACTTGGGATTCAGTCTGTGTTCGGGCGCCAAAGGAGCCGCGAATTTCGAAGACGCTCTGTCACAGCCTGGTCTGTGTCAAACAACATGACGACATATTGCGTTGATTTCGCCTTGCCGGAGAAGTAGAGGCGCTTGCAAATGGCCGTTCATCGCAAGATGCTATCCGCCAGTGCTATAGTAATTTAAAGCAAGACCATGATGGGTCAGCCGGGCGGATTCCCGCGACAAGGGCCACCCAAACTCTTTACATGGGGCAATCCAATTTCGCGGGTCGTTGCTTTTCGTTGCGGCGTTCGAGTTTTCACGGGCCTCCCTTGCATCCGTTGAACGGTCCCCAGACCATCGTCCGCAATTCAGATGGGTCCTCTCGTCATCAGCTGCTGTTGTTGTCCGCTAGAATGATCTGATGCCAGCTCGCAAGCCGTACTTCTGTCTTAGACAATCTGGTGCCTATTGCATGTAAGCGCATTGGGCCGTCGGCGTTTGTCGCGCCCTGCGGTGTCGAAATGCAAGAGCCTCGGTCACCATTCTCTCCCGTGCTTCGTAGAGGCGGAGGTTCTTGTCCTACTGTGACGATGCGGAAATGAGCAGCCAAGCTTGATGCAACAGTTCGCGATCTGTCACCCGAGCTATCACCTCAATGGGCTGAGAAGAGGCAGCCATTGCGTCTAAAACGCGTCTAAAGCGCGACGCGTCCTTTTGACTTCAGCCCATTGTCCGCCTAAACAGAACCACCATCACGAATCTGGTTCTGGATGGCACTGAGATCCCTGCTTTTGGCCATCACCCCGCCTCGCATCCCCGCGTTCTTTATTCTTGCTTCCGATATCTTTGTGAAGACTTGACGGAAGTCTGGACGATGAGGCATTGTGACTAGCCGTGGCTTATTTCACACGAGGAGCCTGATCCCAAAGGTAGCTGACGTGCCTCGGCCTACGCTGGATATGTTGCCATCGAGATTCCAGCGCATCCTGACCCGCGGCGATTGATCGATCGTATGGGCCTCAATTACGGAGTACAATGCGAGCTAATCTGTCCGAATGTGGCTCCGGCTCGCGACACTACCTCCGGGCTGAAGCTGTAGTTGATAACTACCCTGTATGTGGCTCCAGGTATCTTAACATGGAGGTCACAGATCTCCTCGATGATAACCCTAGTCTCGATATGCTTTTCTCTATGATAATAGCAAAGGAACAGTTTGCTGATTTCTTTGATTAATGGAGTTCATATTTTGGTAGTTACCTTGTATAAAAAAGAAACTGTACATACAAACTCTGCCAGAATGAAAAGCCCGTCGGAGAAAAGTCGTGATTCCCGTCTGGTAGATTCATCCACTTGTCTAGCAGGGAGACCACTACGGCTAGAGAAGCAATTAGGAGGAAAATGTATCAAGGGAATAATTGCCAGCTCAGAACCAACAGTACCTCGACCAAGCCAATGCTAAGTAAACCTCATGCCATATCAGACCAATGTTGGAAGAACCAAACGCAAAGCAAACCAATGCTCCAATGTCAGAGGCTAGTGCCTGAGGACGACAAAGCCTGCCCCAATACTACCTTCTCTTGTCTTTGCTATCATTGGCTCCTCACTGTTCGACTGAGGATAGGTCAACAAGACTCGCACACCTGATAGGATACCATAAGCGAGCCCATTTAGTTGTGGCTTCTGGCTGACTTCTAGTCAAGACTCCCTCATAAGGTAGCCCACGGTCACGAAGGTATGATCATTTCGCCATCGAATTCGCGCAGTGTATTCTCCCGCTTTGCGACATATGAGGATGGTAATCACATCATCTAGAAGTTCAAGGGTTGTCATTTCTCGTTATCACCATCTTCGCTAAATAAAGTACCGAACATTGCCTTCAAAAAGCCTCCTTGCCGTTCTCGACACAGAGCAGCTCTCGATATGTTCCTCGCCACTATCCCTCGTCACAACCACCCTAGCATCAATCGTCCCCTTACTGTGCTCAATCACAACATCCCTCTCCTCGCGCACAGCTTCTGGGCTAGCCCTCTTATGCTCACTGGTCTCAGACCCAGGACTTGGGGTCCGCTCAGGGGTTATAGGTGCGTTGTCCGCCTCGATGGGATGTGCTGAGAGGGCTGACAGGACTGTGCCGCTGCAGCATAGTCCTGAGGCAACACAGACGGCGCCGGAGAGTTGGAGGGTTGGGTGAGGTAGACCCATGGAGTATGCTGCGATGCGGATGTCGGGCATGGCCTTTCCACCTTGACGCAGTGGTGCATAGGTGAGGGCGATCTTGGGTGTACCGCGAGTCTTGGAGGCGATCTCAGTGCTCGCCGCCAGTCCCATCTCCACAGCACCCTGTTGCCTGATGGACTCAACGAGAGCATGCTGCTCATCTGGAGTTGCAAGCTTCTGGAGTTGTGTGGAGATGAAAGCCGCATCGACGAAGATGAAAGGATTTGCAGAGTCGATGAGAGTCACTCTGGCCGCGAAGGGCTCGATTTGGGGTAATGAAGATGGGGGCTTGACTGGCAGTAGTTGTTGCTGCTGTCCGGAGGGGAAAAGCTTCCCAGTCATGCTACCAGCAGGGTCAAGCCATGCGATTTTCACCTCGCTGCCTGTGCTGTTGACGCCGGGAATCTTGTAATCTCCGTCCTCCTTGTATGTTCCGTCTTCATTCAACTCTACCGTCTCGACAACCGCTCGGTTCGTGTTGGTGTTCCATACTCTGACATCAATCTGGATTACATGTTAATCTTCTGACTGTCAAAGGTCAAGGGCCAAGGTGTCTTACAGTGCGTGTCCCCTTTTCAGGATGGACAAGGCCCTCTTGAACGGCAAAGGGCCCAACGCCGGAAATGAAGTTTCCGCAGTTTCCTGTCAAATCAATTGACTCCTTTCCAACGGCAACTTGGACGAAGGTGAAGTCAACGTCCATGCCCTCTCGGCTCGACGGCGCCACAACAGCAACCTTTGATGTCGTTGATGTGCCGCCACCTACACCATCAATCTGACGGGGATCACATCCTGTTGATCCCAGAGCGGAGATGAGATGAGGAGCCCATTCAGCCTCATTCTCAGGGAGATCCTTGCGGTGAATAAAAGGTCCCTTGGAGGTACCGGCGCGCATGAGCACGCATGGGAGAGTATGGAGTGTTCGTCGATTGCTCGACGCTTCGGTAACAGCCATGTTGGATATTGGTATATCGACTTGTCTTATAGACAGATACAGGCAGATATGGGTATCTTGTACAATATCTTTGATTCAAATGGTCAAACAGACAAATAGGATCATGACCGGAGTCTGGGCAACGGTATGAGCCGCTGGGGTTCATAAGTATCTCCCGGATACTGGCCGCAATGGCCACATCGACCCGAAGAAAACCACTTCCCGCCGAGCCCATGACGAAGCCCGTCGCGACTTTTCGGCGACCGAGCATGAAATTTCGTCCGCTCACTGCTGCCGATAGGGCCTTTCGGGGCACTTGGCGCCGTTTGCCCCATGGCGAAGCCGGCGACGATGCGGGTCACGGCACCTTAGCGCTGGGGTGGTGGGCGCATATCTTCCCGCGGGAAGGCATCCCACGGGAACTTCACAGGATCTTCTCCACTTTGCCCCATCAAGATGCCGGGTCAGCTCACCATGTCATGAAGGCAAAATTGTCAAGAGACGAGCCGTTGAGGCCGAAAAGAGGATCCTCGTGCCATTGGTACCCGCCCTGGAGACTGGGCTCGACCTGGGGAACAGGTTGTTGCATGGGCATGACAGGCTGGTTTCCGACGGCATAATCCGGCCCCATGGGGACTTGTGGAGGATGCTGCTGCTCTTGCTGGAACCAGGGGGGCCGAACATATTGACCCGCTGGGTGGTTTTCTGGTTGGAGCATTGGGCGCATGCCGTTGGTATTGCTGCCGTCATTTTCCTGCAGGAAGCTCTGGATGATGCCGTCGATATCCATCCAGTCGGACTCGGGAGATGTAGTGCCGTTGTGTGGAAGTTTGCCAGGGGCCAGCGCTCCCATGGTGTTGCTGCTGGCTGGCCTGTCGTAGGGAACTGACTTCAAAGGTTGTTCCGTTACTCCGCTGTCTGTGATGTTCGCCTCCCCAGGCTTCTCGAAACCGTCCATTTCCAGACTTTGCGAGGATACGTTCTCGATAACGACGCCCAGACGCTTCGTCAAGCTCTGCACAATCATGTTGGCCTTGCTGACTGCTGTATTGGTCTCTTGGTTCTCTTTCAGGACCGCCAGACAAGTGGCCAAATTGTTGTGAGCGGAAGAGTCATGGGATCGTTTGGCTGCGATTCGGGCGTGAATGGTTGCAGCAACGTATGTTGCGTAGGAGATGAGGTACGGCGCACGGCGACTGGAGAAGGCTCGATGGTAGGCACGCAGAAGGAGCACGATGCTTGTAGCGGCTGAAGCGCACTTCATGAAGCAATCGACTGACACGCTGCGGGAAGTGCTGTACAGATGACCATCTGCGACAAAGGGTCGATGGAGCAGGATAATCAATACGTGATGCATGGCACTGGATTGTTAGCACACAGCCGACTCGACTCGAGTCTGTAGAACTTACTGCAAACTGAAGACGTGAGGAGGCGGGAACGTAGGGCTGGCGAACTTGGCTGGGTCAAAACGAAGATGAGCTGGTAGAGCATCCCGCCAGTTGTCGAGCTTGAGCTGCAACTTGTCCAGCATGCTCGACAGCTCAGCTGGGCTCTGATCATGGCTCCGTTCGGTATAGATGCTGCTGAGGATGTCGCTCATGACGAGAGCCAGTTTGCACAGACAGGCGAACGTGGAGGTGCTGTAAGCTGGGGAGCCCAGGTATCCTGGGGCTGTGGTCGAGTAGGCGAACGGCTGCCAGTGTTCGAGCTCCTCGTAGCTGTCGAGGAACTTGATGGGGACGAAGGCATCGCCCTCTTTGAGACTGACAGGCCGGCCTTGATACAGGCTGTGAAGTTTGTCGACGACTGACGTTGTTAGCATACTATCGGGTACCACGTGCAGAAAGCCGACTAACCAAAGGCGCCCCAGAAGACGCGGCGACGAATCTCAAGGTCTTCATCTGAGAACCGCTGCGTGCTCGTCAAGTCGACATGCATCCCCAGATCAATCAACATCCTGAAGGCCAACCCCGAATACAACCACGCAGCACTCCTCTCATCCCCCAACGCAAACAGGGAGTTCGTCATGACTAACAACGCCTGGATCGTCGTCACATCACTCCTATCCAACGAACCACCCAGAAGCTCCCTCACTCGCTCGCGATACTTCCACCCAGCAGTCCGCACATCATCAGGGTCCTTCCGGACTTCGAGACGGGGGCTGAACTTGGCGGCACCAAAGTAGATGGCGTTGAGGAGAAGTTTGGAGAAGTAGGGTCCGCCGCAGGCCATGTCGCGCATGAAGGCTGGGCGGTAGGTGACGAGGAAGGAGTGGTGTTGGCGGTTCCAGTGAAGGTGGAGGAGATGCATGCCCAGGTCGGGGTCTTCGCCGTCGAAGTCGAGTTTGCCCTGGCGGAAGTTGAGGTCTTCCATCTGGCCTATGGGACGTCAGTATATCTGGATGAACAGTTGGGGACGATATACTTACGTTGTCGAACTGCTTCAGCTACGAGACCTCGCTCTACCCAGTCATCAGGCATGCGAGGTCGCTTTTCTCCTGCTGGAGCACGTTCTTGGACGTTGTCCTCGAAGAGAGCGCTGGTTCGACCATGGTAGCTAGACACACCATTCGCAGAGACAAGAATCCGAGCTACTCTCGCTTCCTCATCAGTGTTGCTCGCCTGGCTTCCCTGCCAAGCTTGCTGTCCAGCGTCCGTGCCCGCACCGCGAGCCTCATCCCCAGATCGTCGCCCCGTCCGGGTCCCATCACGTACCCCGGACCCATTCCCCGGATCCGCCGTGACGGGAGCGGAGGAGGGACTCTTTGAAGGTGCAGTTAGAGTTGTTGTGGGGGAAGCGGATGAAGCTGGAGGAGCAGCTGTGCTGGTACTGCTATCTTGCTCACTTGCTGCGAGGGACTGTTGACGGTGCTGTTGCTCTTCCCGCCGACGACGTTTGACACGGTGGTGACGCTCGCGACCGGCTTCTTTGGCGTCTTCACTGATGGGCTCATAGGTGCATTCCTGGCCGTAGATGGTGCAGTTTGCGCAGATGGGCTTTGCGGCGTTGCATTTGATCTGTTGAACAGGGGGGTGCGCGTGTAAGCCAATGTTTGAGTGAGATTGGGTGTGATTGGGGTGTGTGAGAGCAGGGATGGGCCACGGGTATGAGGAATTGCCTGATTGAGAGGAGAGCAAAGATGGTAATTGGAGGGCAAGACGGGAGTGACGTGCAGTGATTGCAGTGAATGGCTGAGGTGTTGAGAGACTCACCTTGCGTCGACGGCAAAAGGCACATGCCTCGGCTGCCCTGCGACGGGAACGGGCCACTGGCTTGGAAGCCATGATGTTCAGGCCTTGCTGTTTGTTGGCTATCAACTGTCGCGCGGGACCAGCGCTCAGGTGGGCACAGTCCTCTGCCCATGAGCGTCCCGTGTGTAAACTCAGACTTGTCGTGGATCAATGGGAAGGAAGGGAAGGAAAGATGGGAACGGGTTGAGCGGGAACGATGAGAGGAAGAATTGAGCGGCATGGAGGAGGGAAGAGAGGTGACCAGGATGAGCAGCGGCGGGGATCGGGACGTGGAGAAGAGGTCCACTTGCAGAGCACAGGTGGTGTTCCCGTCTAAGAGCCGTACTGGATGGGAACATTCCCGTTGGCAGCGCGAAGAGGAGACCTGGTTAGAGTTTGAAGCTGTTCCCGCGGGTAGAGGGCCACGGCTCAACGGCCACATGTCGGACAATGGCCTCGGGAGTTGAGCGACGGAGGGTTACAGCGGCCTCTACGGTGCCTATTCCGTTTCGCGAGTGTCTGTCTGCCTCCGTTCTTCGGGAGCGCATTGACCGTGGCTGGAGTCGAGTTGTTGCTGCTATGACGGACTAAGTCGGTTCCCGTCCCGTGTCGCGAATCTCGAATATCGATTGTCGCGTTGAGATTATATCTCGAGCTCTGAATCATCGCTTTGCGATTTTTTATCGTTTACCCCAACTTCCTGTCTGTCGATTGCTGCTCATTGCCAGATACCCCTAGACTTTCCTCGCAATAGACACAACCATGGCTACTGTCGCTCAAACCCCAACTGCGGCTGCGGCTGTCGCTGAGAAGCCTGTCCAGCAGAAGAAGGCGAAGACGGCCATTTCACCTGGAATCTCACTGCTCTCTGGAGGCATTGCCGGTGCAGTCGAGGCCACCGCCACAGTAAGCTCAATCTCAGTCTCTCACGACAAGCGCAATTGATCAATTCCTGACTTTCTGCTCTTCAGTACCCTTTCGAGTTCGCCAAGACCCGGGCGCAGCTTCACAAAGCCACCGGCGGCTCAAGAAATCCCTTCGCCGTCATTGCGCAGGTCGCGAGACAGGATGGTGTCACTGCCATTTACACCGGTTGCTCAACACTTATCATCGGCACTGCCTTCAAGGCTGGTGTGAGGTTCCTTTCCTTCGACTCGATCCGAAACCTCCTCGCCGATCAAGATGGAAAGCTCTCCCCTGCACGAGGTATTCTTGCCGGTATGGCGGCTGGTTGTGTTGAGAGTGTTGTCGCCGTCACCCCCACCGAGCGTATCAAAACCGCACTGTAAGTCGCAAACCCTCTCGACCTTTCGCATCTTTGACTAACATGCACTGTTTCCAGGATCGACGACGCTCGCTCACCAGGCGCAAAACGCTACAACGGCGGCATGCACGCCCTGCGCACCATCATCGCCGAACGCGGCCTCCGCGAAGTCTACCGCGGCCTTGCCTCCACCACCATGAAGCAAGCCGCTACCTCCGCCACCCGCATGGGAAGCTATAACATCCTCAAAGAAGTCGTCGCCGCCAAGCGCAAAGGCAAGGCCAGCTCCGCGACCACAGATCAGATCATCACCTTCGCGACTGGCGCTGCCGCTGGTACCGTGACGGTTTACGCGACACAGCCTTTCGATACGATCAAGACGAGGGCGCAGGGTGCGCAGGGACAGAGCACTATGGAGGCTGTGTCGAGTGTATGGAGGGATAGCGGTGTCAAGGGGTTCTGGAGTGGGAGCACCATGAGGTTGGGACGGTTGGTTCTTAGCGGTGGTATTGTGTTCTCAGTATATGAGAATGTTGCAGCGCTGTTGTCAGGGAACAAGAAGTGAAGTTGAGGTTAAGAGGGTTTTGCATTATAGGTGTTGAGGGACATTGGTGTTTGTGATTATACATGATATCTTAGACGTATAGACTCAAGGCATTTCGCACGAATGAACGTCCACGTACTGGATGGTGAGAGACAGTGAAGACTATGAGGGTGAACAGACGCAATGTGTGCTACTCCATCTACTATCCCGCCTAGTATTTTTACTTGCTATCCTACTTACTATTCTCCTTACAGTTTTACTGATTATTCTCATGGCTATCCTACTGGCTGGATCTCTTACAGAGTTTATGATGAAGCAGGTATTGCTAATTACTTCCTTAGTCGCAGAGAGCGGCCTATGAAAGAGCGAAGCCAGCAGTGGCGGGCACCGCTGAATTGCCATTCAAGCCATCAAACGGCCGCAGACCCAATGTTTTGACAGCTCATGATGACGTCCTTCCCGCACTAGCCCTAATGTTAGTCGTCGAAAAAGCTTCCAGAAGGAACTTCTACACAAGACTCGACCCCGAGATATACGAAAGCCCTCGAAATGCCTTACGACAAGCCTGTGGCGGTCTTCTTATATGACGATTAGCAAGCCACGTGACCATCCAAGAAACATACAAACCCGCCCGGTTAGCTCAATCGGTAGAGCGTCAGACTCTTACTTAAGAGACTGCGATCTGAAGGCTGCGGGTTCGACCCCCGCATCGGGCTACTAAGCCGCCGGCGTTAATATAATGCTCTGGCTGTGTAATTATATGGGTTCAATCCCCGTGGGTAATGATTTTTTTTGTCGTTTTTTAAACTGGGTTGCTTCTGGCTGTACTTTGTTAGAGGCATCGTGCTGGGCTATTCCTATCTTCCGGCAGCCGCAGGATGCAAACGATTGATAACTGTTCTTGTTTCTCTTTTCCTCTTTCCATTCTTTCCTTTTTGCTATTAAAAACTTCAATCAGAGCCCTAGTATAGGCAAGTGATTGATCTTGGTGGACTGTGGAAACAGACGGTGAACCAATACGTAGCTCGTCACGTCAACCTGCCGGCCTTGAACACTTTACCTGTAGCGTTGCGCATTCACGACTTGACATGAAGTAAAAACGCTGTCATTACTATGTATTGTCCTTTCTGGCCGGTGCGGCACGATCAATGCAGAGATGGTGCCAAGCTGAGCCGAAACTGCGATGTCTTCTCTACAACGCCAGGAATTGGTTCCTCATCATCCAGTGATTAGGCACTCAAGAGAAGTCACTCCTATTTCAGATCGGCATTTGATAAATAGTGCCGCAAGTCATTTTAATTCGAGTTTGTATATTTCTGGTTGTTGGGAATGCTCTCTGTCAGCGAGCCTGGAGACAAGATATCTCTACAGTCTTCCAAACGTTGACCTACAGTGGCGGTGTTGATGGAGACATCCGAATTTCTGTACGACAAAGTGCGCCTCGCATCATTCAGAGAACCATTGAGAATGAAATGACAGAGCACTTCGTTATGTTCTCACTACAAGCCCACCTTTAATGTCTGCCTGTGCTAATGTACACCGTGCTTGCCTTCATCATAGTGTTGTTGAGACTCGGCATCAGCGACAGTGCAAGGTTGGAAGGTGTCTATACAATCGGCCGATTAAAATGCAGCAGACCACTTGAAGCCGAGGGCCTTCAGTTTGCTCAATTCCCGCTCCTCCCGGCGGGACCACCTTATCAATGCCGTGTGCAATCCCGACTCGCACCAGTTCTTCCCGCGGGAACACCATCCTCGCCTGCAGAATGCAAACCACCCATTAGTCCCGCTAGGTGCCCCATTGGCGCGCACCGACCGACTTCGGCTCAACAGCCTAGAACCACAGACACTGACCTCCCCTCAGCTCTCGCGGGGCCCCGCGCTCAGAATCTGGACAACGTGGGTGCCAGCCGGGGGGTCGAGTCCACCGTTCGTTACTGGGGGAGGGACCCGGCCACATGCAAGCCGCCTGGTTGGTGGCGCGGGAACAGAGTCATGGACTAAGCAGTGTTATAGCGCCGTAGGCTATTCTGGACCTTATTACCTTATTTTTCACTCTGTTGAGAGGGGTTTCCTCGTGTCCGGACCGTCCCTCGAACGGTATCTCTCTCTCTGGGGAACAGATTACCTCCGTGGAGTCGTCC
Source organism: Sarocladium kiliense (assembly GCA_030734395.1). Classification (NCBI taxonomy): domain Eukaryota; kingdom Fungi; phylum Ascomycota; class Sordariomycetes; order Hypocreales; family Sarocladiaceae; genus Sarocladium; species Sarocladium kiliense. The sequence goes on along the minus strand of JAUZTG010000017.1, from coordinate 406,224 downwards.
CGCGAAAACCAGATATAAACCAGGCCCCTTCCCGCCGACTCCCCAGACATTTCCCCAGACTTCACCAAGAAAGATCATCCCCCAAGACAGAAGAGCATTGGCATCAGCTCTTGTCCCGCACATTGGCACCTTGGCTATTTCTTGGGACTCAGATTTCTCATCCTTCTCTCTTTTCCGCCCCGTTATTTCCACTCCATACCAAGACACTTCCCAGCCTTGGCCACTGTGTCCCAGTTCTTCTTGATTGATCGACATAAGACATCATGTCGAACCCTGCATTCCCTGCTCGTGTCTCGAGCAACATCGCCGACGATGGAGCGCAGCGCCCTGTCATTGGAGATGAGAAGCTTGAGGCCGCGCAGTGTGTTGAAGATGTCCCTACCGGACAGTATGTCTCTCCTTTGGAGATCCAGGCGAGATTTTCCACTCTCAGGCACCTGAACGAGGAGCAGATGGATACGTTGAACAAGAAAGTGAGGAGAATCATCGACTGGCGCATGATGCCAGCCGTCACCCTCATGTTCTTGATGAAGTGAGTGTTCTCTTAACGGCCAATGGTTTTGGCTATGAAGTACTTACCATCTTCGCAGCTACCTCGATCGTATTAATGTCTCGAATGCTCGCCTTGCTGGCCTTCAGGAGGACCTTGGCATGACTGATACGGTCTGGAATGCCGGTATCTCGACCTTTTACGTCGGCTATCTCATTGGTCAGCTTCCTGGTAACATGATCCTCGCCAAGACTAACCCGAGATGGTTCCTACCCATCACTATGCTGATGTGGTCCGCTGGTACTATCTGCATGCCTGCCATGACCAAGTACGCCCAACAATCAGTGCAACACTTATGCAAACGAGATGGCTAATCATACGATAGCGGTGTCGGTTTCTGCATCTGTCGATTCTTCATCGGGTTGACTGAAGCTCCTTTCTTCCCCGGTTTGACTCTTTGTAAGTCTTGTCACCCATCAGTCTCCGCTTCAACACAGCTAACAATTAGCAGTGACCTCCGCCTGGTATACTAAAGAAGAATCCCCCTTCCGCATGGCTATCTGGCACGCCGGCAACACAATCAGCAACATCATCTCCGGTTTCCTCGCCGCCGCTATCCTCGAGAACATGGACAATATCGCCGGCCTCCACGCCTGGCAATGGTTCTTCCTTATCGAGGGTATTGTCTCCATCCTAGTCGCCATCGGTGCTTTTTGGTCTCTCCCTGACTGGCCTTCCAACACTCGCTTCCTGACTGAGCAGGAGCGGGAGATGGCCCAGTACAGAGTCTTGGTTTCCAACGGCGGCAAGGACGAGGAGGTCGGAGGCACCTGGGACGGTGTCCGGGATGCTGTTCGTGATCCTTTCACCTGGTTGTTCTGCGGAATGCACTTTGCTCTCGTCACTGCGCAGAGCTTCAAAGATTTCCTGCCATCTGTAAGTGTGCCCTTTGAGCTCTTCGGGGTGTTGTGCGGGCCTAGGCCCAGATTGTCCGCCTCACCCACCCAGCAGACTACAACACAAGCCTCAAGTCTAAAAAGCTTCAATTACTAACTATTTGATCAAACAGATCATGCTCACTTTTGGATTCTCCAAGCTCAGTAAGTTTGGTCATTTTATCTTTGCAAGACTTCGTGAGACTGACCGGAAACAGTTACATACCTCGTTCAAGCGCCTCCATACGCAATTGCATACGCTGCTGCTTGCGCCTTGGCCTGGTCAAGCGGAAAATTCCAAGAATCCTTCTGGCACGTGGTAATTCCGATCATCTTCTCTGCCGCCGGCTGCGGTATCCTCATTGGCACCCTCAACGTCGGCGCTCGCTACTTCGGTATCATTCTCCTCGTCTCCGGAACCTACAGCGGTCTCAACCTCCAACTCTCTTGGGAGACTACTGTTGTGCCCGCTCCTCGAGCCAAGAAGGCGGCACTTATTGCGATTGCCAACTGCATCAGCCAGTCCAGCCATTGGTTCAGCCCTTACTTCTACCCAACTAGCCAGGAGCCTTACTACCGCATGGGCGGTGGTCTGTTGATTCTCGGATGTGCTTTGACTGTCGCAACCGCCGTGGGTGTCATGATGAGGGCTAAGAAGCTGAACAAGAAGCTTGATGAGCAGCAGGGCTGGACTCCTAACTCTGGGGATGAGAGAGGATGGAGGTACAAGTACTAGGCCGTAACCACTCGAGCCTCGCAGTGGCGGAAGACAGCATAAACATGAAGGGATAGAGAGAGTCTCCTGGAATAGGAAGAGGAAGGACCCGGGGAGTGTAATTGGATGAGATATATTCCGCCAGACTTGTCGAAGTTGAGAGCCAGTTGTTTAGCGTGGTGTTTATAGTTATGGTAACGAATATTGACGTTATGATTGTTTTACGGCAATTTCAACCCTTCGAGCTTGAAGCCCTCATACGTAAAATATCTGACAAAGAGGCTCACAACTGCTGCATAAGAATATGCAGCTCATAGCTGCTTGTCGGCCTGATTGGGCTCGCGTGTTGCTGTGTGCGAATGACAAGATTGGGGCTGTCCGGAACAGGTAATTCATTCATTGCCAGCGTCCCACTGTAACGGGCCCAGGCTTGGCGGAGGAGCTGGGGTCACCAGTGTCAAGATCAATGCATGCAAGACAAACGAAGAACCGCTCTGTTTTAGAGGCTGTGGGCTCGATTGCTCGTGAGGCACGCCGCTTTTGTAACAGAGATGTCTGTTTTCGTGTCTGGTCTGGTACCAGCCTAGCTCAGTCGTCACAACCGACGCGGACGACTTCCTACCGGTCGGCATCTTCTACCCCCATATCAAGGTCTATATCTTCCTGCGTATTCCACTTACCGCTATTCGATTCCATATTCTAGCTGACTGTGTCCATATACAGTCTGTACGTATGGTGTCTTAACATCCGGACAAGAAATGGGTGATTGTCTTACTCAGCATCGACAGCACGTGCCTGATCACGTGCATCACGTGCAGCATCACCCTGCAGTGCCTCCTTCGCCCAACTCCAGGCAGTCAGTGAATCAATAATGCAACCAAACGCCAAACGCAGCTCAGACCCGGCATTCCGTCTAGATAGGTGAACCCCTATTCTTACATACAGCAGCACGGCTCCGCTCTCCTGCTTCTCCATGCCTAGTTATCCCTTTCTCCGCGCCTTGTCACCCTGCCCACTGTCCCCTCCGACTCCACTCTCTGTTGGTGCCGCCGTCACACTCTCGTCCCAGTCCGTCCAACCCAGTGCTAGACACGGACTGCCTTTTTGCTGACAATCCACTAGTGACTTCGCCATACCGCATGAAAGCAGTACAGTTCGTTCGTACCGACCAAGGTAGCTCAGCCGCAGGAATGTCAGCCACCACCGGGTGACGGAAGAAGTGCGAGGGCGACCTTGGGCCCTGGGTGCTAAGACCAGAGACGAGAGGAGAGCCAGCCGCCCACCCTCCTTTACAGCAGCTTTACGGCAGCTCTGGACAAGCTCCCTCTCGTCGCCTGTCGCTGCTCTCACCCCCCCAGCAGAAGCTACCCCCGGAGCTTCCCCCCGTTCCCCCTCGCCTTGCCAGTTTGCGCGGCGCGGTGCCTTGCCTCTGCGACTGTCGGCCTCCCTCCCTCCCTCTCCCGCATTCCCTCCTCTTCCTCCTTTTTCTTTTCTTCCTCCCATCTCACTTCTTCATCCATTCAAGCTTCCCAAGGTGGTTTTTATTTCCTTGTGATTTGTGCTCATTCTTCAATTGGGATTCGCGTCCTTGCTTCGTACAGCTTCCCTCTTTAATCCATCCAACCCACTTCAGCCACACCAAACCACCAACATGTCTACTCGCAAGAGAAAGCAAGACGAGGAAGAGGAGGAGCTGGTCTCCCTCCCCGAAGATAGCGATGGTGAGGAGGAAGAGGAGTAAGTTCAATGCCTGTTCACCTTATCGCGATGATTTGTCTTCCATCTTGTCGCAATGCGACGATCAGCCTCCACTTTCGTAGCTATTTCGTCATTGAGGACGCGCGGTCGCGCACCATCGTCAACGATGCGCAAGAGCTGCCTGCTGACATTTCCATTAGGTACATTTCCACCGATGAAGAAGGTGACCATGACGACGATGACGATGAAGAAGAGGAGGAGGATGGCGATGAGGATGATGAGGACGCCGAGGACGACGGTGAGGAAGCCAAGGGTAAGTTCCGTTACTCTCCTACTGCATGCGCCGGCCCTCAATGGAATGCGCAACAATCGCGCGCCCATCAATTGTCATCAGTACGTGCTTGAACGACTACTGACACCCCGCCTAGATGACCAGCCTCCCTCGAAGAAGCGCAAGACCGACGCCCCAGCTGACAAGGAGGCCAACGGTGTCACCGTCGAGGATGACGAGGCAGACGCCGAGGACCCCGATGCTGAGGCCGAGCCTGCAGATGAAGGTGAGAAGACAGCTGATGCCCCAGCTGCGAAGGAGGCTGTCAAGGCACCAGAGGCTCCGGCTGCAACCGAGGAGAAGGAAGCCAAGGCTGTCGCCGCCAATGGCGATAGTGAGGCCTAAATTGCCCGAAGCGAATAGCTCTGGTGCAAGCCCTTCAATCAATCTATCTAGATGGAATTGAACACGATTTCGTACAGATAATTGAGCCCGATGCAAAGCGAATGTTGTCGCGTGAACGATTGACGAGCAGCCGGCCCACGACTAACAAACAACCAAACCGAACAGCACAGAAACAGCCCAAGAACTCACGTTCTGGCCGACAAGCAGCCGTTTCTCAATCCCTCCAACTCACCTGCCTGCTCGTTGGAGTCATCACAACCCGCTTCAATGAGAAACCGACAAGGTCAATGCCCTCACCCTTGTCGGACAGCATCACTCGGCGCGAAGATACCTCTAAATGCATTCCCTTCTCCGGCGCAACGCGCCACGCATCTTCCGGCAACTTCATAACATGCCTGAAAGTCTTCCCACCCAAAGGCTTGCTTAACCCGCGGTGCGTCCCGTTATCGTCCGGCGTGACCTTATGATTGATAACATCCACTTGCAGGTATCCCAGCAGTGCTCCATGCTCAGGGTGTGCAGCTACCCTGCTGAAGCCAACAGAGATATACCTTCCTTCCTCGATCTTGAAGCGATATCGAGCCTCTTCATTGCCTTGCGCATTTTTCGACAGACGAAGGACTCGATCTCGCCATTTCATCCGCCACGCTGGGCCAGAGGGGAGCATGGGCCGCTCAAAACCCGAGGACTCATAGTCCACGTCTTCAAGCTGGAAGAAGATATCGCGATGCTCGAGGTTGAAGGGCCGTGGGGGGAGGATGTGTCGTTGCTTGGTCATGGCTTGGAAACGGTATTGGCTGACGAAGAGTTTGATGGCACAGAGCTCGCGTGTTCGACTGTGGTAGCCGTCTCCCCAGGCGTTGAGTGCGATGGCTATGAGGCGGATGTCGGAGTCGCTGTTGGGATGTACCATCAAGACTACGATCTCCACTTCATCTTGCCATGCGAACTGGGGGGTGTCCCAGTATCGAACACACGGTCGCGTCTTGTATACCACGAGGTTGACGAGGGCTCCCCCGTGCAGGACTGTTGGTGGACGCTCACGATCGATAATGTGCGCGTAGCCATGATCGACAGGTACTATATCTCCAGACTCGCTGAAGTCGGCGGGCGATTCGGCGAAGAGGCCGTACTGAGGATCAGAGCGCTGCCATGGGAGGTTTGTGGCAGGAGGAGGGGTGATGGAGAATTTGTCGACGAAGGTGCCCCAGGCGAAGAGGGATTGGTCATGTGTAGTGCGCATGATAGCTTCCTGCAAGCGTCGAAATGCCTTGACTGCTCCCTCGCCGTATAGCAGCGGCATATTGACATCAAAGATTCCAAGCAGACAATACGCCGCATCCTCCCCCCTCGAAGTCTTCCTACTCGCAGCCCACGACATCTTCTTCGCAACACTCGCCTCCGACAAGTCCCCCGTCATCAACACCGACTCATCGATCTTCGTAATTTCTGACAGCAGCGGTAAGATATCAAGCTTGGACGCAATCTCGGTCCAGTCGGAGGCGAAGAAGGCCATCTGACGAGGGGCGATGAGCTCTTGAAGGGTCCAGCCGCGGGTGAACCAGCGGGAGGAGCGGATGGAGGACCATGGGACGGAGGAGGTTGGGATGTCGGAGAAGTGGACGTAGCAGATGGAGGCGCGGGTGTACCAGGTGAACATGCTGTTGATTGCTTCTGTGAGGTCTGCGCTGCTGGTTTTGTTGATACAGCACCTGCTTCTCGTTAGTAACCCACGAACTCAATCGTCATATGAACCTGCTGGACGAATGCAAGACATACGTGTCAACCCAACACCACTCAAAGTCATTTTCAGCTGCTTTCTTCCCAAAAGCTCTGATCTTGTGATACCCCTTCAGAGCGGAGAGGTCTTGCTCAGAGAGCGACTCCCACTGATGGTAGGACACTTCCTCTTCGTCCCATGTGTGTGAGAGAATTGCATAGGGCGGGATTGAGTCATCGGAGATGAATTCGTGGAGTTTCCACGTTCTTGTGTTGAGGAGGCGCATGTGAGGGTTCTGGTAATGAATGAGGTGCGGGGGGGTTGTTGCTGAGCAGAAAAGCGCCGTGAAGATTGATGCTGATCAGGAGTTTCGCTATGAAAATTCGACTTTTCAGCACGCGCCGCTATGAGGAGAAATGAGGCAAAGATATTTCCATGCTGTTTGAGAATATGGACGAGAGATACGTAATATTCCAAGAGGTGCAATTCGTTGTTAGAAGTCGGGCTGTGCTGTGGCAGCAATGCCACCTTCAGCTCAGCTAGGCCGGATTGACCTTGCTGCAGCCTTCACGATGGGCCAATAGCATCATGCGCCGCAATACGAAGCTGACGAGCTGTCGAGGGGGTTGTTACAGTTGTTTTAATTAAGGGTTTCTTCAGCTTTTGCGAAGATGCAAGAAAACACGAGACAACCTTGGTGTTTACAGACATGAAGCTTGTTGTGACACAACTCTGACTCGTACTATCTTCCGCTACTATTAGTATCCTGCCCGTCTTTACCCCTGCGACTTACATTTCAGCTTACCTCCCTCTTGTTCGAATAATGTGTTGTTGGAAGTTCTACTCTCTTTGCTCCTCACTCTACTGACAGAGGCCCATGCCAGTATGGAACCTTGTACCAAGGCTTAAGTATCCGTTCCGTGTCACTGCAGTGTGTTTAGTACTCGTCATAGGAGCAACTGCGGATCATCAGCCTGGCCCAGCTTGGGACTGTTTCTTACAGGGGTGGTGCATAGTCATCAACAATAGATTACGACACATGCCACACGGTCCGGCACTTCTCAGCCCTGCGTCTGCCGATCGGCGGCAATTGCTTCAGATACCGATTGATACACAAGATTTCCATCTCGAAAAGCCAAGGATTGCTGCCCTCGCGATGATGCTGGTTGGTGATGTGGGGAGACAGGCGGGGTGTGCCTTTCAAGCGACGGGTATTTTACGTTGGTGGGACTTGAATGGCGTCGGGACTCATGAGCTTCTTAAGCGAAGCATTGAGACTTGAGGGGAAACCTCGAATCTGCCTCTTTTCCATCGATGTTTATAAGAGATCATATCCAGCCAGTAATTTGTTCGTCACCATGGCCACTACAAGAAGCCTGATCGGCTTCGGCCTTCTTCTCGCCTATCTCGCACAATTCGTCCCCTTCAACAATCTCCTAGGGCGCGTGACCATTCCCAAATCCCAGCTCCTGCGGTGGAAAGATGACGAGTACCTTAACAACAACTGCATTGTGCACCAGACCGCAAATGCATGTGAGGACGTCAAGATCCATTTCGCATCCAACACGGCTTTCCTGGCTTGTGGGGATCCCAAGGGGAGGACAGCTTGGTACCCCGGTGCAGGCAGACATGATGCGAAGAATCGGCAGGATTTCAGGGAGAAGTTGTTCAACTATGATATGAAGACGAAAAAGACGACAGAGTTGAGAATTGACGGGTTGGAGGGTGATTTTGTCACGCATGGGTTGGATGTGATTGATCTGCCGGGAGATAAGTCGAAGGTGAGTTTGGTGATCTGGACGGAAAGGGTGACATCGACTAATTGATTAGGTACATATCATGGCCGTGAGGCACTCGAGAGGTGATGACGCCATCACCATATTCGAGCACACGCTCGGCACAGATGTCGTGACGCTGGTGAAGGACGTGCAGCATCCTACAATCAAGACGCCGAATGGCGTTGCAGCCGCTGGGCCATTGTGAGCATCTCCTAATCGAGATGTTAAGCCATTCATCTGACCAGATGCAGCGAGTTCTATCTCACAAATGATCACTACTACGTCAGCGGCCTTCCACGACAGCTCGAGGAGAGGTTCGGGCCGTGGTCCTGGACGACCGACGTCGTATACTGCGATGCATTCAAGGATGTAAGCATATGCCCCTTCTAGCAACGCTCAAGTACACTACATCTGACCGATTCTCAGGAACTCCATTGCCGCTCGGTCGCTACGGGCTTTGTCCATGCGAATGGTATCGCGGCGAATGACGGCAAGGTCTTCGTCGGTGATTCGCAGAACGCCACTGTCTCCGTGTTTGAGATGAAGCCTGGCAGGAGTCTGGAGCTGGACCATCGTGTTGTGAGTTCATCTGGAAGCTATGAAATTGGTTTCAGTGGCTTGAGACTGACGAAAAGAAAGGCTCTTGGTGCAGCCGCAGACAATATCAACGTAATCCCAACAACCGGCGATCTCGTCGTCGCAGGTTCGTAAATGTCTTTTCTTTTCAGCCATCACTTTCGTACTAACATTTGTGGCCAGTCTTTCCAACCCTCGAAAACCTTCCTCTCTACCTTGACAATACCGAGAAGCTCGGCAAGGAGCTTCTTGTCCCGGCTGCTGCGCTTCGATTACGCAAGTCGGATGAGTATGAGCCAGAGCTGCTCTATAAGGACAGCGGTGCAGCCATCAGTTTCATGACGGCGATGGCAGTCGATCCGTATAATTCGGTGGCGATTGGGGTTGGAGTCCTGCAGTATGGCGGATTCGCGGTATGTGGGCTTGGTGAGGAGACGATGAAGCCATTGCGGTAGGTTAAGATGATATGGCCTAGATGGTCGACGCTGCGCCACATCGTAGAGTCAATAGTCCCGTTCGTTCTATGGGTATCTTTCTCAACAAAACTCGTCATTGTATTGGCGCATCTTGCTTCATGTACTTCGCAGTACGTCTCGCTGGGGTATGTTGTGGCTACGACATGATTGGTAGCAACGTCCTACAGACTTCTAAAGGCGTCAGCGCGAGCCTCACATTGACAAAAATACATCTTGGCCTACCAGCCCTATATCGCTACCAGGATGACAGGCTTACTTGCAGTGTGCCCCATGGATTAGCAATACCACCCTGGCCATTCCAAAAGTCCTACGCCTCCCACCCCGCTCAAAATGCGAGTGCTGCCCGATCCTCGCTCAATCCCAGTCAAGATCGTGCATTGGAAGTGTGCCTGCAGATGTCTCAGCAACACTCAAGCATGTGCGAGAACGACCGGGACATCCAGGATCAACTCGATAGAGTGGTGTCTCGACCTGCACTTGGCGAGCAGAACTTGATCGCATTGCCGTCGTGCAGCCTCCCCAACCGGCGACGCAATCACAAGGACCACACAGCGGACGAGTGGGAGGCCCTGCGCCCTCGTTTTACGGAGCTGTACCTATTCGAGCGTCGGCGCTTGGCAGATGTGTCGCGTATTTTACGTGATGAGCGCGGCTTCCATGCAACCGATAAACAGTTCAAGGATCGTATTCGAAAATGGGGTCTAAGAAAGAACTTCAAGGACGAAGAAAAGCGAGAGGCGTTGGCTATGGGCGTGGAAACCCGAATTAACAAACTGACCGCGAGTCAAGGCGCTGCTATTCCCCGGCGCAGGTTGAAGCGATTCGCTCGAGACGCGAAGCTCTTATACGTGCGGCATATGGCGATGCTGCCAACTGAGCCCACACGCAGCTTCGATATAGTTCTAGAGCTGCCACGATCACTTTTTGAGACTGGGCCCATCAACAATGCACGCACCCTTTACGCCGCCTTCGCAGCTATTGATCGGCTAGCAAGCCAACGGACGCCCATCTTGGCTTTTGAAGTCCTAGGTGTCTCAGACACTATCGTCCGATATGGCTTGAGGCGCCTTGAACAGAAGTCCATCCACGGGTTGGCTGTTGAGATGATACAGCCGTCAGAGACACACGGTCTGGGGATTCGGTACTGCGGAGCCCTGAGCGCCCTTGTCTCGGCGAGCATGTATCCGGCTGAGGAAGAGACTCACATAGCGCTTTATCATATGATCAGCCTGAGCCTAGCCAAGGCATGTCAGTTCATCTACTGTCCAAAGGGTAATCCGACCGGCCAGGACGTGTATCAGACGCGCAGGACCGTCTATCGCCCAGCTCTTAATCCGTATGATCACCTTCCGATTCCCCCAGGGCAGAGTCCCGAGGTGCGTTGTGTGCACTACAGCGTCACAGCACAATTGGCGAAGGCCCTTTACCTTCGCGAACTGGCGCAAAGCTCACTCGCCGGTGGGATTCGAGTTTCGCCGAACCTTCCTGACGCTGAGGTGTTTTGCACACCGCACTTGGGCTGGGGCTTTTGCTTGCACATCAGTCCTCAGAAGGACTTCGTCTTGACGCTTCCGGAAAAGTTGAACGTGTCCATGCATATAATCAAGCGTGGTGGGCTGATAGCTGGAGCTATTCAGTTTCGCCCGGGATATGAGGGCGACTCAGTGTTCATGGAGGGACACTGGGAACAACAGGTGATGGTAATACAGAGGCTGTTGACGGTTATGGCAGGAAGCAAGCTCTCCAAAGCCTTATCTATGCCAGAGTATTCGTCAGGATCAGTACAGAATCCAGATCCGGGACCATTCTTGACTGATGGCGAAGCCGTGGAAATCGAGTTCATGGATGCATCACACAGAGCGGCTGTGCGAGCGGCGATGTCGCGTCCAGATGCGGCCCTCCCTGAGGCTGCGCTGCTTTCAAGGCCCATGACTGCTGCTGAATCCAAGACTGCATCGGGACGAGCCTTTAGCAGGCTTGTGGCGGATGGAACCTTGGTGGACAGGAACGAGCTGTGGAAGCGGGCAGCAAGGGCGGAGTTGTCCAGCAGTGCATGTCGTTGAACGGCGACAATCTGATGTGAATCGCAGATCGGAGTGCCAGAAAGGATATCGTGATGAAATATAGTTTATGATAACATGTGTCGATGTGATTGCCTGAATCTTGTCGCTGGCCTTGTACATTGGATTTCGTCGCTCCAAAACAGCGGCTACATGTTACGGACGACTCGATTACGCCTTGCAGATGACAAACTGTGAGATGACGAATTGTATATGAGACAAAGTCAGTTGCCTGCGTAGACTTAGCGGATGAGAATAGCCCTGAATGCTCGCTCTTCGTACCGAATGAGTGAAGTCTTCTCACTGCAGATCAATGCCAGATGATCATGTTATCCGCGCAAAAGAACCCCCGTTTGTAGCGTCACACGCCGCCCCCAAGACCGACAGGGACCAGGCACCGTGGACGGAGTTCGGCATAAGCTCCAGATCTCCAATAAACCACAGTGGATCACTCGCGCTCTATTCCACCGGGTGACCGAAACTTAGTTGCCTCTGCAAGCGCACCACTCTCGACTTTCACGGCGGCACGCAATTGGAGCGCAAAGCAAGGCGAGCAGGCTCCGCCGCCTAGGAGGGGACAAGCCAGTGGGAGAGCGGATTTGCGGCTTGTTTAACGTCATGGAATGCCTGGGTTGGAGGAGCTAGTCGCACGCACAGTCGCTGTGTGGTGGGGAGAGCGAGGACGAAGAGGTGTTGGGTGGGAGAGGCGGATGGCGATAGGCATGGAGGGGCAAGGTGGTTACATCACTGGGCGTGGGGAACTGCACTGTGATGGAGGTACCGGTCTTCGATGCACTTCTAAGTAGACGAAAGCTGCTGCACCTTGCGCTGGCCACAGGCGTTTTTTTTTTTCTGTATCGTGCGGTTATAAGTTGACCAGGGGCTGCTGCCTTGTCTCTTGTCTTCCTCGATTCTTCTCCTCTTTCCTCTCATACCTCCTCACTCCTTCTCACCATCCTTTACCAAGCCCTCTCACCACAGCACCCGATCACATCATCCACCATGGCCGAATCCAAGCAGACCACGTAAGTTCACTGCCCATTCACGCTCGCGATCAAATTGACCAACACTCCCAGCCGCACCTACACTCTCAACACCGGCGCAAAGATCCCCGCCGTCGGCCTCGGCACCTGGCAATCCGCCCCCAACGAGGTCACCTCCGCCGTCAAGGCCGCCCTCGAGAAGGGATACCGCCACATCGACACCGCTGCCGCCTACGGCAACGAGAAGGATGTTGGCGAAGGCATTAAGGCCTCGGGCGTGCCCCGAGACCAGATCTGGCTGACCACCAAGCTCGACAACCACTGCCACAAGCACGTTGAGCACAGTCTGAAGCAAAGCCTGGAGAACCTGGGCACGGATTACCTGGATTTGTACTTGATGCACTGGCCGGCTTCCGTGGATTGGGATGATAAGAAGAAGATCTATGATGATTGGACCTTTGTTGATACATGGAGGGAGATGCAGAAGCTGCTCGACACGGGCAAGGTGAAGAACATTGGTGTCTCCAACTTCACCCAGGCAAACCTCGAGAAGCTGCTGAACCACCCAGACACCAAGGTATGTTTTTTTCTTCAGCCCTATCAGCAAGTCTCAACACGTTCTAACAAACGCCTTAGGTCACCCCTGCAGTCAACCAGATCGAGCTTCACCCTTGCAACCCCTCCCCAAAGCTCGTTGAGTACAACACCTCCAAGGGCATCCACTCCACCGCCTACTCCTGCCTCGGCTCAACCGACTCCCCTCTCTACAAGAACAAGGAGCTCCTCGCCATCGCCGAGTCCAAGGGCAAGACACCCCAGCAGGTTCTTCTCCTCTGGAACCTCCAGCAGGGCCGTAGCGTTATTCCCAAGAGCGTGACTCCTTCGCGCATTGAGGCCAACTTCCAGCTCGATGGGTGGTCATTGACTGATGAGGAGGTTAGCCAGATTAGTGCGATTAAGGATCGGTTCAAGGTCTGCGACGGGACATTCCTCCCTGATGCGGCTCAGCCGATCTTTGATGGCAAGGATGAGTAATATGGGGAAAATAGTATTACTTACAGCGAGCGTTGATCTGCAATAGACTCGTCTTCGGATTTGAAATGACCAAAATGTCTTTGATATCGGCCATGTTCTATGCCATATATGTACTCGTCCGCCGCGTCGTAGCCCTCATATCACATCGGTCTCTATAACTTGATCTTATAACCCTCATCATCCTTCTCCTCCCTCAGCACATCCGCCACATGCCTCCTCAGTTCCGCCACAAAAGCTTCCGCCTCATCATCATCCAACTCCTCCCTCTGCCCCCTCCCAAACATCGTAAAACTCTCCCTAAACCTCCCACTCGCTCTGATCTCCGGCCGCGGGATGAGATGATAGTGCATATGTGCCACGACCTGCGCAGCCGCCGCCCCGTTATTCTGCAAGACGTTCCAGTCCTGCACGCCCGTTGCGCGCGCGAGCGCCGCGGAGAGGATGCGCACGTGGTAGCCTAGCGATCGCGCTTCGAGGGCTGATGCATCGGTGAGTTTGGGTCGGTGGGCACGCGGGCAGAGGAGGAGGTGGCCGCGGGAGAGGGGGAGGATGTCGAGGAAGGCGATGAGGTGCGGTGTTGAGAGGGCGATGAAGGAGGCGGGTGTGGTGAGGGTTGGGGAGATGGTTTGTGGTGGATGGAGAGGGTCGTAGGGTGCGTGGGCGGCGGAGATGACGCAGAAGGGACAGGAGTCGTCCACGGCGGGAGTTGGAGGCGCCGTATCGGTCATGATGTTGTTACATTGGGTTGAGGTTGGTGGTGATGAGCAGGAGGAAGATAGTCGAAGGTATAAGACGAAGCTGGTCGCGAGCCGAGGCAAGTCGGCGAGCAGCTACCCTGGACTACTGATAAACCAGATCAACATGGAAGATCTATTGACTTTTCGAAGACAAAGACAACTAAGGATCAGTTCAAAATGAATTCCGGAGAAAAGGCTGGTTTGTCAACCGAAGGTCTCTACATGCTTGAAATAATGATGGGGTCCTCTCATAGCCGAAATACTGCTGCCCACTCACATCATCCGACATGCAGCCCACACTCGGAGGACATGTTGCAAGACGTGACAAGGAGCATATTGATGCGTGGGCGCCCAGACAGAGCTCATTCGCCCCTTAGAGAAGAACATGCCCCAACGCATAATTATGGCACTGAGCTTAGTTATATCTAGATACTCGGTTGTTGATGCCCGTGACTCAGCACGCGGTTAATGGGCATTGCGACTCAACCAACTAGAACGGTTTCCTCTTTCGGTACCGTTTCTACCCCTTGTCACCGCCAAAATTCTGCCGCCGATTTCTCATCCATCCCTCCAACCTGCACCTGTCTTTGTCACGCCCTCACGTTCATACCACTTCCAACCCTTTACAGCTTCTCTCTTCCGCGCAAAACTCTTACGACCTCTCACACCGCAACTCTCCCTCCTTCACGAACACAAAACCAACCATGGAGCGCGAAGCCTACCAAGTCCCCACGGCCTCCGGCCCTCCCCGCGGCGCAACCAGCGACGCTCTCGACGGCCGCGCGACGATGGTCTACATCTGTGGCGACTGCGGATATCATGTGCAGATTCGCAAGGACTCGAACATTGCGTGCTCCGAGTGTGCTGGACGTGTGCTTTACAAGCAGCGGACGAAGCGGTACGTTTCTTGCCCATGGGCTGAGAGTGAACACTCACTGACGATGGTGCTGTAGAATGGTGCAGTTCGAGGCGAGGTAGAGAACACTGCGACGCATACGGAGGCGACGGACTAGAGTGGATGTGTGTTTGGAGTTAAGGATGCTTTTTTCACGAGGAGACTGGCTGGCTGGCGCATATCACAAATCCATTTCAAGAGACATGAGAAATCAAATCAAATCATCTTCATTTTCTGCATATCTCTGCGCCTTGGTATGTCTGACAATATGATGAACCTTTTACCACCCCTTTGAAATATGTCAACCGAAGTCGTGCCCTTGAACGCCTAACCAAATCTATAATACCATGCTGCTTGCTTCACCTTTGCTTGTGCAGGTACTTGGCGAAACTCGCGTCTGCCATGACTGAGTCATCCTGCTCACCCATCGCTGCCTGATACCGCGCTTGCAAGCCCTCCTTCTCCGTGTCACGGTAGTCGTCCTCACTATCAATATCATCATCGTCATTATCGCTCGGCACCTCAACATCCGAACCATCCTCCTTCGGATCAGCTACCACGGGTATGTCCCCAACCGACATCCCCTGCATCATCTTGTCTAGCTCCTTATCTCTTGACTTCTTGCGGTTCTCATCACGCTCTGCTCTCCGGCGTTCGAGCTCGGGGAGGTAGTCTTCGTTGAACTCCTTGCGCTTCTCCTCTACTGCCTCGAAGAACTCGTCGATGCCGGTGCCGAGACGGGAGCTGACGCCGACGACGCTGAGGTGGGCGTAGAATTCCTCAAGCATGAGTGACATGGAGTTGAGCAGGCTACCCATGTAGCCGCCGTTGCCGTTGCCGCTGTCGCCTTCAGTATTCGCTTCCTCGTCTCGGCGCAAAGCCGCCTGGAAGGCCTCGAAGTCCGTCATCCACTCCTTCGCGAAAGCTGCGTCTTGCACGTCGGTTTTGTTGAAGACGAGAATCATGGGAAGTTTGGTCTTATAGAGAATCGAGCAGGCGTAGAGCATGTTGGACATGAATGTAGAAGTTGACGATGTGCGTGGTGTGTCGATGATGTAGGCGATGATGGTCGGGAACGACGAAGCGAGAGACTCAAGAAGAATCGTTCCTGAGGCGGACCAAACAAAGACTTCGATCTGACCTGGTGTGTCGACAAGGATGTGCTCGATAGGTTTGCGATCGGGCTTCTCTGGGTCGGGCTTCGCACGCTTCTCGAGGAGGTTGACGATCTGATCAACCTTTGTCGCGAAGAGGTTAAGAGACGTCAAGATACCACCGTTGGGACCGAGGTTGTACTGCTTCATGACCTCCTCGTAATTTACCGAGTCGCGGATGTCGATGTTGGCCTCGAAAGGGGTGTTGAGGACGGCCGGGTCGAGGTTGATGACGTATGGAGGGTTCTGCTTTGCGTGAAGATGAGCGTTGATGCGGCGCATGAAGGTCGTCTTGCCGGAGCCTGCGAGAAGAAGTGTTCAGATCAAGTGAGGTAGGAAACTTAGGAAGCTGTATCGGAGCTTACCAGCCATGCCAACACAGACGATGGCAGGCGGCGGCGACGAGGTTGCGGCCGTCGACGCTGCTGCGTCCTCTGCTGCCGAAGATGCCATCGTGAAGATGCCCTCTGAATAGACAACCCTTGTTGCAATGCGGCTCGTGAATGTCTCGAGATTTGGGCGTTTCGGCAGTCGTTGCGCTTCCGGACCGTGGAAGTGTGAAGAATGACGAAACAGTCGGAGAAAAAGTTCTGGAGGGTCGTGGAATGAATGCCCCGCGCGGGGCGCTTGTCACTGGCTTCGGTGGGTTCACGCGATGCTAAAGGCTCTTAGTTCACCAGCCGTAAGACACGACCGTTGGCATTCAGGCCTTCGTCTAAGCGCATTAATACGACTGCATTCTGACGAGACGACCGAGTAGATGCCGCATATCCGATGACATCCAGAGTCACCGAGTGAGAAATGAAAAAGTCACCACCTGACCTAGATTGCTACGCTCAAGTCTGATCCTACTCAGATACAGTTATTCTTCCCAACAATCCTCCTAAGCAAGTCCTGACATTGTCAAAATCGCTTGCAAAATGCCCAAAGAACCTTTCAGATCAATCCTCATCCTTTACACAATTAGCCGTCCGTTCCGTTGCTCCGGAACTCAGCACACAGCTGGGCATATGAATGTGTCAACTCCAGCACCGGCTGCGGCAGATTCGTTGCCTGGATGATGCTCCGGATCTTGACCGCGCCCTCCTCCTCGATAAGCGCCCGGACGGTCTGCAGTAGCTCCGGGCTGAACTTGCTGTACCACCGGTATTGCCATGTCACGAGGCGGATCACTGAGGCGACTGTTTCTCGCGTGGCCTTCGTAGTCTTGTACACGCGCAGGATGCCAGCCAGGGCCTTCGGGCTGAAACGCAAGGAGAGACAGGCGCGATATGCCTCAACTGCCTCATCAAAGTGTTGCAGGCGCTCAGCAAGGGCACCAAGGATTTCCCACTCCTCAGCAGACTTGCGGTACTGGACCTGTTGTGCGCGGTGTTGCGCCATCTGGGTGCGCCAGATTGTGTACACGCGAAGATCCTCGTAAAGAACCATGAAAAGGCTGTCGAGCCAGCGCTCACACAGGCGCTTCGTGTTGAGCTTGCTTAGGGTTTCATCGTTCGTGATTGTCTGTATAGTACGTCAGAAGGCATTTGCCAATTTTAGATGTTTGACTTACGTTATCGGTTTCCGCCTTAACCTCTTGAGGATCAATAGTGTTTGACGGCTTCTCGACTGCATCCTCGGCACCATTGGGTGAGAGGGTGTCTGCATGCTTCTCTGCGCCGACATTGTCGGCGTCCTCGTCTGCTGTAGACTGATCATCGCCGTTGGTGGCTGGATCAGGGGTGCCGCGCAGTCCATCGATGCTCGGGTTGCGTCTTGAACCAGAGGTCATGGCGCTGTCCTGTTTCTCTGTACGGTACTCGTCCTCCATCACGAACACAAGACTCCGGATCTTGAGCAGCTGATCCCATCCTATGTGTGCAGTCATCTTAGTCAAGATGTCATAAGCCTCCTTGAATGTACCCCGGTAGGTAGCAGCACGCAGACCCAACAGACTTGGGTCCACCTGCTCGGAGTAACGACCTTCCGGTTCGCTGTCAATGTCATCTAGCCTGGTCTCGTTCATGATGGGCATGAAGACATCCTTCGGCTCAGGCATCAGTGGTGCATCCTTGTCCTGGTAAGTGAACATTGGACATGAGTTCAGGATAGTCAGGGCGTTCTCCCAATCCTCCATAGCCACGTAGACCTGAGCCAGTCGAGCCCAGGTGCCGAATTCGCTCGGCGCGGCGACAGTAGCGCGGTCAGCGCAGCCGAGAGCCATCTGCAGTATTGAGTGTTTCTGTTCAGCAGTAGTTGCTTTTTGCGCCTTATGGATGAGATACTCGGCTTGAACATCGAGCATCATGTAGTCCATAGGGGTGTCCATGAGGGACTGATGAAGTGTTCTGATTCCAGCAACTTCTTCGTGTCCCATAAACTGCACCTTTGCAAGGAGAGAAGAGACCTCAATACTCTGCGTGCGCAGCTTCTCAAAGAGATTGATGCCGGAGGCATGGCGGCCAGTGGTTTCCACATACTTGAGAAGACCAGCTGTGAGGTGGTTGTTGACGTTGGTCGGAACCTGAACGGTCGAATCTGATCCAAGAACCCAACCTGGGAGATTGTTAGGTATAGTTTTGTGGCATATTTCTCCAGCAGAGCCTTACCTCTAAAGAACAGCTTCTCAGCAGCGTTCAAGAAGCGATGCTCAGCCTCAGTGTTTGTTACGGGGTTGAACCGTCGCACACCCATAATCTTGCGAATGGTCTCGCCGCTTCCATCGTCTGCGTATGAGTACGCTCGGAGAACCGTGCAAAGATGTGTCTCCAACCACAGGTCGTCGGAAGCTTTGCGCTTCTCGCCACGTTCGTCGACACAGTAGCTTTCGACCGTACCGGGGATGGTAACGTGGATGCGCATGTCGAGTCTGGAGAAGGCATTGTAGCAGCTGCAGTAAGTCAGCCGAAATTCAGCTCCAGTCGACTATCCGTCAAGCCTGAGCATACCAGTAAACGCCCTCGGCGACTCTTGTTGTTGCATTGGGCCCCTGTTCCTGATGTGTCAAGGTGTTTATGTACGCTGCTAAGCTGGCAGAAGAAGAACCGTCGATGCCGGTCACATGGTGGTAGACACCGATCTGCAAGCGTCAGCTGAAGCATCAAATATGTGAGAAAATAGACTGCTGACCTTCTTGACTGGATTGCGAACACCTTGCCTCAGGAGGTGAACCAGATCAGGCGGGCCAAGCTCTCGCAAAGTCGGGAGGGCTTCGGTGCGGGCATCGATGGATTCGCCGAGAACCTCTTCGGTGATTCTAGCAGACGTTTTAACAAGGGAGACCTTGACGGATCATTCAATGAGCAATGTCTTACTCTGGCACCGCAGGCTGGACCATTGCGAGGGTTGGTGGCGAGCGCGAGCTCGACTAGGGAGGTGGTAGATTGCGATAGGTTTGGAGGATGTCACAGTCGTCGCAGAACGGTCGTCATTGGGCGGGTCTCAGGATGCAATCGGTCGGGTCTGGAGAGTGAGGTCGCAATATATAGGCTCTGGGTGTCGTGGAATGGTGGGCGGCTATTCCAGGACCGTCGTCTTTGTCTTTGTCTGGGAATGGCGAAGGGATGGATGAAGACGAAGCTTTGGCCGCGATGACACTGTAGCTCGAGGCTGGTGGTGGCACAGGCACCAGGGGGAGGCCTGTTCATGCGCCACATTAGAGGTGCAGACGCCACACTCTTTGTTCTCGCTGCGATGGACGATGACAGCTGGAGGAACAGAGGTTTGGTTGAGCGTAGCTAAGATAGTGATTAATGGTAGCTGTCGCATCCTAAGATTTGCTATGTAAGATATGAAGCATTGGCAGACCGCATCTTCTGCCTTCTTCATGGTATGTGGTTTTTCGCCTAGTGCGTGCTGCAAACTGTGGCGCATGCTCTCTGAGCTAACAAAGTGGCCCGCGTCTCCCAGCGACACCGTGACGCGACTCGAATTGGGGCATCGATTTCATCGTTGTCAATTTGCCCAGGCTCAGTCGCATAATGAAACCGGGCGCACGCTGCGCTCAGGAACATCCATGAGTCAGCGCAAAGACATATACAATTCTCGCAGAGATGGTCAGAACCTGCCCCAAGCTTTGACGATGCTCTCAGCAGCTACTGACAGCTTCTAGCCGGCCTTCGTAGCCATCAACCTCGAGCCCGAGGAGAACGTTGATGACCAGATCGACACCACGAAAGAGCTACATGTTGGTCGCACTCATTTCATGAGCTGGCATGTGTAGCGACTAATTACTTCATCAGGTTGACGAAGCCCTCAAACGATTTCAACATGCCCTGAGACTCCACGCCCAAGGGCCACGATCCCGAGAGGCTGCCGAGAAAGCTTACGACGAACTCTTCGAATCCGAAGTCTTCAAGTACCGAGAAGCAAGAACCGACTACGAACGTGCAGAAAGACAGATTAATGGAGAGGTCGACTCCGTCGCCCTAGAAGCTTTCTCTGGCGGACTCGATGTTGCGGCAGGCGGTGCAGACGGCGTTGCCGCCAACCTAGCTCTTGCACTTTATCTGTCATGGAAGAATCGCGGGCAGTTCTTCCTTGATAAGCTGAAGGATGTTATAACGAGCGATCCAGAGTACAAAGCGCACCACAAGCGGCTCCCACGAGATGACAATGCGAAGAAGATCCTCGATAACTGGACAGCAGCATTGGACCAAGATCCGTCAGATCCCGAAGTTTGGCGTAAATTGGGCCGCTTCGCAGCGTCTCTGAGAAGCGCACGAATCAAAAGATATTGTCTCGAAGCCGCAGTGGAACTGGATGATGACCCGGCGGTAGTCGACATTGATCCGCCATCGCTTGCCGAGGGCCTCGCGGGCCAACAATTGAAGGACCAGCTGGAAGTCCTCGGAGATGAGGTTGCCTTGTCACACCCATCAGTGCGGCCATGGGTGACCAAAGAGATGTCGCTTCTGATGCGCCGCTTCCTAGACCCTATCCCCTTCCTGCCAGACCCAACGAGAATGCTCACACCTCCGCCGTCAAGCCTTGGGGAAGAGAGCGAGAAGGCTGATGATCAGGAAGTCTCAAGCAAATCAGTACCCGAGATTCGCTCTTGGGCGGACCTTGGGCTGGAGCTGATGAACTCCTTGGACCATACCGACCGGGCTTTCGCTGTTTGCGACGCCATCAAGCCAGAAACGGATGTTGTCACAGAAACCTCTACTGCTGCGAAAGTACAAGAGCCCTCAGAAGACACGAGGATGACTGGAGAGACAACGGAGTCAGCTGTTCCTGCGGATACGTCAAAAACCACTGCCTCCGCTGCCAAAGCAGAAAATGGAGCAAAAACACCAGCAATTTTGACAAGAAAACGATCTCAGTCTGTGGCCGGTTTGGCAGATGGTGGTGATGAGGACAACGGTATCGAGAAGCGCAGCAAACGAGTTCGACGTCGAGACACAGCTCATGCTGAGGAGGTGACTGACCCAAGCAAAGTTATTGCAGACCAACTACAACCCTACCAAGAGGCCGATCAGAACCTGTTCAGAATGACGAAGAACCTGCTTGAGAACATTGGAGTCGAAGACACGGACACCCTTGGTCGGCTTCAAGAAATCCTGGACCTGTCAGCGGTTGAGGATCGAACATCGAAACTGACGCAGCTTGCAGCGCAAGACATGCGGACCGTCATCTTGAAGTTTGACCCAGACACGGCCAGCGCGCTTATCAATAAGATTGAACAGCCAACGCTTGGATTGTCGTCATTTCTGGAGCATGCTAAGTCAAGCAGCGACGAGAAGAGCAACACATCAATCTTCGATGATGGTCGGGGTCTGCAGGCCTTTGCTGACAAGATCAACGGGTGCCGATCCTGGATGACAAGCGCCGACATTGCTTTCGAATGGGTCAAAACAGTGAGTGCTAGCTACGCAAACGACAAATGGTCCGACAAAGTCAAGATCTCTGTTGTACAGATGCTCAATCGGCTGGACGCAACGTTGTACGAGCGCATATCAGCACATCTGGAAGATCATTCAGACTCCACTGAGCGGCTTGCAGAGGTGGAGCATATGGTCCCAATGATGTTCGAGCTCTACGTGGACATCTACGAACGCATCACCAACCCAAGCAGTGTGGTAGACTATGCCACGCGAGTCGAGACCAAGCACCGGCTTGCAAGATGGCTTGACATCAACTCTGCATATCTTCGCCTTCTGGACCGGCCCGAAAGCGACCCGATATGTATCCGATTCATGTGGGCCTCGATTCTGGCCTCGTCGCTCTCTGACAAACCAGTCCGCGAGCACATCCTCCTTATGTGGACATCTCTTCGTGATCTGATGGCTGACGAGGAGGTCGAAGCCATAACCCTGCCAAACAATGTGGTAATGCCCAAGATTTCTGCTGCTGCTGCGGATCGCGAGATCTCTAAATTAACAACCATGGACTTCTTCCTTGGCCTCTTCCAAGAGGAGATGCAGGATCCAGTCCATGTGATTGATACTTTGGAGCCGGTTCTGAACCCAACCTCGGTGTGGGTGGCTAAGACACCTGGGAACTCTCCAGGGAGTCCAGAACAGGAAGAGGAGGAAGCCAATAAGGAGCATGCTATCTCCGAGTGCGCTCCTCAGGGGCTTCGGGATCTTTGGAAGTTCCTGGAGAACAGCGGAACCGAATTACGCCTATTCCTGTGGTCAAAACTCGGCGATGCCTATGCTGCAATTGGCTACAAAACGAAGCAATTGTCTTGCAATCTGAGGAGCATCGAGATGGTGGCTACAGATTTGAATGGAGACGTCTACCACAATACTCCCGAGGACTCCCGCAAGCTGCTCTTCATTAGGATGTTGAAATCGCTTGAGGACCTCTTGATGTGGTCTTTGTCAACGGCTCTGAACGACAAGACAGCCTTTGACATCATTGATGAAGACCACATCAAGTCCAGCGCAAGTGCTGTCGCCAAGGTGAACGCGCTGTTGCACGTTGTCTCACTCTGCGAAGATGAGGTCAAGGTTGGACTAGCGTCACTGCCAGTGTCAGGGAGCAATTCAACGTTCCAGCAATTCATGGGGAAGCTGCGAGACATGCAAATCCGCGCATGGTGTCTCCAGTACACGCTGCTGAAGGCCGCAGTGCCACAGCAGGAGTCCATAATTGCTCCCCAGAAGGAGCTCGCCGACTTCCTGGCGTCTGTGCATCATGTTGTTGGCCTGCGAAAGTTCTGTAAGGCGTCGAACAAAGTCTTCTTGAAACTGATGCGTCTGGAGATTCTCAAATTCGACCAGGTCGAGAACTGGGAGGACTACCTCGACCAGGTTCTCTACGATCTGTATGGCTTGAAGCTGGGCATGGGTCTCATCGAGGTGCAGGAACACGACTGCCCAACAGAGACCCTAGACAAGAGGCAGACTATGCAATTGGCTGGAAAGGTCACCACCTTGGCCAAGCGATTGCCAATGAAGGACTTGCTCAAGTCAGAGCTCAAGAACACGATCGAACATATGCAGCAGACAGTTGGCCAAACCAAGTCTACAGCGCAAATGATTCACAACTTGCGCAACTACAACGAATACACCAAGAGGCCCATCAACCCTCTGACGCTGTACCGTGCCCTTGAGGGCGAGGTCCTGCTCGACAGCGTGACGGTCAATACTCCAGAGACTGCGCTGGCGAATCATGGCTGGTTCTTCCTACTTGGAATGATCGCTTTGACGCGCTTTGCAGGGGTTGACCTCAATCGACGCCAGACTCCTGGTGCTACTGACGATCTGCGCATTGGGGCGACTTTTCTCCGGCTCCAGCTGCAGTTCACACCAGAACGCTGGGATGCCTGGTTCCGACTTGCGGAGTGTTTCGATTATGAACTGGACGAAGCAGTCCTGTGGACGGCGGACAAGATCAACAAAGATCGCGAGGATCTGATCAAGTTCCAGCGTAGTGCGATTCACTGTTACACGCTGGCATTATCGCATTCGCGAGACAAAGATATCGATACACACGATGGCGATCCGCTCCATGATCTGTATTACAAGTTTGGTATGAGATTGTACTCGTCGAGTCGAGAGCCTTTCAAGATGGATCCGTTTCAGCATCCGGACCAGGCCCGGTTTGGAATCGACATGTCGCTGTCAGGAACATTCAAGCGCCCCATTCATGAGCAAATGACTACTTACAAAGTATGGAAGTTTGCTGCAAGACTCTTCAGGATGGCGATGAAGCGAAACCCAACCAGCTGGAAGTAAGTTGCTCGATGAAGGAGGCTTTGCAGTGGCTGACAAACTTACAGAAACCCCTACATGCTCGCCAAGTGCTACTGGAAAATGCATCAGACTTCAGTGAATGACCTCGATGCCAAAGACCAGCGCACGCTCGTCTCAGCGCAGAAGGTCATTGATATTCTGCAGACGGCTGTAGAGACTGCACATCGTGCCCGGAGATCGCGAAGCAGCGACCCAATAATGGAGCCACATTACAAGATTGCGTCTGTATTGCACAAGATGGTTATGCGGAAAGACATCACAGGCTCAGAAGCAGGAGCGATACTTTCCAAGCAGCCCCTCGGTGTCAAGGCTACTGACGAAGAGCTCACGAAGCTCAATGAACCTGATGGGTGGGAAGAATACATTGTCCAAAACTTTTCCAAACTACGGGAGAAGGATAAGTCTAACTGGCAACATCGTATCATTGCGCGGCACGCCACGACGCTCTTCAAGAGTGAAGGTGAAGACAGATTGCAGGGCGCAAAGACGGCATTTGGAATATTGCGGGAGAGCATGTTCACGAAGACGATGGTGATGAACGTCTGGAAGTGTGACGCCGAACGCCCCGGTAGACACCACGTCTACACGAGTCAGTACACCCTGTTCATGACGAAGCTCCTCGAGATCATGGACGACAGGGTGAACCTCGAGGCTCTGCTTCGACGCTTGCGGAAGAAGGGAGCCGACTTTTACCACTTTACTGATCTGTGGGAGCAATGCTGTAACACGTATATCAAGCTCCTTCGTGCTCATCACAATATTCCGAGCAACGACGAAGTGTTCAAGTCGATGTCGCACGAGGAGTTTGAGATTCTGTCTGATAGAATTGCAGACTGGGCCGCTACCGAGGGACCGCACACCGCTGCGTTTGCTTGCTTGAAGGAAGCCATTGAGCTGAAGAAGCTAAATGGTGGTCTCATGAAGTCACAGGCATTCGATGATTTTACCAATGACTGTTACTCCAAGCTGTTTGCGGAGATCGCCAATACTTTGCCAGGCCAAGCACCTGCCAAGATCATCGAAGACAGGAACGCCGCAAAGGAATTGGCCGCGAAGCTCGAAGCAGACGCAGCTTCCCAGGCTGAGACAGCCAAGGAGAATAAACCCGTCACTTCGCTAAATAGCCTCTTGAACCCTCCAAATGGGGACGAAAGTGTGCCAGGCTCCGCCACGCCAATGGAGGTCGACAAGCCCGAAGCAGCACCCCGAGCAAGACGCGTACCTGGTGTCCGCCGGCCCGATATCCTGCGCAAAGCAGAGCTTGCCGTGTCAAAGTCCATGGAACCTCCGAAGTCGGCCACCACAAAGAGCAGAGTCGGCAGTGTATCCAGCAAACGAGGCAGTCAGACTCCTGCCGCACGAGCAAGTGACGGCGACAGTGATGACGATGGGCCTGATGGGCAGATCAGGCGGGAGGCTGCAGAGGAGCGTGATGTTGAGATGAGAGAAGCGGAAGAGGAAGACGGCGAAGAGAAGGACGAGGAGGAGGAGGAAGACGAGGAGGTCGAGGAGGCTGAGGAAGAGCACCGCATCCTTGAAGGATCGCCTGATGAAAGCGATCTGTCCGACGTCCCAGATTCAGACGGGGAACAGCATCTCGACTCTATGTTCCCCGAGCTTCTTGGGGAGGAGAGTGGAGAGGAGGCAGATAGCGAGGGTGAGGAGGCCGAGGAGGGACATGATGAAGAGGATACCGTGGAGCTTGGTGACGAGGCGGAGGAAGAGGAAGAGGATGATGAAGGTGAGCATGATGAGGCGGAAGAAGATGATGAGGAAGAGGCCGATGAGGTAGAGGTCCAGGTGCACACTGGGATGGAGGAAGACGAAACCATGGTTGAAGATGGTGATGAGACCATGGCGGATTGAGCGATGTACAATATGGCGTCAAGGGTTTGGTCGGCGTTCGAGGTCGGGTTAGAGCTGCAAATGTATAGTTGGCTTGCCGCGAGCAAACGCTTTTGAGTATCGCCGAATCCACCATTGCGAAGCGGGAAGAGGTGTGATCAAGCGAAACGAAAAGCCGAAAGATTTGAATCAAACGTGACAAGCGCCGCCCGATTCACCGGCGCGTAGCATTGAATCAAGCCGCGCCAGCTTCTTCCTCAAAATGCACTTCTCCCGCCCGTGAATTTCCTATTTCCCAACTGTCTTCACTGTTTTGAAGATGAAGCTGGTATCTGTTCTCGCCCTCTGCGGGCTCGCCGTTGGGCACATGGAGATGACGAACCCGCCGCCCTTTCGCTCTCGAAGCAATCCGTTCACCACCGAGATCGACTACGACATGACCAATCCGCTCAACCATGCCGGCTCAAACTTTCCCTGCAAAGGGTACCATAACCTATTCGATACACCTCAAGGCGCATCTGTCGCGACCTGGCAACCTGGCGAGACGCATACGCTCAGCCTCTCCGGCTCGGCTCTCCACGGCGGCGGCAGCTGTCAAGCCTCAATCTCTTACGACCGCGGCCAGAATTTTATCGTTCTGAAAAGTTGGATTGGGAATTGTCCCCTTCACTCAGACTGGACTTTTACAGTGCCATGGGACGCGCCCGCCGGAGAGGTAATCTTTGCCTGGTCTTGGTACAACATGATGGGCAACCGAGAGTTGTACATGAACTGTGCTCATGTGACGATTGGAGGCGGGAATGGAGCGCCATTGGGAGGGAGGCCGAACATGTTTGTTGCGAATGTTGGGAATGGGTGCTCGACTGCTGAAGGGTTTGATGTAGCCTTTCCTAATCCTGGCCCTGATGTCGAGAACACCTCGGGGAAGAGTGCACCGCCATTGGGAACATGCTGAAGCTGGCAGTAAGGATCAAATCGTAGCTCAGGTCGAGTAGTCATAATGACATCTTGAGAATTTGAGAGATGACATATGGCCATTGTAACTGGGTCTCCGACTTGAGACGTGTCTTCATCCTTTCACCGAGCAATATAAGAAAGCAAGTTGCTAACTACAATAGCAACTAAAATAGCAACTAAAATAGTGACTAAAATAGCAAGTAAGATAGTAAGTAAGATAACTAAAATAGCAACTAGAATAATAACTAAAATACTCACTAAAATAGCAACTGAAATAACAACTAAAATAACAACTAAAATAGCAACTAGAATAATAACTAAAATACTCACTAAAATAGCAACTGAAATAACAACTAAAATAACAACTAAAATAACAACTAAAATAACAACTAAAATAACAACTAAAATAGCAAGCACGATAACAAGTAGAATAGTAGATGAAATAATAGGACTAGTACCCCCGGATCGTGATAAACGAAGAGCGCGTCCACGGCCCTGGCATGATCCGAGTCCACGAAGTTGGACTCTGAGTTGATAGGGATCAAGGGGGTAGCTGTTGCGGCACGCAATACGACATAGTTTCTTCGCCGATCCCAGCGCACAGTCAATTCCCCCTTCGGACTAGTTCAGGCGCAGGGTTCTGCACAGGAAGCGCATCGTGACATTCCTTCAAGAAGAACGCGAGGGCAACAGTAGGCAAGCTGTGTCTAACAAGCTCTACTACTGTCTCCTCATCGCTTCCATCTTGTTGCATTGCCTCACCAGAAACTGGTTCCCTGAGGAACTTGTGAACGAGCTGGATCTTGGCATAATCCATAACCATGTATGAATGTGTGGATTGAAGTTCGCTGGCAAGGGCACATGCATCGTCTTCCTCAAATGCCTTTGTCCAGTTGAAGAACGACATTATTGGAGAATCGCTTGTCAAAGGACCGAAAGAAGCGTCACCGGCGAGACTCCGAGTCAGATCGAGCAGTGCTTGGCAGTCTTTGTCTCTTTTCGATTGTAGACAGATTTCGGCTCGAAGGGAGACTTCATTGACCTTTGTCTCCAGCGCAGTAGTCTGTAAAGGATAGTTAACTTCAATTCGTACTAGACATAAAGTAGTGCTGACCTCGAGAGGGTTGTTTGTCAAAACACCCTTGATGGCCTCAGTGACCGGTACCTCCACAGCTTGCACTGGGTTCTCAAGCTGGGCAACGTCTGCTGCTTTAGTACAGATTGCAGTCAAAATTCCATGCTTGATTGCCTTCTTGGTGGCCCCATCATTGATGAGATCCAGGCATTCAGGGTAGAAGAATACTACCGAAAGGGGAACAGACCGTAGACAGAAGTGTCCGTTCTGAAGCCTACGAAGTGCGTAGAGCTTCTTCGTGCGGGGTATATACATCAAGTAGCAGTACATTGCCTGAGCGATCTTAGAAGCGACTGCCCCTCCTGTATGCGAAATACTGTAGGGCACTTCCTTCTCTCAAGAGCAGGTTGCACTCACTACTCAGATATCACTACGGCTAGTTGCGCCTAAGAAAAGATACAAGTCCTACTGTATTATTGTAATTTCCCTAATAGTCACCCTCGACAATTCGTGCCTTGCAAATCCGTTTTTAGCGCAAAGCCTGAGCTGCCGCTGCTTTGACCTGAGCACATAGGTGAGCCAAAATGATCAAAGCCTGAGCTGAGTGCTTGGCATTATTTCAGGCCCCTGCCTAGGCTCCTTGCACAGTTGCTAACACGGTGCACAATACTATGTGCCAGGCTGCTGGGGATGCAGCCCCGTTCCCAGCCCCAGGCACACGCCCTGGGTCGCTGTGGGGAAAGTTCCTTCGAATTTTAGATGCGGCTTTAAGAGGTTCTATAATCCAACTTTGATCCAAGTCCTTCGGATCATCATCCTGCGAAGTGAACCAGGCAAGCTCAAATCCCATGACATTCGGATTCTTAGGGAACTTGAATGAAGACACTGTGTCGTAGTCTGCGTTTCCAATATAGAAAGCATCCGCCTCTGAAACAATAACCCGATGGCCCTTGTTAAGCATCTTCGAGGTAGTGCCCGTGTGCCAGGTTTGAATGATCCAGTCTTTGTCAAGTTGGATATTCTTCTCCGGATCTGTCAGGGGGTCGTCCCATATGATGACTGATTTGGTTGGTTCCAGAGTCTTGAGCCAATTGAGAAAGTTGTTGAATAGTTTGTTGTCGTCTGTGGTGTTCCACATATATGCAACTTCGTCGCCGCCAAAGTGGTGCATGGAAGATCCGAAATACCTGTCAACCGTGGAGACCAAGCCTCGTATATTATCGTATACTTGCTGATTATTCTCCCTGATGTCTAGTTGGGCATCCGGATTTTTCAAGTCAGTTTTGCCAACAACCAAATCCTTGTCCCAATAACCCCTTGTAGAATACCGTCAGAATATGTCGGGAAATTCTAAAGGGATGTAACGTACCAGATATCACTATGACCAGGCATGTCTGTCTCTGGATACACAAGAATGCCCAGGTTCTTCGCATAAGATACCACGTTCTTAATATCACTGGGTGTGTAGTATGTGTGAGTATCGCTGAACTTGATGCTTGCGTTAGTCAGACCGCCATCAGCAGGCCACAACAACGGGAAGCTCTCTGCATCGTATATATGCCAATGGAAGACGTTGAAGTTGTATTGGTGGAGCAAGGTTAGCAGGTGAAGGATGGCCTTAACAGGGAAAAACTTTCTGCCTGTGTCCAGCAGGAAGCCACGGTGGGGATATAAATCTGAAGCCATGGTTGGGATTCTAAAGAAGAAGGATGACTGGTTAGAATGGTATTTAATAGAGAGGATTCCAATTAATTACATACAAAAAAAAAGAGATGCCTGAGTGGAACTTTAGTTTGGAGTGGCTTCCTTGCTTATGCAGTCGAAATCCTACGAAGCCTTATGATAGGTCAAACTCCAATAGTCATCTAAGGCCGAGAACATGCTCAGCCTCCTTCCGCTTTTCCTTTTTCAGCTTCATCTTTCAGCCCATCTCCAGCATTACATCCTAGTACAACGGATTAGTATAGCCACTGCGTGTATTAAGTCGCCTATAGGGAAACCTACTGATTCTAGAGACTAATCATATGGTTATTTGATTGTAAGGTTTTATTATCGACCTGCTTATAGCGATAAAATGATTAATGCCTTTAGTGCATTAGCTAAAGCCTTTCTCTCGTCTTTGCAAAAGAAGTCTTGCGCGCTCTTCTTTCTAGACATTATTACTAGGCTATCTACGAGTTGTATGAGGATGTAGGAATTAAGTAGTAGTAAGTGACCTGGTCGCAGAGATTTACGAAGAATGAGAGAAAAGGAGTTGGGTAAGATCAGTCGAATAGGTAG
Organism: Sarocladium kiliense; assembly: GCA_030734395.1. Classification (NCBI taxonomy): domain Eukaryota; kingdom Fungi; phylum Ascomycota; class Sordariomycetes; order Hypocreales; family Sarocladiaceae; genus Sarocladium; species Sarocladium kiliense. The sequence goes on along the minus strand of JAUZTG010000017.1, from coordinate 375,953 downwards.
GAAGTAGGATGAGATCAAGGACGGGCGACCGCAGCATGTCGAGAACACCTTGGGGAAGAGTGCACCACCATTGGGAACATGCTGAATGTCGTTGAGTCACGAAAGCAGGAATAATAGCTATTAGTGAGTAATAAAAACGTCTTCAGAGGCTGAGAGTTTGCATGATACTCTGTTCTTATGGAAGCTAAGCATTTAAGATTAGTTGTTCTTTTGAGCTACAAAATAGAGCTACTTTGTTACCTACTGTATGGATTTATGTCACGACTTATGTTATAAGCACAAGGCAAGTATAGCGGGATATTTTCAATCTATGCAGCATGCATGCGCTGTCCAGGCGTGGCGAGTAAGGGGGCTGGTGTAAGTGCTGAGCAGCCGTCAACAGTTGCAAGAATACAACACCTGCACATGTACGAAGCTTGATTCATGGGATCCACCCTCATGGAACAATGTTCGAAACCATGATCAAGATCTTCTTTTCTCTTTTCTTTTTTCCCCCTTCCTCTTCTTTCAACTCAAGCATCGTCCAGATCGTGAAGTGTGCGCTCGCATCTCTTCCTGCCTCGATTCTGCTTACCTCGTCGTCACGACAGTTTCGTCTGTCGTTCTTTTCTACAATCTTTCATCTCTCCGTCTCTCTTTTGGGACGCGCCAGCTCCTCATCGCGAGGGTTGGCATCATTCTGGTGGTTGAGTGGTTCGGGTCTCGTTGCATTGCGGCAACAACTCTCCCAAGACACCTGTCGGCTCCTCATTGCGAGGGTTGGCATTTCTTTTGTTGTTTTTCAACAAAGTTCGTCGAAGGGAGTTTGTTGAAGCACCTGCACAGGGCCATTTCGTCTTGTTCGAAGTCATGTCGGCTTCGCAATCGGACATGCCCGCGGCGAAGGATACCGCGCCACCGGGCGACGCAGGGGCACGAGGTCCGCCATCTGGAGTGCCGGCGCAAGGGGCGACAGTAGTGCTGCCCGTTCGTCCTGCAGCGGACGATCCAGAGGCGCCGCCCGCAAAGAGACAGGCTCGGGGGAAAGGGAAGTCGAAGGGGAAGGGGAAGCAACGGGCTGAGCCAGCCAAGGATAAGGCGGCCAGGGACGAACAAGAGAAAGATGAGCAGCCTCAGCCGCGCGAAAAGTCTCTGTCGACACGCGACAAGTTCGTTCGGTTCCCGTGCGCCTTGCTGTATCCAGGCGACGACTCTAAAGTCCTGGCAGCAAGCGCGAAGCTTGGTCAGCCTGATCTCATTGGATGTGAGCTGATCTTTGTTGGGAACGACATGAGCAACCCTCATATTGAGCTGCGGCTACTATTTCCTCGGGGAAAAGATCAGACCAGCAATGAGGCCAGTGGGTTTGGAGTCGTGTACTCCTGGAACGCGGCGGCACAGGATGTCCAACTATCGGACTCGCATTGCATCTGTCTCGAGCTGAGTCGGGCAGAGGGATCCGTGGACATCGGCATCATGGATGTCACGGACACTGTCAAGACAGGCTTTCCTAGCTTGGCAGGTTCGTTCAAGGCTTGGACGATGGTTCAGCTCACGCTGCTGAATGAAGACTCCGGAGCGATCAAGGGCTATGGACTGCCCTTCAAGAACGCCGACAGTCCATTGCTCGATGGCTGGGTGGCAGAGAACATGGCTCTGCCGAATGGGATGACTGTGCTGGAGCTTCTCAGTCATCGAGAATTCATGCTGTTGGTTCCCCAGGATATCAACCGTGTCAGGAATGACCTGAATCCTGAGAGGCTTCCTCAGCCCCTGGAGTATCCGTATGGACACTCATTCACCTGGAAGAGCCAGCAGGAGCTTGAAAGTATCCAAGCTCTGATCCGAGGCAACAGAGGCAAGGAGTTCGTACCTCGCTTCTCCTTCGGCAGCATCACCGAGCACTTGATGTGTGTCGCTCAATCCTGTCTCCAGGATGTCATGTGGCAGTATGAGGATGCTCAAGCCATTGAGAGCTCAGTCATCTACGCTTACATGGCTGAAGGTATCGAGGTGCCCCGGGACAATGAGCGCTATGTCATCGTCCACATGCCCCAGAAGCTGCCTGAGGTCTACGAGCAGGCCTGGAATCAGCTGACGAGGGTCCCTGACTCGCCGTTCAAGCTGCTTGTCTACACGCTCTGGGACGACAAGGAGCATTCAGGCGAATGGGATTGCAAAATCATCAATCACCCTGAAAGGATTGATGAGCTTGCGAACCACCAAGTGACAAGCGATGAGCTTGTTCTTCTTGTTCGGATACCCAAGGACAAGAAGGGCAATCCAGACTTTGCCTGGAGGAAGTATGCGAGCCATGACATGGCTCGTACAGCATTCGGAGATCCAAGCAAGTGCGAGCCATAGAATCGCGTAGCACTTCGCTTCGACAACGACATGTTGCGCGACACAAGGAGGCAAGTCAAGGCAATCAAACGCCTGATGCCCCACGTCCCGGCGACCAGCGCGAATGCGCTGTCTCGCAAGTTCGAGCACCGGCCGAAGGAGCTCTTCGAGTCGTCTCTGACCGGCTACTCCGTGAAAGAGCGACAGGGCATCCAAATGCGTCTCTTGTGCGGCTCTGGGTTTGTGCAGGATATCGCGGCGCTGGACAGCGCTGCGCCTCCTGCACGGGTTGTGTTGTCGCCTCACGCAACCCCCGAAGGCAAAGACACGGAGCCGGAGCCGGAGCCGGATGCGGAGATGAAGGACCCCGAGTCGGCCAATGACGAGGCTGTCCGTAGTGACGGCGTGGTCAGCGAAGAGGTGATGCCGGAGTACGAGCCGCTGGTCACTGAGAAGGCTCCAGTCAAGAAGTTTATCGTGGGCAAACTACGATTCACCGACTGGATCACCGGCATTGATGCCAAGTACCTCCGGGCTCACATCAACCGGGTGCCTCTTGAGGACCAGTTCCGTGTCGAGCAATACCTCAGTCATCGCCCACTGGGGATTGGTATCTTGACGGCTGGTCCCGGCTTTGGCAAGACGTTCTTGCTGTCTGTGGCGACCCTCTGCATGAATGAGAAGGAGGGCAAAGTTCTCGCGTCTGGTCCGTCGAACAAGGCTGTGAGCAACTTCGCCAAGAAGCTGGACGAGCTCGAGCAGGAGGCTGTCCGACTCTGCAACACCGGGCTCAAGCTAGCTGATCTGGCGCGACTTCGGCGAAAGTTGATTATTCGCGGCTATAAGCCGAAGCAAGAGCTCAAGGCGTTCTTGAACCTCCTGAACTGGGGTGGGCAGATCCGCCACCAGCCAAATCGTGCTGCTGGCAATGGCAAGTGGTCGATTGGTTCGCCTTGGGAGCTTGAGCTGTCGACAGCTCAGTTCCTTCTCGCAGCTTGGGGTTCTCCTTTGGCAGGCCGAAATGTTGGGCGTGAGGACCCTCAGATCTTATTTGATCTGAGGAGCTGGCTTGATGACCAGACTGCTCCGAAGTGGCAGAACCTTCGCGCAGTCATTCGTGGCCAGATGCCATGGGAAGACTACATGGCCAAGCCTGCTGCTGACAAGGTGTCGCAGAACAACCTCCTTGGCCAGTTTCGCAAGCTCTGGGAGCACGCCGACATACTCTGTGTCACTCCAGCAGCTTCGGACAACGTCGAGGAGTACCGGGAATGGAAGTTTGAGCATGCTCAGGCTATGGCGATCGATGAAGCCGCCAATACAAGCAAGGCTGACTTGTATACCATCTGGGGCAACTGCCTCATGCCGTTACTGCTTGCTGGCGATCCGAAGCAGCTCCCCCCTGCGGTAATGACAACGTACCAGCAGGACAAGAACGGCAGCAAGCTGAACCGCTTCGCTGACGAGGGCAAGATCTCAGCCCAGCTGTACCTGCAGCATCAAAGGCGTCCCGGTGTACCGCCTCAAGACGCAGCTCAGGATGGCTCGTGGCATGTTCGACGCTGTGTCGGAGATCATCTACAAGGATGTTCCCTTCACATATGGCGGTGGACAAGATCCCGACCTTTCCAAGTTCAAGGTTGGTCGCGATCTTGAAGCATTCCTGACCGCGAGGCAAGGTATGCAAGCTTCGCCAGACGGCAAGTTGACGCCTGCGTTCCTGCATTGTCCGAACGCTCGTGTCCATACGGACCCCCGGACTGGCTCAAAGAGAAGTCCGGACCAGGTGAAGATTGCTCTGGATTTCATTCTAGACTTCTTCGACTTCGTCCAAGCCAGTCGGGAGGTTCGGGATGCGTACAAGCAGGTTGCTCCTCGAATGTCGATCATCACTCCATACACGTCCAACGTCAAGGAGGTTGAGAAGATGTTCAAGCAGCAACGGTACAAGCAGCTTGGCCACAGCATGAAGCCTCCTGCAACGATCGACTCGTTCCAGGGCCAAGAGAACGACATCATCATAGTCGTCATGGGGACACGAGCTGTTCAGCCAGGACCGGGGTTCACTGTAGACCCTCAGCGCCTGAACGTGATGCTTACTCGCAGTCGATGTGGCATGGTCATTATTGGCGACGTCAATGTTGCGGGTCACCTCATGGGCAGGCCTCAAGTCCATGGCAAGGCTCTGCCTGCTGGTCATTACCATGTCCAGAAGCCGGGACAGCCGGGAAAGAGCACGAGGAAGGACGGGTTGGCACTATTCTCGTTCTGTAAGAAGATGTTTGCGTCAGGTCGCGTAGTTCAGAAGTAAGGGAGGAAGGAAGGATCACAGGTTGCTTAGGGAGTATCACAGGTTGCTGAATGAAATGATCTTGTTTAATCACTTTAAGAGTTCCAGAGTGCTATGGTTCCTAGTGCATGTGTTCAGTGTAAGTCAAGCGACTTAGCAGGTTTTGAGATGTAAGTTCTTCCTTCATTGCTCTGTCAGATTAATACTAACAAGCTGCAGATACTCGGCACACATCACAATCAATATGATGGAAAAACTCAGTGACTTTTTCTAGGGTCAACTGGAGACCTCAAGTTGACGCGACAACGTGGAGTCGCCTCTTCTGAAGATCGCATCCGGACAGAAGCGTGATCAGGGGAGAGCATGAGCAATGCGCAAGAAAGCATCCTATTCCGCGATTTGATTGAACTCTGCTAACATTTCTCTTATCAGGTACATATATCACTAAAGCAAGCAGCGACCGGCCGAAAGAACAATCGACCGACCGATTGAATATACACACGAACCGACCGATTGAATATACACACGAACCGACCGATTGAATACACACACGAACCGACCGACCGAGTATACAAATGAACGAACGAACGACCGACCGACCGAATAATAATTATACGTTAGGACTTATGGAGACATGGAATCAAAAGCAAAAGAGGAGGAAACAACGATATATTAGATAGCTATCTGCAGTTGGATATATACTACATAAGTCGAATACAGGGACAATGTCTGATATCAGTGCGCGTAGAACCAGTGCCAATCAAGCCCTCTTGTCTTCGTCCCTCCAGCCAGGGTGATGCCGGTCTTTGTGCCTCCTGAGATTGCCAGCCTGGGTGCAGACCTGTGAGCACAGGTTGCACTGGTAGTTTGCCCTCCCATCGTGCAATTGCTTATGTTTAAGCAGGCTAGTATGGCTGACATAGGTCTTGCCACAGCCAGGGAAGTCGCAGGCCCACGGCTTCGCCCCGGTATGGCTATTCTTGTGGTCAGCCAAGCGAGCAGCCGATGAGGCAATATGCTCACAGCCTGGGAAGTCACAGGCATAGCGCTCATCCGGGACATGCTGACGCTTATGGACTGCGAGATGGCCTTGATCAACGGTCGCATAATCGCAACCTGGCCAATCGCACTTGAAGCGCTTGTCCTGGTTGTGCATGCGGATATGCCTGTCGCGATCAAAGCACCGGACAAAGGTCTTATCGCAGCCAGGCTCAGGGCATCCGAGCTTCTCTTGCCAGTAAGCAGCGTCCAGAGCGTCCTGTTCAGCGCTTGCATCAGGGGCCAGAGGCTGAGGAGCGGAACTGATGCGATGCTCGCTTCGACAGTGTTCGACCAGGAGACCAATGTTCTGGAACTCCAAGTCGCACCGATCATAGCGGTGTCGAAGGGGGTTGTCCGAAAACCAAGCGTCGATCGACACCAGGGGCATGTCGAAGTCTGGGACGGGGGCGACAGCATCATTCGACAATGATGTTGCCATGCCCCAGATCTCCTGTCCAGCGGGTTCATCAATCCGCCAGAGGGAGTGACGCAAGGGGACAGTAGATAGAGCAGCCCGAATAGATGCCCAGCCCTCACGCTGGTAGTTCCACATTGCCATGTTCGTTGCGACAGTATCAATCGTGATTGTACACTCGTCCAGATTGATGTGTCGAACAGGGTCGAACCTCTCGAAGGCGGGAGGCACCGTGATGCCAAACTTCATCGCGATGCCATGATCCGGACCCTTGCAGAGGGAGGCTGAGAGCATGTTCCGTATCCACGGGACGATGGGCAGGCCCCAGCGATCAAGGATACGGAGCTGGATCTCCTCGCGACTTACATCAGGATGGCTTGACTTCAAGCCCTGAACTTGTCGGCTGAAGTGGGCAACCATCCAGTACACGAACCGTGTCTCGTTCATGTACTTGTCGCCAAGCCCTGCTGCTTCTGCATGTCGGTTACATGCTATGCGCATAGTGTGTAGCATGCGACCAGCAAGTGTAAGGACATCATTCCAGTCCCAGCGAGTTGCTTCTGCCAGCGGCCGAGACAGTACGTGAAAGGGATAGAATACCCTCTTGCCAGAACGACTTGACGGGACTGTCAGGTAGAACTCAAACTCATCTGGTCCCAGTCCGAACGAACCAGCGATCCTGAGAAGAGTTGAGTACTCCTGGTCCCATTGCCAGCTTCTGGATCCGGACAGCGGCTGGGCATCGACAATGAACAAGGACGACAACGTCTCGTTGCGCAGAGTGTCCTCGAGCCAGGGTGTCTTCTGCAATGTCCGCATGGCTTCGAGAACAGCCTTCTGCGATACTGCATCCAGCTTTGCCCAGTTCTCGAATTGCACAACTTTGTGCGAGAACCGCCGGTGGAGCAGACGGTACACAGTCGCAGCATTGCACAAGGCATTGAAGGCCCATTTGATCTGGGACTGTTGTTGGACAACGTCCGATCTGAGGATCACAGCAAGAAGCGGCAGGGTCGCGATAGGATGGCAGCGCTTTGTCATATTGAGCGCTGTCATTACCAAATGAACATTTGGAGTCGCATGGTATTGAAGCCTTGCGCCGGGACCATCAGGGGAACAGAATGGGTAGACAGCCTCAAAAGACATTGACTTCGGACCCGGACTCCAGATCATTTCCATGCCCGTGAAGTCGCAAAGACGCTTGACGTAACCATTAGTATGCTAAACCATGGTTTCTTTGAGCTCACGGACGAGGTTATCACGGACTGGCTGGACTATGCTTACACTTGCCCCAGGGAGCTTCGCATCAGTCACTACGAAGGTATTGCCAAGCCTTCTTGTCAACATCGGCTCTACATACGCAAAGGGGGCAGAACGGACGTCAAGGTCATGAGCGGCAATTGGCTGGGAACCAACTCGGTACCAGCCATTCTTGTCTACGACTGGCTCCAGCAATGGAGCGATGCTGAGGGATAAGCCCTCCTCGATGACTTGGGTGGGAACCAAGTCATCTATCTCATCACCGTCCTCAGGGCTTCCCTCGTCTGCTGTACCAGAGGCTGGGAAGCCAAAGTAGCTCAGGTCAGGCCCAGGACCCGGCGATACCTCTCGGACAAGACCAGGACGCAACGACTGGTCATGTCGCGAGGCCGAACTGGCCGCAGGTTGGCTCGCCCTGGAGAAGAAGTCATTGTGGAAGACAGAGTGTTTCTTCTGAGGAGGGCCTTCTGATTGCGACGCCTCTCCTGCGACCGACAGAACGCCCTTGTGGAAGGACAAGCGAGTCTGACGCTTTGCAGGGACATTCGTCAGGTCGCCCAAGACCTTCCTCTTCTCCGGAGCCATGACCTCAACGGAAGAGGATGGGGAACAAGGTCCAACCAGACCACGGTACCCGGATGCCGACGACAGAAGCCGAAGGGAAGCAGCCGACCCTCGCAATGAGGAGCCAGCAGGTGATGCCGTGGGGAGGGAGGCAAGAAGCACCAACGACGGATCCCGACTCGACGACCGAAGCCGAAAAGAAGAAGGCCAGGCCTCGCAATGAGGACCCGGCGGATGGGATTCCGACGAGGGCAAGTCGCCGACAAGGAAAGAGGGGAAGAGAAGTGGGAAGGAAAGCATAAAAATAGTCAATAGAAAAACGAAACCCGAGAAACACCGACCCGAGATAATGATTGACCCATGAAGAAAAAAAAGAAGAAGAGAAGGAGGGCGAGGTGAGCACGGTCGCAAAAGAGGACATTGTGCACTCCTTCCTCGACTGAAGTGACACAGACAGAGTGTGTCACCACGCCTTGGTCGCTCATTCGTCAATGCGTGGGCGATGGCTCGTTTGGCCAATGAGAGGTGCCGCGCAAGCGAGAGAGCGGGGCCCGCAAGACACTCGAAGTCGCAACTCGACGCGACATAGCATACAGCCAGAAAGTAAGGAGGCAAAATGCCTTGTCGGACAACGGCAAGTGCGCCAAGTTCTAAGTTTATAGCTAAGAGAAGAAACATGTCTCCTGATACGCGTGCCTATGCATATAATATATATGTCCTCCTTGCATAATATGTCCTAATAATAAATGGAACGATACAAAAGTGATCCAAGTAAGTGCCTATATCAGGAGGGCAGGTGACGTAGATTTATATAAGAGAGTGAAGGTCATAAGGGGATAATTGTACTACTAGGTCAGGAGATAATTATATAAGCATTGATCTCTAATCTCCCTTGATATGAATGTTGTTGAAGCGGCAATTGTGTATTCCACTCTATAATTATCTTCTGGATTGTTTCCATCACTGTGTTGTTCTCTTTCTCGTGTTCTGCTAGGTATAAAGAGGAGGTAACTTGTTATTCTCCGGGCCTTTTCATTATCCGCGCTCCGATTTGTTAGGTTTCTGAGCGCAGCGGTAAAAGAAGGTAATATAAAGGTTGGGCAAATTAAGTGGATTTTATCGCCAGATTCTGAATGAACTAATATTTGTAGATTTATAAAACTTTTTATATATAGAGTATATAATAAAAGTTATTAGCAGTGAAGAAAGTAGTGATAAAAGTGATGAATTAACTAAGTTGTTTATTTTTAAAATTAAGTAACTTTTGTTATGGTCTGGGCTTGAGCCCAGCCTGGCATCAAAGAGATAGGAGGACGGGCTTGTGACGAGACCTAGCCACAGTGTGGCTGAGGAGACATGGCGTAACCCCTTTCCCTCACATCTCTCTCTATGAATAGCTTCCTACTCCTTAAGAATATACATAACTCTTATTGGCACCTAATTGTCCGTGACACTAGGGATAGCCCATTACATTTCTAATAAAAGTTATTATAAATTAGTAATAACATATTTATATAAGTTAAACATACTAATCAGAATAAGAAGGTCGCGCATAATTTAAAGACGTTGCAATACGCAAAATGATTAAGGTTCTAACTATCTGTAATTAAACTATTAATTTCTCTCTCTCTATTAGTGATATATACCCCCCAAGCCTAGCCGATAAACTCATCAATAACTAGTTTGTTAAGGAAAAGAAATACCCAATGCTGCGTCTAGAATGGCTTACCGCGATCCTATCCGGTCAAGGAGCATCATCACTTTCCGAAGCGATCTCTTCACATATGCCGGCCGCATGAAGCCGTGACCTGGAGCAACGCCCTCGCCGCTGTCCAACTCGCCCCAGAGCACGTCGATCTGCCGGGTGGACATCAGCCCCCTTCCGCCCCATTCGGGCCGTCCGTTGATGCCGAGAATCTGCTCGATCCTTTCCAATAGGTTGACTGACACATTGGAGAAGCGGATTCCCAGCATGCAAGGCTCTTGTGGCAAGAGTTGGCCGAAAATGAGACTTGGGATGGGCGCCACGGGGTCGGTGTTGAGGTTTTCGAGACGAATGAACATGTGATTGAGAAAGGTCTCGTACAGAGTTATGAGTTGTGTGAAGACAGCCGTAATGGTCAATGCGAGAGGTGGCAGCAATGGTCGGGGAGAGGCTGATGGGAAGGGTGAGTCAGGATTAGGGCCTGAGTCATTGTCTCTATCTCCATATGGCTGCTGTGAAGATTGCGCTGCTGGTCCTGAAAGGCTCATGGCATCCATTTTGTGATGATTGTTCATTGGCGCGTGGCACTGTCGGTTGTTGAGAAGTCGTGACAGTATGTGGAACAGTCCCTGCGTTTTTGTCATGGTGAACTCCGCCAGTGTATGGTTGTCGATGAACAATGGGCCTTCGCGATAGAGGAGACTGTTCAGATTCACGAGGGGTCGATGTGCCTCTATGGCCGCTACACGGGTGTGCAAGTCGATGTTCAGTTTCGAAAGCTTGGACAGCGCATCAGACAGCTCGATGCTGCCCGCTGGGACACCAAGCTCCGGGATGACTAGGCTGTCTGGGTCCGAGCATGTGATAGTCACGTCGGATCTACTTGATGCCGTCTCGATCACATCGCTCTCGTTGAAGTTCCAGTCGTAGTCGGAGAAGGCGAAACCGTGCCTGTAGGAACTTGCCACGTCCCAAAGCGCTGGAGGCGGCAGCGAAAACTGCACCCCGGAAGTCCAAGTAGCTGGCCAGGATGATACGAGATTGAACACGTCGTTTGTGGTGCTCTCGATAGTCGGCGCTGCTGCGGCTGCTGTCGCCGAGAACCTCATGCCGGCCATGCCTGCCTGGTCGTCCCGTTCCAGGAATATTCCCGAGTCTGGCGAAACGCTTGAGAGGCTTCGTTCGTTCTGTTGGCCTTTGCTTGTCTCTTTTTGCTGAGGACGCATGGGCTTCGCATTGTTCTGCTCGGTTGACTCCGTGTTTGGGCGCTGACCAGCGGCTGAATCCGGCTTCCTCGGTCTCCCGACCTTCTTCGGTCCGCTTACATTGCACTTCTCCTCCAGCATCGTACACCGTGCGCATTTCGGGTCGCTTTGCCTGATGCGTTGACATCTCGTCTTGTGTCGCCTGCATACATCGCAGGAAACACGCCGTTGCGACGGATGGATCGTAAATGACGTGCCCATACTCATCGAGTTGCGAACCGATGGGGCTTTTGCGATTCGAGCGGAAATTGGTCAATCATTAAAGTGCCCATTTTGATCGGAAGAGAGCAGGAAACAGGCAACCGGACGCGCCGAGGCGGGGTTCCGAATGAGGCTCGATGCGAGAGCGAGGGTGAGTGACGAGCGAGCGCACTTGACAAACCCTCCGCGGGGGGTTTTGAAAGATACTAGTGCCTTGCCGCTGCCTCCGTGCCAAAGTTTGATAGCTGAATAATCGGCTGCGCCCTGAGACAAAAGCGCGACGGACTTGGCTAGATAGATGCTGGAGACGGTGGGAACAGCGGATACCAGGGGCTACTCATCCTAAGGTACGGAGGAGTGAGGTCCAAGATGTTAAACCGTCCACGGAAGGTTTCTGAGGTCTAACGAGGCTCTGGGATCTTGACGAAAGCTTGGGGGCACCATCATCTCAGATCGATGACATGTAGTCCCATCCAGCATCCTTGACACACAATCAGAGGCTGGGTTGAGATCTCCAGAGCAGTCGCTTCTTGGGTGAATCGCGCGTTGCGCGGACTGTGGCTTCTCTCGACAACCAATTCGGCTCCTCCAACCAGGTAGTGTGCATTTGGGCAATGTTTACGTGGTGTCTAGACTGTTATACACTAGCACCCATGTCTATCAGCAAGCTCTGACTCGGTCTAGTGAAGACATGTGCCTGTTCCAGGCGCAGTTGATGGGCCGAAACATGTTGTCGGGATCCTTTAGACACCGACATTGCGCAGAGCACGCGGAGATCATGCAACACACACCAGCGTCAGCATAACACGGAGGGTTTACTAACCACAGACTCTGCCGAGTCCGAGGGCACTTGTGCTATTATTACGAATCGTGATGCTCATTATTTCAGTGTTAGGCAGACTCTAGCACGTCCTCCAGCACGCAATTCCTCACCAAGTCTCCCTACCCTGAGGTGCATGGGGGATTGGTTGCCGTCGCCATAATATAGACTCTGGTCTGTCCTTCCTACGTTCATGACTGCTGTTGAACCCTCTTCGTATCATTTCCAAAATCAGTGCGACTATTTCACAACCCCATATTCGCCAATATGCTGACCGACTCGATCAACATGTCATCAAGATCAACCATCGCTGACGGTACACCATCATCGGTGGACATTGAGCCCAAGATCAAAGCAACCTCAGCCACAGACGTAACAGCAACATGGCACATGGCACAAGAAGTTCGGCAAATAAAGCAATGGGATGATGAAGGTGGCGCGAAACCGAAGAAGCTTGGCGTGAGCTGGCAAAACCTCACCGTTACGGGTGTCAGCGCTGATGCAACGTTCAATGAGAATGTCCTGTCACAGCTATACCCATTCCATAAGGGCAGCAAACTCAACAAGTCTAAAACAATCATTGACAACTCCTTCGGATCCGTCAAACCGGGAGAAATGCTTTTGGTCCTTGGCCGTCCCGGAGCTGGATGCACATCTCTGCTCAGTGTCCTCGCCAACAACCGACTTGGTTATGAAAAAGTCACTGGAGAAGTCAGATACGGCAACATGTCTGCCGACGAAGCGAAGCAATACCGAGGGGAGATCATCATGAACAACGAAGAGGAGATCTTTTTCCCTACCCTGACCGTGGAGCAAACAATCGACTTTGCCACACGAATGAAGGTTCCCTACCATCTTCCGGCCGGTATCAAGACGCACGAGGAGTTTGTCAAATTCTACAAGGATTTCTTATTGCGATCCGTTGGAATTTCACATACTGCGGGAACCAAAGTTGGCGATGCCTATATCCGTGGCGTCTCTGGAGGGGAGAGGAAACGAGTGTCCATCCTCGAAGTCCTCACGACTCGAGCCAGTGTCTTCTGCTGGGACGACTCCACGAGAGGTCTCGATGCCAGTACCGCGCTGGAGTGGGTAAAGGCCATTCGTACCATGACCGACGTGCTTGGCTTAACTACGATCGTTACACTCTACCAAGCTGGCAACGGTATTTATGAGCAATTCGACAAGGTGCTTGTTCTCGACGAAGGCAAGCAGATCTACTATGGTCCGCAGAAAGAAGCCGTGCCATTCATGGAGAGTCTCGGCTTCGCTCGCGACTCTGGATCCAACCGCGGGGACTTCCTTACGGGCGTGACGGTTCCCACTGAGCGTATTATTGCACCTGGATGCGAGAATACGTTCCCGCGAACCGCGCAGGACATATACAACGCCTATAAGCAGTCCAAGACCCGGCTACTCATGCTGGAAGAATGCCAAAACTATCCAAACAGCGACGAGGCAGCCCGCAACACGAAGATCTTCAAAGAGATGGCTCTCCGCGAGAAACACAGGGCCGTTTCGCAAAATGCCGTCACCACGACCAACTTTGCTACTCAGATCCACGCCGCGGTTATCCGGCAGTATCAGCTCATGTGGGGTGACAAGGCGACGCTCTTCATGAAGCAGGGTGCGACGGTCATCCAGGCTCTTCTTGGTGGCTCACTCTTCTACAACGCGCCGGACAACTCCCTTGGTCTTTTCCTCAAAGGCGGCGCTCTGTTCTTCTCACTACTGTACAACTCCCTGCTTGCGCTCGGAGAAGTCACCGACTCCTTCACCGGGAGGCCCATCTTGGCTAAGCACCGTTCTTTCGCCCTGTACCACCCAGCGGCTGTCTGCATTGCCCAGATTGTTGCCGACATTCCTATCCTGGCTTTTCAAGTGACGCACTTCGGTCTTGTGCTCTACTGGATGACTGGTCTGAAAGCAACCGCAGCTGCCTTCTTCACCTACCTGGCTACGACCTTCATCACTGCTCTGTCAATGACCTCCTTCTTCCGTTTCGTCGGCGCGGCGCTCCCGACATTCGATGCTGCCACGAAAATCTCGGGCTTATCTGTTGTTGCCTTGTTCGTTTATATGGGCTACATGATCATCAAGCCCGAGATGCACCCGTGGCTAGTATGGATCTTCTGGATAAACCCTATGGCTTACGGCTTCGAAGCTCTTTTAGGTAACGAGTTCCACGACACGACTATCCCATGCTACGGACCTAATCTGATTCCTAATGGACCTGAGTACGCAATGAGCGGTGGTGGCCAATCATGTGCCGGAGTTGTCGGCGCGGTACCAGGTGCCTGGAGTCTTACAGGCGATCAGTACCTCGCAGGCATGTCATTCTCACATAGCCACGTCTGGCGAAACTTCGGCATTAATGTCGCCTGGTGGATCTTCTACGCCGGTCTCACCATTTTCTTTACCTCTAGGTGGAAACAGCTCGGAGAAGGCGGACGCCAGCTTCTCATCCCTCGCGAGCTCCAGCACAGGTCGAAACATCTCCTGCGGCCCCAGGATGAGGAAGCACGAGCAACTAAAAAGTCCCAGACAGACTCTGGGCCTGACTCAAGCGGCGAGGGAGTCGAAACCGATATCCTTCGCAATAATAGTATCTTTACTTGGAAGAATCTGACTTACACCGTCAAGACCCCCAGTGGCGACAGAGTTCTCTTGGACAACGTGCACGGCTATGTCAAGCCCGGGATGCTTGGAGCACTGATGGGATCCTCGGGTGCTGGAAAGACAACACTTCTCGATGTTCTCGCGCAGCGGAAGACTGCTGGTACAATCCACGGGTCCGTTTTGGTAGACGGAAGACCCCTTCCTGTCTCGTTCCAACGTTCCACTGGCTATGTCGAACAACTCGATATCCATGAACCTCTCGCAACTGTCCGCGAAGCCCTTGAATTTTCTGCTGTCTTGCGGCAGTCTCGTGACACACCTACCGAGGATAAGCTACGTTACGTGGATACGATTGTCGACTTGCTGGAGCTGAATGACCTTGAGCATACACTGATTGGCCGCCCAGGCGCAGGTCTCTCTGTCGAGCAACGAAAGCGTCTGACAATCGGTGTTGAACTGGTAGCAAAACCGAGTGTCTTGATCTTTCTGGACGAACCCACTTCAGGACTCGATGGCCAGGCTGCTTACAACACTGTTCGCTTCCTTCGCAAACTCACTGGCGCTGGACAAGCCGTGCTGGTTACTATCCATCAGCCTTCCGCACAGCTTTTTGCACAGTTCGATAAATTGCTGCTGCTGGCCTCTGGTGGCAAGACGGTGTACTTTGGGGATATCGGTGCGGAGGCGAAGACCATCAAAGACTACTTTGGTCGCTACGGTGCCCCTTGCCCTCCCGAAGCCAATCCAGCTGAGCACATGATCGATGTCGTGTCCGGTACATCGAGACACGGTCAGGATTGGAACCAGGTCTGGCTTCAATCGCCGGAGCACAGCCGTTTCATTGAGGAGCTGGATGCCATGGTCGACGACGCTGCCAGTCGACCGGCGGCAATCGCCGACGACGGGCATGAGTTTGCTGCTTCGATGTGGACGCAAACGAAGCTTGTCACGCACCGCATGAACGTCTCTCTCTTCCGAAACATCGACTACCTTGACAACAAATTCGCCATGCATATCAGCTTGGCTCTCTTGAACAGCTTGACGTTCCTGATGATCGGCGACTCCTTGACCGATCTGCAACAGAACCTCTTCACCATCTTCAACTTCATCTTCGTCGCGCCGGGTGTCATTGCACAGCTACAGCCGCTGTTCATCGACCGTCGCGACATCTTCGAGGCGCGAGAGAAGAAGAGCAAGATGTACCACTGGGCTCCTTTCGTCACGGGTCTCATTGTCTCGGAGTTCCCGTACTTAATGGTCTGCGCCTTGCTGTACTATGTCTGTTGGTATTTCATTGCTGGTCTACCCACTGATCCGGGGTCTGCCGGTAGCATCTTCCTAGTCGTGGTACGTCTGCGCACTCGCGCCATCCTCTATGAAGCACTGTTCTTTTGTCTTGCGACGCGACTGACATACTCTACAGGTCCTCTATGAGCTTCTCTACACAGGAATTGGGCAGTCTATTGCAGCGTACACGCCAAATGCCGTCTTCGCATCGCTGGTCAATCCCCTCGTCATCACCACGTTGGTCTCTTTCTGCGGAGTCATGATCCCATACAGCCAAATTGTAGCATTCTGGAGATATTGGTAGGTGTTTGCCCCTCGAGATAGCCTCGAACCGCATCCTCATCCTGATGCGACACAGGCTCTACTACATCGACCCGTTCAACTACCTCATGGGTGCACTGCTGGTCTTTACCACCTGGGATAAGACCGTTGATTGCAAGCAAGACGAGCTCGCCGTCTTCGATCCGGCACCGAATCAGACCTGCGGAGTGTATTTGCAGACTTACCAGCAGGGCATGGGGGCCGCTACGAATCTGCTCAACCCCGGCGACACGGCCGGCTGCCAGGTGTGCCAGTACACGCAAGGCAGTGACTACCTTATCACGCTGAACCTGAAGGAAGAGTACTACGGGTGGAGGAACGTAGGTATCATCGTCGGCTTTGTCTTTGGCTTCTACGGCCTTGTTTACTTCATGATGAAGCTGCGGACTAAGGCTACTAAAAAGGCAGAGGATTGAGTGGTGGGCTAGGAGTCGTGGACCTGGGACTGGTCGCTTTGCACATGACGGTGCGTATTGTATTATACAGTTAGATCTCTTTTGTCTTTGTCCGAGCTGTTGGTATAGACCTAGGCTCATGCCCATTGAGGTTTGCCTTTCATAGATTATAGACAAGATGAGATGTTCCATCGACCCAACGAACCGCCACCCCTCATCAAACCTCCCTCAATACCCGGTTATCGAGCACCGACTTCATCTGCATCTCCATTTACATCGTCATGGCAGCCGTAAAGGGCAAGAAGACTATGGAAACATGGAAAAGCATCACTCGTACAGCGTGCGGGCCCTGCCGTGAGAAACGAGCAAAATTATGTACCATTCCGTTCAAAGCTTTTTCTCACTACTGGCAACATGCCCTGTAAACACTGACTCGTTCTTACGCCGATTCCAGTGTGATGAAGAGAAACCCTGTGGCCGATGTCGGACCCGCGGCCTCGACTGCCACTCTAGGCAGCGCTTCTGGGTCTCGAAACGCAGCATTCAAGACGATATCTCCTCCCTGCGCGAGTATGCGCGTCGCCGCGACTGCGTTTCGAGGCACTCGGCCGCCCTGACCGAGCGGCGACGACGTGCTTAGTCTACTGCGAGATGGTGGCGTCTCCTTCGACGAGGGGTTCGAGAAGGTGGACGCCAGCGCCGTAAGGGTAGACACTGGGCATCAAAACATGACGAGACATGGGTCGGGCCAGTGTGACTACGAAAGCTCTTGGTCCTCCTCGATGGTCAATGCAAGTCGTTCCTCCTCCGCCTCCTCCTGTGAGAGCAGTTCGTCTCACTCGATGGTACTAAGCCTTCCCCCCTCTGGCTAAGACTACAGGCCCTTCGTCCTTATGGATGGCATCTCGCTCACCGACGACTTCCGGTCGCAACACTCCTCAGTCCGACCTGTCTCCGACCTATCTCCACCCCATGATTTGCTCTAAAGCAGCAACAGCAACTTCCTCATCGAGCGAACGCAAGAGGACCGTCGGGGAAAGCTTGTGCCAGTGCACAGCGGCTCGCTTAAGCGCCACTACGAAAGTTTCGCGTTAGATAACCCTATTCCTTCGCCATAGTCACCTTGGCGACCTCACCATTCCATTTGATGATCCGATCCATCACGAGTCCCAAGACCGACAGACAGATACAGCGTCTCCGACACCCAGCACCATAGAGAAGTCATTCGATCTCGGCAAGCTCCGTATCCTGGCGGTCCTGTTTCTGCTGCTCCGTGCCCCTGCTGGCGCTCGACCTTAGGCTATTTTACGGCTCTGGTTTAGAGATATTCGTGTTGTGTTGGCGAACGATCCCGAGGAAGGTCCGCACAAGCTCCTGATCCAGTTCATACTAGAGTTTACCAAGACCTACCTGGGTACTAAGGACGTATATGCAATAGTTATTATTACATAGTAGCGTATTGTTGACTTCTTGCAGGAAGCCCTTTACCGTCCCGGAGGCACTATTTAACCCGGCCCTGCTCCTCAGCCTACATACCTTCCTCTTGGGCATATTATTCCGTCACAGAGGTTTCCGGGCATTACGACTCATCTCGACGTCACAGCTGGACAATTTGGAGATTTTCCCCGGTAAAGTAGCACCTAAGATAGGAATTTAAGTATCAATAATAAGAGAAGATAAAATAGGAAACAAAATAGCAAGTGAATAGCAAATAAAATGGCAAATTAAATCGCAAATAAAATAGGCATTAGCGCTGAAATGTTACAGGAAGGTGATTCCCTGAGACCACAGGTGGTCTAGGACCATCACATACATTCAGGTACGTAGGTATTCGCCCTCGGGCACCCTTGATTGAATACCAACCTTTGCAACCACTTTGATTCCGACCTTCAGCGACCAACACCATTAACATGCACCGACCCCGTTGACAAGAAGGGTGTATGTGTGAAGTCGCATGTTGGTCAACCCCGAGCATGTTCCGTACCTAACCTCCTCCGATCTTCACTTCGTCCTATAGCCCGCCAACGCTCAATTATTACGTGTCACAAGGCATCCACGCAGTTAAAACGCATTTACAAGCAAGAACCCCTTTTCATTTCTGCATTTGTGCAGCATAGGTTGCCGCCCTGTCGGGTACTCTATCCTTGCCTCAAGCGCGGATGGAGTAGCCGTCCGTGGCGCTGGTTGACATGCGAGATCCTTCAATCAGCGTTAGATCCAGGTGCTCCGCTCTCGGCCTTTTAGTTAATCGTATCAATCTCGCTTCAACCCGTGCCACTTAGTCGCAGCTGACTGGGCCATTGATAGCTTCCCTCCGTACCCCCTTTCCTTCTTCTTTTTCTGACCGGGCCTTCGGCGCCGCTGGACAACGCCATCCGCCCTTTGCCAAGATTTGCCCGTTGAGAGCAAAGGAATGAAAGGTGATCGAGCCGTGCTTCACGAACCCGCGCCGCCAAGGTCTAGACTATTCGCCAGTGTTCCACGATGCTCTTGTCCTCCTATTGATCGGTTTCTGCTTCCGATACAGGTCTATCAATCTCGCATCTAGTCCCAAACGAATCAGAGCCCAATGAAGTGTAAATCGATCCAATGTAACCATCCCTGTAGCGTAGTTTGAGATACACTGCCTGCCAGGTGCCTTATAACCCCGCTTCGCTCCAATCAGGCATGCGATCGTCTCACAGTCCGCACTCTCATCTTCAGGTCCATCGACCCTCAAACGCCGAGATAGCACCTCATCGGGGCGAAGCATGTTACATGTCGCACGTGTCTTCTCATTCTCCTATATGGGCAGCTATAGTAAACTTCAGAGCCTAGAATTACCAGGTACACTGAGTCTCAGTGTATATGTAGGTCCAGTATCTATTACAAACCCCTCTCCAGCACCCTTCGTCACCACCACAACGCTGAGTAGTGGCGCTCGTCCGCTTGAAGCATCTCTTCAGCCCACTAGTATAGGTAGCGTGCGCCCTATTCCCTGAATCGTCGATGCAAATCTGTTTAAGCCAACTGAAGCTGTTGCTCTTGCAGCCGTCTCGGAATTCTCCAAAATCATTCCTTTTGCCGTGATTGCCGATGGGGACAGTAGAGGAAACAGGAACCAGCCCTGGGCCGGTCGTAACATAAATTTCGATGCGGGCTGCATTAGTGGCACTGAGCCAGACTGTCAAGGCTGCAGCGACGTAAGAAATGTTCATTTTCACTAGAAAGCTGTGTCAATGGACATTTAAAACAGTTGTGATGTCATTCCAACACATCTCGATGTAAGGCGCACCAATGTCACAGGTTGGGCGAGGAGTTGTATGATAGGCAAAGACCAAGTTTGTGTAGAGCTCTCCGGCAAGGACAATACGCCGTAAACTCGTGGCTTTTATGTTTTTACTTGACGTGCTCATCACCAGTACGGCATGGTCGTATTGGTTTGTTCTGCGAATAACGTGCTGTAATTGTAGAGTCAACCAACAGGCCAACCGACGTATATCGCCTTGGCATGTAAGCTGGAATGCCTACGGTTCGGCTGTCCCATAATTCCCTTCCCACCCATCATGGCAATCTGGCTTCGACACTTCAAGTGAGAGGCCTATCACACTGGCGTCGGCGCGACCCTGGCCTACCATTGAATCACAACGCCATGTAGACCCCGGTGTGAGCCGCCAGCGAGTGTTGCGGCGAGACGCAGGTGTTGCAGAGGCACCATTGATTTTCATGTCGCAGAAGGTAACCAGAAGGGTCTGAGTAGCTTAGGCGAAGCAGGGGGCTCATCCAGACCCTCAGCCTTGGGCTACGAAAGCGGGAACGTCGCTCAACGAGCCAATGAACACCTCTTGTAGTTGTTCCCTTCTTGGTCTGACACTATCATCGTACTATTGTCGAGATGTTCCGACTTGCCTTGGTTCCCTGAGGGCGAAGACCACCTTCCCGAGTACCCGTGGTTCTGGTGGCGCTTCAGGCTTGGCAGTATTTTACTCAGCATCCGCGGCAAGGCGGCTGTCCACCACCGCAAAGCGAATGAGGCTACGGTAATCAAGTAGTCGAGCATGTCAGTGGCGTAGACAGATAACCGTAGGGCCGAGTAGAGGTGGAAGGCTTTTATTCAGTTGCAACTAAGGGGGTGCTGTCAGGTCATGGACACCTTCGCCCTTGCGTAAGTCAATGATAGCGCTTGCTTGCAGACAAGGAGTTCCGAATCCACCGGCAATATATAATCCCCTACCACCAGCCCAGCACAGACACCGGAGCGCGCCACTCCTCAGCCATCACCTGAACAAGCTCATTTCGGGCCGGATTCCTGGCGTTTCAAAGCCCCGCAAAAGAGAGGAAAAGTCTACGAGCTTAAAAGGGGCCAGATGTGTCGGGCCATCGATCCGGAAAAGCATGGGGCGATCGAGGGCAATGCGGGGAGAGTTTTGCGGTCCTTAGGTCCGCCCGACCGACCCATCTTTGAGCAGGGTCCTGGTTCGCTTCCTCCTCATCAACATTGTCACGGGCTCGCATCTCGCTTCAATTGTTTAATGTTTCGCCGGGGGGATGTCATATATTTGCAGGTTAGCGTGACATGCGAGGTCCCGACCTTGGTCCTGCCTCAAATTCCACCAACCACATCCCTGCTCTCTCCTTAGATGTGAAGCAGTCGCATCAACGTAAAAAGGGCCGTAAGTATCGCGTCGTCAAATCCCAGAATTGTTTTTCTGGTTCTCTACAATCTCAAGCATTCTTCACTCGTCGCTCAAGAGCATAGAGTCCAGGTCTGTCAGCATTACCGTCACTATGGCGTCTTCTATCCGGGATGAGAAGACTGGAGATATCCATCATGATACTGCCGAGGTATGTAACGAATCGAGAAGCTATTCTTAAATTTAGTTGAGAACAAGACTGACCCTGGTTAAACTCTGAAGGATCACTTCGAAAAGCATGCCCCAACTGCTGCGACCAAAGTCGTCCTCGGCGATGAGGCCTTCCAGCAGGCGACGCTAAAGGAGCCTCCGAGCTACATCCCTCCCTTCGTACTGTTGTTCGCCAGCCTGGTTGCCTTCTGTTGCTCTACTGCCAACGGTTATGATGGGTCACTGTTCGGCACACTCCTCGCCAATAAGGATTTCAAGGCGTACTTCGACGTCTCCAACGTTGGAATCGGGGCTGGCATCGTCACTTCCATCTACCAGATTGGTAGTGTCGCCGCCATTCCCTGCATCGGACCTGCCATAGACACTTGGGGTCGTCGTGCTGGTATGTGCATTGGTGCGAGCATTATTGTTCTTGGAGTTGTCATCCAAATTGCATGCATTGCCACGGAGCGCAGCATTGGCCAATTCATGGCTGGTCGCTTTATGCTCGGCTTCGGTGTCGCCATTGCTGCTGCCGCTGGCCCTGTATACGTCGTTGAAATCTCTCATCCGGCTCACCGTGGTCTTGTGACTGGTCTCTATAACGTCATGTGGCCTGTTGGTGCACTGGTTGCTAGTCTTGCCGCTCGTGGTGGTCTTAATTACGAGGGCAGCAACACTTCTTGGATGATCCCTGTTACCCTCCAGGTCATGTTCCCTGGCTTCGTCATGGTTTGTTCCATGTTCCTTCCGGAGTCTCCTCGCTGGCTCTTCACTCGCAATCGCCGTGAGGAGGCTACCAATATTCTTGCTCGTTTCCATGGCAAGGGCAACCTCCAGAGTGAGTGGGTGAAACTCCAAGTCGCCGAGTACGAGCAGTTCCTTGAGATGGACGGAACCGACAAGACCTGGTGGGACTACCGTGCTCTGTTCCGTAACCGAGCTTCTATCTACCGTCTCTCTTGTAACTGCATCGTCTCTCTCTTTGGCCAATGGGCTGGAAACAGTAAGCTATGCATCCAAGTCTCTATTTACTAAGGAACAGCTCACTAACATGGGTGGAAGGCATTGTTTCCTATTACCTTAGTGGTTTCCTCGACACTGCTGGTATCAAAGGTTCTGTCCTGCAGACCAACGTCCAGCTTGGCATGTCTACCATTCAAATCGTTTCGGCCGCTGGTGGTGCTGCGCTAGTCGACCATGTCGGTCGTCGCCCGCTTCTCCTCGCCGCCAATATCGCCTGTGGTCTTACCTGGATTGGTGTCATCGTACCCGCATCCATTGCCAACATCAGTGACCCTAGTGATGAGGCTCAGACTGCTGCAGTCCCCGGTTCCGTCAGTAGATCTGTTCTCGCCTTCGTTTACCTTTTCCAGATCTGCTACTCCGTTGGTTGGACACCCATGCAGGCGCTGTACCCAGTCGAAGTTCTCAGCTACGAAATGCGCGCCAAGGGCATGGCCTTCTCGTCCCTCTTTACCTCCGTCGCCCTTCTCGCCACACAGTTCGGTGTCCCAGTCGCACTTGAAAACATCTCTTGGAGAACCTACATCGTCTTCTGCTGTTGGTGCTTCGTCCAGGCTACAGTCCTCTACTTCCTCATCCCCGAGACCAAGAACCGCACTGTGAGTAAAGTCTCCTATCTTGACTAAGTGATGAGTTACTAATACCGCCGTGTGTTCCAGCTTGAGGAGCTTGACAAGATTTTCGAATCCAAGTATCCCGTCAAGGCCTCCACCGAGAAGAAAAAGCTTGACGTTGATGCTCACCACAACATCATCCATATTGAGACTGTTGGTGGAACCGATATTGGCGGAACTGGTGCTTCTGTCTAGAGCCACATTGCTCTCGGATCTTGTGGAAGGAGCATCGATCGTGTCTCTGTCAAGATGCCCATTGCCACAAGCGTGATCAGACTCTTCCCAGCAATTCTGGCAGGCATCGTTTGTTACTATTCGACGTAGGCACATAGCACCCAAGGCATTTGCTTCCTGTTGCCTAATTATATTGTAATGCTATGCTATTTGCCCTATCATGATCATGCACTACTTGTGAACCGCGGCGCCTGCTTCACTTTATAGATGTCTACTATGAGAGCACAACACATGGATCAAAAGTAAATAAATAGTAATAGTTCCACGTCCAACTAAATTGCTGCAGCCTATCCAGGGGTATATGATGCTTAATAATCATGCTATTACTAGGGTGCCCTGAGTCCACTAAGGGACTACAGTCCTCTTATTAGTCCGCTCAATACTAATATAGTAAAAGTCAAGAGACCTGAGATAAAAGGTGCAGTATATGTTTCACGACATAGGAGGCAAATTAAATGTATTCAAATAATAATTGCCCATGTCGGTGCAGAATTCGTCTCAAGTAGTCAGATGTATTACTGTAGTTACAAGCCATCTATATAACATGTAAAGTTCAAAGTTTTCAAACAACTTTCAATATATAGGTGCATCTCATAGGAATTGCCAGGATGTTAAGTCTGAGTGTAGTAGAGGGAAAAGACAAGATAAGTATAAACCAACTTTAATTTAACCTTGTATTTTGCGTTATGTTCTACTATGCTTCGTGTAATATTTAATCACGTGCCTATACTGAAATTATATATATAGTGCTTACAGCGGTGCGGGGTGCGTCTTTTTGAGAACATATTGCTACCTCCATTCACCCTCCCTTGATTCACTTCAGATCTTGCGCTTCTCAAGCAATTAGAGCCACCTGCACTATGGACGGAAGCGTCTTACCTTCGCTCCCACCCCTGGGCCTTCACGAGAATCGATTGAATATCAACGCTGAGGAGATTGTTGAAAGATGGCTGGTTCAGCTTCAGAATTGCTTTGATACCAAGACTTTTGATCTTTCAGAGCTCTTCCTCGAAGATGGGTGGTGGAGAGACATACTTGGCCTGGGCTGGGACTTCACCACAAAGCAAGGTCGCACTGACATCGCGGACTACCTTTCCCACTCGCCGACCAGCTTCGCGGAGATCAAAGCAGCTGTCGGGGGCCTGAAACCTGTCCTCATAGAGGTGGCGGGTATGGCGTGGGTCCAAGCCGGTTACTCGTTCAGAAGCGCTTACGGCCAAGGCCAGGGCTACCTCCGGCTTGCGAACGTGAGTGAGAGCAAATGGAAGGCTTGGACTATGTTCTCGCAGCTTGAAAGGTTGGGTTCTCTGACGCAGATCGAACATAACTCGGATTTTGGTGGTGGTATTCCTGGTGATGCACCTCCTGGTATCAGTGGTGCGGACCGTAAGCCTCAAATATTGATCATCGGCGCAGGTAGGAACGAGTTCTTGAGCTACCTCTAGGAGGTTTAAATTGCTAATCTATTCTTACCAGGCCAGGCCGGTGTCATGCTCGGTGCGCGACTCCAGAACATGGGTCTGCGGACACTTCTGATCGATAAAAACGATCGTGTCGGCGACTCGTGGAGAAAGCGCTACAAGTCACTTATCCTCAACACGCCGACCTTCACGGATCACTATCCCTACCTGCGTTATCCAGAGAATTGGCCACGATGGCTGCGTCGCGATCAGGTCGCTACTTTCATGGAACACTATACTCAGCTTATGGGACTACAGGTTCGACTAAAGACAAGCGCCACCAGGGTCACGAAGAATAAAAACGGCTTCGAGGTTGAACTCCAGGCTCCAGATGGGCTAGAGACTATTCACCCTGAGCATGTCGTTCTTGCGGCCGGCGTCTACAGCGATGAGCCTGTGATTCCGGATATTCCCGGCCGAGAACAATTCCGAGGCCAATTGTACCATTCGAGCCAGCATCTTTCCGCGGCCGAAATCAGCAACTTAGCGGACAAAAGGGTTCTTGTCATTGGAGCTAGCACCAGCGCTCACGATGTTGCTCAAGACTTCGTGAATTGCGGAGCGAAGGAAGTCTCTCTGGTTCAGCGTCATCCCATCTTCTCACTTTCTAAGAAAGCATGGGAAACCTTTCAGCTGGGCTTGTGGAATATGGACAGTATCACGACTGAGGAGGCGGACCTTGTGGGCAATTCGCTTCCCATTCCCGTGATTCGCAGAATGAGCATCGATCTCACTAAGGCCATGGCAGAGTTCGACAAGGATATGATAGCTGGGCTCAAGGGGGCGGGGCTAGCTCTGCGCACGGGCGAAGATGGGTTTGGCCTCGCTGATCACCAGCTCATCAAGGGCGGGCTCTACTACATTGACCACGGAGCCAACAGTCTAATCATCGATGGTCGCATTAAGATCCACCATTGCGAGGAGGGTGTCGCGAGCTTCGGCGAGAAGGCGGTAACTCTTGCTGATGGAACAGTCATTGGTGCAGATGTGGTAGTCCTAGCCACTGGATTCAAGCGGAGCATCTGCACGATTCGGAAGCTATTAGGCGACGAGTCCGCCGACAAGCTAGCAGGATTTGGGGACTTGGATCAAGAACAGGAGCGAGCAGGATGGTGGCGTGCAACCGAGATCCCTGGCTTCTGGTACATGACGGGCAGTTTCTTATGGTGCCGGCAGTTCTCGAACCCGCTGGCGTTGCAGATTGCAGCCGCCATTGAGCAAGCAGGCAGAACCTGAAATGACTGGAGTCAGGAATGTCCGTCCATGTCCATGAGCACAAACAGCCTCCATGAGCGTGTGACTCGGGCAAGGACGTCTTAGGGCTAAGATTTCGCACATGAAAATCTTTTTATTACTTTTGTTTTCTTTTCTTTCATTTTTGTCCTTCACATTCCGAACCTTGTTGCAGGGCTGCCCAGAAAATTAGAAAGTCAAGTGGCGCGCGAGTTCCCGGGAGGCGTCGACATGGGTCTGCCCTCCATCAGACGATGGTGTGTTTTTAGCGCCACGCTAAAAGAAATTATCTTATCTGATCAATCTTGCCACAAGCTCGGCGCGAATCACGGCTCTCGTCACCGTTGCACCCTCGTGAGGACCCATCCCCTCCTCTTGTTCTCGTTAGAGCGGGGAGAAAAAGCCTCAAGGCTTGCCACGTACTGCCGCCTGACAGCAATAGCGGCTAGCGCGTTGTGACTAGGACATGGCTGAATTCCCTGGCAGGCCTGCAGCGACATCGGACAATGTTGCCTCTGCACCGACTCGGGAACGTTCGTTCTAGCACCGTTCTGGACGCGAAACAGACCCTCACTGGAGAGCTGGGGCAAAAATTTTACTTCCCTCGGTCTCGTTCAGCAAGCATGCCGACCTGTCTTGGCATTCCCTGGTGGACTCTTCGGCGTAAGTTCAGACCCTGGTAAACCCCTCCTGCTGAGCATATATAGAGATACCATCTGTCGCTCCCCCTTCTTCTACCTCCCTCGCAGATGCTCCTAGTCAAAGTCTCGCATTGGCGACATCTTCCTCAATTCTTCTAGGTGATCTTGGGATCCGATCAACGCCAAAACGGGCATAATTCGCTATGACCACTGTACAGACAAACCCCGATCCTCTTATGGCCGAGGTTGAGCCTCATGCCCAAAAGACTCTCAGTCAGACGGATCAAGCGGGGGAAAAGGTCCGGAGCATCAACAGCAGCTCTCAGAACGATGATGGATTTGATTCCGATGGCAAAGACTGGCACGATGGTGTTCTGCGCGTCCGGGCAATCACGACCGTTTGGTCCAGGAAGACCATGTGGTCTATGTTTGCGCTGTAGGTGGCACCCGTAACGGGTCCTCTGCGCCCAATGTTTTGAAGGCTGAAAATACTAATCATGCTTTCCTAGGCTGTGGCTCATCTCTTTCGTCGACATTATGCAAAACGCCCTAGACTACGCCTTGAACCCCTACATCACCTCTTCATTCGCTGCTCACGGGCTCATGAACGTGAGCAGTGTTTTGTCCTCTGCGGTCGGTGCTTGCACGCCTCTTGCGCTGGCTAAGATAATTGACCTCTGGGGCCGTGTTGAGGGCTTTTGCTTCACCCTTGCCATTTGTGTCATTGGCATGATCATGAAGGCCACCACTCAGAGCGTACAGCAGTACGTTGGGGCTCACGTTCTGTACTGGACAGGCCACATCGGCCTCATGTACGTCATCGAAGTCATGATCTCTGACATGACGTCGCTCAAGAACCGCGCTGTCCTTTTCACCATCAATGGGCTTCCTCGCATCGCCAGCACTTTCCTTGGTCCCATTATTGGCCAACGTTTCTACGAAGACATCAATTACCGATGGGCCTTTGGCGCTTTCTCCATCATCCTTGTTGGCTGCAGTATGCCTGCAATGGGCATGATGGTCTTCATGTTCCGTAAGGCGGAAAAGGCAGGGCTTGTCAAGAAGCACGCACCATCCGGCAGAAAATGGTACCAATCAGTCCTCCATTACGCCGTGGAGATTGATGTTGTCGGCATCGTCCTACTTTGCGGCGCTGTCATTCTGACCACAATTCCATTCACCCTTGTCTACTACGCGCCTAATGGCTGGACAACCCCATACATCATCGCCATGATCGTCACAGGCGTTCTTCTGTATCCGATATTCTGGTTCTACGAGTTCAAAGTGGCGCCAAAGCAGTTTCTCGCCTTCCGGTACCTGAAGAACGGAACTATTCTTGGCTCATGTTTCCTGTATGGAGTCATGTTCTTGTCTACGTTCACCTGGAACTCATACCTCTATTCCTACATTCAGGTGGTCTACCTTCTGGATATCACCAACTCCAACTACGTGGTCAACTCCTACTCTCTCACCTCCACCGTCATGGCCCCGGTCATCGCCGCCATCATCAGCTACACCGGAAACTTCAAGTGGACCGCTTACTCCGGAGTTCCTATCATGCTGCTTGGCACGGCTCTCATTCTTCCGATGCGCACCAGTGACAACGTTGGTCTCATCGCAATGACACAGGTTCTCGTTGGTCTGGGTGCTGGTATTTTCGCTACCTGCACTAGCATCTCCATTATGGTTCCTGTCACTCACGAAGAGTTTGCGGCCGTCAACGCGCTTTCTGGCCTCTTTGGCGGCTTCGGTGCTTCCATTGGTAGTGCGATTGGTGGCGCGATCTGGAACAACGTTGCTCCAGGTGAACTGCTGCGTCGCTTGCCTGAAGGATCCAAAGACCAGGCTGCCACAATCTTCGCGGATATCGTAACGCAGATGACGTTGCCTATCGGCTCCCCAGAACGCGACGCTATCGTGGGCACATACAAGCACACGATGAAACTGATGACCATCGCAGGCGTAGCTCTTATGCCTTTGTGCTTTGTCTGCATCTACGCATGGAAGAATGTGAACATCAAGAAGCTCGAGCAGGAGAAGGGTCTGCAAACTAAGGGCAATGTTGTTTAAGAAGTCGCGTCCTACACGATTTCACGGCCCCATGGGTCTGAATACCGAGACCTCTTAGTTTAGCCTTCCGTAAAGGATATCACATAGTGTCGAATGATACACGCTCTATTCATCGTGAAGTTCAGTTCTTGTGCTTGTCTGCTTCCAAGATCTTTGAGATGGCGGCTTTGTTGGTACGGCCGCAACACACGCTTGGCACAGAACGAGAGGAACTTGGCGGGACTTACCAGTGCACCATCTGCCATACTACGCAGCGATTGATCCCTTTGCCTACAACACCTCGTACTTCTCATACCAGGTTTGATCCACCTGATTGTACGAC
The DNA here is from genome assembly GCA_030734395.1 of Sarocladium kiliense. NCBI lineage: Eukaryota > Fungi > Ascomycota > Sordariomycetes > Hypocreales > Sarocladiaceae > Sarocladium > Sarocladium kiliense. The sequence continues at coordinate 347,025 of JAUZTG010000017.1, read as the reverse complement.
TCATGAAGCTCCGGCATGTCGGCTCGATGGAATCCTATACATCTCATATGCTTCAGGAGTATACAACGCACTTGGAACGGACGTGCAAATCGTCTTTCTATCCACTCATGAGAATTTTCCAACTGATGAAGAAGCCTACACAACGGAACGACGACAGACAGTTGCAGAGTTCAGCAATGATGGCGCTAAGTTATGTTCTCTACGTCGCTGCAGCGTCTGCATTTTACGTCGTCTTCGTTGTACTTTATCGGCTTTATCTACACCCACCCTGTCGCCAGCTTCCCTGGGGCCAAAGTAGAAGCTGCCACTGGCTGGTACCTAGCGTACTTCGACATTCTCGTTCAGCCAGGAGCGCAGGTCATGTTTGAATTGCGTCGATTACATCGTATCCATGGTAATTCATTTCCAAGTCTGCGATTGTCTAGCTGCGCTCACTAGGTCGCCCCAGGCCCCGTCATCCGAATAAGCCCGGAAGAAGTCTACGTTGATGACTATAAATGGGTTGATACACTCTTTACTGTAGCCGCTGGTGTGATTCATTTGACAATGAACAGCCAGTAGGGAACTTACATTATTCAGGGTGTTCGTAATAAATACCCGCCCGATGCCATGATGGTTGGCAAGCCTCACTCAAGTCCGTGTCTCGTTTTCCGAGTGCTCTGCGAGAAGGGGTCGTGAATTGCCGTTGCACACGAAGTTCACACAAGGCATCGACAGGCATTTGCTCATCCTTTTCGACGACACACAACGTAGGTGCAGAGCCCATGGTTTGGGACAAGGTAAATATAATACTTCAGAACATCCATCATCCTATCGCTAGCGATGACCTCGCTAAGATACGGACGCATACTCTGGCCATGGTAACAGATGTTGCCGCATCATACTGGCTGGAAGAGTCTCTTCAGCAACAGGGTGACGCAGCAATGGCTCGTCAATGGAGCGAGATCCAGGATCTGTACCCCATATAATACCCTGTGTACGACACCTTAAGTAGATTTTACCACTATTTCAGAGTATCTCACCTTGGATTGTGGCCAAAGTGAATTCCCGGATGACACGAGTCTTAGCCGTCGAGGCTGAGGTCGAACGGCAGGCTCGGGAAGCGATTAGGAATTTCGAGGCGTTTGGCAGCTAAATTCGCCAAGAGAATCTGCGTGACCACACGCACAAGACTTTTCGTACCATTGGGCCAGCTCCAAGATTCCCGACACTGACCAGGTCCTGAGCGGATGGCGGACGAAGCTTGGGTTACCTTGCCGCGGGCGGAGATACAAGAGCAAGACACTTGCCAACATTACCTTCTTTTTGATCGAGAGGGAAGACAATCCTGCATCAACTCCGGAAGAAGCTACAACGGATCATGCCAACCCCTGAAATCCGAGTTCAATACAGAGACTTAGAGCATATCCTACTGTTGTAAAGTCCACCCCTTCGCGTCTTGTGACTATAATTCCTGCTGGTCCGGAGTAACTGTCAGCTTTCATTAGAGAAACGCTTAGGACTTATGACCCTCTGACGTCGAGGCTGCCTCGGGTCGCACCTGGCGAGGCGCTGAAGTACAAACCCTGGACAATTCCTGCCAGGGTAAGCGCCTTGCCCATCATCTCCAGTTTTGCCCTGATGCAGCTACTAAATAACCCCAGACGTGTATGAGCATGAGCCTGGAGACATCTCCAACGATCCCCGAATTTACGACGATTCATACGAATGGCGTCCAGAGCGCTGGCTGATCAATGATTAAGCCAGGTTAGACCTCATGAACAGGAATTGCTTACCCTTCGGTGGCGGAACACGGATGTGCATTGGCCAACAGTACCTTTAATTGCCTTTCTTTGGAGTAAATGTTCATTCGGATGCTGATCAATTCTATAAAGCCTTGCCTGGGTTGAGCTGGACATGGTGTAGCAGCCATTGCTCAGCTGCTGGAGCTAGGTATCGTCGATACGGTGAGGACGTGGGGTGTAGACTATACGCGTGATTGCTTGGTTGGTCAGTCTAGCAAGGAGAGCAAGAGACTTAGGGTTGAGCATCTCGGAAACTGAGAGTCAGCTGGCTCTCCTCGTGATTGAGCTTCTGAGCCTCCTAGGTAAACATGGGCGTCGTTCGCAATGACGACAGAACGTGCTCAACGCAATTGGCTATTGCCATCCAAAGCCACCCTTTCCTTTGCCTCCAGCACGGCGAATTGTATTGAGCATCGTTTCATTACGCACTAACAATAGCGAGACGATGTGAATACCTGGGCTTTGGGTAAGGCGGCTTACAATGCGAGCAACGCCTCACACAGGGGGGAAAAACGGGACAAGCTTTCCACTGAAAGGTACACAACGCCTTTCGCAGAGGCGGCGCGATGTCAAATGTCGTTCCAGTCGGCTCTCGAAGCATTGTACTGCCCAGCGACATGGGACATGAAGTCCATGCAATTGGCGAAAAAAAGGGCCTTCTGCAGCTGCTTCGAACCTCGAACTTCGCACGGAGACCGCCCTTGGCGTAGCTTCGCCACGCGCCTGCGTCGCGCATCCATGACGCCGTGATGTGCCCCAACAACTTGGAAGCCCCCAATTGCCCCGACCTGGACAAGTTGAGCCGACTGCTGCACTGAGTCGGCGCGTTACGTTTCCCCGAGACGGCTAGGCTGTGCCGCACTGCCTCAGCTGTTCCGCGATAAGGAGTACCTCTGGGGAGCTTCCCGAAACAGCGGAATCGTCACGACGGTAAGTGGTGAAACACGGGCCAGGCACGGATGCCAGATCCAACCCTCAGCACACATTTCTTCTGTAGAGTCGACTCCAGCCAGGTTGCCCCTCATCATCAATCGCGAGCCCATCATCTAGCAACGTCTCGTGTTAATCTCTGTTTGTTATTGATGGACAGAGCCATCATCCACCACCAGCTCTTTCCCACCTAGATTCTGACAACACTCTCGGCTCGATTGCTCCCGCACATCAACACGCCGCCTCCGGCAACCTCTGTCCGGCTTGGGCTTCATCCTTCGATCAGAGCCCCCTTGTTATCGTTCCCTTGCATTCTCTCACCCAATCCGGAGTGTGCTGCGCATGTCTGGTGCCCTTCCTTGAGCGTGTCGTTGATGCTTGAGAGCTTGTCTCGGACTCCAATCAAAGTGCTTCTGGGACTTGAAGGAACCTTAACGGACGCGTGAGGTCTGCGAAAGCGGTAGGCCCGTTATCTGAAGCTTTCGCATCGCGGTCGTCACCATGGCTGCCCAGAACTGTTTCGCAGACCTTGGTCTCTCCATTATCGGCTTGGACGCTGAGTATCCTCCGCATGCTCTCGACAGCAAGGCTCTCGAAGCTTTGGCCCGCAGATTCTACCCAGATACCCCAGCGTAAGTGCTACCACCGCCCTCCATCCGGTACGGTGACCTCGGCCCATGCCTCATGGATTGCGAGCCTAACGTGCTTCTTTTTTCCTTACAATAGAATGAAAAAGGTCCTGTCCATAAACAAGTACACAGGCATAGATTACCGCGCTTCCATTGGACAACCAGACCATCCAGCTGTCAATCGAGACAGTGCCCCTTCGATTTCCGAAATTCACGAACTTTTCATGTCCGACGGCGTACCGTTAGCTGTGAGAGCCGCACGAAGAGCAATCGACGAGGCCCAAATAGATCTTGAAGACATCACACATATTGTGTCCACAACGTGCACCGACAGCGCGAACCCGGGCTTTGACCATTTCCTGGCAAAGGAATTAGGGATAAAACATCAGGTCGAAAAAGTGCTGCTACACGGAGTAGGTTGTAGCGGCGGACTGGCGACTCTGCGAACTGCCGCGAACCTAGCTCTGGGGCACACCGCTCGTGGAAAGCCCGCGAGAATTCTCTGTGTTGCCCTGGAAGTCAGCACCACAATGGTCCGCAGTGAGCTCGACAGTATCAACGAACTTCAGGAGACTCGTATTGGAGTATGCCTGTTCTCCGACTGTGGGAGTGCGCTCGTGTTGAGCAACGGCATTGGTGGAGCGCGGCCGCCGGTGTATCAGCTCCTTGGATGGGACCACAGAGTATTGGCAGATACTCACAATGATCTAGGATTCGATGCTGATGCTCTCGGTTAGTCATGCCTTCAAAATTACCTCTACTGATTCTCGTATTGATGATTGGAGCTAACGCGAGAAATTGTAGGGTGGAAGGTTGTGCTGACATCCAGGGTGCCAAAGCTGACTTGCGGTGCCATAAGCCCAGCCTTCGAGGATCTGAAGGCTTCCGTATCCGGTCTTCCACCCACTTACGAGAACGCATCGGACTTTGACTGGGCGATGCACCCTGGTGGCGCTACCATTCTATCGGGTGCCGAGCGAGCTTTAGGGATTACGCCCCAACATATGCGCGCCAGCTATGACACCTATGTAAACCATGGGAACTCAAGCTCCGCATCAATCTTTCGTGTCATGCACCGCCTCAGGTCAAAAGACATGGACTCGTTGGCTCCAGAAGGTCGAGTCCGTGACTACGTTGTGGGGTGTGCGTTTGGTCCTGGTATTACCGTTGAGAGTTGCATATTGAAGAGAGGCCGAGGTGCAACATTAGATATTCCTACGCCGCCGGATACAGATGAGCCGGTAAATGATCTCAGAGTAGAACATGATGAAGATTCCGACGCCCGTAGCATGGCGGTCAGCATCAAGTGTTCGGGGAATGCGGGAACGCAGGAGTTCATCGATGACCAGCTGCAGCATTTAGACTTAGACTGAGAGCGTGAGACACGAAGGACCGTAGAAAAAACTCATGCTTCGGCACAAGAACATTGAAACAATACTGTCAGTTCCAGTTGTTTGATCTTCCCAACTGGACTGGCCAGCCTTTACAGGACGGCAAAAAGGAATGACTCTGCTGAGGATCGACTCGCAATCTCTAAATTCGTCTGGAGGAGAACATGTCAGGTTGAGATTGCACACCGCAGCGTGGAGGGTAAGCTTACAGTCTAGCGCCTTGCCATTCCTCACGGAGGCAATGCTGATTTCTCGAGTACCTTATTTGCGTCTAGAAATTATCCACAGCTCTGGCATTCATTCTCGCCAAATGTTCACCAGGCAGTACTTCTCTATGCGGTTCTTGTCGACACATCAGATCCGCTATGACCAGTATGCTGTCTGATGGAGCCGCGCTGCGATTGCACTCAACTTCGAGTGATTGCAGTCAGTTGTTTCAGAGCGGAATCCTCCCAGCCACAGATGGCACCACGGTTCCAGACCATCTGCCACGTTGAGCTAGCAGGTCGCAGGCTCTTCTCAAAGAGGTTTCTCTTGTGTCTTGGAGCTCGAGAAGCGCGCCACGCACGTCCAGACCCTTCATCTTGAATGCCCTCTATCCTCGTTAGTTCAGTTCGGTTTTCTTGTCAATAAGGTTTTGATCGTTGCTAAGATTTGGCGGACTCCCAAGATCGCATCTTGCAGTCGCGGGTTCGACAATGAAACACTCAGTTCCAATTGAGCCCTCCGACCACACCTAAAGCTCGTTGTTCTTCATCCCCCCACGCTGACCATGATATGGCCACCAAGAATTTACGATGCAATGGCGATGAGATTGCGCAGATTCGGCTCCAATGAAGGAAGTGCTTGTCCACATGGAGCTACCGACGGACCGGAGGGCACATAGTTATGCCTACTGACATGACAGAGGGCTCCTTCCAGCAACACAGGTTTGTCTCATGTCTTCGACAGACCGTGTTCGATAGTACCAGGCAAGCTTCAATCTAGGTGAAGCGGTAGGATCAGCGTGCTGAGCCTGTTGTTGACAACGACTGCTGGTCTGGATGCTGATGATGGTGGCGACGCTGTTCAGCTGGCTTACTGTGGCGTTCCTTCGCTCACCACCAGTAATCTGGATGGCGGAGGGCTGAGATGAGAAACACACGAAGGCTGCATGATGAGGTCTTTGGGTCTGCACCAGTGCCCAACTCTGAACTGAACTTGGCTCGCATCAAAAGCGCATAATAGTAGTTGCATCCCTCGCAACTACGACTGCTCGTGAGGTGCGCGATTGATCAGGTAAAATTATTTCACCAATCCAGCCATAGCTTCCCTTGGAGACATGGTGAATCAAGCAAGCGGCGTCTTTGCCGACCATCCTTTTCCAATCCTGAGCACTCCGTCGTGTCTCTTGCCAGAAGGGGCTGAGGTACAGTGTTATTGGTGATATCACGCGTTTGGATTGAAATACTGACAAGCATAAGCCGACAATGTTCCATGATATGGCTACGGAGATGGTGCAAATCCACAACGTCATCTTTCGTGGTCTCAATTCCATTTATCTGCAGGCCCAGCACATTACTGCTGAGGATGCTGCTTGTTTCGTACACTACATGTACCAATGGATCAGGCTCCTTCATCTGCATCATGAAGGCGAAGAGGCACTCTTCTTCCCTGCAGTCGAACGCTTGTCGGGCGAGGAGGGTATCATGGAGGTGAACGTAGAACAGCACCATGCGTTTGGCGTGGGTCTCAAACGTTTTGAGGAATATGTGAATGCATGTCTCACGAAGACGGAGCCGTACTCTGGACAGCGTGTCATGGAGCTGGTGAACGGGTTTGGACCAATTCTTGCTCAGCACCTAACAGAAGAGATCGCGACCCTTCTGGCGCTCGAGCGATTCGGCGACAAGCTGAAGGACCTTCCCGCTATTGTCGAACAACAAGCGAAACATGGCATGGTGAGATCACGTTATCGTCAAACACTCTCTTCTACCGCTAACTAGGGAATCAATTGCCATTTAGTCCGAAGCCGGTTTATTCACTGGGTTACCATTCCTCTCAGTCAATTTTGACCGCCACTTCGAGAACGATCGCTGGCTGACAGTGTTCCCACCCGGCCCTGGCCAAGTGGCCCTCAAAGTCGTTCGAAATGTGACTTACTGGGTCCATCGGGACTGGTGGAAGTTTGGAGCTTGTGATCGATCAGGCACCCTCCAACCTTTGTACGCTACAGGCGCAGGAAACGGTGTGGGCGTTGCTGAGGACGTTTTAAGAGTTGAGAAAGGAGATGTGAAGGACAAGGTATTGCTGTAAAGATCAGACGCAGACGCCATGCAAAGGCGCCGTGCATTGGGGAACATGTCGAACTGATAGCGGGGAGAGACGCACCTTAATGCCATATCAATGAGACTCGTGCGACACTAATTGCTTTACCTCTAGTTCTCTCATTTGCATTTTTTAGACACCAGATAGAAGGGAGTAGAAGGGAAGAATGCATAGTATCTGAATAAAACATCACTTTCGACACGACATTACCCAAGGTACATGACATGAGCCAGAGATAAAGTACCTGAGCTTGGAGTGCTGAGTCTCGGGTAAGCACAGGTATGGCGTTCTGGGAGGCAAAGGCAAGTTCAGGTTGCGACGAGTCACGTGATCGGGTGGTCGGTTTGTCATGGTGGCAGCGGCTGGCCCCCAGCGCTAGCCCGGCCGCGTCGGTGGGTGCGTGCCAAAGCCAAAGATCTTGATGCATTCAATTGCCGGCCATCAATTCTCACCCACATCTTCAGTGTCAACTCAAGCGTTTAGCATCGTATCTCGTACATGGTCCTTTCCCGCTCGTGTTGAGCAGCAACTAGGGCGCGGGTCCTCGACCAGGCGCACAGAGGCATGCCAGTGATCCCCACCCTCAGCTATCTCACTCTGTCACATCTACGCAATGGAACAGATCGATGCGCAGGTCTCTGACCTGCGGTACCTTTCACAAGCACCTATAGCCTTGTCAGCTCACGATGCATCAGCCTCATCCGGCTCGGCTGCAGCTTATGGATCACATTCGCACTCTGGTGCCACGCCGCCAACGATCCTCAGTCCTGGTTCCGCATCCATCGGCGACAATTCCGCCCATCCAGGCGCGTCTGCCCAGGGGTCTGCAGCAGCGACCCCCTTGGGTGGTACGAGCACCAAGCGCAAGGAACTTGATGACGCAAATGCGACTGGGAAACAAACCAGAAGTAAAAGGAACCGCGTAAGTTGGAGTTACCTTCCGATAGCCACTTGTCGCGAGTGGCAGCCCGGCTGGCCTCTGGTGCTTTGCCACTTGGCCAACTATGTTGCCCTCGTTTCCCAAGTTGTTCCGATGCTAGGGCAAGTGATGCTAAAACTGCAAACAGTATATCTCCATTGCCTGGTAGGTTATCATGTGCGTTGCTTATTTGGCCCAAGACACTGGCTGACGACTCTAAGCAATGAGTGCAAGCGTCGCAAGATCAAATGCAATGGCGAAACACCGTACGTCGAACCGCATGCCCGGTAATGCCTGAGCTACTTTTACTCACACATGTCTTTAGATGTCAGCGCTGTGGCAATCTCAACTTGAACTGCTTGTATGCCCCGAACTGCTGCTCCAATAACTTCAAGGACTCCGAAGAGTACAAGCACCTCACGTCTCAGCTTCAACGACTGCAGGATGAAGTGGGCTTTCTCAATCAGACGGTTCGCGCCATCCAGTCTGATCCGATACGCCACAGTAGTATTCACGACCGTGCCGCGGCGGCCGGATCTTCCACCGTGACGCCTTCACCATCGCAGACCTCATCGACTCTCCAACGAAATTCGGATCAACCATCCGGTCGCCGAGCACCCTTCCACGGGCCGACAAGTACCGCTTTCAGTCTTGATGTCGCCAACAATACTATTGCCAACATGGGTTACAAACCCGCAAATGATGGTATTGATGAGCCAAATCCTCCATCACAGCCTAATGACATCGGCGCGTCTAGTCTGACCGGATCAAGAGACCCGCTTCTTGATTATGACAAGGATGAAATAATACGCCTCTGCAGAGTACATGAGGCAGAGGTTGGCATCATGTTTCCTGTTTTAGATACATCCGCGGTGATCTCGCATGCCAAGAGCCTCTTTTCATTCCTCGAGAGTCTCAGAGGCCAGCGCTCGCTTCACGCTATCAATGATGAGAAAACTCTCCAGTTGAAGATCATCATGTGCTGTGCGCATGTGGTCGAAGAGAATGGTCACAGCCTGAAGGCCATGCGACTATATGAGAGCATGGAGAACGTGCTGAACCGAAAGCTCATGGCAGACGAGAGCGATATCGGAAGTCTACCGTTACTGGCATTATTGGGTGGCTACCGCTTCCTCTCAAATGACGAGGTCCTGGGTTGGAGAGTCATTGGTCAGGTGGCCCGCTTATGCATGGAGCTCGGTATTCACCAGCGGATGGGCTTGATGAAAATCGAGAATGAGCAGGAGCGAAAGGATGCCCTCACGACCTTTTGGACAGCCTATATTCTAGATCGCAGGTGGGCATTTGGCACGGGCCTGCCTTATGTGGTGCAGGATGAAGAGATCGACCCTCAGCTCCCACTTCCAGTACGTTCCGACAACAATCTTGATCCTTGTGTTTGGCGTGTGCTAACCCATTTTCAGGACGCGTATCCTTTCATGATTGCCATGATCACATATTCGAGACTAGCGGCAAAGGTGTGGCGGCAGGTCTCTCACTTTGAACCGGTTCTGGCCCGGGAGCTGCGCGAGGAAGAGATGGAGCGCCTTGACCAGGAGATCATTGAGTGGTATGATTCTGTGCCAGACGAGGTGAAGGTACGGAACTGGGACAAGGAACGGCACATGGCCTCTACACCCTCGTATAACTTGCAGAGGTTACGGATATGGACATATCTCCGCTTCAACCAGGTAAGTTAACCATACATACTGCTCAGGAGCCTGACAATGGTGGTCTAACAGGGCTAGATTCGAACCTGGCTTTATACGCCCGTGCTGCATAGCGCCACAAGCATCATGGCTCATTCTGCGCAGGCTCAGAGAGTCGTAGACTTGGCCAAAGACACAATTCGCTATCTCACCCATTTGAACAACACTACGACTCTGTACCAGACTATGCAAGTCTTCTATCATCAGTTCCTCACCTCGGCTATCTCAGTGGTCTTTCTCGCATCAGTCCACGCTCCCGTTCGCTTCAGCGCAGTTTGTCGTGAAGAGTTCTATCTTTCTTTGGACTTGGCAAAAGATCTCTCGTCACGGAGCATGGTATCCAAGAGACTGTGGAGTACCATCAAAACACTCAAAGACGTTGCGCCTCGCTTTGGGCTGAACCCCGATGATGATCCTCATTCTACAGCGGCACTTGGGATGATAGGTCTCGCCCGAGGTCACATGGACGAAGAGCCAGAGTCGAATGTTACCTACCAGCGATCTCTAGCGCCCCCAGCACAGACAGCAAGTGATGGACTGGTCGCCCAAAATGGGTCTCGAATTCAGAGCGAGATGTCCCGAATCTTCGAGGGCTATGTCAGTCTCAATGGATTCCAACACGAGAACGAAGATGAACCGAACAATCAAGGTGCTGTGCAGGCTAACAGTAACCGGGGCGGTACATACGGCACGGACGACACCGTCTACCCGCATTTGAGAGCTATGTTTTGAGGGAAGAAATTCATTTGGATAGCACTACTATATAATGTGGAAACGTTCACTTTTTGCCAACGCAGACGCGAATTGAGAAAGCATGTCTGCAAATCGCCCCCACGGAACCTGACTGGCTTCACTGCAAGATGGAGATCCAGTGCATGGCGAACTCTCCCTTCGTAACTGCCTCTCCAAACTGGCGCATCGCTGACAGGAGCTAGTCCTCGTCAGCGGAGTGGGAAAAGTGGAGGGGATGCTCAATGCAACAGTCGCTCTTTTCTCCCATGCAAACTGGGGTGTGGACATTTACCCAAAGGCATTGAGGGCTTGGGGTTTTATTGCCGAATCATCTACCGACAGTTGTCGAGCCCATCGCTCACGCAAAAGAGAACTTTCCATCATCACTCAATTGTGCCTGAGCTGTCACGGGAAACTTGCCGACTACCGCTGCCGACTCTAAATGTCGATCTTCTGCCCAAGGCATTGAGTATTCTCGGTCGGCGAGGCCCCGACCACCCGTAATCCGCCCTGGCGATCTCATATAAATTGATTAGACCGGCGCCACGACTCGGTAGATGACCAGTTGTGTCCGGGGTACATGTTTCATCGCTGCAGTGGGCCTATATCATGGGTCCATTTCTATATGAGGCGGGACTGTATATAAGCCGCTTCACCACGGACTGAGTGGCTGTCCTTGACTTTCGACCTCATCGTACCCTCCAAGCATTCAGTGCAAGATTGCCAGATCAGTGCCTGCCCTCGCCCACCAGAAACTTGCACGAGGCCATTAATCCCGCCCTCATTCTGAGTATCATGGTCGCGTTCGTCATCCGAATAGCTGCAGCCGCAGTGGTAACAGCGTGCTCTGTTATGGCGCAGCTGCAGCAAGTGAACAGCTTCGGAGACACTTTCAACACACAGCTTACCATGGAAATCTATGTGCCTCCGAACCCGGCTCCCAGTCCTGCTATTGTCCTGGCTGCAAGTCACCTCACTCCTGACACCGTACCTACTTTACTGACGGGGCCTATCAGCTTCATCCTTGTGGTGGCTCTGGCAGTGGCTACTTTGGGCAGACATCTGGGTCGTATGTGCCAATTGCTGACTCCATCGGAGCGATTCTAATCTACCCATCCTCCCCGAAAGACTTCAACTGTTGGGATGTGCACTCGTCCCAGAGCAATACACATGATGGTGGGGGCGATACTCAGGTCCTTGTCAGTATGGTTGACTATGTCATCAACACCTACAATGGTGACCCAGCTAGGGTCTTCGTTACAGGGTCATCCTCCGGCTGCATGATGACCAACCTCATCTCCGGCGTCTATCCTGATGTGTTTGCTGCGGCAAGTTGCTACTCTGGCATGCCCGCTGGTTGCCTCAATGCCATCGGCAGCTCTGGGTCTAGCCCCATTAGTGCTGACCCTGCCTGCGCCAATGGACAGGTGAACAAGTCTGGAGAGGAGTGGGCGGCTTTAGTACACAATATGTATCCTGGCTATGCTGGTGACTACCCGCGTATGCTCACTTGGCACGGTACCGCCGACAACCTCATTCTGATTCCCAACCTGGACGAGCAGCTGAAGATGTGGTCGACACTACTCGGTGAAACCTTTACGGAGGATGGTCCCGATACTCCAGAGGGAGGATACACTTGGAAGGTTTATGGGGATGGTACGCGACTCGTTGGCGTCTCGGCTCAGGGTGTTGGTCACACTGTACCGGTCCATGGACAGCAGGACTTCGAGTGGTTCGGACTACTCTAACTGCTTCGAATACAATGAACGCAAGCTTGGTACCACGAAGGCGAGACCAGGTTCGGTAGAAAAGAAGATAGGCCAGAGAGATTCCACCCTGAGCAGAGGTAGAATGGGAAGTAAGGAACAAGCGCCCAGCGATGGCATGCCTTCGCAACACCATACTTCAGGATTCCGAATCCTTTTCTCCGATGATTCATACTGTATACCGACTCTATACACTATAAGAAGTTGTAACACAAATTAGACAGCCTTAATGACATACGTAGCTATTGAGCCCGCCATCATCTCTAGCCACAACGATCCGACGAGAGCTTGAAGGTCGTGATAACAGCAGCGTGATCCGACGTCCACTGATTGTTTCCGTGGTCTGGCTGTGGCTTTGGGCTACCCGCAACGAGGTCCTCCGAATTTAATACCTCGAAATCGCTCTTGTGGTAGATGAAGTCGATGCGGTCTAGTGGCTCCGGACGCCCACTGTTTTCCAGAAAGATGGGCGACCATGTGATGCCCTCTCGCAATTTCGGGTCCGGATGGGCCTCACGGAAAGAATCCTTCATTCCGGCGTCTACAGGCCATTCCGACGTTGGCCAAGGCACATTTGAGTAGCCACAATTCTTCTCCTTCAGTGGATCCGTCCAGTCAAGATGTGAAGGTGCGTTGAAGTCACCCAGAAGGATGACCGGTCTTTCATCGGAGTTCGAAAGCTGATTGTGCATTCCCTCGATAGTCCGGATAATTTGTGGTGTACGGCCTGATTCTGCTTCCCTCTCCAGCACTTCTTCTACCGACATCTCGTCGAAACAGAAGTCGTAGGGGCCATACGGGTCGTAGCCAAGGTGAACGTTCCAGAGGTTGAGTTGACTGCATTCTCCATCCAGGTTCAGTCGAACGCCCCCCGCGTAGCTTCCGAGGCGCTCATATACATGATCAATGGGGTAGCGACTGATGACTCCAACATCCGAATCCTGCCAAACGTACCAGCCAAGAGCTCGGGCAAGGCGAGTGGCATGATCAGGTGTGCTCTCTTGTAACCCAACAATGTCTACATTGGTGTCGACTAGAAAGCTGACTTGCTTCTTATGATAGTCGGAAACTTGGGAGCCGCCGTGCCACAAGTTGTATGTCATAACGCGCAGCTCATCGACGAGAGCTTTATCCTTGGGACGAACAGGAATGTTGACCTTGAGCACCGCAACAGAACCTTCGTAAGACTTCGCCTCGACTCTCCACTCCGTGCCACCTCCCGGTGGGCTCGGGATCCCAGTAATATTGCCATTAGCTGAGACCTTGGCCCAAACGGCACCGGACAAACTCGTGATACTGTATGATGCGTCGGCACTTCCACTGCCAATCAAAAACCCACCAATGCTTGCTGAGAAGTCATCTCCCTCGCGGCTGTTTCGTAGAGTGATGCTAGGGACGATGAAAGTGAAAGGGCTTGAGTCCGGGAGCACAATATCAAGAGGCTCAGCAAGCCACTGATAGCCGTCTGATGCTAAGAAGAAAGCTTTATATGACCCTGGCGGTAGTGAATCAGAAGGAACATGTACAGTTCCCTCGGATTGAGGGGCATACTGCCATGCCAACGCGTCTTCATCGTGGACTTGGTCCACTGGGCCACCACCAGATGCATAGTATACTCCTATCCAGTTTGTGGGATCTGCAACACCTACCGAGTACTGGAAAGTAAAAAGAGGCCCATCCGCAAGTAAAGAAAAAGCAGCGGATTGCTGGCGTGGGACAGGTTCAGCTAGAACACACCCGCCAAGCACAGTAACTAGCGTTGAAATTATCAGGCTGGAAGACCACGCTTGGACACGCATTTTGGACAATATGAATGAAGATGCAAAGAACTGCAAGAAAGTGAGAGCGACACGACCGTAATAATGTCTGAAAATTGCGGGCCACTTGTTGAATGTTATAAGTCTCTTAGAATGATCTTCCGCCGCGTCGCTTGCTTGAAAGGATGGCCAATGAGATCATCAGGATCCATTGCTTGGAGTTGCGCAGGCTTGGCCAATCCTATCGTGGGACCATAGCACGGGGCTATCATCATTGCCCATCTTAGGAAGGTGATGGGAAACCGTAGGGTGAAAGGAGGGTTACAGCACTTGAACCTTCTCCTACCTGACGTTGCATAACGGTGCGAACAGATCCATGTCGAATGTGCGCCTGACAACGGCTGATCCACACGTGGCCTTGGCCATCCGTGTTCGACGATCGTCATCCCGCCTCTCGGGAGATGTCCGACATGAGATATCTTGAGTGGATTAAAAATGAGGCTCCGATAGCTTACTTGAAGGAAACTCGCAATTGTGAAGTAATGCTACCACACGCGCTCGTATATCCGCGTAATGCTGAATGTCTTACGCACCTTCGCAGCTCAGCAACAACGACCCGTCAGATGACAATTACATTACAAGACTGACGATAAACTACCTGGGATCAATGACTGTGGGGGTTGAGAGGCGACACCATTTCCGAGACTAGCCTCCCTTCAGGGTCCCAGCTAGTTCCAATAGTCGAAACAAATGGTGACGGAGGCGACTCATCGCTACAGCTATGTGAAGAAGGCGCGGACATGTTGCTGCCAGTGCTAGTATCTGGCTCGTCGGGACGCCCCATCTTATCATTTCCGACTTTACTGCCAGCCAACTCGTACACTCCAGGACTCTGAGCGAACGGGTGTTTCCTTGGTCCAATCTCCCTGCCGTCAATTTCCGTGCCAGGAACAATGCGATTCGAGTTCCCTTCTAATTCAGGAGTCGGGCTACTTGTATTGCTAGCATCAGCAAGAACCGGTCGTCGGGGAGAGCTTGTCGAAGGAGACCACCCGGATACATCTGCAGAAGAGTAAGGGGCGCTACTGTTGTAAGCTGGACCGCCGACCATCGTCATATCCGCATTTGGCGGAATTTCCGTGACTTCATATGCCCGCTGCTTTGATCTTCGCCGTTGCCGTAGGAAAAGACATGCAAACAATGCTAGAAGCAGCAGAGACCCAGCCACCGTGCCGACAGCAATTCCAGCTATCTGTCCGCCACTGAGACCAGACTCTCCATTATTAGATGTGCCTTGCCCAGCAAAGCCAGAATCACTCGAGGTGATTGTCACGATGTCACTCTCCGCACCAGAATTCCATGTACATGCCGAGATGTTGAAGACTTTCCTCTCGTAGTCGGCAGAGAGATACCTGAGATGGTCAGCCATGAGGATGAGCACTTGGACGAGAATAAAATAGCCTACGCCTCCTGCAGGAATACCCTTCCTAGTGTGTATTGTGAAGTATTATCAGCCTGCTTCAGTGGAAAGTAGTAACTGCTGTTTGGGACCAAAGGGCTTTCTGCCTGCAAGTCGAAAGCGGCATAGGGGAAAGTTATGGAGACTGTATCGCCGCCGGACTTGTCGTTTGACAACCTGAAGGTCACCTCCGCATCGGTGTCAAGCAAATTGTTGCGTTGAGTATCGTTGACCAAGTACAGGCCGGTGTCGTTGTCAAGCCGAAGATCAAAAGCATCCTCAAAAGCACCACAAACCTCTTTCGGGAGCCACAAGTTTGCATCGGTTGAATCGATAAAAACATCAATAGCGTCGGACAGTAGCGTAGTCGAAGTTGAGCCACTGTAGCTGATCGATTGAAGACCCACGACAAGATCACGAGTAACGTCGTCTGCCATCGTGAACGACACGGAGTTCTCCCTGAACCTTGACTTGTCATATCCTGAGAAAATCAACTGCCCATAGACCTGTTTTAAGCCTGCGATGAGTCAATAACAGGATGTGAAATGGAGATACGGGTGCCGCACGGTACTTTGCACCTGCTGTGTAGCTCCAGCTCAGACTCGGAATGATGTCCTTGTCTTTCAGTGTGGTCAGGAACGATGGGGTAGTTGAATTCCCTAGATCTGAGAAGTTCACAGGCTGGTTATTGAGTCCGAACAACCCACTGTGATGGTTCATCCACGTCAGCTAAAAGAAGGGCAAGTCTCGAACCCTCAAACATACAGGTAGAATGGCTGTGGAGTTGCTATGCCTGCCACAGTCTGGTTGTCAAGTCTGGGCCCGGTGAGGCCAATGCCCAGCTCATCGACACCCCATTGCGCCCTCTGACTGTAACCGAGGTTTCCCTGAAACCCAAGACCATCTTCGTTAATCTCGTAAGTGCCAACATCTGTCCACGTAGAAGACTCATTGGGGTTGAATAATGATCCCCTGGATTTAGCACAACTTGTAGGGATGCTCTCAAATACTTCTTCACTGCAGCCAAACTCGGAGAGGACAACCATTGACTGTGGAGACGCGGTAGAGACAAGAACTCGGACATGCTGCTCGGGTTTGCCAACCCGGATATCGAAGGTGCTCCATGGACCATCGTTTCCTTCGCTAGTGGTTCAAAGTGAGCTTGTGGCATTGCTACACCTTAATGCGGCCAACTTACAAATGCTCACTGGCGGGTATCACGACTGGTCCTGGGGAATCTTCATCCGCCAAGACAAGCAAGATGTTAAAACAACATGCCACTGAAGCCCAAGCAAAGCGCATCGTGACTTCGGGCTGTTTGAAGATAGTAGAGAGGCATGAATTGATTCAGCACAATGACTAGACTACAGGGAGTGACGTGGATACAATGCCAGATGACAGAATGGGTATCAGTTGGGCGCGTCTTGAGTCTTCAATCCAAGCATGGGACGCAATGTCCATCTCGATCGACTGCTTGAACCTACAGGGATACATCTGGAACGTCCTGTGTAAGCTTACATGAGTGGCTAGCATTGCCGACCAGGTCGGAGCGGTGACGACACAGCTGTGCCAACAAACAAGAAAGCGGAAAGACTGGTCCGGCGTATCTCCACCATAACCACATGTTCGAGGCACACCTTTGTTCTAATTCGATGAAGATCATCGACCCTCCCCCATGCGACCCCTGTATACGCACAGCTTCTTATTTGCCGGCATGATGCGCATCTGGGCCAGGGCCAGGTTTACATGGCTGGTGATGCTTGCTGTTCCTGGATCACCGCTGGCAGGAATGCGCAAGATGATGATGTTGTTCGATGGGCATGCAGGTAAGGAGTACTGGGCGGACGTGCACCCCAGAGCTGATAATAACATGGCGCAACACATAAATCAAGCTCTCATCTACATAGACGCTCACGACGGTTGCTGTACTCCACGTCGTGCACATCAATCATTTTGTCATTCGTTCTTCTTCTGATAGTCTCCTTCAAGATGCAATCACTCAGCTTCCTGTTGATTGCGACAGCGCTCTCCAGAGTCGCTGGCTTGCCAGGAGATCAAGGTCTGTCCATGCTGAGTCCCCTCAACTTACACTTAGCTAACCTGCTAGGCCATCCACATCACAACGACGATGGAGGCGATCCATTCGCTACCGCGGAAACATGTGTCGGAAAGGTGACTGTTGTTGAGAAACACACTGTCTTATCAACAACGACCATCCCAACAACTTGCTACGTCGAAGTGACGGACTACATCTACATCAACAGCACCGTCACGCGAGAATTCACCGAAAACAGTACTACGACACTTCACTATACGGTGGAGCTGACAGACACCGAATTCGAGACCGAAACAGAGACAAACACGGAGACAGAGAGGGAAACGGTCACCGAAACTGACACGGATTCAGTGACTGTTACGACTACAGACACTGTCCCGGCAACGATTACAACATACATGACCGAAACGGAAACCCTGTTGCAAACGACTTATGATCCCTGCCCAAAGTCCTGCAGCATGTAGGTCTCGCCTGTTGCGCCGTCTCTTGTTATTTGAACTAACTTGCGCCATAGCGATGCCGCCACAGTCACACTATTTTATTGGCCCACAGACAGACCGTACTCTTACCCGTCGAGCTACGTTGACACAGACTTGGATTACACATTGTAAGCTATATATTGTCTTGTACTCGGATGCCTGCTGACGGTTGTAAACAGTGTGTCTCCATCGGTGTACATGCTCATCCCGAGCGCGAAGGGGACGAATTCCAAAGGTCAACATGTTGGCCCATCCACTACCAATTGGATTCTTGGCCTGGATCTTGATGAAGTCTCGACAATCGCGGATGGGCCGTCTGGGTCTTTGACTCGCCAGCTCGAGCTGAGCGATTTAGGCACAGACTGCCCTCAGTCTATGGACCCAACAGCGATCGCAACGTTGAGCGACTCTCGATGTGCCCCAATCCTTGCAGCGCCGACAACCGTCAGCTCCTGGGCTTATCCATGCAATGCATGCGGTAGCTTTGGTCTTTTCGACCCTCCCTATGCGGTTCCAACGGTTACTGGACTGATTGAGCCCACTACAACGGAACACACTACGACGGAGCCCACTTCGACAGCTTCTACTCAGCCGACAGGCACCATTTATGTCGTCTATCATGAAGATGGAGAGCCCAAATCCACACAGACTCTGGAGAGCTTGGGAATGAGCGGTGACACCACCAGCTCCGTCGCGGTCTCCGTCGCAGAGACTTCGTCCGCACTTCCAGAAGCAACGGAGACTGACGGGGCCATGGAGCCGCCCATGATAACCCCGACGAACGTCCCCTCCACCGTGCCAACACCATCGAGCCCAGTTGATGTGATAACAGCATCTGCTCGCAAGGTGACCAGTTGCAGAGGAGCGGTGTTTGCGGGCATTGCGATTTCACTTTCCACCATGTTTCTTAATTTGTAAAGTACCTTGAATCTAATGTCTATACTGCCGATAACGGGAGGCCGCACATAGATGTTCAATAAACGGGCACGGTACTCCGTACCCCTGTAATAAGATCTTTTCTTCGCATGCAAAACGCCGGTTCGTCATCAACCCTTGGTAGCCCTGCCGAATGGGCCGGTGAGGTGGAGACATGTCGGTAGTTGGGCCCTGAATCGTAGTCCCGCGGCGTCATTACGGTGATCGAAAATTTTGACCTCATGCCATGCGATGAATTGAACATCTATGCAAGCACTTTGAGAGGGCAAAGCTGCTATAGACTGTATGGCCTCGGTTAAATACTTAGTTACGCGCGTTGAGCATGTCTAAATTGAACTCGCACAACTTATGACATGAGGTGTGGTGAATTGACTTAGTTACCTTACCTTTCTGAAGACGAAGACACCAACCACGATCGGAATTTGAGTTGCGGCCTACATTCCGTCCGTGCCGGAAGCAGCCACCTTGTCATCGAAACAGATGTCTACCACTAACCAGCCGAATAAGCTTGAAGTTTGAAAGCGGCGATTACGCCTTCATTCAGGACTACACCTTCATTCAGAGGCTTTCACTGTGTCGAAGAGGGTTCGACAACTGTCAACACGAGAAACACGGACGGCTGGCTGATGGACTGCCGGCGGATGCTGCCGCATCCTTTTGAGATCGATGCGCGACTAACATATGATCACCCTAAGGCTTCCGACCCGGTGAGTCCACAGCGATGTCATGCCACAAATGACCAAAACTCTGCTGCTCCACGCGATCAACTAAAAATCCATTTCGCCGTCCTTAACGCCGTGGTGGAAACGCCCCATTCCACGAGCTTTATGGATCGTGCCGCCCCTCCTGGTCCATGCTTGGGAGGTATTATAAACTTTGCATTCCCGCCCCTGTGAGCTGCAGAAGCGACATGCCTGGGTTACCTCACTCAACTCACCATAGACCCTCTCCAAGTGCTCCTTCCCAACGCCCTATCCCGATAATCAGGATGTCTTCCAGCACTGAAGTACCCGACGGCGGCAGCCCGGGACACATCCAACGACATGACAGCAATACCCTCACACGAAACTCTTCCGTCAACGAGACCAAGCATGAGCAGAGAATCACATTGGCAGCCTGCTTTCTTGGCCTTGTTGCGTCGGTGGGTGGTTTCATGTTTGGTTACGTTAGCGGCCAGATTTCCGGATTCTTCCTGATGGAGGATTATCTTGAACGGTTCGGTGAAGTCAATACAGCAACTGGAGAGCGTTACTTTTCTGCCGCTCGACAGGGTACCATCGTGGGCCTTCTGTCCGTTGGCTGCCTGTTCGGTTGTTTGATCGCAGGGCGCCTCGCCGACGTGATTGGCCGTCGAAGCACCATCTCTGCCTCCGCCTTCTTTTCCTGTGTCGGCATTATTGTTCAGATCAGCTCCAACCGGACTTGGGCTCAGTTCGCAGTTGGTCGACTTATTGACGGTCTCGGCATTGGCGCTCTCTCAGTTGCAGTGCCAATGTACCAGTCAGAATCATCGCCAGCCATTATCCGAGGTGTCATTGTTTCATGCTACCAGCTCTTTGTGACTCTTGGTATTTGGACATCAAACATGGTCAACTACGGTACCAACAGCATGTCTGGATCGGCTTCATGGCGCATTCCGAATGGTCTTGGCTTCGCCTGGGCGCTCGTCCTCGGCGCCGGCATTCTTTGCCTTCCCGAAAGCCCGCGGTACGCCTTCCTGAAAGGTCGTGAGGATGAAGCGCGGAAGACAATTGCCAGTCTCGCTGGGGTTGATCTACATGCAGCCAGCGTGAATGCGGAAATTGACGAAATTCGCGAAAAGGTGCAGGAGATGAAAGAAGGTTCCGAAACGAAGTGGTACGAGGTGTTCACCGGACCTCGCATGCTCTACCGCCTCATGCTCGGGATACTTCTGCAATCTGGTCAGCAATTGACTGGCGCCAATTTCTTCTTTTACTACGGCACGACTGTCTTCCAAGCCACAGGACTGAACAACAGCTACGTCACCCAGGTGATTCTCGGATCTGTGAATGTTGCCTGCACATTTGGCGGACTTGTTGTCGTCAAGAAGTGCGGCCGTCGATCTGCGTTGATCGTCGGTGCGCTATGGATGATGACATGCTTCCTTGTTTACGCTTTCGTTGGTCATTTCCAGCTCAACGATGAGGACCCGGCTAGCACACCACAAGCGGGCACTATTCTCATTGCATTCTCATGCCTATTCATTGCTGGCTTTGCAACTACTTGGGGACCTTGTAAGTCTACCCTACCACGCGTCGGAGAGCGCCAGAAGCTGACTTTTCATTTAGTGGTTTGGGCAGTGGTTGCCGAAATCTACCCTGCTCGTTACCGATCGACAGCAATGGGCATCGCAACCGCCTCCAACTGGCTTTGGAATTTCCTCATATCTTTCTTCACACGCTTCATCGTCGACGAAATCGAGTGGCTCTACGGCCTCGTCTTTGCTGGTTGCTGCGCCGCTCTCGCTGTCATCGTTTTCTTCACTCTGAATGAGAGTAAGGATCGTTCGCTTGAGGAGATCGATACCATGTACACTACGCACGTCAACCCCATCAAATCGTCGAAGTGGAAGGGAATGGAGGCGGAAGCTGCGCACAAGGAGTCAATTCGCGATAGGTAGCGGCCCCGGCAACTGTTTTGTTAGACTCATATTCGAGGCCGTTGGGCGGCGTGAGTTGAGTATGGGCATAAAGTCTTCATGATTGAAGTCTCAAGAATACATTTCCATTTATCTCTTTCCGCCCCTTTGTCGGAAGCGCAACCTGACCCTTTTGCTGCAACCTTTGCGTTGTCATTGAGGTTATTAATGTTTGTCTCACAGTCATATTGAGTATTCTTGTGACCCTGCATGATGGGGAGCCCTAGAGATTGCGCGCTATCCCTCGGCTTGTTCTTCTTTGCATTCCTCATCGATCATCAATTTCGTCAAAAGCTGCTCAGTTCTGCATTGCTGGAACGACAAATAACTCACAAAGGTAGAAAGAAACCCTCAGCTCATTGGTCGCTCTACGAGACCCCTTCTCCGCTCCCACAAAGCCAAGATGGCGACTCGACCTCCACTAACATTTCAAACCCGCAATGAGCAGCAGAATCAGGCCAACAATTTGGCGCCCTCACTTGAGTCAGGCCAAAATTCTCCGTGCTTACTCAAGCGAATCCCAAAGCCTTGACAAGTGCCTTTCCCACGCCCTTCGCACTAGTCAGGGTTTGGCCAGTAATGATGTTTCGGTCCACTACGACGTTTTCTCCGAGTAACTGGCTTGCCTTCGAATAGATTGCACCACGTTCCTGAAGCCTTTTTTCCAATGGACATTGGCACGTATGTGTCCAAACCATAATACTTTTCTTCTTCATCACTAAGTCCCGTAACGTGTTTGCCAAGCCATAAGATAATTTCCATTCAGGAGAGACACATTCTGCAAGGCAATGGGAGCATGGCAAACAAAGGCAACAGGTTTACCTGCCTGAGCAAACTCAGAGATGAGGGCCTGAAATACAGGGTCGATGGCGAGATCGAACATCGGCCCAGCGCCGCCAGGATAAAAGAGCGCATCGTAGTGTGAAGACTTGCCCACTACATCAGTGATTTTAGCGGTATTGGACCACTTCGGCATTGAATCGTTGTAAAACCGGACAGTCAGAGGTTCGTTCTTAGTAGTCTCGATGGAAATAGGATCAACCGGTGCAGGCCCGCCTTTAGGCGACGCGATAGTGATCTCGATACCCTTCTCGCGGAAGACCTCGTCAGGGTGTGATAGCTCAGGCTTGAAGGAGAGGTCAGAACCAATCTATGCTTGTCGTCAAAAGTGAAATGGGGGATCATACCAGGTACCAGCCAGTTGGCCGTTTGGCTTCTTCGATGTACCCAAACGAGGTCACAACGACTAGGATATGTTTTGGTGCCATCACTGAAGGCTTGTACGAGAATGACATCTAGTAATTCTGGCCGATTGATCTTGTTACAGGACTGAGCTTCCGAGTATGCTCCACGTAGGAAGCAGTGCTTCTTATATATACTGTTTCGCGTGGGGACGTACATGCGATCACGAGACGGGTTGTCAAAAAGTCAATCTAGCGAAGCAGCATAATACGACACTTGCCTTCGAAGACACTTGGTATAATGTGACTTTGTGGAGGGATCTATAGACCTGTAGCGTTAATGCTTACGCACGCTTCCATGCTGCGATCTCCTGGCACCGCCGGCCTGTACGCTACTCAGATTGTGGAGCTATTCGGACTGTGGATCCCTCGGAATGTGGACCTCGAAGTCCAGCTATTGTTACAGACTTCGTCTGTACTTCGGGACTTCGTGTACTCGTTAGGGAGATCTGCATTAGTAATGCCACGGTTGTTGTTTTTTTCACATAGCACTATGCAGTAATTGATATCCAAGGTCAGCATCCGATGTTCGAGACATGCACTTAGTAAATCAACTGTTTCTGCCACGACTCAAGGGAACCAGACTGTAATCGCCTGAAAAGTCTCACACGACATTCCCTTACACCAATTGCATGAGAGGCAATCGGTCCAAAACTCTCAATATGGTGATACGCTATCCTTTCTCCTCTGCCGGCCACAGGTCCTCGCGTTCATCCTTTACCTGCATTTATTATACGCAGAACGACTCTGATCACCTGCTCGCAGTCTAAGAACCTCTCTCGTCTTGGGCTGCATTGTAACCAGTGTACAGCCTGGCGACGAAGGACGGGACACCGACACCTGCACGTTGTGACGTATGGTGGCAGGAGGACTCCTGTCTCCAGTTGCAAGGGCGATGATCTGTACGACTGTGGTACATTGTCTTCAACCGAACAGCAGCCATAGGGCCCAGGAAGTGCTGCCCTTGTGAAATGCTTGATTCTTATGATCTCGAATGCAACCCTTACTATTCTTTGAAAGGTGCAATAGTGTTGATCCCATGCGACTTCAGATTGTTTAGGTGCGCAACCCTGCCAGATTGTACTTAGCCAGAAATGACACCAAAGAAAGAGGCTGGCTTGGTGCTCGTACGACGAAGGCACATGGGATTACAAGGAAAGACATTTCTCAGACCTTGACCGCCAATCCTCGAGCGCATATGGAAGTCCTTCTCGGGCTTCTTCAGCCGACAAGTTCTCTGGATTTTCGCACAACGCAACAGACTAATAGAGCTCATGAGTTCCCGTCATGATCTCGAAAAGAGCCCTCCGAGCTTCGCAGATGTCAAAGTACTCATTCCCAGCTGGACCAGGGGCTAGCTTTGAGAATATTATAGGATGGCTGGTGGGAGGATGCCCAAGAAGAGATGTAGCAAGGTGCACTCGTGCAAACATCCGGTCCACTGCCGATGTTAATCCGGCGTGGTGGTAATATACTCGTCAAGACGTTTCTTGGGCCGAACGCAGGATATTCTGCCCATGTATGAGCATACTCAACGCGTTTTGAACGTTGCCTTGGACGCATTCGATGCAAAAGAAGATGATGCAAGTCAGAGCTGCAACATCGCGATTGCTGGCCTGTGTAATCTCAAGTGCAATAGCCGACAGAGCCTGCCCATATATCTTCGCACCGTGATGGAGGAAATCGTGCTGCCTAGAGCTTGTGGGAACGCCGACATAATCAGGACGGAACTCAAGCCCTGGTGCTGCTTCAAGAAGGTTCCGGTTGTGTAAGAGCGGAAAGCGCCATGCCTCCATATAGCACGCTCGATTATGCAGAACTAATCTGTGGGACTATGACAGTCCAAAATTTGGCATCCAAGATGCCGGCCATACTGTAGGGGCGTTGAACACAAAATGTTGCATCAATCTTTTTGCTTTCATGTCGGTTGATCTTCCAGAGTCTGAGAATGATGGTTGGGGCCATACGTTGTCGCCTTTGTCAATATTATTTCGCAGCGAGAACATGCCTGCGGGAACCGACTTGGGCTGGACACATTTTGACAGACTTGCGTACCCTGAACATAGCCGCCCAGCTTTTGTGCAACGTATACAATACGTCTTCGCCTCGTCACATTTGACTTTGCGGTTCCTAGGTGGTGATTAACACATGGATGGCTCATACACCAAACCCCAGGATCCATGCACTTGCATGTGCTACAGCCTGACCTCACTTTTCGGTTACCTAGTCTTCGATTCGGCTCAAAGTTTCTCTTCATGATGTCGGAATCTCGGCTATTTGTGACGAGCTCTACATCCAAACAGACGACGAATTGACTGTCCTTATAAAGAGCCATTGTCACTATCACCTGGCTGCTTCAGAGGCAAGCGAGCGATAGGCAGTACTCAGCTGTGGGCGCTGAGATAGCTCGCCGCTCACAAATGAACAATTAGTATCGCGGGAAAAGATGGTGATGTGGCGATGTCAGCTCGCGTGTCATCAATGTATTCTTGACCCCCTCTCTGACCTCTGCGTGGGTGTTCTTTCCGTGCGATGAGTAAGACATCGGCGTCAGCAAGGGCCGGCTAGACTATTTTGGGGTCGCTATGATTATCCGCATCAATTGTCTATAACGTACTTTATCACCGAGTGGGCCACATCACCGAGTGGGCCACCCCAACACAGAACCCTACTCCTTCCACTTTACATTACAATGTTAACGCAACGCGTCATGGAAACACCTTGCAAAGATAGGGATATAAACCTTGCCCTACAAGCTATGGGAAAGGACCCTTCTTTGACTATTCAACGCGCAGCGCAGCAATACAATGTGAGCCGAGTAACCTTGGGCCGTCGTAGGAATAGTATAACTGCCCGACGCGATAGCCCGCCTAATTCTACGAAACTCACCGAGCTAGAGGAGACAGTTATAGTTCAGAGAATAATCGACCTGGATTCTCGATCTTGCTCCCCTCGAATCAATGGTGTGGGTGAAATGGCGAATCTTCTTCTCGAAGCGCGTGGCGCATCACCTATTAGAACCCTTTAGCCATATCGGTTCATTACGCAGCACTAAGAGCTTAAAACACGCCAATTACGGAGGTATGACTACAAGAGAGCTCTATGCGAAGATCCAGCCGCGATAAACACGTGGTTTCTACTTGTGGAGAGTATAATCGCGAAATATAGGATCTAGGATGAAGATATTTACAACTTTGACGAGACCGGTTTCTAGATGGGCATTATCTCAGCCGGCATGGTTGTGACGAGCTCGGAAAGGGTCTCTAATGCGAAAATGATACAGCCTGGCAATCAGGAATGGGCAACAGCAATTCAAGGCGTCGGAGCCACGGGGTTCTGTGTTCCGCCGTTCATCGTTGTTTCCGGCTAATATTACCTCTCAACCTGGTATGAAGATAGCCCTCTGCCACCCGACTAGGTTATCGTAACCTCTCCAAATGGCTGGACGACAAATGCAATTGGTCTAGAATGGATTCGGCATTTTGAAAAGCATACCTTATCGCGCATGATTAGTAAATATCGACTCCTCGTTCTAGATGGCTATGAAAGTCACCAATCTGTTGAGTTCGACACGTATTGCAAGGAGAAGGATATCCTTCCCCTATATATGCCTCCTCACTCATCGCATTTACTGCAGCCTCTTGATGTTAGCTGTTTTGGACCGCTGAAGAAAGCCTATGGTCGGGAAATTAAGAAGAGGATGCGCGCAGGGACCACTTACATCTCGAAGGAAGATTTCTTTCCAGCGTTTTTCCGCGCCTTTCAGAGAGCAATCACTATCAAAAACATCCAAGGAGGCTTCAAGGGCTCGGGAATTCTATCTTATAACCCAGAGTCCGTTCTTTTAAAGCTTGATGTGAAGTTTAAGACGCTAACACCCCCAGGTACCTCATCCGGAATACCTGACCTCTGGACCTTAAGAACGCCCACAAACACCAACGAAGCTACTTTACAGAGTACACTGCTCATAGACCGAGTCTCTCGTCACCAAGGAAGCTCGCCGACATTAATTATTGAAGGTATTAATTACCTGACGAAAGGTACGCAGATATTTATGCATCGGATGGCCCTATTGGAGGCCGAGAACAAAACACTTCGAGAGACAAATAATACCCTAAGCCGACGTCGAAGGGTTAAAAAGCAACGCCTTAGGCCAAATGGAGCTATGTCAATTGCTGAAGGACATGACCAGATAGCATAGAAGGAGGCTGATGTGCAGATAAAGCAGGAGACGTAGCAGAGGCGTGGTTGTAAAGCTCGAGTGGAAGTGAGGTCTAGGCGCTGTGGAACATGCGGAGACACTGGACATAACGCAAGAACCTGCCAAGCAGTGATCTCATCCACTGTTGAGAATAGTAGCGATTGATTCCTATGAAATTTTTGCTTTGTTGTTGAGTTATATGCTCGAAGTGATGGAGTACTGTGACAGGGTGGCCCACTCGGTGATGTGGCCCACTCGGTGATAAAGTACGTTAGAGAAAGTGAGTAGAGGGAATATGTGTGGCATTTCCATGTAAGCGCTAACACACGACAAAGCCATCCATAGAGGAGTTCTTCTCACCTCCACTCCCGTTGATCTCTTTTCAGAGCACAGACAAGCCTAATGACTGCGCGTACCGGGCTCCTCTCCGTAGTTGCCAAGAACATTGCGCGTTACCTCGTTCGGGAAATGGTAGCACCGCATCCTCATTTCTTCTTCAACATGTCAAAGACTATGGCCTGCCGTCTCATTCGCTCGTAAACGATACAATCCTAACAGAACCACCCAGAGCCTTCGTCGCATACTCAAAGATGCCATACCTGTATCCCATGAAGAACTGCCAATCTGAGTTCATAGTGAAGCCTCCTCCAAGTTGGGAGAAGCTGTTGCCATCACTAGACCAGTAGAAAGTCGCTGTCTTGCTACCGCCAGGGGATATATCTGCCCTAATGCGAAGCCATACTTTCGTGCCACTGAAACTCTGAGAAGCTGCAACGGTTCCGGTTCCCTGTGTTGGCCAACCGCTCCCCGTGCCAAGGTTCAGATTCGTCACATATTGCAACTTGTTTGTCCCTCCATCCTTGGCGATGCCGATCCACGCGGACTTGTCGCGAAACAGAGCCAGCCCTGCGCGGTCCCCATCAGCCATTCTTGTGAAGTCTATTTCGAGTGTTCCTGTACCCTGGGGACCGTGGATGCGCTTGGTCAATGTATTACGTGCCCAATACAGGTCGCTAGTCACGGTCGCCGCAGATAAGGTAAGACCGTTGCCAACAGAGAAGCGGCTCGTGTCTGGATTGTGGTTCCACTCCCATTGCGGCCCGAGACTTGTCCCAGCAAAACTATCCTTTCCAGTGCTACTACTGAGCCTTACTGGAGTGACGGGATACCGATAATTGACGCCCCAGGCATTATTGACAGTCTGTATCGTTGGCCATCCGTCACCAGTCCAGATGATCGGGGCAAGGACTGGAATACGACCTCCAGGATACGAATCAATGAACGCCATATAATACCAGTCTCCATTTGGAGTATCGACCAAGCTACCTTGGTGAGGGATTCCGCTCCCAGAAATCGGGGATCTCAAATTGAGCAGTACCTCGAACGGGTTGCCGTATCCGCTTTGTGGATTTGAAGACTTGATGATGTACTGGCCATTGGCAGGCCTCGTCATGAAGATGTAATACTGTCCGTTGCGTTTGTAAAACCTGGAACCTTCCAAAGTACCAATGTTGCTTGGTGTTGTAAAGACCCGTTGAGTGGAAACCTGAGAAAACCCGTCGCTAGAAAGCTTCGCCACAGAGATCTGAGAGTTTCCGTAGGCGACATAGATTTGATCGTTGTCATCTATAAGCATACCCGCGTCATAGTAACAGGTGTTTATTCTTCCGCCTAGCTTCCATGGGCCGGAAGGAGAAGGAGAAGTGTAGACGTAGGTAGTACCAAAGTCGATGCAGCCAAGCCAATAGTATAGGCCGTTCGACTTACGGTAGCGCATGGTTGAGGCCCAGATCCCATTTACATATGCTCTACCACCGTTCAAATTGTATTTGTTGCCCCAATCCAGTGATGGTACTGCATGCCCAACGTATTCCCAGTTGACCAGATCTTTTGAGTGCAAAACTGGGGCACCCGGAGAATAGTGCATCGTCGAAGAAGTGTAATAGTAGTCTGCGTGCGCTACGTATTAGCAAACGCACTCTTTGACTTGCTTCAAGGGATATGCTTACCTTCGCCAACGCGAAAAACGTCATTATCCGCTAGATCCTCCCACAGAACAGGGTTGCTGAATGTCTGGGTAGGTGATCCAGCCCCTCCTGTGCTTGTCTTTGTTGTCATTGTAGTGCTGATACTTGGGACGCTGCTCGAATCTCCTCCCCCACCATTACATGTGCCAGGAATGCACTGCGAGTACCAGTCATTACTGAATTGGCAACAATACCCAGACACACAGGTTGTGGGCCCGGCCCAGCCTTGGCCACCGCCTGAAATGTTGGTAATGATCAGTGAGAAAGCTCTACTCGCATTTCGGAGGCGTCCACTTACACTGTCCATAGGCGGGTGATTGCGCAAAGGCCAAGAGTGCAGTGCTACATAGCAGCAAGATATGCAGAGAGTAAGCCATATTCATTGCCTTTCATATCATGTCTGTCCACTAACAGGACGCTGTTGGTATAGAAACTAGTCATTATATATCATGCCCAGTAGAACCTACACGTCAGTTGCACTAACCCCGAAACTACACATGGAGGGTCGTCTCCTTGACTGAAATGGACTAAAGGTTGGAGAACTATGGCCCCCGCACGCGTTCTGAGCATTGGACCGGGGTGAAACTATTGTTTACAGTTGTGTATCTAAAAATTAATAGAAACAGGAAAGTCATGGCCTGAGATTTCATACGATAGCGTTCCAGTCATTGCAAGCGGGGTGAAAGGTTGACCACATCGGCATCGTGCATGCCGTGGAAGTGTACATCTCCGCAGGTTATCTTGTCTGGATGCGTGTACGATGATTGGTCCGCTTTAGGAGCCACGCGCCCATAGGTGGAATCGCGCCAAGATACCCCGAAGATAGCCGAGCTTTGAATTTAAGTTGCGTCCACTCACCCAGTCAGCTCGACTTGCAACCGCCTCAATAGCGAGTAAGCCTGCAATACCACACAGTCAAGATGAGTGTAAATTCTTCCAAGAAGCATCCTCTAGCTTTCGAGTCAAGGTAGAGAGCATATTTTGGACATACAGAAACAAAAATACACTAGACCCCGGGGTTCTAAGACCGGCACATAACTTAGGGACAGAGCATGCACGGCCTCTTTTCATTTGCTACGATTTATTGTTTGTAAAATTCCAATTGTGAAACGGTGAGTCTTGTCAACCGGCCCTATTTTCCCCAGTAGTGCACATGCTACGCGACAGGGTATACAGGCGAAGCTTAGAACAGAACCGAGCGCTCATCCCCGGCAAAGGTATGATAGGCTAACAAGAGGTAGTGAAAGCCGAAAACCACGGCGTTGCATGTGATAGCTGCGGCTAAGACTTGTGTAAATCGAGTGGATGGCATCCCGACAAGTTGGCGTTTTGAGAATTTCCCAAAACAGTGACGGCGCTGAAGATCGGATGTTGTTATTCCGCGCTGAATCAAACCTACACTGCAAGCCATGTGACCATCGGGCAAGGATTGTCGAGGTCGAGAACCATGATGCGAGAATTTTCCACGTATCTGGCTACCAGGGCACTGTTCAGCGGTGTGACTATTAGAGTGTGGAATGCTCGCCTTACCCGATTTTCCGCTCTTTGCCCCGCGCAATAAGGCAAGGCGAGGGAGAGGTGCTTCCGTCAAATTATCCGACACCTTAGGATACGCCTATGAGCCAGTTATAAACCATTACGGTTAAGACAGCGCCAAAGCACGAACACGGGATGCGCTCAATCTGAAATTATCTTTTCAACTCCTGCGACTTCCAGGCACAGGCAAAACGACATGAGATATTCCTGGATGCCGGCTGTGGCAGTGTGCTTGCTTGCAGCTTTGGTTGACAATGTTAAAGGCGACAACCCTATCGCCCAGACCGACTTTACTGCAGATCCAGCACCCATAGTGTATAATAACCGACTTTATGTTTTCACTAGTCACGATGAAGATGACACAAGCTCCGGCTTCTTCAATATGAAGAATTGGCGGCTCTTCTCGACAGCTGATATGGCAAATTGGCTGGATCACGGCTCCCCTATGGGATTGACGACCTTCAGCTGGGCATCCAAAGATGCTTGGGCGGGGCAGGTAGTCCAAAGGAACAACAAGTTCTATTACTATGTTCCAATCACTCGCTCTGGAGGTTGCATGGCTATCGGCGTCGGGGTCAGCGACAACATCGAAGGTCCTTACAAAGACGCCATAGGGAAGCCGTTGGTTGAAAACTGCCAGATTGACCCAACTGTTTTTATTGACGACGGGGGTCAAGCCTACCTTTACTGGGGCAACCCCGACCTGACTTATGTCAAGTTGAACGCCGACATGATCTCCTACAATGGCGGCATTCAAAAGGTCACTCCCAGCAACGGCGGCTATCAGGAAGGCCCCTGGTTCTACAAACGCGGGAGCCTGTATTATATGATTTATGCTGGTACCTGCTGCTCTGAGAACATTCGCTACGCTACCAGCAACAGCCCGACTGGGCCTTGGAACTACCGGGGTGTGATCATGGACGCACAAGGCACAAGTTTTACCAACCACCCGGGCATGATCGACTTCAATGGCGCGTCATACTTCTTCTATCACAACGGCGCATTGCCTGGAGGTGGCGGATACACGCGATCCGTGGCAATCGAAAAGTTCACCTACAACTCTGATGGAAGCATTCCAAAGATGAGCATGACGAGTGGCCCACCACAGACTGGGACCGTCGACCCTTATGTGCGCCAAGAGGCTGAGCTTATTGCATGGTCGTCAGGTTTGAAGACAGAGGTCTGTGGAGAGGGTGGTCTAAACGTCGCTTTTATCAACAACGGCGATTATATAAAGGTCCGAGGCGTCGCCTTTGGCACTGGCGCAAAATCTCTCAAGGTTCGCGTTGCCTCTGCCAATAGTGGTGGGAACATTGAAGTTCGCCTCGGAAGCCAATCTGGCAATCTCGTTGGTACATGCAAAGTCCCGGGTACAGGTGGCTGGCAGACCTATACTACTGTCACATGCGACATCAGCGGTGTGACTGGTACACAAGACTTGTTCTGGAGTTTCAAGGGCTCGGGTACCAGCGAGTTGTTCAACTTCAATTGGTGGCAATTTGACAAGAGTGATGGGAGCGCCTCACAGATCCCTACCTCGGCAACCAGCGCAACCACTTTGATACCTTCAATATCTTCTGCGCCAGTGACAAGTATCACTTCAAGCCCTGACTGCTCAAAGCTCTATGGACAGTGTGGTGGAGACGGCTGGACAGGGCCTAAATGCTGCAGTCAAGGTAAATGCACTTTCTCGAACCAATGGTATTCCCAGTGCCTATAGGCTCGGCTCATCACGA
Source organism: Sarocladium kiliense (assembly GCA_030734395.1). NCBI lineage: Eukaryota > Fungi > Ascomycota > Sordariomycetes > Hypocreales > Sarocladiaceae > Sarocladium > Sarocladium kiliense. The sequence continues at coordinate 314,771 of JAUZTG010000017.1, read as the reverse complement.
CAAAGTTCCGCCAAATCTCCATCTGTAGAGAGATTGTTATTGAAGTTGTATTGAAGTTGATCAGAGTATCGTAGGACAAATACCACGGCTTTGGAAATTGACCTCTTGATCGCGATCATTGTGACACTCATTTTGGGGGGTCTCTTCTTGTCAACAGTACGTGTCTTACAGGCGAAACACTAAAAGCCCTCTAGCATGCGGATCGTAGTCACTCAGGAATTGCAGGTCTCGCAGGATCAGCCTTCACTGAACCGATGAGGTCACAAGGCCTGAGACCAAGACAAAAGCTGAAAGCTTATGCCGATCTCTAACCCCTTGAATTGTAACTCTACACTAGCGGTAGGAGAGTAACCATCGGTGGACTTCATTTTACCCGGGACTCCTCTACGACCTAAACGGCTCTTGGTGGAACTCCAAGGCATGTGGCTTGGCTTTACCGGAATGCTGGGGATTAGGGAGCCCAAACAACGGACACACTATCCGTACAGTCCCGTGATCCCGAACCATGTCTCGGGGCAATACGCGGGTGAGGAGTAAGGGACTGGCTTCTCCCGAACCTGTGTAAGCTCCTATATAAATATGATCCTCAGCCGCTCTCTTCCAAGAGAGTCGCACGTGGAATCAATTACTCGCAGACAGAAAACTTTTCAACATGAAGTTTCTTATCCTACAAACACTCTCCTTTTGGGTGGCTGCCAGTCTCTCGGCACCCACCTTACTTGAGCGAAGCAGTTGTCAACTCGGCAGTGTTGGCATCGGCCCTGTGTCTAATGCTGGCGATGCTGCTTGTAGTGCATCGGTATGAATACCCGTCGATCTTGCAGCACAGTTGGGCCACTAATCTAAGCTAAATGAAGTGTTTTGCGCAACATGGGAACATCCATGGCGGACACTGCGATGAAAACCAGTAAGCAGCTCAGCAAACGGTTCGCATAATGAAGCTAATGACATCCTATAGGGTCTGCGTGTGTAATTGATAGCAGCTATTATCCATTCGGGTACCAATGGATCTGAATTCTGTCAATTGGCCAGACAGCTCGACTGAACACAAAGATGGCTCCTGTGGAACGCAATGGACATGATATTGAACTTGTGGTCTTTCTCTGGAACTATTTGTACTACTAGTTTCTAGAGATCTCCCTCTTTCGAGATGTTTTGATGATAGACATACACCCTGGCATTGATATTCTATTTTGCCAGACATCCCTTTGGAAGACCACTCTTCTTACTCTCTGTAACTTTGGTATCCGTTGCATTTAGTTCTCTGCAATACTATCGCTACTAGCCGCCACAGTCCCCAGTCCCTCATCCTCCTTCGTTGAATATTCTTAGGACTTGATGCGCAAGGTCGAGCGAGGGAAATCTTTTCGATTCTTCGATTATTCTCAATTCTGTAAAGAAAGACGTCAGGGGATGCCATGGTGAGGGCAGAACAAAAACAGAAACTCGGATGGCCGTGTTGCAACGGTGTAGCTTTCGCCCACATTGGGGAAGGCAGACACTCATCAGTGACCGTGCCTTAGCCAGCTTTGCAATCATCCCTCGATGCTGAGCATACCAGGTGTTGTCCCTTTATTCTCCGCATCTGCCGCCGCCTCTGCCTTCGCCCGACTATACCAGAGACTCACTGAACTCCGCCTCTCACGAAGAGCCCCTGGAACGCAGTCCTCTGTTAGGTTTGCTCCAGATGTCAAATGAGTCGAGTAAAGGGGTTCTACTTACGCAGATGCGAACGATCTACAGGGCAATTCGGCTCCTCGATAAAAACTCCAGTTTGCGGGAAGGGATCAAGAGGTCCTTTGCCAATCTATTAGCTCATGAATCAGACGGACACCCGAGACAGACTTACCCCAAAGATCGCCATTCTCATCTCGACCAACGCCTTTCGTCAAGAATCCCATCTCAGAGAAATCATGTGGAGGGGGCGGTGTGCCGGGAATGTTTTGCTCGCCCTGCACCCAGACATTGACAGGCTGTACATAGGCCCCACTCAGGATGCCATTCTTGGTGATACGTGTTTTGGGAACACCGTTAATCTCGGCTATTACACGATATTCCCGAGTGTATGAATGAAGGATGTCGTTGCGGTATTCGAACTTGTTTTGCTCATTGCGACCGCCACGGAGACCCATGGTGGCGAGTATGCGGTCGGTAACATTACCAGAGCAAGGATCAATATCCATAGCATATAAAGCAACAGTTGCTCGATTGTTACTAGTGAATCCAATGAACTACATATGCATTAGTCATATTCATCGCACATGGCCCATACTCGAACCGTCCAACGAAGTGACTCACCCTCGACTCAGGCAACTCTGCGTTAGGATTTGGGTTATCGATACCCAGGAGGCCGAGCTCCATCCTAACATAAACAATATCACCCAATGTTTGAATCTGAACATTCTGAGCGACAATGCTGAAAGCGATTACTTCACCTCCTTTACGGAATCCAGCAAAGGTGATAAAGTCACCTTCTTGGAATGGCGCCATAACCAGAGGATCCGGGGCATTGCTGGCTAGATGATCAGTAATGGCCAAAGGGGCTTTGTTTGATGTGGTTGACTTACAAGGTTCCAGGCCCCTTGAATGGTCTGTTCCTCAGAGGGCAAAGAGGGTCAGTACTGTTACGTGGGATACACATAGGAAATCCAGAGAACGAGGAGATGCTGGGGCTCTGGTCATCCGCTGTCATGAAAGGTGCTCCATCATATCCAACAGAGAAAACTCCATTTGGATCATTGATCCGTACTGTTGGACCATTCAGAATCTTGATGCTTCCGTCCTCATAGTCGAGAGATTCGATGAAGCCACTGGCAAGGCCTTCGAAGAACTCGTAAGTAATAACTTGCGCAACCTGGTGAATGCCGTTGATGGTATTGCCGAGAACCTGAGTTCCCATGAAGATCAGCTTATATAAATATGGTACTAATTGCAGAAGCATCATGCTGCTTCTGCTGTCATGGACATACGAGTGTTTCAAACCCAACGTAGTCTGCCTTGCTTTCGGCAAAGTCCTTCCAAGGAACCCATGCCGCAAGAAACTGAACGAGAAGGTTCTTTGGAACAGCCATGTTGAATCCATTGACTGTAATGGTTCCACCGCTATTGTAAACTGACGCATCATCAACCGTGGCATCTTCTAGTCCTCCCTGGACGAAGACAGGAGCATCCTGGGCCAAGACATAGTGCGGGAGGCCCAAAAGTGAGATGCTGCAGGCAAAAAGAGCAATAGAAAGGAGGGATCCCATGGCAAAGAGCTGTGCAGGTAATTGTCGGAAGGTAGATCCTCAGGTTGACGGGCAAGAGATCATGTAACAACCAAGGCTGTTCTACTGGAGCAAGATGTCTTTTATGGTCAAACGAAACGACGCACAAAGCTTTACAAAGACATGATAAAGATCTTGTCAGCGATTTGTAAGTCCAACAGCGCTTCAATGATTCATCGCTTCTGAAATCCTATTCGATAGCTTTGCATGAGGGACTATAGCCTACCTGCATTCGAGTTCTAAAAGTAGTAGCAGCTGCCTAAACAAATCTAGTTTCCGTTCTCACTCTAAGGCCTCGATTCATGTTTGACATGCAACGTCTGCGCTGGCGCTGTCCGAGCGGTAAAGGCGCAGGGCGGCCGCTGCTCGGAGGAGACATTGCGCGAGTATTCGCCGATGTAACTCATCAGGAGGGCGCTGTGGGCCATGGCGAAGCGCATCAACACGATCAACCAGGTAGAGCAGTGCGGTCCAGTCCGAATGCTGCGATCCGTGAGTCCAGTCGCCGTAAGAAACACTAATGCAGGAATTCTCTGCTGCACGTGCTAGGAGAAATCAATAGTTGCTCGGAATTGCTTCCCGGTGTCAGGGGTGCTTCGAAGCGGTGCCTCCACACCAGAACTGAGTGCAGACCGACACGAGGACTCCCCGCACGGTATATAGTGCATGGATCCTAGTGAGGAGCCATCTTTGCCACAGCGTCTCTACCGGCATCACCCCTGTCAAAGTTATGACAAGTGCGGCGGGTATGACTTATGCTTAAAGCTCCGAGAAGCTCTATGAAGCCGCGTAAAGTTCCTTGGCTAGGCAAATTAGATGCACTGCTACGTCTACACAAAGCGCTTTTGCGCCAGGACTGCCGGATCTCTGGGGCCGCCACCGATGACTTTGATAGGGATCTCACATTCGAAGCGTCATGTATCGGAGGCTTGGCGTATTGTCTTTACGAATTGCTTTTTCGCAGGTATAGTGTAGAGCATATATAGTGTAGAGGTGAAAGCTAAGGAATAGGGGTGGTAGATTACTGGAGCTGCGCCTAGCCCCAATAGCCTCCTGCAGAGGCCCCGGTCCGCGGTGCATTAGTTGCGGCCCGCGAGTCGTTCCCGAGAGCTATGTAGCAGGGAATATGCCAAGGCAGGTGGGAGGACTAGCTCGAGAAAGGCACGAAACAAGTGATGATAGCGACAACCCCCACGTCCCTTTGGCTGCAGTCCTATCCCTGCAGGCTACGCGTTGACTAAATGGTCGATACCTCGTGTGGACGTGTCGACTCGCCAAGTCGAGAAAGCAGCTCGCTTATGCATGTACTGATATTAGTAATTGACGGAGATAGTTTGGTCTGTCAGATGGTATAAACGACTTCGGAGCTTTGAGTTTGTTATGCACTTCTCCGAACTCCATGGCCTGGCTCCATTGGGGATACTTTTTGGGTTAGCTAACTACCTTGACCACTTGCTGAGCCTTCGAACAACGGCTTCTATTCCTCAGCGCTTGTTTCCTCGCTTATTTGTTCTTATGATCGGATGTTATATTACAGCATTAGGAAGTGGAGAGCCTAAGTAACTCTGCTCAAACAAGATATCGTATTTCAAGGTTAATCACCAGACGCTCCTGCAGCGTGATTCCGGATGCACTTACGCGGTGCATACAGCTCAGTACTTCATATGACTATCTTTACTCTTGTCTGTGCCACTGGCCCCCTCCATTGCCATCCACATATGAGGCAACAACATCCATGAGTGAAATCCGGGTCATGTTCCAATGCAGACCATTTCGAGTTATTATCAACTAGTTTCAGTTCTCATCCCTGTTGATGCACGGCCGATGTGGATAGCACATCCCGTAGCCTGCGCTAGTAATAGTCACAAGAGCGACCTTGAATCAGCCGTGAGAACGTGCACAAAGCACGAAGTCCGTAGTGGTTGCCAATTCCGCTGATATACGCGGGAAGCGTGATAGGTCATTGCTGATTCAGACAACCCTGGTCAGGAGAAGCGAACTTTTGGGGTCACGAGTATCATTCTTGAATTTCTAATCGTGCTCATCGCCGAACGCAGAAAATGGCCAGAGGCTGTGCCCAGACAGACCAGTCTTTGTTGTCCCACAGTAAACCACTACCACCTAATCTGAAGACTAACGGCCTTGATCATGAGCTCATCCTGCCTATTTAAAGACGCTATGGATTGCCTGTGCCTAAACTGAAGTCACCATCATCGCAATTTTCCATCCCAATTCTTCCTATAATCTGACACTCCAAAGGTTTACTCTGCGTCAGCTGATATCTTTCCTACCATGAGACTCGTGCTCTTCACTCTGTTGTTGGAACTTCTGGCGGGTCATGTAGCCGCCCAAGAATGGGCATACGATAACCCGTCCCAGGAGAAAGCGGCCCTCGACAGTGTAATCGAGGACAAGCATGAAGAGATAGTCAAGGCTATGAAGAAGGACGAGAGTCCGGAGTATCCTCTCATCTACGGCAAATCATTGCCTATTCCTCCCGTGAAGGAGCCTACACAGTGAGAGATATCTATCCCACTACCAAGAAACCCGAGGATGTAAGGCAGTGACTGACACCTGATGGCTAGGATAATCAAGCATCCTGTTACAGGCAATGATATCTGGTACTACGAAATCGAGCTAAAAGCATTCACGAAGTCCATCTACCCGAACCTACGACCTACGACATTGGTTGGTTACGATGGCATGTCTCCGGGACCAACATTCATAATTCCTAGAGGAACAGAGTCTATCGTGCGTTTCATAAACAACGCGAAGCATGAAAACTCCGTCCACCTTCATGGCTCTTACTCGAGAGCCCCGTTTGATGGATGGGCAGAGGATGTCATACAACCAGGGGAGTATAAGGATTATTACTATCCTAATCAACAATCAGCTCGCCTGCAGTGGTATCACGACCACGCGATGCATTTGGTACGTTAATCTTTGGAGTGAGGTTGACCCATCAATGTTTTGCACCTTCACTTACGCAGAACCCTCGCTTAGACTGCAGAAAATGCCTATATGGGCCAGGCTGGAGCCTACATCTTGACTGATGAAGCAGAAGATGCAGTCGACCTACCTTCAGGTTATGGCACTTATGATATTCCTTTGGTATTGACTGCAAAGCAATACAATGCCGACGGGTCTCTGTTCTCGACAGTCGGCGAAGATGATAGCCTCTGGGGAGACGTGATTGAGGTCAACGGCCAGCCTTGGCCATTCTTCAACGTTGAGCCACGGAAATACCGACTGCGCTTCCTCAATGCAGCCGTCTCTCGGTCATTCGCTCTGTACTTCGTCCGGTCGAGCGCTGTTAACGCCCGCTTGCCATTCCAAGTCATTGCATCGGACACCGGGCTACTCACAGAACCGGTACAGGCGTCAGACATCGTGAGTCTTCAGATGTTGCTCCTTCGGCCTTTCTCGTGCACTGACCATGTAACAGTTCGTCTCCATGGCTGAGCGATATGAGATTGTCTTCGACTTCTCCAACCATGCGGGTCAGGCCATCGAGCTGCGCAACCTTGCCAAGGTCGGCGGTATCGGCACAGATGACGATTATGAACATACGAATAAGGTCATGCGGTTTGTCGTAAGCACAACGGCAGTTGAGGACACTTCCAATGTTCCGGCCAAACTTGGTGATATTCACTTGCCTCAAACATCTTCCAACATAATTGACCATCAATTCCGCTTCCATCGCACCAATAGCGAGTGGCGTATCAATGGCATTGGTTTTGCCGATGTCGCAAACCGCGTCTTAGCTAAGGTGCCTCGCGGAACGGTCGAAATCTGGGAACTAGAGAATAGTTCTGGCGGTTGGACTCATCCCATTCATGTTCATCTGGTCGACTTCCTTGTTCTTGACCGGGTTGGAGGGCGTGGTGTCATGCCTTACGAAGCAGCAGGCCTCAAGGACGTCGTGTGGCTAGGTCGAGGTGAAACGGTACGTGTCGCGGCTGTATATGCCCCATGGGATGGACTCTACATGTTTCATTGCCATAACCTTATCCATGAAGACCAGGACATGATGGCTGCCTTCAATGTGACAAGTTTGGAGGACTTTGGATATGGTGGAACAGACTTCTTAGATCCGATGCAGGAGGAGTGGCGCGCGAAACCATACACGATGGCAGACGTGAAGGCGAGAACGGGTCCATTCTCTCAAGAGAGTATAACACGCACAGTGGAAGCTATGGCGAAAGCAAACCCCTACGGAGACATCCAAGAGGTTGAAAAGGCATTGGATGAGTACTGGCGGTCGAAGATAGTCACTGCACGTGGCGACTCTGCACCAACAGGTCCACTCCCCAGGTATCGTCGCTTTTCCGTATGAAGGGCCAGATTTATTTGAACTTTCCCTACACATGAAGCAAACTTGTTCCCTTGGAGAAGGCCAGAAAGAATTTTTAGTTATAACACTCGCTGCTGATTTCCCCTCGATGTGAAGGAAGACACCGCAATTGAAACTTCTGGTGCCGACGACAACATAGTATATCTAGCAGCATTTTGGCCAACGGCATCTTCTAGACGTCCATATCGAAGTGCCGACCAAGCATCAAGGTTTACGCACTGTCTTCCTCGTTTATAGACATTGGGAGTACCATTCATTTTGAACCCTTTTCCCCATTAGATGATGTGATTTGTCATTCGTGTACAGCAGATGAAGCACTTACTTGCAGGTGTACGGGCTCTCGCAAAGAGTTGGACCGCTGTATCCGCTACCTCCACATTGTCCCCAGTGCGTTTGCTGCGGTTGTGACGGCTTGGTTGTTGTGCTTGTCTGAATCGTCGAGGTCACTTTCGTCGTTGTCGTCGTGAATGACTTCGTAGCGCTGCTTGTCGTGGCCGGTGCGGTTGAGGTCGCCTTGCTGGTAGTGGTCCCACCACTTGTCTTTCCCGTCGTTGATCCAATGTCGCCCCATCGAATGTTACTAAAGACAACATGTGTGTTGGGGCTGTTCTTCATGATGAGACTGGGATCACCCTCTGTGGCGGAGCAAGGGCCATTGCTGCCACTGTCCAGCCAGTTCATGAATTGCGAATTGTCATTCCAAATGGAGAAGATGAGAGTCATGCCACGGCCAAGCGCCTTGCCCATCGTCGGGAGAGACCCAAAAGAAGCGGCGCTCGAATCCCACTGATTGCATTGTTGTGTTGTAATCGTGTCTCCGCCTTGGATTGCAGAGGCGACTTCGCGCCCATTCTGGATGTACTTGCGAGTGATTTGGGCAAGTGTTCCGGTCTTCTGTCCGTTGTCGGTGATGAATTGAGTGCTATTGATCTCAGATAAGTGTTTGATCCAGTGAATCTCCAATGATCAGTCTTTCCGTCGAATACTCACATCACTGTAAACTTTTTACTGGTGTCTACTGTGCCACCTGGGCCCCAGTAGTTCTGGTGGCCTTGTGCATAGGGATTCAGTCCACAACCACCTTTGTCGCAATCAGTGCCTGCACTATTGCACGGATGAGGCGTGAACGCGTTTGCCCTCGAGTTGCCTTCCAGTATGTCCATTTCATTACAGCAAAAGCCCTGGCTGCTGTAGTTGATTGTTCCGTTTCGCCACGTTGAGACTGGGCATTGCGCATCGCAGTATCCAGCCCCGAACGCAGCCTGACCCTTTGCGCCACCATTAGCAGCCATCTCAGAAAGGTACAGAGCACCGTTCTCGCCGCAAGGGAGCGTTGAAACATCAACATCGAAAGTTAGTTCCTGGCCCAGAAGCTGGAGCTGTTCGTAATTCTTCCCGTCGGCCGCAAGGAGATATAGCCGTGGCGACGCGTTCTGCAGACCATTCGCTCCTTGGACATATTGATACATCGTCAAGGTGTCATCGGAAGTCACCACACCAGAACCGGTGTAGTTCGTAGTTCCTTGAAATTGGTGAGCAACATGCGATCGGGACCTGTATTGACAGAAAGTCCGGCTCACCATCTATAACACAGTTCTTGTCGCAGGTTGCCTGATCCGGACAGAGGGTGCTATCAACACCATTGTTTGTGGTGCATGATGCCTGACTGCCGGATGGACTATGTATCCAATGGTATTGATAGTCAATCACCACAGACGTCTTTTGGGATACGCAACCTCCGGATGTAGTACATTTATAAGTCGTTAGACTAGGATGGGCATCTGCACTGCCAGAAGTTTGTGCACCAACGAGGCCGACACTGGCCAGAGCTAGCACGAAGAGTTTCGAGACACCCATGTTAGAGAACAAGCAAAGGGGCAGCCGCAGTTAGTGAATTCTGCAAAGCAATTGGAGAAACAAATGGTCGACCTCAATCTCGCGTGCCAAGATGGATTCCAGCATGCCAAGTCCTTCCACCTTTTTATATTGACTAGGGGTTGTCTGTACAGAGCGACGGCGTGCGTGGTCGTGGTGCGAACTACATGGTCCAGACTATACTAACGCTTTCCAGGATCGGAGCAGCAGCCTCCATAACTAACACAACGGAACCTGCTTCCGTGTTGAAACAGTAAATCTGGCCCAGCAACGATCCCAAATGGTGGAATTAATCATTGCCCCTGCGGGAGTTCCTGCATGTAGTGAGCCGAGTTCCGAGCAATGAACGCGAGATTACTTCGTCTGGTCGTGCCAAGACTCCGCCGCAGGCCATCATGGTTCCGATGGTCCCAGCATGCGAATAGATAGATTAGATCCACCGGAACTGTTGCCGAGGCTTGGCAGCTGGCCTGATAGAAAGACGTACATAGTGGTCTAGACGTCGCGTCTTCCATCTCATCTGATCCACCTCAATTTGGGCTGTGGATGTTGGTAAGGCTTGGGACAAGGGAATCGTATGCAAACACTGTCACTCGGGCGGCCGAGGAATACACACATTCGCAAGTAGTTTCATAATTCCGAATTTAGGGACATTAAATGCAAGCTTGCGCTGCATTTTGCCGAGCATATACGACCCGATATCATCGTCCTAAACTATGCTTATTGTCTCATTTGCCCTGATGCGACCGCGGATTGCCATCATCACAGACATTCCTTAACAATGGCATCGCCGTCATGTGAATGACGGTTGTGGTTGTCCCAAGGTCTGTGAAACTTTCAAGACTGTCTGCTTCTTCGCTTCTGGGACCAAACGCCACACACTGTGGCGACGGTGCCTACTGCGCCCACGACTATTCCTGCAATCTCCCCTTTGGTAAGACCACTGGCTCCTTCGTCACCCGCACCATCTGGTTGGTCATTCAGGTCGGCCGTTGCATCGTCTGATCCGGATACTTGGGTACCTAGACTTGCTTGGTAAGATGCTTCAGAACTTGTGCCGGTCTCGAGGGTTTCTTTGGCCGGTGTCGTAACATATACCTTTCCATTGTACGCAGGCGTACTGCAGCCTCGGCCGATTCTTGGCGCCAAGTCAGCCAAGTCGGTATACCGCTGTATGCTCCAGCAAAGTGTCTCTTCGGTACTGGGTAATGGATTCCGCGGTTAGTAGTCCCAATGCCGAATTATTCGGTGTTGGTTATTAAAAAAATACCACGTACCACCAGCATGTGGCAGACGGGTCCCCTATCCTGTTCGGGTCGCTTGCAAAATACCCAAAGACCTCATCGCCCATATTGAAGACCCTTCTTCCTGGCTTGCAATAGACTGGGGACCCTGCTCCTTTGATCAGTTGGCAAAAGACGTCAGCTTTCACAGAGTACTCACACGTGCCACCATCAGAAGCGTAGCCGATAACTCCACCATGGTCCTGCCGGTTCAGAAGCTGGGCTGCGGCAGTCAAGGCTTCCATAGTCTGAGCTGGTGGGCTGTCAAAGGGGCGTATGAAAGCAAGTTATTCGGCCAGGCTGGTCTTTAGCGGTCCATTCGCATGCGTTAGTGAGTATATATACGTCTAAGGCTTTGTGAACCACCAGACACTCCTTGTCCAGCCTTGGAGGCGCAGTGCATGCATGGATATTGCAGCATGCATTCAGCAATATGCTTTATCACAGCTGTTGAAAGCGAGCCCAAACATTCATTGGGCAAGGTAGGCATGCATAAAGGCCTACGTAACGTTGCGGCTGAAAAATGACAGCTGATCTTGTCTCCGCTTCGAGACCGCTTACAGCCTCTCTTCTCTTGAGAGACTCTATTCTGTCACTTGAAACGATACTAAGGCATTTGCTCTCACGAACTCCATCAGGAACTGGAGTGAGAAGAGCAATAGGCGATCTCCATCATAATTGGAGAGAGAGGGCGTATCACTTTTACGGTCGAAGATTTGAGAATGTGTGTGGTGATTCTTCTGAAAGTGCGCGTTAGCATTCTGGAAGTCGAGAAAGCCGTCGCGCATCTTTTGTTATGCTTTGGGCACGCACACTACACCACCATGGGACATGGCCATGAACCATGTCGCCCAGGCTAATTTCCTTCAATGTAGTGTACAGTGGTATTCGCGAGTGCTCCTAGAGAGAACCGTGTAGTCGTTTCGAGAAAACATGGCACTCATCTCCAAATGCATCCTGCAGGGTTCATATTCTCCCAGAGCCAATCTCCGGTCATGGTGTTGAAGAAAGCATGCGGTGGGGGAAGACCAGCACCTTCGTAACATCACATGCGGAGGAAACCAGCATGACGGCCTCTATATTGTCGCTAAATCCACAATCTTGCTAAGAACATTTTATTAGTACGAGTACATCTGTATGAAATACGTTCGAATAGAATGACATTTCAGCTGAAAGTTGGAGCCTTGGATTCTCCAAGCAGTATGCTGACGTAAGACGAAGTGATGGTATCTTCGCGTGAATCTTCCCATCTCACCACTTTCCTCAGGGGTCTACCTCCGCACATCATTCATCTTCGACAATGACCTCGCCCGCGTACTGGCCCTTTCACCTTCACATCGCCGTCGAATGTCTCGCCGGCTACACCTTCATTTTTCGTCCACACACCCAGCTCCAGCCTCTCCCCTTGCAGGCTCGTCTCGTTCTCGAGTGCTATGGCGGTCTACTTGTTTTCTCGGCCATCCTGGCTGCCCTCTTCTGCCTCCGGGAATTTGACCACACCAGCCGTCTAGCTGCCGCAGCTTTCGCATTTTGGCACCTTTGGCCCTCCCGTCGGGCTGTCATCCGTCTACAACAAGGCGGGCCACAGATCAGCTCCCTGCAGAATACCCTTGGGGGACCAAAAGTTCACCTCTGCACTCATGCGATCCTATTTATGGGCTTTGGCATGGCCGCCATGTTCGGCTGACCTAGATTTCTTCACCGTCTATGGCGCAACCTCGAAATCACACGTTCGACTTGAAGATTATGGACCGTGCTGAGGGTACGAGGCATGACATATATGCTGCGATTCTATTCACTCCGGCGATGCCATCAAATTCCTCCATCAGCTCAACCAAATAAACGCAGCCCTGATACATCCATGTCCACATCCTCTTCCTCGCTCTGAACCTCTTCGTCCTCGTTAAGCCCCAGCTTCTGACCAAACAAAGTGCCAAATAGTCTGTCAATGGCCGCAGGCTCCCAGCTTCGTCGGTCTTCCGGCGCCATGAAGTTTTGTAACTTTTCGTGCACCGTGAATCGCATTTTACGACCTTTGCTTGCCTTCCGGTCCACGTCTCGACGAGTCTTGGCGTCCTTAGCGGCCGCAAGCATGACCGTTGGCTCTTGCGCGGATGAAGTCGACGACTCCACGGTACGCTGATCCACCAATTCCTTTAGCAGCAGTTGATAGAAATCGGCATCATCGTAAATCGAGTCATCCTCGGTCACCCTTTGTGCCGCCTGTGTCGGGGCGCATGAGCGAGGAACTTTGGTTCTCTTCACAAGCCGCCCTTCAGGGTCATTGAGTTGGTCGCGGAGCGCAATTGTCAACGGCTTCCTGCCTCCTTTGGCAGACATCCTCTCGTCTGCAGCTCTTGAAGCCCCACCCTGCGTCTTTCGTGACCACTTCTCAAGCAATTCCTTGCGCTGTTTGGAGAGTTGCGTTTCGACACCATCAAGTTCGGCCCATATCTCCGCACTAGGAATGCTCAAGTCCAGGGTGCGCTTGCGCTTCTTGCTTGCGTGGTTTGTAGGCTCGAAGCTGGCTCTCAATGAGCTCATGGTGTTCAAAAGATTGATGGCAGCTTCCTCGGCGGCAACATAAGGTTCTTCTGTCCCAAGGGCATCCTCTGAAAGGGTAGAAAACGAGTTCGCCGCAACGAGCGCTTTCTGCAAGCGGATGCGCAGCATGAGAAGACAATCGTAAGTCTTGCGCTGCTGCTGAATAGCAAGGCCCTTCTGGGTCTCAGCGCTCATTGTAGACTGCTTCTCTGAGCCAGTGGTATTGGCCTTTGAATTTGTCGTGTTCGAGAAGCCGTCCTGTTTCTCTTCGCCCTCAGACTCCTCGATAGGTTCTTCATCCTCATCATCGTCGTCGTCTTCATCGTCATCTTCGTCATCTTCGTCATCTTCGTCATCTTCGTCATCTTCGTCATCTTCGTCATCTTCGTCATCTTCATCTCCTGATTCGAGACTATCATCGTTCCCACCATTGATCAGGTCATCGAGTCCATCGTCCTCCTCCTCATGCTCGTCGCCGGACGATAGATCCGCGCCACCTCCAACTTCGTCGTCCTCTGATGACATAAAATCGGCTGCTGACGCACGACGCCCCTTGCTTTCACGCGGTCTGGCGCTTCCTCGGAACGTGAAGCCCTTCAATCTCTCCTCGTCTGACTCGCCGAGGGCATTATCGCTGTCGATTTCGGAGTCGGAAGCTGCGGCCTCGTCGGCATCAATATCGACCAAATCAGGGTCCGCATAATGTCCATCCTCGCCATCTTGTCCCGAGTTGTCGCTGTCGTCATCCGCAGCGTCTTCGGCCTCAGAGTCAGATTCTTCAAGAGCATCTCGGCTCACCCTTGATCCGCGGTACTGAGGGCCCAGCGCTGCGGCTTCTTTCTGTCGAAGTTTACTCTTCTCAACCGTTACATAGTGTTCGGTACCAGCATGATCGGCTTCGCTATCATCGCTGTCGCTCGTGTTGCTGTGCTGTTCGGTGGCACCACCGGCTTCGGGATCGTAGTCTTGAAGCAGAGTCAGAGCCTGTTCTCGAGCTTGCAGTCACGTAGGAGAAGTTCTCACCTTTGACGATGTGCTCGTCCGGCTTTTGTAACAGCCTCGCACGATGACCTGCGCGTGCCATTTTGTCTGGCTTGTATTGGGATGGGTTCAGCCAACAGACCCCACGTTCGCTAGGAATTTTCGTTCGACTTCAACTTTTGGGCGGTGAGGGTGGCAGAATATCAACGCCAGTGAATGCAAGTCAGGTCCCACCACAGCCGAGCTTCTCAGTGGATCCGAGACCTTCAGCTTCCCATTCAACTGCTAACATTCGCTGGGTACTGTAATATGCTGTCACGACACTGGTAGGCTTCATATCCTCCCCAAAGCCCCTTCCACTTCTCCTCCGTCTATTAGCGACAAGGCCTCTATAGGTATCAATCATATCGTTAGCGTAGGTTGATTCTCCACAACGAAAATGCGACCAACCGTGGCTCGCCTCTTCCAGGCCACGCGCCTCCTTCAACATGAGAATCCGTTGGTTGGTTAATCAACTCCAAAGCTCTTATAGCGTAGCTAACCTGACGCTCAAAGGGTCTCCCTCGCTCCGGTACGCCGCCAACGTGGCCGAAGCGACCTCAAAGACGGAAGATTGCCGGTGTTGACAAGGTCATTGCCATCTCGTCAGCTAAAGGAGGCGTCGGCAAAAGCACAGTTGCGGGTACGCGCACCGAATACAGGGCTGTGCATTGACGCTGACAGACGCAAGCAAACCTCTCTCTAGCATTTGCTCGGCTAGGATTACGATCAGGGATCCTCGATGCCGACATATTCGGACCTTCTATTCCCACTCTCTTCGACCTATCAGGAGAACCTCGACTGTCTAAAAGTGAGGACTTCTCTGCTTGCAACGCAGCAACGTCACACAGCGCTAACAGAGATCAGATAACCAGCTGCTTCCTTTGACCAATTATGGGGTCAAAACAATGTCAATGGGGTACCTCGTTGGTGAGGACGCCCCTGTTGTTTGGCGAGGGCCAATGGTTATGAAAGCGATTCAACAACTTCTTCACGAGGTTGAATGGGGCGGCTTAGATGTTCTCGTCCTGGACCTGCCCCCAGGTACAGGTGACACACAGCTCACCATCACACAACAGGTCACCTTAGATGGTAAGCCTTCTCAAGCGCCGCTTGAGGTCATTTACTCATTTACTTATCCATCAGGTTCGGTCATCGTGACTACTCCACATTCACTATCAACTAAAGATGCCGTCAAGGGCATTAACATGTTCAAGACCGTTGATGTTAGGATACTGGGATTGGTCCAGAATATGTCAATCTTCCAGTGTCCGCACTGTCAACATGATACCCACGTTTTTGGCTTGAACGAGCGAGTGAAGAAGCTGTGCGAAGAGAATCACATTTCCATCCTGGGTGACATACCGTTACATCCCAGTATCGGTGACGATGGTGACAGAGGGAAGCCCACCGTGATCGCCGAACCAGACAGCTCCAGGAGCAAGGCGTTCACCGACATTGCACGACATATTGGGAGTCTGGTTGATTTGAAAGGAATATGAATAAAAAAGTCTCTTTCCAGACATAAGACTATAGGGTGTATAGGATCGCACCTGATTGCTCTGATTGGCAAAATGCTTCGTTGACAGAAGGGAAAGCTGTCCACCAGGCCATGACTGGCATATGGACGATTGCTCTCGCATAAGGTGCTCGTGATTCGCAGTCGTGGCTCGATCCAGCATATGTCAGCCTAAGTCGGTTGGGATGAGAGTCCGTTTTACCAGTTTACGGGTATAATGCCAACAACGCCATGACGCCGACGGGGAGGGATGCGGTTGTACCGCCCTGTGCAAAAGACCAAGTCATTAGTCCAGTTCTTCATTCATCTCATACACGTGACGACTCCGGGTCGGATCTTTCCGCATTGCTTGGCCAGAGCCGGTGAATCCCACTGTCACACCATCAGTTGACGAGTTCATTGGTACGCGCATAGTGTGAAGAACTGACCTCGGCCATGTATACCATCTGGCGTACGAAACATGCTGTCTTTCTTTTGCGTCTTGCCGAACTTGGATTTGGAGCTAAACTCCTGCCACTTCGTTTTGCCCCGCTCAAGCTCCTTCTTCGCCTTGATCTTCTTGGCTTTTGGAGGTTTCGACGGGTCTGCACCATCAGCAAGATTGCTCTTAGCCTCGGAGTACATTGTGGCTCCAGCCGAGGAGACAAGCCCCGGAGCAGAGTGTGGCACTGTCGCGGGTGCAGTAGAAGAGGGGCCCGCCGTGGCCTGGGAGTCAGCCTTGCGCTTGTTTGAGAACGGTCGCACATCCCGTGCCCGCAGAGTCTCCGTATTGTCGTAGCCCTTGAACTTGACGATGTAAATTGGTGCTGTAGAAGATCCTGTGATCGAGGTGATTCGGGCCGGGTAGAAGCCCTTATCACCTGAAAGCCATTTCGCTTGCACCATATCGTTGACACGGTACGTCACGGTTGTGTCCTCCTTCTCCTCCACAGATGCAGGTTGTGCAGCTTTCTTGAACGCGGGGTGGTTCTCTTTGGACCATTTCTCGGGCTCGGGCGGCGGGGAAGGCTGCTTCGGGGGCGGTTTGGAGGTCTGCTTCGGCTTGAGTTCTGCGATGCTCTCGTCGAGCATCGTAACGAGACTCGTCAACTCCTCCAGAAGGGCCCGGAGTTCAGCATTGTCAGGATCTCCCTTCAATTGACTTGTCACAAGGTCGAACTGTGATCCGCACGGTCAGCGCTGAAGTTTTGCACGGCTATACAACAGGCTTACCTGTTCTTGATAAGCCTTGCGCTCCTCCTCGAGCCCAGCGAGTTCGGACATTGTGCTCTTCCGGGTGATTCTTTAGTGTAAACAGTTTCCCGTCAGTGCAAAGCTTTGAAGTTCCAGAAAGTCCTGAGGATGTTTTCGTTCCCCGTAAATTGATGTAGTGATCCGTGTCGAGAAGCCAACGCTGGAAGGATGACGGCGGCGATCAATCCGTCGCCATTACATGTCGCACGTGACCTGGCGCCGGTATCGTGCGGAGGTGGGGCAGTGACAGGCCACCTCCAGGCGGCATGTCTGGCAAGGCATATATAACTTGCAACACTCTTCCATGGGCAGCGAGGGGTCGCTTCCAAGCTGTAGGAAGGTCATTTACCAGATAATTCCGGCGGATTGTCGTACATACAGCAGGTTTCATATCTCATCGTACTCTTTGAACTTTAAAGAGCAAAAGACAACTCGGCAGAGGGGTCATGCTAGCTCCAGGTTCATAGTATTGCATTTGTTCGAAAGCGAGATAGCGGCGGTCACATGCATGACTCACGGGGAGGAATCATGTTGCAGGTTAGGTGATTGAATTGGCAAATCAGCGCAGTACCTTAGTTAGAAGACTCTTGAGGCTCTGGCCTTGTTATCCCGATGACGTTTTTCCTTCGCCGATGCCTTTCGGCGCCTCATCCACGATCTATTCAGATCCCTTCGATTCTCCCAAAACCAGTCTTGGAATTCGCTCTTCTGGCTGGCGCCTGCGTTCGATCCCAAGGGCTCATCATCTTCCTCTTCTTCGCGAAGATCATCAACATCATCATCAGCGGCCGCTGCGACTGTAGTCGACTTCTCTTCATCGGTGACAGTGGCCCAGAAATTGCGCACCCTTGATGGATGGGCAGTGTCTGGTGTTGGAGCGGCGCTCCTGATATTGCGCCACTCTAGATCTTGGCGCGTGAATGGTGTCATAGGCATAGCAGGCTGCGAAGACGCTGGCACATTCTCGTCCTCTTCTCCGCCGCCAAAGAAACTAAATGGCTGTTCCTGAGCTGGCGTTTCCGCAGCCCCTTCCTCAGGCTGCACTCTCTTGTATAGAGCCTCTAGGGGATGTACCTTCGTGCTTGAAGGCGTGATTGGTGGTGGTATCTTGATACTTAGGCTTCGGGAAGAGCTTGAGGACATGGGTCTGATCTTCTCTGAGTTGGCCAAAGCTGCAGGTTTCGGTTGCTCCGAAACCGAAGGCGATGACAGTGATTGTGAGGAAGCACTGTCGGAGGCTGCACATGATGGGTCATTGTCTTCGGACGATGAGCCACTGCTGCTCGTGTCATCCGAATCCTCGAGATTTGACGCCGTACGCTGCCCGAGAGACTCCGACACAGGCTCGGCAGGCTTCTTTTTCAGTTTCTTCGTCGGCTCCGGTCTCAGTTTCGGTTTCACTTCCTCCACAACATTGCCTTGCGTATCAATCCAGCCTTTGCCTTCCACGAACTCAGCCGCGGCGACACCGTCCTCGGCGGAAGGCGCATTCTTGAGAAAGCTAGGGAACTTCGTCGTCTTCTCGAACTCGTGAATGGTAACCTGGCGAGATTTGTCCTTCTTTCTTTTCTTCGAAGCAGTCTCGCTTGCTGTCAGGTTCTTGAGGGCATTAGGTGGAACCTTGGTGTTAAGAAGACACTCTGCTTCATCCGTGTATTTGGACTTGACACGTTTCCGCTGTGTATTCTTGTCGCCATCTTTCGTTTTATCCTTGTCCTTTGATCCCTTTGAGCGCTTGGTCTTCTTACTCGCTTCCTCAGGGGTTTCTGTCCACCCCCGCTTGACTTTGCGGTCCTCGAGCTTAACGCCTTCCAGGACGTCTACTTCTCGTTTCCGCTTCTTCTTGCGTTCTTTCGATCCATCCTTTGCATTGCGTCCTTCGGGTTTCGGTGTTGCTTCGTCTGGCTGCTCGCGCTCTTCTGGTCGGGCCGTCTCGATGCGAACCTTGGTGCCTTTGAGTGTCGCTCCGTTCAGCTTCTTCCTGAGTTTCTCCGCGGCCATGTGAGGCAAGTCGACGAAACCGTAGCGCTTCTCCGGAAAAGTCTCAAGGGTGTGAAAAGAGACGTTCCTTGCTTCGTGCGCAACAGAGGTTGGCAAGACGACTTTGAGCAGGTCTGGGTCAAAAGGAGTGATGTGCAATCGAGTGTACGTTTCGTCGCCGCCCGTCGAAGCAGGAACTAAAGCGCCCATGGATGAAACAGGACCGGCAGCCTGCATCTCCAAGTGCGACAACAAAGTGTAACTCGTTGTCTCCGTTAAGCGCCGTGCTAATCTTGCTATCCAGAAATTTGTGGTGGAAACTGACGAGGAACTCATGCGAGAAGTTCCAGGTTGCTTAGCGCCGTATGTCAGAGGTAAGGTACCTCTAGTGCGAAAAGGAACTTTCCGCAACGAACAGGAAAATGAAGCTACCTACCCTACAAGCATACATTGGTTGACATAAGGTAATGGGAAAGAAAAGTCCCAAGGATAAGTCGAACCCCGTTGCCTTCAATACAGTATGTCACAACTTTAACCGAGGGGAAACCCAAGCATACAATCACCTTGACCCGTTGTCTTGTGAGGACTCTAGCATTGGGGGTTTCCGCTGTTGGCAAACTTAGGGTTGACGGCTGCAGACCCTTCTTGATATTTCATGTGCGATGCACCATTGAGCGTGGGATTGAGAACACTGCGTAGTAACGCTAAAGAGTGTAGTTCATTACAATCGTTCTGACTATTTTACAACCATATACACCCGAGTACTCATACAATGATACATCTGTACAACGATCCACGCTATCTCGATAAGTGAGACGCAGATACCGACTCGGCAGCCTCGACTGAGGCGTCTTATGAGGAGGAGCCCCATATCTTGGACGCATTCTGCCGGAAGAAGGGCTGAGGATCTTGCTCTCGCCTGTCCCCACCCATGCCTTTCCACCACACATCTGTGGTCCAGCGAATGATGCGTTCAGCAGCTCCTTGAGGCGTTGCGGCGGGGCGAACATCAAGGTAGAAGACTGGCTCCCCATCGGCCTCAGGTTCGCCCGAGTAGTAGTCGATAACATAGCGTACCAGGCGGTCCTCTCCGTTGACTTTTCTCGAGACGTACCAATCATGACGGTCGAACGGGGGCTCGGTTCTACAGCACATTAGCTAGGTTCAGCTGAGAGAGGTGCCAAAAACACTTACCCATACTTGGCAGGATAGATCCAGCCGAGGACCTGAAGCATCGTCGCTTTAGGTGTCAAATCCTTGGGGCGGCCTTGGAACTTCATCAGCGAAGGCTCAACCTCAACACCATCCCAGTTGCGATCTATCTCCTCCTCAGCGTGTGCTTCCCCCCGTTTGCAGACCTGCCAGCCATGATAAAGTCCCTTTGCAAACCGCTTCTCCCAGCCCATGATCTCCTCCCAGGCTCCTTCATTGAGAAAGTTATGGACCGAGACCATGGATTCCACCGCCGTAACATCAGTGTCTGTGTATCCTTTACGGAGGAGGGCGTTATACATCTGCTGTGGAGACGGATATTCCCAGTTGCCATCTCCAGTGCCTTTAGGGATCGTAGACGGCTCGCGACTCGTTGGCAAAGAATACTTCTGGTTCGGCGCAGGCTTCTGGGAGAGGTCGGGAAACATGTAGTTAAGAGGATTGAGCTGTGAGAGGAGGGACTTTGGCTGTTCTTCAGATGGAGAGGCGTGAGGCACGGGGCAACTTGATGCTGAGGGTCCAGTTGTCCGTGTTGCATGTGGCACAGGGCAGCTGGAAGTAGATTGACCTGCTGCCTGTGTCTGCTGAGTTTGTTGCCCGCTGAGCGCATCCATAGACTTTTTATGCATTGGACAGCCAGGCTGGTACGGTCAGAGCCGGAGTCTTACCAGACGATACGAGGATAGTTCAGGTTGTTGGACTTACAGGAGGAGCCCTGTCGCCCTTCACGGCAGGATGACCACTCGGGGTCTGCGCAGCCGAAGGTGACTGATCAGCCCAAAACCAGCCCATGATTGCGTCTTATGTGGGATATGACTTGTCGTTGGATAAAGATTGATGGATGTTGTCGAGGGCGCACCGAGGCTTGGTTGGGCAAACGGATGATGCGAGGACTTTGTGTCATTTGCCAACTTTTCTTTGGCTGCTTCCTGCGACTGACGGCTGCTTGGGCGCGCGCCGGAGAGTCCCGACCTCAGAGCGGAACACGGCCGCTCCACCGTTAGTCATCCCCTTGCAGCGCGCACGACGTCACCATCATGGCATCGACTAAACGTCTCCGTCCTTACTCAACCTTGATCGTCCGGAATATGCGATTTGGAACTCGCATGTTGCACGACAGTCATCCCTATACGAAATGCGATGAGAGGTGGCTTTCTACTTTGTCGATTCCGGCCCTGCCGGGTGCCTATTAATGGGTATCGGCAGCCGTCGTTTTGTCGCACTTTCACGCGTCAAGCTTCGAAATCGATCGATAGTCCGACATGGAGGACGTCTTGGCGTTCCAGCAACCCCAAGAGAGCTCTGTTACATGCAACATCCGGCGCCGCCGTGCTCGGAACCGCCGCCTTCGTCGAGCTCTCTCGACAAGGTGAAGATGACGAGAACGCGACAGGCGAACAGCTGATGTTGGAGAAATCACGGGAAGAGATCCAGAAGAAAGTGGACAAGACCACCCGAGGACCCTCACGAATCATCCAAGAGATTATATACGCGATCGATGTGTACATAGTCGAACCACTTTGCACCGGCCTCCGCTTTCTGCAACTTGTGGTCATCTTTGTTCCCGTCATCGTAAGTGTGCCCGCACTATGGATCGGACGAAGACACCCTGATCGCGACAATGAGAGGACTGGCTCATTATGGTGGTATGGCTTTCTGGTCTGGTCCATGGAATTCGCTGGCCCGGCCTTCATCAAGCTAGGCCAGTGGGCAGCCTCTCGATCCGATATCTTTCCGAATGAGATGTGTGACATCATGTCCAAACTACACTCGCATGCGCCAGCACACTCGATGAGGGCAACTCGGAAGACGGTGGAGGCGGCCTTTGGAGGGCGCAACTTCGAAGACATTTTTGAGGAGTTCGATGAGACCCCTCTAGGCGTCGGGGCCATTGCTCAGGTCTACAAAGCGAAACTGAAGCCAGATCTTGCCGCGCCACAGGATGTGGACATAACACGAAAGAACGCTGATGTCGCGAGTAACATGAGACGGAATGTCGAGTCAGTGCTCAAAAGCTCGCCGAAGCGAGTTCCTTCGTCTTACGTTGCCATCAAGGTCCTGCATCCAAACGTCGAGCGTACGGTGCGTCGGGACCTACGCATCATGGGTTTCTTTGCATCGGTACTCAATATCATCCCGACAATTGAGTGGTTATCTTTGCCAGACGAGGTGGCTCAGTTCGGGGAGATGATGAAACTCCAGCTTGACTTGCGAATTGAGGCGGCAAACCTATCCATTTTCCGACGAAACTTCAAGGACCGCTCTACGGCGTGGTTCCCTTACCCTTACACAGACTTCACAACACGGAATGTCCTGATTGAGGAGTTTGCTCAGGGGATTCCCCTATCTGATTTCATGGAGAATGGTGGCGGAGTGTTCCAACATGACATTGCCAACGAGGGACTGGACGCTTTCCTGCGGATGCTTCTACTTGACAACTTCGTCCATGCAGATCTTCACCCGGGCAACATTATGGTACGATTCTATCAGCCAGCACAGCCGAATTTGCGAATTAAATTATCTTCCGAACAAGTCTCCCACAGCAAGGAAGCCGACGTAACGGAACAGGTCCTCGAGAGATTGCGCCCATACAGACAACGCAAAGACAAGTCAGCATGGCTTGCAGAGCTAGCCAAGATCGACGCTGAAGGATATCGACCACAACTCATCTTCATCGATACAGGACTAGTAACAGAGCTTAATGGCACAAATCGACGGAACTTCTTGGACTTGTTCCGCGCTGTCGCCGAATTTGATGGCTACAAAGCTGGACACCTGATGTGTGAGCGCTGTCGACAACCCGAGGCTGTTCTAGACAAAGAAGTGTTCGCGCTCAAGATGCAGCATCTTGTTCTCAGCGTCAAGAGCCGAACACTAGCGCTGGGCAACGTCAAGATTGGCGATATTCTGCAAGAAGTGTTGACAATGGTGCGCACGCATCATGTCCGTCTTGAAGGGGACTTCGTCAACGTTGTGATCAGTATTCTCCTCCTCGAAGGCATTGGGCGAAGCCTCAACCCAGACCTCGACCTTCTCAGCAGTGCATTGCCCATCTTACGACAACTGAGTGCGCAGAGTGGCGCGGAGATGGCCAAGCATGGCGACTTCTCCATGATCATGGTATGGATGGGCCTTGAGACGAGGAAATTCCTCCAGGCAAGCATTGAAGATGTACGTTAAGACACTTCAGCCCTTCTTGCAGCACAGAGATGACTAACTTCTTCCCAGGTTGAACGTTGCGTCAAGTACGATCTCCTCTCACCTAATGTATAGATAGATGTTGGCAACGCATACACATAAAGCAGATGAGGCTTTTTGGTCTTCGGATCTTAGAACCAGAGTGGGTAGCACCATAGAAGCAGCGCAAGCGGTCACGTACATGAGTGTTTCTGGGTAGACCATACTAAATACGAAATGATTACCTTATTTAATAGCTCAAGGCAAAGCAACTCTATCCTTAATGCTCCCAGAAGACGACCTAGCTGAACAGAAACCGCATCCATAAGACGCAACCGGAACGCCTTGCCTTGGGCACTGAAACCACTCTCAGTCAGTGCTTGCGCTCAAGTCCGTCGACTTGTCCCACAAGTTTCGAAGCAACGCTGCCGTACCATCAATCTCCTCACCAACAAGGCTGGAGCCGCTCAGTCTCCTTCCATCGTCACCATCAATGCTGGACTCCGCCCCGCTGGCGCGTACGGAGGCACCGGAGCCTGTACCTGGACGCCGGGCACTGTTAGGCGTGTCGGGGCGTCGTGCATCCGGCATGCTGACATTGCGAGCATGCCGTAAAGGTAAATCAACGGGCTTCTTGCTGCTGATCGTGGCCGTACTCGGCCGAGGTATACGACGAGAGGAGTGCGCTCCATTCGTCTTGCTCAATCGGTTCAGCGAGCGCGCAATAGGGTTCTGATATCGGCGGACAACTAGATACTCCATGCCGGTGCGTTCCATGAGCTTCGTCATCCTGGGATCGCGACTCTGAGTGCCATCGTAGCCCGTTCCTCCAGCTCCAATAAGAGGGTTGATCCCCGGAAGGACGCCCAGCCCTGCCACGGCCTGACTGGGCTCAATTACAGAGCTTGCTCGCTGGAGGTTCAGCTTTTGTTGGGTCCGTGATGTCTCGGCTGGCGGTGCTCTCGTGCGGCGCGCAGTTCGTGGCACAAGTGCGCTGTCATCGACTTGTGGCGTTGGGGTCGAGCCTCGTGGATCCTCGTTCGAACGGGACAAATTCGCCTCCGATTGAGGCCGTCGTACGCCAAGGCTAGGCGTCGCGCCAGTCTGAAGGAATGATGCGGCAGGAGTGATACCAGAACCGGGGCCATCAACGAATCGCGAAGTTAGTGCTTCACCGCTGCCCACCGTCGCTTGGCCATCACGATCCGTTGAGGCAGGTGAGACTTGTGCAGGCGTGACCTGGACTGTGTCGGGAGTCATCTGGGGAGGGGCACCGTGGGAAGGGGTGCGCTGGAGCAGTCGACTCGTAAGATATGCTTTGTGGTTCACTCGCTCGCGCTCGGGAGAGGATAGATGTGGCGGGTGCTGCGCAGAGTCGTTTGGGGTTGCAGGCCTCGAATTGCCGGCACTGCCGCCTTGCCGGGAGGACTGTCCGGAACTGACAATGGAACCCTTCCGCGACAGATAAGGGGAGTTGGACTCGCTGGCGTCTACCCATTCGTCTTCAGGGTCATCGCCGAGATCGAAGTGTACCTGCGACTTGCCCGATTTGTGACGAGGCAGATCAATATCGGTGCCGCTGGCTGTGCGCTTGAGCTTGTCAGAAGATCGCGTACGTTTGGTGATTTCGGCGTGGGAACGATTGCGCTTGAGGCTTGAATGCGACACGCTCTTCGTGAGGCTAGCAGCAGAAGATTGCTGAGAAAGCTTCACCTCACTTGTGGAGCGGCGGTGCGCAGCGTTCGTGTTAGGTGCGGCACGCTGAACACGGGCAAAGTCAGGTTCGGAGGGATTTCGTCGATGCGGCGGTCGGGCGGGGTGGGCAAGTTGATGGTGCCTGTTGAGGGCCTTTGATGATGGTACGCGGCCGTGGGTGCGACCGACGTGGTGCGCCTTGTGCTTGGAGCGGTGCTGATGCTGGTGATGGTTGGACAATGCGTCGCTGCTGGTGTTGTGAGAGTCATCGCTCTTGTGATGGCTGAGATGCGGACGCCTAGAATCCTGTGATTGGCCCTCGCTTGGGGATAGACTGTCCTGGTCCTGGTCCTGGTCGCGGGCCATGGTTCTTGGTTGCAGCAGTGCGGATCTGCAGTCACACTGCAGCCAGCAGGATCATACGTGTGTGCGCGTACTGCGCAGCAGCAGTTTGGCGAGCTGCAGCAAGCCACGGAGCAGCCACGGTTGGCGACAGCGGGCAGCGTTCAGTGAAGGGCCGGGCGCGCGGTGGTCTCGAGGGCCAGAGCAGCCAGCTGGAAGGAACGAAATAGATTGGCGGCAGAGGCTGTTCAAGGACGAGCGGCGGTAGCTTGAGGTGCAGAAGTTCAAAGAATGGATGGAAATTGATGGCGCGAAGGGAGTCGTCGATATCTGCTCCCGGCTGTTCAGGTGTGGGGTGCAGCCTGCAGCTGCTCGTTCAGTGACGACGAATGCCCGTGGGTGGGGCACTGCTCTCCGGTACATTTCCGATGATGCCCGAGCCGAGTCATGAGTCTGTTGACGTGCGGCTCTCTCAACTGAATTCAATACGGAGAGATTAGACCGCTGCAGATGCATCTTCCTGTTCTTGAGGCTGTGCAGCCAAATGTTGAATCCCTTTAGAGCAAGCATCGAAACACATGTAAGATCAGCTTGGTGCTGAAAGTGAGCACCTCAACCGAAGCAGACTGGCACTAATATGATGATTGTGCATGTGTTCGAGGATGAGACCTAAATACATTAAAGCAAAAGGGGGAATCCCATGCTCATGAACCAAGCAGTCAACTCTCATGCCATTGCATGTTCCCGTGTAGAATATGAGACCTGAAGTTCCAAAGCCAGGGTTGTCTGTCACATCTCTTCGGCAAGCCACCTACGGATACAAGTGGATGATTGGATGATTTCGAAGGTACATAACTAATCTCGGCGTACTTGACTGCATGTGTCCTCAAAGATTACGTGATTCCAAGTCTCCTCGCTGCATGATGTCCTCTCTCACAGCAACTGCGACTTCTTGACTAAGGAGGCACCCCTAACTATTGTCACCAGTCAAGAGGCCATCTTTCCCGGTCAACTTTTCGCGTTTTTGTCTCTTTGTGTTCCTCTTCCTTTCCACCGCCATCAACTAGGATCGAGGCTGACTTCGCATGCACAGAGGCGAATGATGTTAAGTGAGCAACTTCACAAGCACTGTGGCCATCCAGTAGGTACCTTAGCCGTCGTTGAACGAGATTCCTTCTTGTCATTCGTCATCTGGGGCAGAAGGACATCAATGTCGCTCAGCTACGTGTTCTCAGCTTGTACGATCAGGAAGGTGCTGAAAGCCCGGGTGAGGAGCACGCGACGTTGACCATCCGGAGGCAGACGAATCCTCATTTTCGATAACTTGGAGACCCGGAGAATCATCCTGTCAAAATTCAGAGTGAAAGGTCGTCAGTAAATAACTGCTGGGGCAAACACTGCAGGGCCGTAGAGATACTCCCATGAGCGGTAGCTGCCCATCAGGCAAACCTTGCCCTATTGTATACCTTTGTGTGCATGATGACTGATCGCTGGAATATTCGCGCTTGAGATGTCAGGATCGATTGCTGGCGGGATAAGATTGGAACTGAGAAGGCATACCTGGTACTATGAACCGTAAGTAGGGGGCACGCTGTTCGATCCACACAGCATGGCACAGCCGGTCATTGCATTCGAAGCATAACCTGATAGCTCAACCCAACACGCATAATCCTTCGCCTCTTGCAAAGTCTTCCCCTGCCAAGTCGCTCCAGCGGCGTAGTAGTCCTCAGCCAGTCCTCAGATTCTGGTCCCAGATGCATCAGAGAAGATGTCCACCTACGGTGGAACAGGTTTGAGGGAAAGGATCTTAATGATATTCCTCGTACCAATCCAGTCCTTTCCTGTACAAAGTGATTGAGTGTGCTCTTCATCACGAACAATGCCATCAATAATTCGTGACTCCGTTGAAGCTCGACAAATAATTCGCAGGCTTGTGCGTGGCCAACTGGATCTACCAGCCTTCCGCTCTTTGCTCGTGAACTCGGGCCCGACGTACATCCTGACCTCCTTGGGATGGTACAGCATGGCGTTCAATCTATTGCTTGCGTCCCGACCTACCCGTCGGACTATAGGCGGAACGTGTGCCTTACCCAGTTTCATTTCTCTCCAAGGCAACAGCGCATGGCTTCGGACATGCTGTTGCCACATTCCGTCGTAAGCCACATCGCAATCTAGTATCCAGGCACGGGCAGAGCTGAGGGCTAGCTGCGAGTCGCTGTCGCCACTAGCTACTAAGCGATTGTTGCAGTGACTCTTGGTTTGACTGGATTCTACAATGTCAAATTGCGCACGGGCGTTTCCTGCTTGCGCGAATGTCTGGACTAGGTTCTTAACACGAAGTTTCCTTGATGGAACATAGGTACCTTACGCAGTTTGAGAAATGTTGCCTACCCTCGTTTAGTAGCACATCCTGTGTCATGAAGGCTCGAAACCCAAATGCGACATGGCACAGTGCTTTCGACTGGGAGAAACTCTCGAAATTGTGGTCGCAAACGTTGGTCCTGATGCAGCGCGCATGAGGGTCGGCCGATGTTGGTCTATGCGTCGCTCAAGAAGGGACCCCTCGACCTCACACCCACTGCAGGGGTAAGGTATACTTGGTCTTGAGCAGAACAGGGAGACGGTGCAACCGATGCCTAGTAAGATCCTTCGGTCTCAGGGGTTCGTGGCTAGCCAATCGCTGGACTTCGAAGACACCCCAAGCAGCCAAAGTATGGCTTGGCCTGGCCAGAAACCTTTCGCTGCATGTGGCAGGGACTCTTCTCAGATCGGAAATCAACATCCGGGGCGCAGCGCAAAACCTCCGACACGGCACTGACCAGCACGCAGAATGCTTGGTTGTCTTCTCTGCATAAAACAGTCTCTACCTGCAGCAAATGCAGTGGTCACTGAAGAATGGTATTGAGAACAATCTTGAGAACAATTTCTTTAGCGGGATTGGAACCACCCGACGATCAATTCGAGTCTATTCATATCGTCTGAGCGGCCGCCTCTGCTAGTCGTGTTAGTTCTGGGGTCCGGGCGATCATGCCCCCAGGCGGGTGTTGGAGCTGTTGTGCTGCAGATCTGCGCTCGAAACCCACCCGAGCTCGGGGAGACGTGCTCATTTCTCGAAGACGAACTACGAGGATGGCAGGGTTCAGATTAACCCAGTTGCAGTAAGGTTCAGGAGCTCGACTGTTGTCACGGCGAGACCTTGACAGGCGATGCAGCCTCCCACGGGGAGTTTTCTGCAACAGTGCGAGTCATGAACGACGAGCTCAGGAAAGCCAGAGACTCGCTTGTGAAGAAAGCCAGACATGGTCCACCCCCTTGCTCCTCTTTGATCCTATAACCAACCCCAGGTCCGCACTTGACTCCACGGCATTGGACCCGTTTGCCCCCGGGGCCCCGGAGCCACCTGGAGTTGTCGAAGGTTGCGACCGTGCGTCTGTGCGTCTGGGCACGCTTGCGACCTGCTGGCACTGATTCATTGTGCAAAAATACTCGCGCTGGGTCAAAATGGCGTGTTAACTTACTCCAGGAGTCGTCTAGCGGGCCTCGAGCAGCCTCGAGCCTTTCCCTTTCCCGGCAGGCTTCACTCAGCTCAGCCCACAGTTGACACGATGGAATGGGGACAATCGCCATCGACTTGGCAGGTCACCCCTATCCTTCTAAGCAGGCAGTCCTGCGATCATCATTGGCGAGGAATTCCTAGCCAGGGGGTTCGGCGAAGATTTCGAGCAGGACTGGTGGCACTATCTGGTGACATCCGTGTTCGAATCCGCCCTACTGGGCACATGGAATACGGGGCGACTAGATCCAAGGGTTCCTTTCCCCCAGACCGATTAAAGTACGTTGCCGATCCGCCTCTACCCCCAGAATTCGTGAAGAGAAGAAGTTACATTCCTTCTGTACGACCATCACAGAGTGTGAAAGCTCAGTCATTGCTTTTGCTACCTGGCTTAAGCCTGTTCTCCTAGTCGACGACGTCCGACGTCCGGTATCAACCGGTTGCAGCTTCGCGACCATGGCTGACGACCTCACTGGCTCGCTCCTCGCAGCGTCGGCGACCATCATGTCCATCGTGACAATCCTAGTTGCTCTGCGACTTTGGATTCGGACGAACATGAAGGTTATTGGACTTGATGATTGTAAGTCGTCACCGAAGCTTTCCATCTTGGCGTGGATGCTGATTGATATGACCAGACCTGATTGCAGGCTCATGGGTGAGGCGATTCGACTCGGAGAGCAAAGCTTGACTCTGATACTGATCTTTTGTAGGTGTGTCTGATGGCTCTGTGCATCGTCGTCATCTTTGGTATGCAATCCACTCGGTTACTTCTTCCGCATCGTCGTCAAACTGACCAAGATGATGCAGCAAGCCAGATCGGCTTCGGCAGACACCGAGACGCTGTGAACACATCCGACTATGAAGCATTTTTGAGGGTCCGTCTCGCTATTCTCTGCTCCACGCACAGCACTCAGCTGACTTTGCATATGATGCGTACAGTTCACTACGGCATGTTCGGGTTCATACAGCATTGGCGTACCCTTGGCAAAGATGTCGTTCGCTGTCCTCTATATCCGAATCCAACCGAATCGAGTTCTTCAAATTCTCAACAAGATTCTCATCGCGTTTCTCGCATGCCAGGCAATTGAGGAGACACTGATTGTCGCACTGAAGTGCAGGCCGATTATCGCCTCATATCGCGTGGATGTTGTTGGCCAGTGCTTGGATCTACGAGTTCTCTGGTGGTCAACGGTTCGTCGGAGCAATAATAAATCAATAGCGGATGTGACGCTGATGCGACTCGCAGTTCATCTTTAACCTGGTCACCGATCTTTTCCTCTTTGTCCAGCCCATTCCCGCCATGTGGAAATTGCAGTTGCCACTTGCAAAGCGCATTGGACTCATTTGCATGTTGTCGTTGGGTCTGCTGTAAGTAATGATGGGACTTCATCAATCTGTACTCTCGTTGCTGACCGCAGGATAGTGTGTGCGTGACCTCCGTCATCAGGATTGTTTATGTCACACGTATCGGCCCAGACGATACCTGTAAGTTCTCCTGCAATACCCGCAATCCCCCCGAGCACTCGCTGATAGGTTCTACAGACGAATTCGCTGAGCCGATGATCTGGTCCGAAGTTGAACTGGCAGCACTGATCGTCTGTTCGTGCATTCCATCACTGCGCCAAGTCATCCAGAAGGTCCCGTGGCTCAACCACGCCTTTGGTCTTTCGAGCAACAAGACGTCGCAAACCCCTTACGGACAGTCTGGTGGCCGCAAGACAGGATCTATCCCTTTGCAATCATACAGTCACCGGGACTACGCAAGGAGTCAACCTAACAAAGGCGCCCTGGCGTACCACACTCATGCGTATGGAATGACGAGCAAAGCCGTTGCAGGGGCACACAGCAAAAACGACAGCACAGAGGAGATCTTTCCACACCAGACGGATGGACATGGTGCTATCCTCGTAACTCACGAGGTGACCCGCGATGTTGAGTCTACAGCTTCTTCGACGACTGAATCAGTTAAGCCGTCGGATCCGTCACGCACGCCGCAAGCTCGATAAGGATAGTCATCAAGCTGAGAAGTTGCGTTGTACATTAAAAGAACCTCGGAGGAGTTCAATGAATAGTAATAGACATAGAATACAGGCACACAAGGAGATGCCAACCGATGGTGCTAGAGTGTCTGCTGTTCTGACCTGAGACTCGACTCGGCCTTCGGCTAATGGCTCTGACACAGGCGTCGACCGAACTTCTCCTATATTTCTCAAGGTCTAACTTTGTCAAAGACAGAATCTGATGTTACTCGTGGTGTCGAGGAGGGAGAGACAGGTGTGCCTGCTTCTCCTGCCGCTCCTGCCCGAATTACACTGCCCATCCAGTTCACGACCAGCAAACAGCAATCCGGGTCTCGTGCACCGTCCAATTGCTCGAAGAACTACACATATCCCCCCCTAAGTACTTTATCCTATAGCCACTCACCCACGCTGCAGACATTCTGGGAGCAGAAAAGATCCACCGATGCTTGCCCCTGTTCATGGCTTCTCGAATACAACCCAGCTGTGCCCTTTCTGCCACGACTTGAGGATCAAGACCCGTCTACTCCCAAAGGAAGAAGAGGCTCGCCACGGAAGCAAGAATGCGCCACTCTCTTCAGTTTCCTGGAATTTTCACAGCCACCGGCCAGCCCGAGGCAGTGCTGTACCCTTCGAATACCAACCGAACCCGCTCCACCGACCTCGAAAAGGGAGTTTTATCACCCCGTCAGCATCGTCCAGATGGCATGCGTCAGGAATTTGACACAGTCATGGCCGATACTCAGACTATAGCACGCCAGAATTCAGCTCAGGATGCTACATATGGTGGCTTGAGCACGTTTGTGCCACCGTCCTCACTGGCGCACAACGATTCAACCGCTGCAACTCAAGGCTCCAATACCCCCCAACCAGATCGAGGTGAACAAATGGACCAAAGCTATGTCTCGGATAACTCTATACATGCACATGCAAAAAGGACCACCATAGGACAAGTTGAAACAATGCTTCCATCGCATTCAGATCCAGTTCGTGAGCGCGCCAGCCCGCCAGCTCGTGCGCCTGTGGTTTCCTGGGGCCCCGGAGGTTTGGCCTATATCGTCGACCACAGTGACGATTCCAATGAGGCCGCAGGTGCTGAGGATGCTAACGCCGGCGCTTCAGTGGCTGATCAGAGCGATAATAGGGATACGTCTGAGGGCACGTGCTCGCCGCTCTCAGTAGCCACACAGGAGTCGGAGGGAGCATCAATTCAGAGAACTGGTCCTCACACATTGAGCATCGACCATATCCAGACACTGGTGCGCATCGCGAAGGCCAGTGTATCTACCTTGCGTCTCCCAAGGTCAGAGGTTCACATCTTTGATGCGGCGGGGCATATTCGTAGGGCAGGTGGTATGTATCTTCTTTCGGAACGAGATATGCAGCACATGCTGGAGGCGGTCATTCAGAACCATCACCAGCAGCAAGAGGATACCCTGGCTTGCAGTACTGTGGCGCCAAGCGCCAGGGAGCAACGCGGACCACAGCGGCCGAAGTTGGACACTGTTTCGCATGCGTTCATTCCGGGCAACAAGGCAGGCGCCGATTCCGCAACCACAGTCAGCTTCCCAACAACGTCGTATGCTAAATCTGACTTGCAGATCAACGAAGTGCTAACCATCAGCAGAAGTCCTGCGATCTCCTCCAGTACGACAACCGTCATATCGCCTCGCAGTGTTTCGCGAATCACCTGGGAGCAAAACCACTCTTCCCTTCCCGGGCTTGAAGCTGAGAGAGATTGCGAGGGTGGAGCCGGAAGCACAGCACAACTAACAGATAGGGAACGAGACCTCCGGATATCAGCTCAGCTTCAGGCTCGACACTTTCCCGAGCCAATTAACGGTGACATCTTCGTCAGCGAGTTGAGGACGGCCGGACGAGGACCAGACTCTCTGGAACATGAGCCCGGGCTCACCTCGTTCCCGCGCCTCCAGTCCAGACACTGCAGCAAGGAGTGGACCACCAAGTACAATGAAATAGAAAGGGCCACAGTCCCTGAAGAGGACCACGCCCTTCACCAGGGGGGAGGGATGAGTCAGCTACTGTCACCATGTCTAGATAAAAACCCATGGAACAATGACAACCCGCACTTCGCCCACAGCCTCCACGGCACTCCCGACGATGACTGCGACAAAGTTGATCACAAAACCTTCGATTCAGAACTTCAATGCGGAAGCCTCGGTATTGGCCCGGTCTTGGTTGACGAAGGCCGCATGGGGACTGCGATTGGATCTGCCTCTCACCAACGTCGAAGTTCTGTCCCAGATGGGCGCGGTAAACCTGCCAATGAGACTACCGCGCCAACCTTTCTCAGCAAGATCCGTAAAGGTGGCCATATGCTATTTCATAAGCATCATGATGAATACAGAAAGGAACCAGCGAGGATTGCAACCCGATCAAGTTCTACAATCAAGGGTTCAGAGCTACCGACGCCTTACAACTCCTTGGAAGCTGAGCTCAGCTCAGTGGATTCGACCTGGACCAAATCCAGGACCAGAGATAGCATTGTGCGCGAGAGAACACCTGAAGTGCCAACGGTTGACAAAGCGGGCATCTACCACGCTATGACTGGGAGCAGATCAGTCTTTCGCCACAGAACTCATACATGCTCGGAGGATTGCCGACCTCATGTTTGCGCAGATGACACTCCCCTCACAGGAAGATCACTGTCACCCATGTAGTGTATAGATCCCTCTACTGCCCATTAGTATTAGAAGCAGGACCTAGAGCCCAAAAAGGAGTGCGTATCTTTCCTTGGCTATGAATTGCTCCGACTTCGCCACTGTTGCACCCTCTCCCGCCCATACGTGAGTTCCAAGATTGTCGTCGCAAATTCGTTGATCCCCTGGGACTCTGCCTCGTATATGAGCCTAGAAGCTTCGACAACCGGCATGAGTCCTACCGGCTGAGAGGAGCAGATCTCTTGCCACTCGGTAGCCGTTCGGGCCTCCCATACACCAACCCGCGTAGTGAACATCATGCCACCAGGGCATGGCACTGGTCTCCCTCCCTGAACGATGCTGAAGAGCCCGTGCATAGTAGACATGACATTCCATGTCCGGCGAACGGTCTCGGAAACAATCCAAGAGTGCCAGAGGAGTTGCATGAAGTCGTTCCAGTAGTACTGGTCATGTTGTGGACATGCAAGAATGTCCCTTACCCCCGATGGGACAGTATTTGCTGCTACTGAAACCATCTCCCTCGTCCATCCAAGCATGACATCGATCCGGCGCTGGGCCACATGACGTAAGTGGACCTTGTCTTCAAAGAGGCCGATGAATTGATAAATAATAATAGCGTGAACGCGCCCAATGTGATCCACCAAGTCAAGATTGGTGTTTTGCTTGCTCTGTGCAACACTAAGCAGTACTCCATTGCTGTCATAACCATACTCGCCGAGCAACGCTTGTGAGCGCTCTGTTACTAAGCGCATGACCATGGGTTCGTTGGCTGCCGTCCTACCCAGGAAGCATGAAAGGCACATGTATGCGTCTTGGACACTCCTTGGAAACCTGGAGCGGTATAACTGGGGATGGATGAAGGGGTTGCTCCCCATCTGCACCCATTGATCCAGCCAGCCACGGACCTTTTTCACGTAACTATCCAGATCAAAGGAAGAGAATGCATCCATCTCAAGATCCTCAGAACGCATAGCATGCCAAGTATGAATGGACGTGAACCAGCTCGAGAGCTGGGCATGGGCTTTGTTCTCGTCAAGCGACACCAGTGGATCTAAGCCACGCAGAGCTGTTTCAGCATCCAATCCTGGAGATGCATGTTCCTCTGGTGAAGCTTCCGGTGGGGTTTCGGGTAATAGGATCCAGCTGCTGTGCTTTGTTTGCGGATAGTGGCAGTCCAGGCCTCGAGATCGACAGCGAAGACACGCCGGGCTTTGCCGAGTGCATTTCCGCTTCGCCTTGACGCATGCTGCGCAAGCTTGTATGTGATGCGGCCCCGACATCGGCTCACCCATCGGATGTTTGTGACTTGAGACACACGATCTCGGGGTAATATCCCATTGAACGAAACAGAGGTGTATGGCTGGAGAGAAAGGAGAAAGAGTACGGCGATGATGGGCAAATACCGAGAAGTACGTAGCAGGACCCTGCGTCCACTGGGAACCCGCAAGTTGCGATTTCAGCTTGCGGACTCTAACCAATTCTGGTTCGCCTCCACCAGTTTGATCTATTGACGTTGCGGCGTGGACACCACTTGGCAGTTTCGATGGTAAAGCACCATCACCTAACCGATTTGCTGCGGGCGCTAGCCCAAAGCGAGAAGGCCATAAGGCTCAGTAATTGATGTCGTGATCTTTCGAATGACACTTCTAGGAGTCCACTCCGCAAAGACACGCAACTCTGGAGAATCTTGGTAATCAGTTTCAAGACAAAGAGCCAAGAGCAGAGATTACTGAATAATCACGACGTTGTTAATTTGCAGCTTGAGAGGTTGGCGGTAGAAGAATCCGTATAAGTATGCTTAACATGCCCTTCCTGCTTCAAGATATGGACTCAGATAGAGTTAAGAACAAGATCAACCATATTCACCTATCAGACCTATCGGCCTAAGACCAGTGCTACACCTTGCCACAAGATATCATGGATCTCTTGAATACCGCTAGAGAAACACGGGTCACCAAGGCGGTGCATAGCGAGCCATATGGTGCACTCTCCACGAGCAAGCCTGAGCTCAGCCAGGCCGGCAAAGTCATCTTGATCACAGGCGGAGGCACAGCCATTGGCAACGGCATTGGCCTTTCCTTTGTCCGCGCATCAGCCAAGACAGTCATCATCGTTGGGCGCCGCCCTGAAGTCCTTCAGACAGGTGCGGAACGTCTGGAGCAGGAAGCCAAGGCACCCGGCACTTCCACCAAGATCATCCATCGCCAGCTCGACATCACCGACTTCGCCGCAGTTGACGCCTTCTGGGCGCAGCTTGCTTCTGAAGGAATCACCGTTGACGTACTTGTCTCAAACGCTGCTTCGTTCCCCGAGGCCAAGCCACTGTTGGAGTCCGGTGCCGAGCACCTCTGGGAACAGCTGAACACCAATGTGCATGCACCTATGTACTTGTTGGGAAAGTTCCACGCACATGAAACTGGCAAGAAGAAGGTAAGAAGTCTTACGACGCAAGTTTCTGGTGCAGTGTTGATCCAGGTTTGTCTCTTAGTTCGTCATCAACGTCTCCAGCAACGTGACCCATCGCTTCCTGCACCCTATTGCTAGCAGCCACGCGGCGTATTCGTTCAACAAGACTTGCGGAACCTTGTATTTCCAGACAGTGGCAAAGGACATGCCCGTTGAGGAAATGCAAATCGTCTCATTCCACCCTGGTCTCATCTGGCAGGAGCAGTGGGTGAAGATGGGTTTCACTGAACCCACGGGTTTCGACGACAGTCAGTACTCTCCCACAATGAACTTTTTCCGCTGTGAATCCTAGCTAACAATCTTCACTTGAAGTCGCTCTTCAGGGCAACTTCGCTGTTTGGCTCGCAACCCCCGACGCTGCCTTCCTCCATGTAAGTCACCTTTTCATTACCGAGCAACCCAAAAGGCCTCCAGCTCACATTTCCCGACAGGGACGATTTGCTTGGGCATCTTGGGACATCAACGAGCTCTCTACCGGAGAAATCCGCAAGCGCATTGACGAAGACCCCTACTACTTCAAGGTAACTGTTCTTGGAGCCGGTCCGTAAAGGTGGAAATTGGAAGTCACTCTTTGAAACGAGTGACGACGATGGAGGGATACATATAGAATTTCAGAATAGAGTATGTATTGTCAGAATCTTAAGCCAAACATCTTGAACATGGCAAGCTTCCTCCCGTCATATTGCGATCGTGATCCGTTCTGACTCCACGAGAACGGCCGCTTCCCTTTCTAGGTTGTATAACGAACACACATACGGCCACATTGAAGCAGGCGATGGAAGGACTGCGGACATAAAACACATTATTGCACTGTGCACTCAAGTATCCATACGTCAGTGTAGAACGGGGTGAGAGTATAACGCCGGAGAGCGTTGTCGGTGTGCTTTTGCTTTCCCCGTATATGTATCTTTAGCGCGGATGGTTTCCAACAAATAGGGTGTGTGGTTTAGGGGTATAACGTTCGCTTCGCACTCCACATGCGAGCATGCGAAAGGTCTGGAGTTCGATTCTCCACTCATCCATCCTAGCAACTTTCTTTTTGCACCTTTTCCAGACGTTTTGTCTTTTGGTGCTACTCTGTATATTTATTCCTCATTGTCAAATCGAGTAATGTATCATGAAACGATGCCAAAACTGATTCTGCCCTGTTGTCCTAGAGCCCAACATCACGCCGCCTCTGCAGTACCAAAGCTAGACTTATTCCGGTCCATCGTCAATCAAGATCCGTCTAACCCGCCTACTCCGTCGTCCCCAACGTCTGCGAAAGCCTGATCGAGAATGGCCAGGCTCTCCTTAAGCTGCTCCTCCGTGATAGTTATTGGCGGCGCGATTCTGAACGAACCTCCGAAACTGGGATGGCTACTCAAGTTCGCCCATAAACCAAGCTCGTAAGCTCGATCCCCGATTCGCTTCGCTAACTCCAGCGCCGGCTCCTTGCTGGACCTATCTTTCACGATCTCGATACCCGCCATAAGGCCCCGTCCTCTCACATCACCAATGCACATATATCGCGTCTGCATTTCCTTGAGGCCATTTTGAAGGATCAGCCCAAGGCTCCGTGCCTTCTCGATCAGGTTATCCCGGAACACAATTTCCAGAACCTTGTCCCCCACAGCCGCGGGCAAAGGATCATTGACATGGGTCGTGTAGAAGAGGTAGTCTCTTTCTGTGCAAGTTGCGTTGATCTCGTTGCTAGTCACAACAGCGCTGAGAGGAAGGCCGTTGCCCAAAGTCTTCGAAAGTGTTAAAATATCAGGCACCACACCTTCGTGATTAACAGCGACGAGATCGCCACAACGCCCAATGCCTGTCTGGGCCTCGTCCACAATCAGAAGCATGCCTCTCGCCTCACAATGCTTCTTCAAAGCTTTCAGGTAGCCTTCAGGTAAAACATGCATGCCTCCTGAGCTTTGAATGCACTCAACAATGCACGCGGCAAGGGAGCCGCAAGACTGCATATCGATCATCCGCCATCCATAGTCAAGCTCAGACTCCCAGTCGTATGAGCCATCCGGATTGCGAAATACGGATCGGTATGCGTTAGGAGCTGGTAGCATATAGAGGCCAGGCATGATAGGACCATGACCTTTGCGCCCAAAGTGGTATTGGGACCCTACCGCCTGGGCAGTCATGCCGTGCCACGAAGCCCCAAGGCCCACGACCTCAAACTTTCCAGTGTAAACCTTGGCCATTTTGATCGCAGCCTCATTACTCTCACCGCCAGTGGACAGGAAAAAAGCCTTTTCGAGACCTTGAGGTAGTGCCGAGCAAAGGCGGTTTGCTAGTGCGATGACAGGGGGGGAGATCATGCCGGAGAAGAGATGATCGAGATGGAGGGCATGATCGGAAATGACTTTTACGATCTCGGGATGTCCATGACCGAGAAGACATGACATCTGACCCGACGTCATGTCCATGATCTTGTGGTCAGACGCCGTGTAAATATACAAGCCCCTCGCGCTGGTAATCACGTCGCTGTGAAACTTGGAGCCATACCAAGCTAGATGTTCGTGCATCTGGCGACGAAGACTCTCCGCCTCGCCTCTCGCCATCGGATACAAAGTTTCTGCCGCACATTCTTTGGTAGTAGTTGCCGAGAGGGAACCTTGGTCTGATGAGATAGCGCTTGGTGACATTGCTGAGAGGAAATTGCGTGGGATTAGACACTCCTTGTCGTGCGAAAAAAGGATGTTGCTGCCGAGAGAAATAAGAAAAAGGTTGTAGCCCTGCCTCCGACGCGAGGACGTAAGCTTCTTATATGTTGCGCATGATATGTGTTGCGATATCGCAGCCTGCTCGTAACATTCCGAATCGAGTTGCCCGCGGCAAACTGCCCCGATAGCAACCACTCAGCCTTTCACGCCGCCGGCTCTTGGTGAGGCGGATCCCAGAAACTGGGAAAGAATTGGTCCAGAAATGATGTGTCAGACATCAGAAAGTCGTGCCAACTATCGCTTTCCTGGTCGGTTGCATGCTCATTCATGGCAGCCTCATGAAGTATCCTCTCCACGATCTCCGAGTGCTGCATCAAGCATAGCTCCGCAAGGTCCCACGCATGGTTGTCTTTGTGTTCTTTAATAGCTTCTAGAAGGTCTCGCGCAATCTTAAACGAAGCATCTTCAACAATATCTCTTGCCGAGTCGCAGTTCTCTAGGGCACATCGCAAGAGGAAGCTCACGGTCGCCGGGTAGACGAAGGCGCTCACTGAGGGCCAGAAGTCGCCCAATTGCACAAGCCCGAGCTCCCTCGTGGAAATTACAATCTCTTCTGCTGTCTGTCGGGCTTGGAAATAACATCCGAGTATAGTATCATCACTTGGGCCTCGAGACTGCTTTGTGGCTTCGAGCGCAATACGCCGAGCTAGAAGTCGGGTGGTTAGGTAGCTCAGCCTCAAGTTTGCTGACCCCGGAATTGTGAGAGCAGTTCCACGAACAACAGCGTGACGGACATCTCCGCTCAAAGATTCCACCCAGCGGTTAAGGAAGACCTCGAGGCTGCTTGCTGCTGGTGCTTCCGAGCTGCGAATCCGATATATTCGCTGCAGAAAGTCGTCCAGGACCTCAGTCAGGCTCATCAATGCAATAAAAACTTCTGCGGCCTTCTTCTCAACTGGATCTGAGGTACCATGGCACAGCTGCTGAAGTGTTGGGGCTGGTACATCATAGTGGGCTCGAGAGATCCGTGGGGGAGTTCCGTGGGTTAAGCTGGACCTGCCAGGAGGGTCAGCGCCACAGAATCTTTGAACATTCACAACGACTTACCATCGATCGTGGAACAGCAGCGTCCACCATATTTTCATCCGATGAGTCTTGTCTAATATAGTGATGTCCCAACCCAACGGGTTGCGGTTGAGGCCGAGGGAGTTTGCCATCGATACAGCTGCGCCGAGAAGCGCAGCGTTTCCAACCAATGACGTCGTTGGCCGGCCGCCTACATTCAGAAGTATTGCTTGTATGATAGAGATGCTTGGCTGCAAGTGTAGTTCCGAATACACGGCTTCGTTAGCTAGGTTCCAGATGTATCTCCCGTTCGGGCAGTGCTGGTCACGAAGTACTTCGGAGTAGCGCCAGTACACAAGCGTGTGCGCATAAATACAAGTTAATAGTGCTGGCGATACTCTCTCCCTCCCTTGCAGAAGTTGTTGACGGAAGAAGGCTTCTTCTATGACGGGAAAGCTGAGGTTGACCTTCATAAAGTACCTGTGGCCGTGTAAGCGACACCGTACTGGGATCTGGCGTTGAGACACAAGACATACACGTCGACCAATGCTCGGCTCCAAGGCTCGATGATTCTTTCAACAATCTCTAACTTCTCAGCCGCAGGATTGTAATATACAGTAGCTCCAAGGGGTCTTTTGTCAACCCTGGTGAAGAAAACTGAGCGAGAGCGGCTCGCAGGCACAGGGACCAGACTTTGCGCATTATGAGTCGTACCAGGTGTCCGCGCGAGGTAGTCCGACAACACTTGACTGTCACTTGCACCAGCAGGGCCGACAATGTGTAGGTTCTGCTGATCCTCTGGTGAGTCGAATACTGGTACCGGCTGCTGATTTCCTGTCACACCGCGGGCTGCCGTCGAAGCGACATTTGGGCTATCATCCTTCTGTCTCCCACGCTTCCTCCTGCTTGTTTCCTTTGATGAGCGAGGATTTGGTGGGTAAACGCAGTCCGTGCCATGGGCCTGGCACATCAAGCAAGTCCCGGCGGCTTCGTTATGGCATCGAGACTTGCGGCGGCGACAAGCCAAGCACGCTGGTTGCAAATGGGAGCGATATGCCCGGGCTGATTGAGTCGCCATCTGGCTAAGTCTCTGCGGGTGTTTTCGAACGCCAATCTGCCCGTATTGACCACTGGTTGACCCAAAGATGCGTTTGCGTTCGTGGTGTTGACTATGGAAGAGTGCGAATCGCTGGAGTTTTCCGCGGGGAAGGCCACTTTTCCGCGGGCAGGTACAACCTCTATGCATGCGTCTTGTCACGCCACCCCCGATTGTCGGTCTCACATGCTATCAACAGGAACCAGCAACTGGACACAGGCGAGTAGAGCGTCCCAGAACGCTATATTTCGCAGATACTGCACGGAGAACTTAATAAGGATGAATTGAGATGCTGCTCACCGTGGGCCTGTCGCAGCATTACATCCTTGCTCGGCGTTACAGCAAGGTCGAGATCATCCCCATCACTCATTATCCACCATCCCATCATCACTCTTGCAGGACCACAGATAATGCCCTTGAAGCCATTAGATCCCTGATCTCGAATGGTCGACCTAGCCTTGAGTTCACAAGCTCAGCACTGTTCGCATGATCCGCTGCGAACCCCACGTCACAATCTCGTCCACACTTCTCCCTAGCCACACGCACAGCCTTCCGGAGCAGATCACCGCCAACGCCCTTCCCACGATAACGCACGAGCACTGTCCAAGCGCGGATCACAGCCTTGCTCTCGGCGGGTTGCAACCTCAAAACCAGAGTGCCGATGAATTCTTGACCGTAGCGCGTTGCCAACACGACATCATTTTCGTCATTCGGTCCCTGGATGAAGGACTGCCAGAGGAAGGCCTCAGCGAGACGGATGTAGTCGCTGGTGACAAATCGAATCAGGAGAAGGTAGGTAAATGTAAGGCCAGATGCGGTGACAATAGTGAATGTGATGTCTGACGGGTTGAAAGCGTAGACGATGGAGTAGAAGGCGAAGAGCAGGGATAGGTGAAGAGGACGCGTGATAAGGTAGTAGGAGGCTGCCTGGCGTTGTTGCGCAATGCTGTCGGCGACCAATTTCAATGCTGCCTGCTTATCGACGGCGGTATCGAGGACATCTACGGTCAGACTTGGGAGACTGTCCATTTCAGTCTGCGATTGGGTCTGCACCTGAGTCTGAGCCATATTGACGGCGCGGTCTGAGGCGAAGAATGATTTACAGACGAATGCTGAAGATACGGTAAGGTGAAAGTCGGAGGTCCAACAAATCTACCACAAAATGCGACCGTGTGACTCGCGGTAGGATCTGCTCTAGGCCAGCGACTTTCTTTACGTGGATGGACATGCAACCCAGTCTTGAACAGGATGCCCTGCACGTGCGCGCATCAAGCCACTTCAAGGCAGATCTGGGTAAGACGGCACAGAAAAAGTCCCAGGAACGGATTCTAGAAGATCAGAACATGAAAAG
Source organism: Sarocladium kiliense (assembly GCA_030734395.1). Classification (NCBI taxonomy): domain Eukaryota; kingdom Fungi; phylum Ascomycota; class Sordariomycetes; order Hypocreales; family Sarocladiaceae; genus Sarocladium; species Sarocladium kiliense. The sequence goes on along the minus strand of JAUZTG010000017.1, from coordinate 272,387 downwards.
GGACCGAAGTGGCGCCTGTGCCTAAGTGGAGGCACCCGTGGAAGGGAATTAGTAGAATGGTCGAATGTTTGAAGAAACCCAGTCCACAGGCTGTACAGGCGGGACCATGTCGACAGTGGTGCTGTTCAAGAGCTTCCTTACGCATACTTTCAATATTTGCATATGGCACCGCGTGCACCATCATAGGTGTCCCATATCTGACTTCATTGTCGCGTGTTTTGGCATGTCCTGGTTCTGGGTGGCATTCTGGTGTAAGTGGTCTAAGTCCTCCGAAGCCTGCGCCGTGTCTGGTACACTAGGCTCGGTCGCCCAAAGAGGGATGATACTATCCAAGCGCCATGGATGGGCTTGAATGCTTTGCCGTTGCATCCGCGCACGCCTCGTTCTACAGCAAGAAAAGGTATAGAGTTACCATCAAAATACTTTAAGGTCGGCGAGTAAAATTTGGTGCTTGAAAATAAGCGCAAACCATACGCAAGACTACAGAAACGTGGACTCAGAGGTGGACATTTTATTCGTCGCGAGACATCTGTGAGCTTTGTTCAGGCGAGGCTCCATAAAACCCCGGCTGATAGGCAGAAATCGCAATCAAGACAAGTTTGGCTGCTCATCACCTTGATACAGGTCGAGGACGTGACCCAGCTGATTCGTCACAGCCTGGCATTGACGAGCAGGAACATTACGACACGAACCGAAACGGGCGACCGAGGAGGTTTTGCCAGACTACAGAACATTATTATTCTCCGAGTTTTCCGAAGTCATGTCCAACAACGTTCATCGAGCCAGGGCAGTCAGGCCAGGGGGGCTCCTCAAAGCTAAGTGCCGTTGTGCCGAGACGGGAATCGAACTGCACCCCGCGAGACGGATCCTTGGCGTGCTTAGTTCCACCACGTGCGTTGATGCTTATTTTCTATTTGTCCCTCTATAATTCTTACAGCCTCTTTTACTTCACCTCACTTACACCCAACTGACGTGCCTCCACTCAACTCATCTCGCCAAGACGGCACCCGGAGCCAAACCCGAGCCACTATACTTCCATTCTCGAACTACTCACACGTTCCTGATGTGTACCAGGCAGGGGTGTGTCCCTTAACACGACTTGGAGTGGACCTACTATCTCTGCCGAGACGAAGCCGGTGTGGTGGCCTGCTGGCTTGCTGATGTTGACTGCACACCTCCATTCGACGAAGCGGCTGTCGAGGCGAGAGGGGAGTGAGAATGAGGCACAGTGGATAGTGGCGGGCCTACCGACTCCCTCGGTGGCTCCTCTCGGGTGCTTCTGGCAGCTTAGACCGGGGGCGGGTGTTGAAGAGATGAGACCATCGTAGATAGAAGTGGGAACGGTGGATGGAGACTGATCTAGACGATCCCTCAGAGAGAGTGATGCCCCAAGAGGGTTGCTAAGACGCGCGTGTCAGCTCAGCTGAAAACTTCACGTAGTTGTATATATATTTCTACCACCTAGCAAAATCCCATCTTTCCCACTTCTCTTCTACGTCTTGACCTCAGCAGCTCCCACCTCCTCCTGGTGCTCTTCTCTGTGGACTCTTTCATCCCTATCCAGGTTTCCATCTCTTCTGCATCATGTCTTCGTCCGAGGATACCAACACCGGCCGCGTCGCGCCGCCTGTGGCCGCCGTCCAGAAAACAGCTGGTGGCAACAGCGCCTTCCACAACTTCCACAACGACTTCGCCCATATTACCGACCTGAATGAGCGTCGTCGTTTAGCTCTTGCGGAGATCGACAAGGCCCCATTCGGATGGTACCACGTTCGTGCCTGTGTCGTCGCCGGCGTGGGCTTCTTCACAGACTCGTACGACATCTTCTGCGTGTCTATGCTGACCATCATGCTGGGCATCGTGTACTTCTCCGACAACAAGGGCAAGATGCCAACGTCATCTGATAGTGCCATCAAGCTGTCGACTTCCGCTGGTACCGTGATCGGACAACTCGGTTTTGGTGCATTGGCGGATATCGTTGGCCGCAAGAAGATGTACGGTTTTGAGTTGATCATTATCATCTTCGCCACCCTGGCCCAAGCCCTTACCTCTGGGTCACCTGCCTGTGACATTATTGGTCTTATTATCTTCTGGCGTGTTATCATGGGTGTTGGCATTGGTGGTGATTATCCCCTTTCTTCCATTATTACCTCCGAGTAAGTCTTACTTCTCCCCGTAGCTATCGGACGATTGAGAACTAAACGAAGAGACAGATTCGCTACCACCAAGTGGAGAGGCGCCATGATGGGCGCTGTCTTTGCTATGCAGGGTATTGGTCAGCTCACCGCTGCTCTTGTCATGCTCTTCGTCACCCTTGGCTTCAAGTCGTCTCTCGAGAGCACCGCCACGATTGGCCAATGTGAGGGAGACTGCCGCCTCGCTGTCGATAAGATGTGGCGTGTACTCATCGGCTTTGGTGCTGTCCCTGCCTGCATTGCTTTGTACTGTAAGTGCATCTACTGACCCTGGCTGCTTGGAGGCATTCTTGTGCAGCGGCTAAATCGTCTTACAGACCGTTTGACCATCCCCGAAACCCCTCGCTACACCTTTGATGTCGCTCGTGATGTCGAACAGGCCAACGAGGATGTCAAGGCCTATATCCACGGCAAGCACGAAGGTCAAGCTGACGAGGTCGGCCGCGCCACAGCTCATAAGGCCGCCCAGGAGAGCCTCGAGGTGCAGAAGGCCAGCTGGTCCGACTTCTTCCGCCATCACCGCAAGTACAAGAACTGGTCTCTACTTCTCGGCACAGCAGGATCATGGTTTTGTCTTGATGTGGCCTTTTACGGTCTCTCTCTGAACAATGGTACCATTCTTGAAGTCATTGGCTACTCCACCAAGAACGCCAACAACGTTTACGAGTTCCTCTACAACACTGCCGTTGGTAACATCATTATCGTGCTTGCTGGCGCCGTGCCTGGGTACTGGGTGTCTGTTGCTACCATCGATACCCTTGGACGCAAGAAGATCCAGTTCGGAGGCTTTACGATTTTGACGATTCTCTTCATCATCATGGGGTTCGCGTACAAGAAGTTATCTTCCAACGGTCTCCTTACCATCTACGTCCTGGCTCAATTCTTCTTCAACTTCGGTAAGCTCATCTCAGAACCATCCTGTTTATTATCTTGAGAGACAATGCTAATACCCAGCATGCAGGTCCTAACACTACTACTTTCATCGTTCCCGGCGAAGTCTTCCCCACGCGGTACCGTTCGACATGCCACGGCATTTCTGCTGCCTCTGGCAAGATCGGCTCTATCATCGGCCAAGGTGCCATCGCGACTCTTCGTACACGTGGTGCTACTGCGGACAATGCGGCTCCCTGGATGAACCACGTTCTCGAGATCTATGCCCTTTTCATGCTTCTCGGTTGCTTCACCACTCTCCTCATCCCCGAGACTGCTCGCAAGACCCTCGAGGAGCTCAGTGGTGAGGATGACTACGCTACTTCGCATAATGCTACTTCCCAGGAAGCGTCCATGAAGGCTGAACCCCTCAAGCCTGATTCGGCTGTCTAGATTAGACGCGTCCCGGTCTTCAAAAGGTGATGAAGATGAGTCGGAACACGGGTTTGGAATGGTGGAAGTCACTTTGGTAATTTGAGGATGTGGTGACGCACTGGGATCAAGGGTAGCAGAACTCAGCGATCAGCTAGTTTTCTAAATTTCTCGACAGGCACCTACATAATCCTTATTGCCACATAGATAACACGATCATCGTACACATTCGAGGGAAGCTCAAGCATGTGAAAGTTTTGCTCAGCCACACTGTTGCCGCTGGGTTGCGTGCACTAGCCACGTAGTCACGCCACCCAGCCAGCGGGAAACGATGACGTCGGCGCTGCCCCGCATGAGCTCCCCTCATCAGTGGCCACTGCAACTGGTGCCATTGGTTGCTACGGCGGATGTTCTCAACTAAGACATGGCGCCGTAGCAGTAGCAGTTAGTACCAGGCACTGGTCAACGGATGGTGACGATGTGACACGAGTGAACGCGTGTGTCAGGTAAGGTAGGTAGGAGGCCGCTCATGCCTGTAGCGGGTTCCCGCCTGCTTGCCCTTCATCGTCAGCAGGTTCGCGCTTGAGCTCTCTCGTTACATAAAACTCCAGACTACCCCTCTGCCCTGACATCCCGCTCTTAAGATTTTATGTTTTTGCCATAACCCGGATTTCCTCGCATCATACTCAGCACTTTCACAACGACACCGATTTGAACATCAGACCACCATGGCGGCTTCTACTGTTCACGTTTCCAACATCTCCGGCTCGACCACCGATGGCGAGATCCGTGATTTTTTCAGCTTCTGGTAAGCCCTTCGAGATCATTGAACCTATCTACTACGTTCTTCCCACTGATTCTATACAGCGGCAAGATCGCCGACATCAAGGTGACGACTGAGGGAGAGTCCAAGAAGGCCGAGGTAACATTTGAGAAGGAGACAGCAAAGAAGACTGCCCTCCTCCTCAACAACACTCAGCTCGGCTCCCAGCACATCTCTGTCACCAGCGCCACCGGTGATAATGAGGACGACGGCTCGCATTTCGCGAAGAACGCGGAGCGAGACTCGGATGAGATTACTCAAGAAGAGAAGCCCCGTGCCCGCATCCTCGCCGAATACCTCGCCCACGGCTACGTCATTGGTGATGCGACCCTCCAGCGTGCCATCGACCTCGATTCCAAGCACGGTGTCTCAAGCCGTTTCCTGAACACTCTTCAGGGCTTCGACAACAAGCTCCATGCTACCGATCGGGCAAAGGCTACCGACCAGACCTACGGAATCACTCAGCGCGCCAATTCCCTCCTCACCGGCCTCAGCTCCTACTTCGAGAAGGCCACCAACACCCCAACCGGCCAGAAGATCGTCCAATTCTACACCGATAGCTCGAAGCAAATCCAGGACATTCACGCCGAGGCTCGGAGATTGGCCAACCTCAAGACTGAGGAGGCCGGTGGTAGCGCCTACAAGGCCGCTGGGCTTGAGAAGGTGTTCGGCAAGGAAAAGGCTGCTGATCCGGCTGCCGCGGCCGCCACCTCATCTACTGACGGCCCGCCCGTTGGCGTCATGAACCCTTCTAACCCTGCGCCGAATGAGTCTATTGCTCCCGTGGTGCCCGCCGAGAAGACCAGCTGAGGTCAACTGGTTCTAGAAAACTGATGGGATTAAATTAATTTGTTGTTCAACGAGTGAATTTTGTCGTTTACGGACTACGCTGTCACGACTGTTACGGAACATGCTATTTTCTTCTTTCACCTTGCACAGCAATGGGCTTAGCAAAAAATGATAGTCAAGAATCAGATCTCAGATTGCGTCAGACTCCGTTCTAAAATCTTGCCATATTCACTACCATTCAATCGTCCGCTAACATTGAAAATACTTCATTACATCCCGTACCCTCTCTTGGTCAACTGTCCAATTATGATCCCTTTGAGAACTTCTCTTCCAGTGCCTTGTCCATCTGCGGCTTCGGGTTCGAGGAGAGATTCTGCGCGCGACATCAGTCAGCTATAACCGTAGTGTCACGATCAATGCGTCTCCACTTACGTCGAGTTCTTCCTTCATGTGCTCGCCCTTGTTGTCGGCATTGTCAGTACCCTTGCCCTGTGCGGGAGGGTCCTGCTGCTGACGACCGGTTTGGGTCTCAGGAGGAGGTGATTGGCGACCTTCAGGCATGATTTCGAGTGTGCTTGTGTATGGAGTGAGTTTGCTAAGGTGACGTTGGTAGAGTAGCTGTCAAATCTCTTGCCGGTTGGAGATCGCGTGAGAAACAGGGTTGATATAAACAACACCCCCGGACCCTCCTCCGTGTTAGAAGCGTCAGGGAGCACCCCTCACGACACAACTGTGGCCAACTGTGGCCTTAGTCATCTTTCGATGCCGTCATAGGGAGGCAATTACATCACAGCGGGAACGGATCGAGATGGATCTTTAAGCATTTCGATTTCTGTGGTTAGATTCAGGTGGGTGACTGGAGATGGATGGGAGCATTTGGTCCTGGAGTGGAGTGGCGTGGGCTGATGGGTGTAGTGGGGGTTCCAGGTTGGCAGGTCAAGAGCTGCGTTTGATCAACACATCGCTCATCTGAGTAAATAGCCATTCCTGGCTTCGACAATCGTAAAAGCCATTGCTTACTCATGATGCACCGGACGAGGTCACGACTCTCTTGACATGGTACTGACTGTATGACCATGGTAATGGTGAGATTTGGAAGGACTTCACGAAAAAGTGGTAACAGCCCTCAGAGGTCAAGAATTCCCATAACAACCTCCAATAAAACGAAGCTAAGGTATTGCCTTCGTATCCAGGCAGACCACCGTAGCACGAACCAAGATTTTCACTTATTTCAGGAACAAAAGAATGATGGGAAAGGCAGACCAGATTGTTGCCTTTGGGATCTCTGGCACCTCATTTATCGTTAGATTTGTTGGCTTTGAGATGGCACCTGAAGGTACAGGGTAGGCGCCTGGCGCGGGCGGATTTCCAAGGTTGGAATGGGCAGATCAGGACCACTCCCTTCGCAACCTACCGCTGGCAGGTACCTTCTAATGGCGTGGCGTGGAGCACTGTCACCCCACCAAAGCGGTGTTCCTCCAACAGGAACCTGCAACTAGATCCCGTGTCTGGTACGGGTCGGACGCGACACCTCTCCCCTCACTGACGCGCATCGTCACCAACTGCTATCTTTGATGCTGCATCAGATGAGATAGAGGAGTACTGCGAGCATCGTACTCGTCATTGGCAATGTTATATCGATTCAATCGAACCTAATTACTGACAATTCCCACCGACCCTCCTCAAGGCCGGCATCACGAGCAGCCCCTTGAGGCTCGCTTTACTGGGCATCATGCCAGACCTCAACTCTGTCCCGGCCTCTCCCCATGCTCTCGCTCACTCACGCCGCCAATCCTCGCAGCAGATGCCCCCGCCCTCCTCGATTCCGGGGCCAGACTCTACACTCAACATCCTCCCATCCAACCAGGATGCTGTCAATCATCCCTCCACATCCTCCCCGCCTGACCCTTCTCCTCAACCCACCTCTACACAGCCAGCGCAAGCTCAAACATCGGCTATTGATGCTGCTGTTGGCGCGGGACCAGGCCCGTTGAGACATCCTCGTCCTATGACTGCGACAGAGCTGCACATGGAGCTGGAGAAGGAACAAGAAGCAGTCGTAAGTTCGAAGGCCTAGTATCTTCTCCAAGCTCTCTGAGCTCGCTGACAACTAAAAGGTCAACCGGTTGACTCGTGAACTTACCCTCTTACGTGCAGCTCAGAATGCATCCGTAGTTTCCAATGCCTCCTCGACCTCTGCCGGTACCTCGACCCACGAAGCGGCCAACGACACTTCCCTTCTCTCGGGCGCCGGCTTCACTATTCCTACCGCACGACGACACAATAGAACGTTATCGACTACCTCCAACCCAGCTTTACAGCTCACATCTTTGCTTGAGGCACGGCCTGCAGCACCGCGGCCTATTCATCCAGCCTCTATGTCACGTCAAAATAGTACGACGTCGCGAACAAGTCAGACGACTTCTCCAGCGACACAATCCTCTCTTGATCCTTCCAGCTACTTCCACCAGCAAAGGAACCCCACGGCTACTTCTGGTTCTGCAACAGTCGCAGCACACATTCCTATCACGACATCAGGAAACGCCGGCCACCACGATCAACTAAGCCCTGGACTCATGCCCGCGACGAGCCGCTACGAAGAAACAGCATTCCACCGGAGCGAACTCGAAGCTGCGAAGCGAGAGAACGAGACGTTGAAGAGACGTATCCGAGAGCTCGAGAGGCGCGTGCGCGAGAGAAGAAGCAGCGAGACAAGCCGTACTCGAAGCGATAGTGTGAGCACCACTGCCAGCATGTCCGCTTCGCAGGCAGCAGGAGTTGCAGGTATTGCTGGCCCAAGAGATGCACCACCACGGTCAGAGCGCGATCGTGGTATGACCATGCAGAGCGTCGTCAGTGTTGCAGGCAGCATTGGCGTCGGAGTTCCTGAAGATGAGGTGAGAGTAGGCGAGAGCGCTGCGAGTACAAGCCGCGCGGACGGATCGTGATATCTAAGGGTTTCTTTTTTTCGTTTGTCTTTATCTCGAGATTGGCGATGGCGCAAGGAACACAAAGGGTACGGCTGCAGCTCAGGTAAGCTGTCTGATTTTCACTGTTACGAAAGACTGATCACTCGACGCCTGGTATACTTTATAGACTACTCAATGGAGTTCATTTGGCCCGTGTCCTTGTATGTCCTCAAATCTTCAACGTTCCACAAACTAGATCATGGTGCAGCAAGTGTCATGTCCAATACCCCGGCACGCCTCGCAACGTCTGTACAAGCACATCATCAACACAAAATAAGGGAGGACAAACATGGTACCACTCATTCCAATATCGAGACCTCACACTCATGAAACAGCACGGTTCATAATCACACCATTGGGGTCCCTTGTCTCTTGGTCTCCCCATGTGGCCTCCCAGCCGTGGTCGGCGAGGTAGACTTTCCAGGCTGCATCATCATCTTCAAGGCGACGGGACACATCGGGAATCACGAAGAACGCAACCAGAGCACCAAGCACAGCGAAGGCGGAGCCGATGAGGAACACAGCACGGTCACCCTGAGTGGGCTTGTCCGAGTAGGAGTTCAGGATGGCAGTGAAGACTTGCGTACCGATGGCGGCACCGGCCTTGGAACATGCAGAAATGAAACCCATCATCTGGCCACGGATGGAGGTAGGGAAACACTCTGAAGCGGTGAGCACGACAGTACTGTGTATGCTGTCAGTATTTGATATGCGCGAATGATCACCAGGGGACTCACCTTCCAGGACCGACTTCACCAAAAGTGAGGAAAAGTCCATACAGCACAATGAAGAGAGGGAACACGCTTTGGATCTGGCTGGTAGCGCCACCGAGAATAAATCCAATGATGGCCTGCAGAGTGAAACCCAGTGCCATGGTCTTTCTTCGGCCGATCTTGTCAGAGAGGTAACCTCCAAGGAACGGACCGGGGAGATAGAAGCAGTTGATCACCACACCCCAGCCGAGGTCCTTTACAAGGTCACCGCTGGCGTTGGTCCGGGTGATGATGGTTGCAGAGAAGATTCCGAAAGGGATGCTGACCCAATTGTACAAGGCCCAGCAGGTCGAGACACCGATGAGGGGGCGATAATAACGCTTAACAGCAAGCCAGTAAGGCGTACGCTGCTTCCTCATAGCAGACTTGCGATATGCTGTGGCGACAGCCATTCGCAGACGGAACCAGAAGATCGCGAGCGGCGGAATGGCACCCACAGCGAAGGCCGTGCGCCAGACAATCTCGTACTTATCCTCTCGCTTACCGACACAGAGCAGGAGGAGGAGAGGCACAAGGCCAGCCCAGACGTATCCGAGCGAGGCAGACAGATCAGCCAACATGGCGAACATGAAACCACGGTGCTTCCTGTACTTGCCACTCTCGTCGGTAGCCTCGGCGGCACCAGCACCAGACACGGGGTATTCACCTCCAGCTCCGACACCGGCAACACCACGTGCAATGATCAACATCCAAAGCAGACCTGTAGGGGTGGCACCGTTGGCGGCCGCGGACATGGCGATACCGAGAACGAGGAGGATGGTGGTCGCAACAGCGCCAGTCTTACGACCGAGCTGGTCGACGATGACGCCGAAGAAGAGCATACCAATGATCATACCAATGAGGAAAGCATTTGAGAGGCGGGAGTAGATAGTGTCGGTAAGAGCGTCGGGATAGATGGTTTTCATAAGGATCTGAATATTTCCGATAACAGCGGCGTTACTGTACAGCACTGGTGAGGTTGAAGACTTTCTAACACAGGACGGGAGAGGGACTCACTATCCGTCAGAGCCAATTGCCAGCCCAGAGAACAGAATCATGAGCCACACAGACTTCTTGCTGTAATAAGCCTTGCCAGTCTCATCGTCAACACTCGCCACTTCAATGTCGGTCTCTGGCTTCTTTGCATCGTCGCCATCCTTCTGGTCATTTACTTGAGCGTACTGCTCTGTGGGGTTGACCTGCGCATCGGCGGCGGTGATCTGGGAATCAACAGCTATGGGCTGCTGCGTCTCAGTGGCCGAAGCCATGTTTGGTGATCACTTCTTTGGTGCTCGGCTAACAAACCTCGACAAGAGTCAGAGGGAGAAAAGAGAAAGACAGGGAGCAAAACGATGGAGGAAAGCCGAAGAGTGCCTTAGCGAGCGAGGATCGGAGGACCTTTTAAATCAAAGGGCGAGTTCCGGGGAATGATAAGACGGATGCGACGCCACGGCAACTACACCGATAACGAAACTTTCTGTGATCCAGAGAGGAAGGGAACCAATGCTATGCCTGTCGATACCAATGAAAGGACGCAAAGGACCCGCCATACCGGATCTTACCATTTTCTTGGTATCGCCATAGTCTCTCAGCACGATGCCTTAGTCTCTATCCGTCAGCAAGGATGTTGGCATGCTACGCCTTCTCAACGACACTCTCTCCCACGTCTGTCGGGAGATAAGCCGGCGAGTCGGAGCCGCTACGCCGTCTATAAGCCGTGCCGTCGCCGGGCGAGCGAATAAAGTGTGGCTCCGACGGGGGGCTTGTGTGCTCGGCAAGCCACCGACGGGTGGATGCCGGAGGACTAAAAGCCTCAATCTCATCTCGAGAGAGACTCTCTAAATCCGGATTAAAACAACAAAACCACTTTCAAATCTTTCTTCACCTGAAGAAAAGAGGAACAGGGAAGAGGATCCCTAGAAACGGAGGCCTTGGCGAGAACGCCGGCTGATGGCCAAGTCCCAGAAAGTCAACGTTCCATTGCCTGAAAAGCCAGTCATATCACATACGAGCACTTAGGACTGTTAGCGGGAATGCAAGAGACGACCAGCATCCACAAATGCCCTTCGACCATGTGGTTCCTCCACCTGAACAAGGTAACTATCCAGTCCATCATCGCCCTATCACTCACCACAGCCCCCCCCGGATCCATCGTCCCCGTCTCCTGGATGGCCAACTTTGGGGAGCACATGGATCTCCACACGCGTACTTGCTTCTCGCTTGGTCCTGCCCCCTGCGTGTGTCCCTCTCGTTTGACGATGGATTGGCCCCAGCCACCGGACCAAGACTCGTAAGAGCGACCTGTCCGGCGTTCACTTTGCTGCTAAACAGCCGAACGAAAGAGCTTGGGTGGATGCTGATTTATTCACGCCTGGCATGGGCTTTTGAGGATACTTAAAGTTCCCACTTCGGAGTTGGAACTCCATAATCGTATAACGAGTCATGTCTTACCTTGTTTGGAGCCATTCTCTGTCGCCGGTGTCGCAGCGCGTGTTGCCCAGTTCCTTGTCGTTCCTATGGCTTATCAGAGGCTGACAACCTTGACGTGTCGCGAGTCGGAAAAGACAAGCTCCCTTGCCCGGCACACCTCGCACTACCGGCGCTGAATCATTGGATTGCCGGACCTTGCCTACGCGCTGAATTTCACATGAGAGGCTGCTGAGTGTGTTCTCCTCACTGGTTCGATATTCGCCATGGAAGCTGCTCATAACGATACCGAGAAGGGCCAATTGCTCCCACAGCAGCAGGCTCAGCTTCGACTTCAGCGTCGTCAGGTTTCACCCTGCCGGCTGTTTGTTGCTGCTGCTGCCGCGGCAGCTGCAATCTACCTCTTTCTCCCACAGTTCATCAGCATTCTCTCGGCCGGTACATGCGCGCACCACAGCTTGAGCCATGCGTCAAAAGTGGCCAAGGTGCAGCAATGCGCCATTGACAATTTGAAGGCAGATACCTGGTTCCTGGACAATGCTGTCCCAATTCAGGCAGAAGAGTTCATCCAGCGCCGAGACCGTCTGGCCAATGCTCTCGTCATCGACGGTGTCGATGCGTTCGTCGTGGAGCCAGGATATACTTTCCAGTATGTCAACTGCTCACAAATCCCACGATCATAAGCTGACTTTCACCAGATACTACGGTAACATCTCACAGGTCGATTGGGAGCCCTGGGAGCCTGAGGAGCGCCCTTTCCTGATGCTCATTCTCCCTCAGACCTCTGAATCTGGCAAAGTCACAGCTAAAACCGCATTCCTCTCACCTCATTTTGAAGAAGGACGTGTTCGCATGCTTGGCATCCCTTCTCGCGATGAGGACCTCGACATCGTCGTCTGGGAGGAGCACTGGAACCCGTACACGACTCTCCTCAAGTCCCACCTCTTTGAGGACAGGACCGAGGCTCCCGTTCTGATGGCCGATGAGGAAATGCGCGACTATATCGTCCGTGGCCTTGACAACAATGGCTTCAAGACTGTGGGCCTTAGTCCCGGTGCGGAACTCGTCCGTCAGTCAAAGAGTCGTGCAGAGGTTGAGCTCATCCGCGCCGTCAACACTGGTACCGTCCAAGCTGTGAGGGCCATACGCCCCTGTCTTGTTCCTGACCTCACCGAGGACGAGGTCACCGAGGTTCTCAACAACGCTATGCTCTCCATTGGCTTCGAGCTCTTCTTCAACATTGTACTGTTCGAGGAGCACGGCGCTCTTCCTCACGGTGGCTTCGTCACGGGTGGTGCGAAGCTCACCTATGACACCATGGTAGTAATCGATGTCGGCGCTCACTATCTCGGCTACTCCTCCGACATCTGCCGCAGCTTCCTCATCGATCCTCCGAATCAGGAGTATATCACCTCCGACCCAATGGCCGAAGAGAAGGCCAAAGTATGGCAAATCGTGCTCGATGCCCAAACCGCGGCCGCCAAGGCTTTCAAGCCGGACCACAGCGCTGCCAGTGTAGATATTGCTGCCCGCAGAGTCATTGAGGATGCCGGCTATGGGTATGGCTTCACGCATCGCCTCGGACATGGCATAGGGATCAAGGCTCACGAATCGCCCTATCTGAACAAATGGAACAAGGAGGCCCTGCTCTCCCCTGGCATGACCTTCACCAATGAACCGGGCATTTACCTCGAGGGCAAGTTCGGTGTACGCCATGAGGACATCTACCTCGTCACTGATGGTGGCGAGGCTGAACTTCTGTCCGGACCTCGCGCAAAGGGACTGAGAGAGCCATAAAATGAAAAGTCTTGCAACAATGGCCTGTATACTCCTGTCTAGAACGCCGCATCTCGAGAAGCTATGATGAATCATATAACCCTTGGGATAGACCCCTAGCGTTGACACTTTATGTCATGATGCGTCGTCAAGATTCCAAGTCAAATGGAAACCCTCTTGCTATAACTGCGTTGGGTATCTCTCCCAACCACGCTGCACCTTCCCCATGAGCTACAGGCTGATGCGCCATACTGCAGTTGAAGAACATTGTGTCCCCGTCATAATTTCCTTCTGTAATCTCGACTGTGGACTCGGCGGCCCATCCTCCTCCAAAGGGTGCCGACCCCAGCGCTGCACATGTCCATGCCATTTGCTGAAAGATGTCAATGAGTGAATGTGCCCATGCGCAGGCGGTTAACTGGACAAAGCCACTTTCAATCTCGAAGTGAAGCAGTCGAAGACCTGGGCAGAAGACGTCTTTGCCGTCGCCAGTACTACCATCCCATATTGACATGCCCGTAAAGCCGTCGCCCTGTTCATAAGAGAGATAGGCGGCCTTGACGGCATCGTTAAGCCCTGCAAGAACGAGTCTCCCGCATCGTTGCCAGTGCTTGTCGACGTAATCTGAAACTTTGCTGGTTTGGCACTCTGCTGATATCCCGGTAATAGCCTGCCGGGCCGCAATGTCGATGTCATCTGGCGAGGCATATTCACCAGGCCTGATAGCAAGCTGACATTCGAATCGGAACTGTGCGACATGAAACCCGTCACGAGGCGGTGGTCTCCTCCTTCTCAGTAAGCGGTCCCAAATGGCCGTCTCAAAGAGATGCATCTGGACAAAATGAGGTGACAGCAGCACCTTTCGTATGTTGTTTACCAATCCGCGGGAGGCCTGACCGTTTACCAGTCGATTACAGAGGACCCTCGATATATCCTCCGGTGATCCTCCAGGCGATAGCTCGGGGTATTCGCGATGCCAATAGCCACACACAAGCTGTAAGGCCAAAACGAGCTCGATGCCGGCAGCGTCCTTCGACCATGTCGGCTTTCTCCTGGATAGTCCTGGACCAATATGGTCGAGGAGACAAGCCGCAGTTTCGGGTCCATTCAAGACCAACACAAGTTGCCGAATTGGTCCATCAAATAGTAAGGCAACCTGTCTCGTGAATCCACGGTCCGTGGCTGTGTAAAAGTCGAACAGCTCATCCCACAGAGCACGAGTGAACTCTGCCAATAGCCGATCCAGGACCCTGTCAACATTCACCACTTTCGATGTTGACCCTCCTTCGCCTGCCGTCGTAAGGTAATAATGTGTGAGTAGTTCGTTTCCCAGTCCTTCTGCTACGGCACGAGCAAAGGCAGCAACCAGTGCACCGGCAACTAGAGGCGGTACAAGAACCTGGGCGTCGTTCTTGCGGTTCGGTATTCCCCGGGCTATGGATGTAGGTAAGGGTGGTTTGTTGGAGATGTGAAGGTTCGTAGTGCTTGTAGTAGTGGCCGGGGTCCTCAGTGGACAGCCAAGCGGAGGTGGCATATCTTCTTGTCATGACCGCGAGAGAATTGCTCTCACCGAGAGATCAGGAGTGAATATTCCATGAGAGCATCCGGCATCATATTTTTCTTGTTGATCCTTCCAAACGAGCGAGAAATGTAGACGAGGTGTTACTACATGAAAGGAAGGCGAGCAGACGGTACAAAAGGATGCTGTCCTTGTTTTCCCTCTTCCCGGCTTTTTGCGTACGTATGTCTCTCAATAGTGCGCGTGCGTGTGCGAATTCAATCCTCCTTAGTCCTCGTACACAAGCTGACGTTGACTTGGAGGCGGCGGCATTGCGCGTCCCCTCCTCCCAGTGGCCCCTAATAGGCGGGGCAGCGAGATCGAACACCACTGAACATCAAGGAAAACACCGAAATGGGGACGCGCACCACAGCCAATCTACTAGACTGAGTTGCTCCTCTAGTCTAGTGCTGGGTCTCCCGGTTATGCTTCTTCCCGCTGGAAAAATGCTTGTCTGTCTTGCAGTGCTGACGGGATGGAATGTCCGACTACCGCTCGTGGGGGGCTTGTGTGTAAGTGGGATGGACGAAATAGGGGAGCTTGCGTGGACGAATTGCCACAGCGCAAAGTAGCCCAGATACGGATGGAGTACCCGTTTTGTTTTCTCACATTTATAACGGTTGATTCTGGAATGAAAATCAAGATGCCGACATGGACGAAGTCGGTTATTGAGCATCTTCTACTTTAAATTAAGCATCCTTGCCAATTCTGGGGATGTTGACGGCCTGCTGCACCGCCACATCTTCGCTACCTGGACCGGCCCTGTCTATTGTCTGTGCGTAAGAGCTCTACTCGGGCAAAGTGACGCTTACCGGTACCAGAGGGGAAGTGTCTAAAAGTTGAGGGTGGAGTTGAGGTCAAAAGTGCGCAAGCAAGTGAATGCGAGAGGGCATGGTGGGCGGACGACGACGCGGCCTGCTTCGCTGCACCACATATCGCGCTTCGACACTTCGACACTTCCTCCTTCCCCAGATGGACAAAGACCATACGGAGCAGGGCCCGTGTTAAGCCAGTTTAGCAGATCTTTTTTAGGGAAGACAAGCCACCCCTTAGTCATTGGGTTGATGTGCAGTATAGGATGGCATGTCCGATGGGGGCCAGAGATGGGCACGTGCTGGATGACGACGACTCGCGAAGTAGCTATCCAACGTTCGTACGGAGTACGTGGGCCTAATCATCCATGGACGGCTCGCGTAAGATGTCGTACATCCGCTGCATGAGTATGCATCGCGTGGCGTCTTTGACAGATCACCTGTGTTCGCCCAATCAGCGTAGCTTTGACGCCGATAAAAGGATCTGCCACGCACGTGTCGAGAAAGCAAATGTTCCGTAATAACAAATTGCGGCAGCCATGGCCACAGACTTCCTGGGACTTCTTCTGCTCCTGGCCGACCCGAACCAGCGGCACAACGCAGACATATTCACATATCATCCCAGCCTCGGATACCCAGAAGTGGCCGCACGTATCGATACAATGATCACAGTTCTGTCATGCAACACGTTGCGTTGGGTGCGGTCGTCTCAAAGGATCATCGTCGTGAACGTCTTGCGCCGGTGGTTGTTCTCGCGCTTTCGTATATTGAGTACCGTTCAGCGGCTTACCCGGTCGGAAGAAAACCCCCTAAGCCACTGATCCCGAGAGAGTAATCCAAGTGCATTGTGATGTCTCGTTCGAAGAGCTCGGTGTCGTAACCCGCCGTGCAGAACTCGCTCTCCTCCACCGTAACATTTGCTGTGTCGCAATGTAAAGATGCTGCGGAAACTCCTTAGTCATGATGTGGGGCGGGAGAGTTGCGTCACCTAGAGCTCGCCTGAGTTGACACCCAGCTATTTCTGGGCTCCATGACAACCGGATCTTATCAATTGAGTCGACAAAAGGTGAAGAGATACCTTCAATCGCTTTCATCTCGAAGCCATTGTGAAAGCATCGTTGACATTTGCCTGCTTCAAGCTCTGTGATGGGGGTTGGCAAGCCGATGTCGCAGGTGCACCCAGCGCGTCAGGTGGTCATGTGGCCGTCGTCTGATACGGATCGCCGCATCAGCACGCCACACCAGGACGCACGCTTCCGTCCAAGGTTTGACGCGGACTGCCCTGGATCACTGGGCCCAGACACTGAAGCCCCGCATCTCCAGCAGCATTCCACCGCACCACAGCACCACACGACACATCAATCATTGGCAGGGCGATCCCCTCCCTTCTGCTACCGACCAACCCCAGCGACTCAGATCTCCGTAAAACGAGCAAACTTCAGCGGCCTCAATTCGAATGCAAGCTGAACGATTTTAATCCGGAAAACACCATCATCCATCTCAGATTGATGCACAACCACTCCAACCTATCCAAACCTGCCCAGCCAGCTCTCTCCGTCAGTGGGGCCAGACAGGCTTCCCCGGATTTTACCCCAGAGCAACAGAGGAGGCCAGCTCTCAGTAGCCCCGTAATCGTGCAGTACTGTCTCCCACGGGTCCCTGCAAAGTCCACTATGATACAGTACAAGCAACCGGTCGCTAAGCCCGAACCGGAGCTGTTCTCTTTCCGTCTCACGCAATGCGACAACGGTGTCACGCGAGTCCAGCGTCTCACCGGCCGCCGAACGAGACGACCACAAGATGAACTGCTCGAAGACGTGGGCTTTTCAATCCAAATTGGCACATTGGTATGAACCTCAACAACTGGTACTGGCCAATGCACACAGAGCTCCCAAGGCGGAGCTGTCCTCGAGCTTACCTTGCTTGCATCCGTGCCTGGAGCAATGCAGCTACGCGCCCTGATCCGTTCCATCCGGGTCTTGTCGATGCCATCATAGCGCGTGACCATCTTCAGAGCCCCGCACTCCCTACCATCCAGTACAACAACCACAGTGTTTAGTTGCACCGGAATGCATGTACACGAGCGCATATCATATGTACAGCCTCCTCAATCAACGGTCTACCGTGAGGGGAGCTCGCAAAGCTTCCCGTCCGATCACCTGCGCCATCTTAGTTCCATCGGACCAAGGTCCTGTATGATAGCACCACCGCCGTCAACACCACACCATGCCTAACACATGATACACTTGCATCTCACTCCTGACTCCGCTCTCGCTCCTCACCCTTCCCGGGACGGCATGCACTGGTACCTCATCCCCAGTCGTGGCGTCCGCCAAAGGCTTCGTACCAGGGACTTACATCATGTGAAGGTCTGAGGCAGGAACAGGCAACCCCTCTCGGACCCCTTGCTCTTCCCTGCCTGCCCTCATCTACCCTGTCTCCCCGCCTCTGCTCTTCTCTCCTCTTCCTCTTCTTCTTTCTTCCCATCTTCATCATTGATCCTCAGAGACGTGATCACATCTCCGCTTCGCAGCTAATATCAAGGTCAGTCCTCGTCGCAACGCTGTCACATTGGCCCCTCAATTAGACCATCCAAATTCGCCTGTTGTTCAAAGGCTTGGGAGGCATCACAACTACCCCGCTTACGGCTTCCTCAACGTCATTAAGCTCAAGCATTGACAATGAATTGCCCAAACAGATTTCAGAAGCCTTGATCTCTTCGCGATCAAGCTACTTCATAACCACTCAGTCAGCATGACAGAACCACTCACCAAGATCGACTCCGCTGTCCAGGGTCTGGACTCACCTGTGGACAAGAAGGACGCCGCCAAGAGGAGACAGAGCTCCGCCGCTGCCCCCGGTGTATCAAAGATCCAGGAGCTTGGTGCGTAAATCGAGAAACCGACCTGCGCGCTCGTGACTGCTGACAAGCCGGGACGCAGAGGCCAACAAGACGCCCGTGAAGCTTCCAATTGCGACACAACAGACCGGATGGTAAGTTCCGCCCAACCGGGAGTCTGCATGACCATGTTATCTTCGACTTACACCCTTTCTTATAGGATGGTCAACACGTCACCTGTTCCTGATCATGTAGAGGACCCTGCAGTGCTGGACGAGTTCTTGACGGAGCCCCCAGTCAAGAGGATCGACCTCTGGTTCGAACTCGGCGACGCAACAATTTCCGCTAGCAATTTCAAGGGCGTGACTATCAAGGATGCAATGAAGGCAATCCACAAGCGATACAAGACCAAGGTCAGATCAGCGGAAACTGGCCCGGGCCCCTACACGAATCACGAGCTGACTTTCGTTACAGTCAGAAGATGAACTTGGCGATGCCAAGTTCTTGAAAGGTTTCATTTGGGAAGAGGAACATTGGACTCGCCTGCAGGTTGTTCTTTCACCCCAAAAGACAATTGCTGCTGGTGATGGTGGCGGTAAAAAGAAAGGCAAGAAGGCAAAGAAGACTGAGGAGGAGTAGTGCGCCTCTAGCTCCCTGCCCTTGGTTGCAGTCTAATGGTTCTTGCTTGAGTCCTGCTTTGGTGTCGCACCGCTACGTAGGAGGGAGCTCGGTGTACGATTAGACATGCTCGAAACTGTCACAGCCGTGGTTCAAGAGATAGCGGGAATACACATGACTTGACCATTTACCTGTCTCAGACTACGATATGAATAGATCAAGAAGAAGCAAGCAGTGTTCAATTCGTCTAATGCGGCGTCGAGCGTAGTTGTAAGTGTCGTGGTTGAGGGCCAGATGCCTTGTTGGTGCTCCCGATAATGCCGATGTGCGGAACAGCGCCGACAAGTTCCCCGCCGGCTACCATCGGGCCGCCTGTCAACCTCCGGAATCTTGCGCCAGAGCACAAGCTTGTCAATCCCAGGAAGGTTTATGCGTCCCCAGGTCGAGGAATAAGCCGATCTGACCCCTCGGACATAAAACAGTGACACCTGCTCCCATCTTGATCGCCTTGCCATGAAACCTTCGTAACTTTCTCGCCTGTGCACCCCTGCAAGGAGAAGCGACAATGCTAGTCACCAGTTTTGAAACGAAGGAGAAGTACCGCTACCAAAGCGGCTTTGACTCCCACTTAGAGTGAGAACTCCCCTGGATAATTTGCGGCGCCTCTTAGCTTTGATATGTACTGACTGCTTGTTCACAGGTCGGAAGCTGTTGATGGGGCTCTCCCGATCGGACAGAACTCCCCTCAGAAGCCGCCCTTCGGACTCTACGCAGAGAAACTATCCGGCACGGCTTTCACGGCACCACGGCACCAAAATAAGCAAACCTGGCTATACAGAATACTGCCTTCTTGTGCGCACCCTCCCTATAAGCCTACGGCTGGCGACGAGGCCGCTCCCGATGGTGAAGATGGGACACGAGGACTGAAAGGCGTCACCGGGGTCCATCAAGGCGAGGGAAAGCTGCACTATATTCCAAATCAGCTCCGCTGGGACCCTTTCGACCACAATGATTCAAAGGGTGATGATTTCTCATCAGGGATGAGACTTGTTGCTGGCGCTGGGGACTCCACACTGAAGCAAGGACTCGGCATGTACGTCTACGCAGCCGGAAAGAGTATGGACGAGAAGTCGGCCTTTTACTCTGCCGACGGCGACCTTCTGATTGTTCCCCAGGAAGGTGACCTAGATATACGGACCGAGTTCGGGTGGCTTCTGGTCCGGCCAATGGAGATCTGCGTGATTCCGCGCGGTGTCAAGTACCAAGTTCTTCTCCCATCGGGTCCGGCTCGAGGGTATGCGTTGGAGCTCTACCAAGGGCATTTTGCACTTCCAGAGCTGGGGCCTATTGGCTCGAATGGTCTTGCAAATGCTCGCGATTTCCAGGCACCACTAGCCAGTTTCTCAGAGGACTTCGGTGCCACCGCCCACGAGGGGCCAAACACATATACCGTGACCGTCAAGTTCAACAACGCGCTATTTGAGACAAAACAGGCACACACACCCTTCGATGTTGTCTCATGGCATGGCAATTACTATCCGTACAAATACGATCTTGGCCGATTCAACACGATTGGTACTATCTCATACGACCACCCCGATCCATCA
This sequence comes from Sarocladium kiliense, assembly GCA_030734395.1. Taxonomy (NCBI): domain Eukaryota; kingdom Fungi; phylum Ascomycota; class Sordariomycetes; order Hypocreales; family Sarocladiaceae; genus Sarocladium; species Sarocladium kiliense. The sequence goes on along the minus strand of JAUZTG010000017.1, from coordinate 251,920 downwards.
ATCTTTACAGTACTGTCTGCTCCATCGCCGGTTGCTGGCACTGCCGTTGCAGACTTTGTCATCTTCCCTCCACGTTGGCTTGTAGGAGAAGAAACCTTCCGTCCACCCTGGTATCATCGCAATACTATGAGCGAGTTTATGGGCTTGATCCAGGGTGGCTATGATGCAAAGAAGGGCGGGGCTGGTGGCTTTGTACCGGGAGGTGCCAGCCTGCACAATGTCATGAGCGGGCACGGACCAGACGCCGAAAGCAATGAGGGTGCTCGAAACGCTGATCTGAAGCCGGTGAAAGTAGGATCAGGCAGTTGCGCCTTCATGTTTGAGAGCTGTCTAATGATGGGGGTGACGGAATGGGGATTAAGGACGTGTAAGAAGGTGCAAGAAGGTTACAGTGAAGAAAGCTGGGGTGGCATCCAGACGCACTTCAAGCTACCCGAGGGTACCCAGGTTAAGAGTCCATTGTTGTAAATGAATTCAGACTGCAGTATCTAATGGTCAAGGAGTTGCTACGAACAGATGTGATCTACCGCTTCGATGACAGCAGCTAGTCGCTGCTCATCCGTCTCGGCAGGATTCAGGTTGCATGAGATTCCATAATCAGCATCGCCGTTCCGATCATGTTCAACTCCCGTAGCTTGTAGAGGCATCAGGGCGACGTCCAACTTGACTCCGATGTCCCTGATGCGTTCTATCTCCATAGCACTCAGCTGCCTTTCTTCCTGCTCTCGGATAGCCTCCTTTATCATCGGCATCCAGCGTGATGTAACAAACTCCAGAGCGCCCCAGCCTTTGTCGGCCATATTCGACTCCGACTCGGATAAGATGTGCTCAAGAGTGCCGAGCTTTTCAGCATCTTCCGCATGTATTTCCTCATGATCCTCTAATTCTTGCTTCTCACAAGGCCATTGCTTTGAATAGCCATAGATGTATCGATCCATAGGGCTCTTGCAGCAGGTATGGCGACAGCCGAGACAGTCAAACGTGGAGATTCGCAAAACCTCGAGAACGGGAGCCATAGCTGCTCCTCCATCGCCGAAAATCATCTCGATGACTCGCACCAAGTGCGTAACTCGCTCCAGGTACAGATCCAAGCTCTCCTGTAAGAGACCGATAAGGACCGGCTTAATAAACACAGTCAAAGGTGTGCATCCTGAGACAGAACACGAACACGAACAGCTGTCCAGAACTCCAGATTGAAGATGAGGTTTGGCTATAGCTGAGATGTCGGCACTCGGGAGGACAAATCCGGCAGCCCGTTTCCCAGGGATGCAATAGCCTAGATACGCCATTAAGGTGTGCAAAAATGACGATCCCGTAGTCCTCATTGGAGATCTGAGGGGCTCACTGGCTCCAGGTCGGTTGGCCCCCGATTGATGTCCAGAGAGATCGTTACATATGATGGCAGTATGGCCAATTTCTGTCTGCGATACTTTGACAAGATGCTCTAGCCACAGGAATTTCCAGGAGTTCCACCTCAACGGTGATAATAGAGGTGCCATGGGAAATGGGCCATTGCGACAGCGACTCCTGATGAATCCCTCAGGATCAAACCCAAGGTCTTCTAAGCGATCGCAGAGATCCTCGGAATGCCATGCGTATTCGAAGACTGAGCTGGCGAGTGGTGTCGAGCTATGCAAGTTGCGCGGTTGCAGCGCTTCCGGAACAGAAATGCTCTCGTTAAGAAGGGCTTGTAGAACCTCCTCGACCTTCTCATCGACGAAGATCTCCTCGAGGATGTCAGGAGACCTCCTTTTCGACTGCTGAAGTCGTCTCCTAGCAAACTCGAGAAGCCGATGGCGTCTATCTGCTAGATGCAACATGACTACATCTACGGCAACATCGAGATGCCAAGCTATGCGGTGGAAGTAGACTGGGTGGTCTCTATCCAGCGCGTGGTAAACCATTGCAAGGTAATCTTGCATAGTTGCCATTCCCAACCGATGGCCATGCCGCAAACCAAAGTTGATGGCAACCTCCAGGAACGAGTGTTGGGACGGGTGTGGGCGGGGCAATTTCAGTCGATTAAGTCGTGGATCAGAGCTGGCTGCGTCCTGAAGGAGGGTGTTCATGAGTTCTGGAAACCACATGATAGCCAGATCTATAGCACAAATGCTGCTCGTGTCGCTGAGGAATGGCTCGTTCCACGAACAAACATTATCGTCAAGAAGTTCGATAGCCTTCGAACCCGAACGCATGATGATAGCCTGACACAAAAGGCCGACATTTGAACCTGTCGAGAACTTAGCCTTGCGGGCACCTCACCATGCACTCCCTTTCATCAGAACTTACTCTCGAGAAGCGACCTTCTTTGATTCATAATCATCACGAGAACGAATGCGCGTCCAAGCTTACCGTCAGCTGGGGCTTTGCCTTCGAGTAAGGCTTCAGGAATATCCTCCGGCTCGAGCCACCGCTCGATATTCCAAGGAAGCAACTCGGGACTTAGCCTTGTTCCTTCGAGAGGAAGGCTCTTCGAAAAGTTCCATGCCCACGGTTGCCTAAACTGTGTAAGCCAATGCGCGAAGGCTCATGCCATCTGGGGACAAAGTCACTTGCAGGCCATTACACAGCAGCATATGCTCAGGGAAATGGAGTTGGTGAAGTGTTTCCCAGATAAGCCTTGTATAAGGCGTCATATTGCGATGTGCAGAGAAGCGAAGGAAGTGAAGTATTGGCCTGTTCGTCTTGTGGTCGACGTCAAAAGGAGACGCCTTGCCAGTCTGGAAAACCTTGATGAGGTGGTGGTGCCAGTATGAGCGTGCTTTCTTCTCCATGACCGGATCGTCCCACTCAATGTCCTCTAGATCATCAGCGAGATCAAACAGTCGAATTGCTGGGGAACGCTCGAGGTCAATGAAGTTGAAGGTTCGCATTTGCGGCGAGATGGACCACTGATTGAAGCGAGTACTTGCCATGTGAATGCTGAGAGCGATTGCGGTCGGGAGGCGACTCGAAAGGTTGCGACCGTTGATCGTCAATGTGTACAATTGCTCGGTCCCCGAAGTCTCCAAGCCATAGTACATGCACCCTGCATCATGTGTGGTTGTTGTCCTGTATTCCTTATCCACCGAGAACCATCGGGTCACAGCTGAAGATCGCGTGACGCGACCCTTGCGTCGGCAACGGCACTCATGGGCAGTAGCTGTGTCCGACAGCCAAGGGTCTTTGATCTGAGAACGAACCTTTGACTTGGTGACGGGAGCGACCCATGTATTGGTTACAACTTGTTGTTGGTATGTGATATGATTGCTGCTGATAGTACGCTATCCCAGGAGTTAGATCGCCTCGGGAGTCGTCGTGCACGCTGGACTCACAAGGTTACTCGGTCCTTGGATGGCCGACTTGATTTCAACCAGGTGACGGGTTGTCTCTGCGTGAGCGACTCTAGCAGCGCAACTGTGTCACAACCATCAACATCAAGATAATATATATGACGTGCCTTTGGGACTTGCAAAACTCACAGGCTATAAGTCTGCAGTATGACACAGAGGTGCGTGTCACAGGTGGATAGGTGCTGTTGCAGCTTCCTAATGTCGTCTCTTCTCCAATGATAGGTATACTTCTTCGTCTTCTGTAAAGACGCCGGAGTCTGTTGAAGTGATGAGAGATCTGATGTCCCTCGTGCTTTCGAAATGACTTTCGCGGCAGCGTCTAGCTCACTGTGTAGACGTCGGAAGGTTTCGACGATGAGTTCCTCGAGGCTCTTCTGGATTGGACCAGTTTTGTTCGCTGTCTCGGCGATCACGCTGAGCAACTTTCGTCCTTGGCTCAATTGCCGAGTGAGCGACTCGGTCTCGGAGTCGGCATTCTTGACGGAATCAATGTAGGCGCTGAGTTCGTGGTAAGCTTTGAAAGCAACTGGAACCAGCCCTACACCAAGTCCGACAGCCTCCATGGAGTCCTGCAGTCCGAAGAAGAACAAGAAGAACAAGACGCAAACTTGCGATGCAGCGCCCTCATCCTGGGGCGAACAGGTCTTTAAGCATTATCGCCCAGGTGCAGGGCTTTCTGCGTAACCGCATTTCCTGTTCTACCGTCTCATAGACCCAATCAAAGAAAACATCGGCAGCAGATGTGGCGCGGGGTGTTGATCTTGTTACAGAGACGCAGGCAACCAACTGCCTACCTATGCACCTACAGCTAAACTTGGCGATTTTGATTTGTCCACAAGTGATTCTGGCGCATGCAACGCCCGACCTGTCCAGACGTTGCCTATAGCAGTCTAATGTGATACAAGGGCCCATAGGGGCTGTGCAATCATAGTTGTACCAACCGCGACGAGCATCGTTTGTTGGTTGGGCTCACAGATTTGCCTGGCGCCTACGAAAGCCCTCACTGCAGGCAGTATGCCGATTTTCCTGACCACCTTGAATGGAAAGCCTTGCCCTGGTCTTCCCAAGCACTTAAGGTGATCCTCATCGCCTCTCTTGCCACGATGCTTTGCTTGATTTTGGGAGCGATCATTTTGTCATGTTTTGCCGAAGCTGATGTTTTTGAGCTGTTCCTGTGAGTGCTTCACCCAACGGGGTGCAGCTCACATCGGGCGCTTGATATGCAGGTGGAGTGCTGGGCGGTAATGTGCATGTACGCGGTAACGCGAAGCCTGCCTCCTTTGCTTTCATTCAAGAATTTGCTTCTTCACTTTAGTAACAAAATTCGTTCCTGTTTTGTTGATCTCTGGAGATGGTGGTATACTCAAGTCGTCTCCCGCTGCTAGCGAATGAGATTCCCAGTGTCTACGGCTCCAGAAGCACAACAGGTCAAGACTTGTGTACACAGTAATAACGCTCGTCATTATTGCCTCAATCTAATTCATAGTGAGTAAAAGTATGATGAAGATTACAGACACATGTTTCCAGCTTCGACCTTCGCGATATCGCACCAAGGAAAATGATGGTATTTATACTGGTGAATCATGATATGCGAGAACGACGTGAGATGAGTCAGGGCTTTCTTGCGGACTTTGACTAAGGTAGGATCATGTATGTATTTAAAATCGTATTCCAGACGAAGTCAAGGAGATCTATCGCTTGGTCTGAGATGTACGTGTCGATTGTTCATTACGCGTCTTTACTGCTCTCCTCGGCCTCCTTCTCAGCGTCACGGCGCGAGATAACAAAATCCTTCTGCTTGCTGTCAGCACCAAGCCACAACAGATCTGGACGACTATAGTGTCCAACAACGTCAATGAAGCTACGGTTTGTGATAATCCGTGCCAGGTCCAGATCAGCATAGACAATGCCCTCCGCTGAGGCATTGCCATCCGCAAATGGTGCAGTAAGTCTTCGACCGTCAGGGCCGATGGCCGCGCTGTGACCGCCACCAGGAGCCTGGAAGAGCAGGCCACCCTTGGTCTTCATCGTTTCGATGCCCTGTTCATTGCACACTCCAGTGCAGTGCAGGACGTAAGCGCCACCTTCCATGGCATAGGTCTGAGAGAGGTTCATGACACCCTCGGCAGACATGCTGTAGAGACCAGGAGACTCGACACCACCGTGGGGGTCGATCGGGGGCCACATGGAGATGTGAACCTCCTCGCGCTGCGCGTAGGTGTGATACTTCAGCAGAGGCTGTGTGTGCTCCCAGCATGCAAGAGTCCCAATACGAACCTTGCCCACCTCTCCCCCAAAGTCAAGCTCGACCACATTGTTCAAGTCAGCGCCGGAGCCATCGCCGAAAACGGTACGCTCCATATAGGTAGGCTTTACTTTGCGGCGATGCAGGGCGAGATCGCCTTGAGGAGAGATGATAGCTTGGGAGATGTAGAGGCTGTGCGAAGGGGTGCGCTCAGAGAAGCCAAGGACAACGGCAATGTTGTTGCGTTTCGCCGCGGATTTAATCTGCTCCATCTCGTGTGACTCAATTGCCAGGGAGTTCATTTGATATTGGGTGTTCATATAAGGGTCGACCGGGCGTTGCCTGACAATAGACATTAGCACATGAGATTCGAAAGCCCCCTTCAAGAACTTTCCAGCTCACTGGAAAAGTAACTCACCAGATCCAACCCGGGTATCCGCTCATCCATACCTCCGGGAAGGCAATCAGTCGGGCGCTATTCTGAGCAGCATCGTCAATCAGAGCGATGGTCTTCTTGAGAGTAGCGGCAAGGTCGAGGTACACGGGCTCGGCCTGCGTGATAGCAACTTTCAGGGTGGCGGTAGACATGTTCAAATACAATATAGAGGTTCTCAGTATTGGGAAATAGCCGTCACAATGTGTATTCGAGATGCAAGACAGTCAGGAGCTGGACGGCGAAGTGGCCAAAGAAGTATTCTATTTGGGACAAGGGTCTACCTCATGGCGTTGCTCCGTTGCACGACCGCCTTTCCAAAAGCTCAAGCTTTCTCACTACCGAGCCATCGTTGGACGCAAGAAGCGGAGCCAACCCACATTCTGTCTGACGCCCTGGCTCCATTCTGGGTGAGAAAGGTTGATCCTTGACAAGACCGTTGCAAGTCCCTGACATGTCAGGGATAACACACTAACAAAAGCGAAGGACGAGATTGGCCAAGTATACGAGACCCAAGTCCGAGCTCCGCATCCCCAAGCACAGATTCCAGCTAAAAGTCGAATGTGCTGTTCATTTGTCTTCGTGATCGCTCGCGACGATGATTCCCCGTCTATCTGAACGATTGCGAACTATACCGAAGTGTCCAAACTCGCATTACTTGTCGGTATATTGGCACACAATCTGACGACAGCACCGTACTGGATACCCGAGGGGAATTTGCCTTCAAGCTGTCTATTCACATTTGACAGAGTCCTTCCTAACCCCTGCCCTACTCCACAGCTTGACCTGTCAGTCCATCACCTTGACAGTTATGAACCTCCACGTGCATTATCAGCGAGAGGAATTAACATAATCCGAGAGGTACAACGCGATCGTAACGAATGAGGAGAACCGTATACCCCAAGTTACTAGGTTAAAGGATCTTGAAGCCACGGTTTCGAAAGGACAGCACAAAGATCAAAACCTAAATCAGGTATGCGAACTGATAATCCTTGTTTGGCGGCGAATGACGGCTAGGGGTCATGTTATTAGTGTCGCGTCTCGCGGGATCCTCTCCTTCACCTGTGATAGGACAATTTAAGAGCCATCAAGACGAGCAGGACGAGCTACAATTTTCTCTCCACAATGACTTCGTACAGCATGACTCGAGCGGCCGTTTCATCCCAGCCCGTTAAAGCGGCCAAGAAAGCAACATCCTAGCTCCTCGTAAAAGAACTTTCGACAAGTGGACATGAAGTAGGGCCGCTATTGTGACAAAGCTCTACAGATAGCCGTGATTAGACTAATCATTGCCGATCTCTGAAGTGCTTATAATGGCGAACCCCACGAGTCCCAGATGATTGGATCCAAGGGGAATCGTGACCGCTTGAAACAGGGCATTGCATGGAAAGAAAGAACCAGGCCTCGTACTAGGGGCGACTTTTTCCACTGACCTAAGACCCTCAATTCCCGGCTTTGCAAGGTACAGAAACCTTTCTCAGGGGTTGTTGACTTCGCGTAGGGAGAGAGGACTTTGGCAGGTTTACTTCTCGATGTCATAAGAGGATTGTCAAGCTTCGGGGAAATCCCGAGAAAGTTTTCCTCGCCGGCCTTCCTTTCTCTCAGTAGCCTCATCTTCCTTTCGCAGGATAGACTGTGAAGAAAGTAGAGAAGCTCCAACATCTTGCAGAACTCGAGATGTCTCCTTTTACAGTCAACCTTGCGGAGATATGGACGTTATATAGTTTGGGAACGCTTATGATTTGTGCCCGGACATTTGTCCGAGTACGAACTGTAGGCGTGAGGGGATTCAGACCGGACGACTATCTCGTATGGTTTGCTTGGGTAAGTTGTTGGAAAGCAGATGGCAACTTCAACCTCTCCTGATCGAATCCGGAGGGCTGTCATGAGTACTAATACAATCGTCTCGAAATAGGCTGTCTATTCCGAAGTCACAGTGATCGCACACGTCTTCATCATCAAGGCACAGGGCAAACACACCTCACTTCTGACATCAGAACAGCGAGAGCAAATGCCTCTCTCAGAGTATCGTGCATGGGAATACGGCACACAGGTCTTCTTCGTTGGCTTGGCTAGTTACGCCACCATTGTCTGGACCTTGAAGTTCAACATGTTGTTTTTCTACCAGCGAGTAGTCAATGGCCTCTGGGTTCAGAAGATGATTCTGCCTGCCTTCATTCTGGTTGGAGGATCAGCAGTCGCTATCATTCTCACCTTGACCCTGACCTGCATTCCCTTCCGAAAGCTCTGGCAGATCTATCCGGCCCCTGGCAGTAAGTTTTGGCATTTCGTTCCATGTCGGAGACGGATGAGCAATTCTAACATCATCTCCCTTCCCTCATAGAGCTGTGCGTTCCTCAAAACGAGGTGACCTTCTACACAATTCTGGTTCTGAACCTTGTCACCGACATTTCTATCATGCTGATTCCCATTCCGGTACGTTTTTCAATTTTCATTTGCGCACGTGTCAGCAATGCTAATCATACTTCTCCTAAAGGTTGTTGCTCCTATCAGAACCGGAATCTGGAGGCGTCTCGGCCTTTACCTGCTCTTCAGCTTGGGTCTCTTTTGCATGATGGCAGCCATCCTTCGTGTCATGCTGATTTTCGAGGTCAGTAATGGTGTGATGGCAACCAGGTTCTCAGAATACTAACAGGAGCTATAGCTCGGAGACGAACAAGGCATTTCAGCTATGTGGTCCATTCGCGAAGATTTCGTGGCCATCTTTGTCGGCCAAGCGCCCATGGTTTACCCCATCTTCAAGAAGAGTTTCTGGAACGGCATCAGCTCGACGAATGCCAACGAAGTCTCTAGAGGCGAAACACATGAGATGCGCAGCGGTATGTCGCATAGCGGCAAGCCTAAGGATCCTTATAGCCTGACGCAGATTGGCGTTACGCGCATCGACCCAACCGAAAGCCAAGAGAACATCATCAAAGCCGCCAAAGAAGGGGAGAGCTCCGGGGATGAGCGGTCCCAGAAGCAGCCACGGGAGAGCAACTCCGTTAAAGACGATGCGGATGGGAATAAAGGGTTCTCGGAAAGGGTTCAAGGTCCGCAACCACCTACACAGGAAATCCCAGGTTTTGTAAGGGTTGAACAGAGTTTCCAACTTGAAACGTCTTCAAATCACTCTGATCTGATGGGTCATCAGGCAGTTGTCACGCCATGGACAGACTCGCGGGGAGCAAGTGACGGGAGAGCATACTGAGGAAAGCATTATCCAGGGTTGTGTCGAGCGAAGCCTCGTGCCTAGGTTGAAAGAGCTAGTAATTCCCCTCTGTTGTGATTGGACTGCGATGATGATATTCAGTTTTGGTGAATTGCAATCCAACATCGCGTCTCATAATCTTCGAAGTGGTGTCCACGGTACCCAAGGTGGCATGCATTATTATACATTTGCCTGTAATCAGAGTTGAAGGTGTATGAGTCTATGTCGAGTCCCTCTGATAGTCGTCCAGCCTCTCATACTTGCGCTCTGCACGCTTCGATTCGTTCCCCGAATGCAAATCATTAAGGTACTTCTTGAAGTCGGCCGAAAGCTCGACAACTGCCTTGAGGTGGGCATCAGTGACAATGATCTTCCCATCTTCATCCTTTTCGGCGTCGAATTCGGCCAGGGCGACCGCGGTCTGGAGAGCTGTAGGTAGTACTGTTAGAAGACCGAAGATTCATGGAAGGACCACGGAAGTGGTAGTGTGAAAGGTTGAATACATTGCAACATAATGGAGATGTGTAGCAAAAGAACACAGGATGAAGAAGTATGAAGATAATTCATAGAATGATGACGCGGAGAAACTCACCGTTACGAATCTCCCTCCCGTTCCATTTCACAGCTCGCATCTCCGCGCCACGGATGTACTCCTTCGCATCAATATTAAGTCTGATGGAATCGCCTCTCTCTCGCTGGAGCTTGTCGGTAAAAGTCTTCCAGACCATCTCACGATCTTTATCTGTGAATTCGGGATAGTACAGTTGAATGTGGACTCTTGAGATGAAGGCATCGTCGAATGCCCCGACACGGTTGGTTGTTAGGAAGAGCATCCCGTCGTAGTTCTCGAGTGCACGTAAGAAACCTGCGACAAAGTCAATATTCATGCGAATAGATCATGTCGTCTAATATGATTGACATGAGCCAAGAAAAAAAGATCCCACTCACCAGCAACAAGGCTGTTTCGTAGAAGGTCAGATGTGCTTCTCCGCTCCATGAAGACATCTGCTTCGTCAATGAGTAGCACCGTGTCCCAGCTCATGGCGCGCTTGAACATTTTGGTCAGATTGGTTTCGACATCCTCGGGCGTTGCGCCAATGTCACTTGGCGTCAGCACCATCAGCGGTCGCTTTGTGAAAGCTGCGATGCATTCTGTCTGCCTGTCAGTTGGCTCATCGCTACGCTGGTGCCCAGGAATCTCATACCGGCAGTACAGGTTTTACCTACACCTGGTCGGCCGTGAAGGAGGAAGATCAAACCACTTCCTTTGCCTCTCACAAAATCAGCGGACCACATACTTCTCGGGACTTCTTCTCCATGTCGATCACGGCGAGCGAAGCTCTTCGCAAGTGACCTCAGTGTATTTCTACGCCCGCTGTCCATGACCAAGACATCAATCATGCGTTCCTCGTACTTCGGCTCAGACAAGTGCTTGATATGCACCGGTTCTGCCTTGCGTCAGCTTTGTACGCCTTCTCCCGGGCCAAGATAACAACGTACCCCATTGTCGTGTTTTGAAGACGAACACACTGACCACATCCGGACATAAGAAATGGACATGGGTTTCATCGTTCTTCATGTAACTGTCCCAGTATTGCTTCTCGAGACTGATGAGGTTATAGTTCTCAAATAGCGCAGTTGTACTGTCTTGCCCGCTCTCTCCTGCCCTTTCGCGCCGGACCCCTTTGCAGAAGAGACAACTTCCATCAGCGGCATGTGGTCTGATGTCAGAGCGATCCATAGTAATTGGCATGCCGGACGACGGTTCGGCCAGATGATCCTTAACGTCGACCATCACCAAGCCATCGTGCTGGAAGTGTCAGCAGCCTGGCATAAAAGACGCTCGGCCTTCAAGATGGCAGGATTAACACCTCTCGGTAAGCATCGGGGGCTGCCCAGCTCACCTCATTGTAGGGAAACTGCCTACTCGGGCCCTTCAAATGCTTTGCTTGTTTCTCCAGCAGACCCAAGTAGCTCTTCCCGTACTCTATTTTCGTTCTCACCGGTTCCGGAAGATTGTCGAGGTTTTCAGGTCTAAGTTGGGATCTCTCTATAAATATAGATGCCCCAGGCTTCGTCTCGCCGTCAAACCTGTTGACTATAGCGGTATTACGTTCCCGGGTCAGGAACCTCCCATCATAGATCAACGACCAACTAAAGAGCTTCCATGGACCGGGAGGATCGTCAAAGCTGCCCTCAGCAACGCTGTGTATGACATGTGGTGTCCATTCGGCACGCTGACCTCGCCATCGCTTCAAAACAGTCTTGCCTGGCTGGAAGCCAACCCAGGCGAACTCCCAGGTGTAGCAACCTCGTGAGTTGCGTTCTCGTTCCTCCCGAACTTTGGTCATGATATTAGCGTCGAGAAACTCTAAAACGAGGTCAAGGTGCTCCACGACGTTCTTTTCCAGGTGACATAAGTCAACGGCATTCTTGCATTTGGCAGCTTCCCTGAAGGCCGAGAGTTCGTCGTAGTGATGCGCTAAAACGCAATATGGGTAGTCGACACGGATAGGATCCCCCACTAAAGACTGCGAGGGGTAGTATTCAACAACGGACTGAAGCGCGTTGATAACGGCTGATGAGTATATGTTCATATGATATTGAGGCTTTGAAAAGGTAGAGGCGATTTGTTGAGGTTCAGAGACTTTGGATGCCTCTGTGTCTTTGACTTTCGCTTTGATAGTGGTGATGACTTCGAAGACCGGGTCATCCGAGGCGGAGGAGTCATCTTCAGCGGACTGAATCCCAGTCGTGTCTTTGCGAAATAAGAGGTCCCCAAGGTTTCGATCGCGATACTCGGTGCGATAACGAATGTAGGCCGATGTTTTCTTTCCCGCTTCAACACCGTGGGACCCCTGCTTTGGGTGCTGCTCCACGGATGCACTGGCCCCCAATTGTGCAATATGGACACCTGCGCCGGCAGCTGTCGTGATCGTTGGCGAAGCCATCTCAGTCAAACTTGGCGACACTGAGTATAAATAGCGAGGGCAATGAGGCTGAGTGAGAAGTTAGGAAAGGAACCAGGTGTTTAGAGATGGGAAGAGGTAAGATAAACGAGCGCACAGTTTACGGTTCTCAAGGATGCAGCCTCAAATCAACCCCATGTCGGCATTAAAGCAGGCTGCGAATCGTTATCCATGATTCTGCATTAGCCGCCGTACAACATGCATATCGATGCACCCTCTCGGCGCTATTGCAAAGCTGACAACTCATTACCTGTCACACTGCAGCGTCTCAGCCGCCATGAAGAGGGGTTGCGCGAGGAGAAGTGAATGCTTGGAGAATGAATGCAGGGCTGTCTGCGCCTGCTGCCTGTTCACCAGGATCTGCGAGGTTGCTCAACTCCCTGCCAATTTGGAATTGCTCATTCTCTAGCCCTCGGCGAGGTCCAATCTTACCGTGTTCTTTTAACCTGCGCATCTGAAGCCGCCATTCATCGCACTGGACGCTCAGCTGGTCATGACCGACGGGAGATGCTCGAACAATCACAAGTTTCTCACGTGCGAATACCTTACGATCTAGATCAGATTATACCGCACAAACAGTCAAGAACAAGGGCGACTTCATGAAGAGACGAATCCAGGATAGGAAAGACGCGCAGAAGGTGGTCATAATGTATAGTCTGGACGCTCCATCGAGACTCCCCGAAGGTAGCTCAGCTCAAGCATTGGCCCAGGTTGTCAATCGGGATGCGGCAGATATTGCGCTGAGAATAGACTCTCCCTGGCGGAGGTTCTTTGAGCCACCTGATAGACCAGAGCCGTAAGGACCTTCGATGACAAGCTTGACCGACCTCAGGCTGACCGACTTTATAGAGACGCCCTCACAAGAGTTATCTCTCTCGAGGCAGAAAAGCTGCGTGCTAAATGGGTTAAACTCTATTACAGCGGCTCAAAGGAGGATCGCACAGATCTGGAAACTTTTGATCCTACCTTTGAAGGCGTGGTTGACCTCATCAACGGCTTAGCCGAATCGCTTCAGGTAAAGCGAAGGTCGGGCGCAGCTGGTAAGATAACGGGCGGCTTCCACTCCTTCTGTGATAAACTGGATTCGCATGCGGCCTTTCTGAAGATGTTGCCGGATGGAAACGAGTACGTCTCCGTGTTCACAGGCAGTCTAAATGCCGTGATTAAAGTAAGTTGGCGAAGACCGCTAGGAAACAAATCAGCAGGATTGACAAGAGGAATGTCTATCAGGCCAGCGTGAATCACGGGCGCGTCGCTGAAGAACTTGCCGAAGCACTCTGTGAAATCAGCGAAGACATCTCGGAAATTCAGATCGATCTCGAAATGTTTCGCACGCCGGAGCTGGTCGAGAAGGTTGCGGACCTGTACGCTCACATCTTCATCTTTTTATCCAGCTACATGGATCATCTCATGCGCAAACGAACAACGCGTCTGCTTGACTCTTTCAACGAAAACGCTTCTCAAAAGTTTGCCGGCGACATCAAACGCATTCGGGATAAGGCGACCAGAATACGATACATGGTCAATCAAAGCCACGTCGCTGAGGGAAGAGACACTCATCTCACGGTCGAACAGATCGCGGCGGACATCCGCGTGGGGCGAGAGGGCGACGAAAGGCATCGGGCCGAGATAAGTGACTTTGCATCACGCCTGCAGCATGAGCTCCGTTGTGCTAGGGAAGAAAGAAGGGACTTGGATGGACGCGTGATTGACCTCGGCTCTCGATTGACGAACCTTCTGGAACACCAGGCTCGTGAGTATCAGGCACTGAAGAGGGAACTCCTGGAACAAAAGCGAATGAGTGGTATGTCACCTCCGTAGATCTACTTGACCCAAAACTCATCCTCTCGGCGAACATTTAGTATTACGGGACCCTGGTATTATGTCCTTTCACCGGCTGACACGAACGCCCTCTCCTTCCGGAGGGGGCTTAGCCTCCTACCAATACACTGCGGATGATGTGTCTCTCAGCTCAGCCCATCTGGAAGACTACTTCAACCGCGACCGCTTGAGAGTCTTACTGGACCCAGAACCAACAACAGCGCCATCTGACGTCCTTCGACGGCTCGTGGAGTGGACCAAAGGGGACGCGGCAAACATCCTCTGGCTAGACGGGCCCTCCATCAACGCCAATGATCAGGACAATCCGGCTACAGTTCTCGCCGCAACGGTCTTGAACTTTGTAACGCAATCAAAGCTGCCTGTGCTGTCATACTTCTGCCAGTCAAGAAGAGGCGAGACTCTGCGTGGGGACAATACCGCTGAAGCGCAGGCTCTCATGGCTCTGGTCACCGCGTTGATAAGGCAAATGGTCGAGCTACTGCTGCCGGCATTCAACTCTGAGGCCGATCTCTCAAGTAAACGAATAGCTCGGGTTGATGGCAACATCAGCTCATTCGACGAAACCCTAGGGCTTTGGTGTGACTTGGTCCACCTCATGCCACCAGCCAACAGAGTTTTCTGTATCATCGATGGGCTTCATTGGATTGATGATCGTAGTACAGGGAAGCACCTCCAGCGATTTATGGGAGTCCTGCGAGATAGTAACTTTCGAATCTTTCTCACAACATCTGGAAGAGCTGCCTCGTTGCGGCAAGCACTCTCAAAAGACGAGACCATATATGTAAACAACTTTAGTAGAGGCAATGAGTTGATATCGCAGAACTCATTGTCATCTTGACTTTAATGTTACTCTAGACATCTCCCTCCCTTATTCTCAAAGTCCCGCGTCAAAGATGAGCAGAGTCTTGATTCAACGTCCCCAAGATCATCACCGCAATTCCAGAGTCAACCCGACCGAACATCTCGGCCACCGCCCTGCTCAAGGGTCCAGGCACATCTCTCAAGCTGTCCGCAACATTCGCAACCCAAGCCTCTCTCTCTTTATCATCGAACACTTTCGTCCAAAGAATCCTCGGCTGCACAAAGTCAGTTTCATCCACTGAGATTGCATTGAGTCCAAGCGATGCGGATGCTGAGATGCGCTCGGTATGGCGTATCTGCGTCACAGCTTGGCTGGGCCTGCCAGGGCTTAGCGTGCTGCGAACATAGTTCGGGTCACCGCCGTAGTTCTTGGTTGCAGTAATGCCATCGCGGTCGAAGGGTGCGTAGACTGGCACGAGGGGCCTGTTGGAGGGCAGCTGGGTGTAGTTGACACCCAGGCGATAGCGTTGGGCATCCGGATATGCAAACATGCGAGCTTGAAGCACTGGTCGAAGTCAGCATCTTATTCTGATACATCCACCTATCACTTAGGGTGGACATACTTGGATCTGGCGTCATGGCAATGCCCGGAACCATATTTGAGGGTGAGAAGGCAGCTTGTTCAATGTCAGCAAACCAGTTGGTTGGCTATAGCCACGTTCGATGTTAGTGAAGATTCTTAGAAACGGAATCGGTTTCGTATCACTCACATTCCTGTTCAAAGTCATATTCCCAAGCTCAATCAATGGGAATTCGCCGTGCGGCCAGACTCTTGTGATGTCAAAGAGCGCCTGACCAAAAGTCTCGGCCTTCTCTGCCTCCATGACCTGCACGCACAGCTTCCACACAGGATACTCCCCGCGTCTGATGGCTTCCCAAAGATCTTTGTGATGAAAGTCAGGATTTTGGCCGGCAATTTCAGCGGCCTCCTTCGGAGACTTCAGCGCTCGGTAGGCGGCTTCAGGTCTGAAGTGGAACTTGCAGTAGCGGAAGGATCCATCACTTCCCACCATCTTAAACGTGTGAACGCCGAAGCCTGGGACGGTGCGGATGGATTCAGGGAGGCCTCGGCTGCTGAAAAGCATCATCAGGGCATGAACACTCTCTGGTTGGTTGACGTGGAAGTCCCAGAACTACAAACGGATCCCGTGTTAGCTGATCAACTCAGAGTACTTCACCTGGAACTATAGGACTGACCATGGTGTTGTCTGGTCGATTCGTTGCCGGATGCTTCTTGTGGCTTCGGTTCAGCGACGGGAAGAGTACTGGGTCTCTCACAAAGAAAGCGGGCTGTAAAAAGTCAGTCATCTTATTTCCAGCATTGCGAATTCTGTATGACAAGTGACGGGGTACCTACGATGTGGTTGCCGACGATGTCATGATTGCCCTCCTCAGTGAAGAACTTGACTGCGAAGCCGCGGACGTCACGAACAGTGTCTGCGCCGCCTTTCTCACCACCAGTGGTGCTCAGACGAAACAATACTGGAGTCTTCTTGCCCACCTTGTCGAGGAACTTGGCACAAGTTAACCTGCTGATGTCTGGGTTCGTGACCTCGAACTCTCCCCATGCTCCCACGGCCTTTGCGTGGACGACTCTGTTACAATGTTAGTCATTATTCATCTTGACGATGACCAATTTGCAAAACATGCAGCATTCTTGCCTTTCCGGGATGCGCTCTCTACTAAAATGGGCCAGAGTCTCGAGAAGCAGTGTGTCGCCCAAAGTCGTGATGCCGCCGCCACCAAAGACTGGTAGGGTTGTGCTAGTGGCAGGATCACGAAGAGGTTGGCCTTGTGACTGTGAGTTACTTTCTCATATATGTGGACGAAGCTTAGTCGTCATTGAGATTCACCGACCTTCGGCCAACGTGTAAGTCGGATGAGACATCGTGACAGTATATCGGGGAGGTCTGCACCAGCAGGATGATCAGCGCCGTCATTCAGGAGTATTGCAAACTATTGGGTGCGAGTCTAACATATAAAAAGGATTGTGGTCTTACCTGAGGAAGAACTTTGAGGCGCAATTGGTTTGCCTATATTTGAACTTCTTCCAGTGATGGCTTGGCGTACTGCGCGTGGTTGGACCAAGCGAATGGGATTTAGCTGAGAGCAGAGGGGTGAATATATACAGATAGCAGTCATATTCAAGTCTATAATTTCCTTCTAATGACTCCACCAATCTACATCATTCGTGATTCTTCGCGAAATGGGTAAGTCAACTCATGTCGGGATTCGCGATGCAAGAACGAGTCAACAGCAAGGGAATAACACGTCAGCGTTGAAGCAATCCGGTCCCGGCATCGACAAGTTAGATCGGCTACTTCGGAATGCTGGGAATAGGAACGGGATTAAGCAACCGAGCGAGTCCAAGAAGCCACAAGATGGCCGCTTACTCACACCCAAGCATCGTACCAGATCCTTGCCCAGAAGCCTCAGGGCAAGGCGCCTCCACCAGTCGGTCAGGAACCGGCAAATCGTTCTTCAAATGTTCCTGAAGAATTGCATGCGTGACGTCACTTGAACTGACGCAGTCCTGAGGTGGATTCCTTGCTTGGGTGCGAAATCGCTCGACCAGTTCTATTTCTGTTAGTCTCAAGGCTATGCCGAGATAGCCTCGTGCACACAGCCCGAAAGATCTCCGGCGCCTAGGAACAATGAACACTCGCGACTTCGCGACTTCGCGCCGCGCAGCTTCCAACAACAACAACTTTGACTCGTTGAGTCTGATGCCGAATGGCCCTTTGCGACTTTGCGGTTCACGAAGCTGCGCACGTACCATGTGCAACTATTCGCGCAATGACGACGGGCACTCCGTCGGCGTCGAGGGCTATTCTCGGAGCGCCAGGTGTAGATGAGGAGGATCATCATTCACGGGCCTGGACAAGAAGAACATAAATACAGCCGTTCGCGATGACTTCTCAGCGTCCAACAGCATCTTCATCACTATCTCTTCTACCTCCTCACTCCCTCTGCCTTACCAACATCACCCATCATCACCCATCATCACCAGTCGTTGCAATGGCATTCGTCGCAAGTGGCAATGAGTACGACTTCATAGTCGTCGGCGGAGGCACTGCAGGTAACGCAGTGGCCGGTCGTCTGGCCGAGAATCCTCGTGTCCGCGTCCTCGTCATCGAAGCCGGTATCCCCAATCCCAACCAGATCTCCGCCATCACTACCCCATCTCAGGCCTTCAATCTTCGCGGCAGTCAATATGACTGGGCCTACAAGACCACCATGATCAAGCGGGATGACTACGAACGCGTAGAGAAGCCAAACACTCGCGGCAAGACTCTGGGAGGCTCGTCCTGCGCCAACTACTTCACTTGGATCCCTGGCTCCAAGGCTACCTTTGATGATTGGGAGCAATTTGGCGGTTCGGAGTGGAACTGGGACAATTGCGTCGAGTACCTCCGCAAATGTGCAACCTATCATGACGAGAAGAAGCTGTACCCAGCCGATCTGAAGAAGATTGGCACCGGCGGCCCCATTCACATTGAGCATGCCGATCTCGTCCCACAGATGCAGCCTTACCGCGATGCTCTGACTGAAGCGTGGCTATCAAAGGGCGAGGTTCTGACCGAAGACATCTATGAGGGTGAGATGCGAGGCCTTACCCATTGCGTTGATACCATCCACGGCGGTCAGCGCCAGGGAAGCTTCCTCTACCTGGAGAACAAGTCCAATGTCAGCATCCTCCATGGAGTCCAATCCAAGGAACTCATTATCGACTCAGCTACAAATACCTGTCTCGGCGTCACTGTTGTCCATCCTGCTACGCACCAGGATATCAGCGTCTTCGCTCGTCGCGAGGTGATCGTGTCCCAGGGTGTCTTCGAAACGCCCAAGCTACTCATGCTTTCCGGCATTGGACCAGTCAAGGAGCTCGCCAAGCACGGCATTGAGCCCAAGATCAACTCTCCTCACGTCGGTCAGCATCTCCTCGACCATCCCATCGTGCCCTTCGTTCTCCAGGTCAAGGATGGCTACGGTATGGAAGACACGATTCTTCGTCAGGGTCCTGCCAACCAGGCCGCAATCGCCCGGTACAATCGCGACAAGTCCGGAAGCATTGGCTCTGGCCTTCTTGAACTTGTTGGATTCCCACGCATTGATGAGCGTCTTGAGCAGTACTCTGCCTACCGTGAAGCCAAAGCTGCTCATGGCGGCCGCGATCCCTTTGGTCCTGCTGGCCAGCCTCACTTTGAGCTCGACTTTGTCGGCATGTTCAGCACCGCTTTCCAGTGGCACTACCCTCTGCCTGAAGCAGGCAACTACACGACTGTCATTGTCGACTTGTTGCGACCTCTATCTGAAGGAGAGGTCACTCTCAACTCTGGGGACGCGCTTGTCCAGCCAAATATCAATCTCAACTTCTTCGGCAACGATCTTGACATCCTTGCCATGACTGAAGGAGTGCGTTGGACTTATGACCTCCTGACCACCGGTGCCGGCTTCAAGGATATTGTCGTTGGCGAATATCCTTGGAAGATGCCCCTCCACTCCGATACCGAGATGAAGAGGGCTGTTCTTGACCGCAGCCAGACTGGTTTCCGTAAGTCTCCCTCTTCCCTGTTCCGAGTCCCCGCCAGATATGAATCGTGTTACTAAAGTGATGTGCCAACAGACCCTTGCGGCACTGCCCGCCTCTCCCAGAACATCCACCAAGGTGTCGTTGACCCCAAGCTCCGCGTTCATGGTGTGAAGAACCTGCGCATTGCCGACGCTTCGGTCATTCCCGTGATTCCAGATTGCCGTATCCAAAACTCTGTCTATATGATTGGAGAGAAGGTGAGCACCTAAATTAACCCTTAGAATCTTCCTGAACTTGGAGAGAACCAACTAACAGTTCCAGGCTGCGGATATGATCAAGGCTGCACATGGGGATCTCTATGGGAGTAACGGGGTTCCGTCTTTCTCCAGTCGCCTTTAATTGTGTCAGCACCTATAATAGCACCAGGTCGCACTACTTTGTTACTAGATTTGATTAGACTTGATAGACGCTTACTTATTTTAACTATCCTCAGCATTGTCATCAAGATTGTCCACTCTAGAATGATATTCGGTCCATCTTGCGGTTCTAAACTTCCAATTTCTATAACCGCTATTCTCTCTTGGAGAATTGTATCTTGGTTTATGATACGCAAGCTAAATCAAAGCACGTCCCAGGGCCCGGAGGGAAGAATGCTCCATTACGAGCACTCTGCTGAGCTAGGAACGTTCATGCAGCTCTTCGGCTTCTTTCCACCGGTAACGCTCACATCCTTCCACTCCCATCCGGAGCAAGCCCCCTTCGCACAAAGAATGTACACGTTCGCGCCGTTCGCCAAAACATTTCCTGTGACCTTGTTCAACTTAACGTTGGTGATCGGCACACCACCGCTGGGCTTCCCAGTAGGCTTGCTGTTCTCATAATCCTGCTGGATGACGATGCCCTGCTTGGCGATATCCTTAAGCGTGATATTTTGGTAGAGAATGTTGTCAACGACGCCAACAGCGTCAGCAATCGTCTTGATACGGACGCCGTTGTCGGATCTCGAGATGATGGAGTTGGTGATGCGCACATCGCGAACCTCGTTGTTGGAGCGGCCGCCAACACTGCCGATGGAAAGTCCGTGACCGCCGGCACAGTCACCGTTGGTGAAGGTAATGTTCTTTCCGGAGTTAATGGCAATGCAGTCGTCCTGGTTGCGAACAATGGCACCGGAGATGTAGATGTTCTCAGCATTGCCGATATTGAAGCCATCGGTGTTGTGCCCGCCTTGGGTGTCGCCAGCCTGAGAGTCGAGGGTTACATCGATGCTTCGTAAATGGTTAGCATCACATATTTCTTGCTTATGCTGTAGATGTCAGTTCGTGCTTACATATTCAGGTTCTTGACAGTGTTGATGCTGAAGCCGTGAACTGGCTGATTCTTGATGTTGAGGCCCTTGATGGCCGAGTTGTCGAGGCGCTTGGCACTGAAAAGCCTGTTGTTCAACCATGTAAGCTGAGTCTATCTCTCTCAAATATCTTCGATGCTTGACTTACTTGGGCTTTGTTTTGCCGCCATTCCCGCCCTTGCCATCCCACCATCGCTTGCCATCACAGTCGATGAGGTGGCCGGAAGTACCCTCAACCAAGATGTTCTCACCAGACACAGCAATGAGAGGACCCTCCCACTCCTTGTACCCGAAAGTAGTCTTGCCCTTGAAAATGAGCTGTCCCGTCATGTCAGCACTCATTCCAGCCCACAATTGATACCTATGGTTGAGAAAACCTACGTTGCAACCCTTCTTCAGGTCAGTAAGATCCAGAGTCTTTCCAGCCGGGACGCTGATATTATCCAGGGTGAGCTTGTCACAGTTCTTTTTCCCTTTCAGAACCTCGTCGAGCGTGGTGAACTTGCAGCTCACGGCGCGAGCTTTGATGCCAGTTCCGGTAGGCTGCTCAAGAGTAGGGGCAGCGATGACAGTGGAAGCCAGAACTCCGAGGAGCAAGAGAGCGTTGGGCAGCATCGCGACTTCGAACGTTCAATGCAAGTAAAATAAGATGAAAATGAAATATCAAAATGCTTTTGAAAGAATGGAAGCTTTCGGTGTGAAAGACGGTAAGGACTGAACCGAGCGAACGTAGATTGGAGTCAAAGGCACAGCCAAGGCTACCGAGCAAACATTCCAGTGTCCTGGGCGGACGTTAATGACATCTTGTAGACTTCCACGATCTATCGCACGACGAATTCCTGGGATTCCCTTAGATCCACATGTTCAATGACAGGTCCGGCCCCATGCGACACGACACACTAGCGGCCTCGATTTGATTGCGAATCCCCTCACTCTCCCAGGGTGCCGGATCAAACGGCCACTATCGCAACGCGACAAGATGCCAAGCTGCCGGACTTGGCTTCAATCACAGTACAGGTTGCGTGGCCGATGCCGAGCGCTGCTTGCTTCTAGACTTACAATGACCAGGATTCCCTGGTTAGAGAGGGGGTTTGGTGGGCCAAGCCGAGTCTTTGAAACATGGATCGAAAGTCAGATCTTGGTTCGTAATCGGTAATCTGACTTTTAGGGAAACGAAAGGGGTGATGATGGGACCAGTTGACATGCTGATAACACACTTTGTCGTTCGATGCTACGGTTCGAAGCCTATGCCTCAGCCATGGCACCAATATTGAGATCCGAGTCGCCCGTCACCGTACGGCTTACGATTGCGGTCGCAAATGCAATTGAATCGAATCATTCTTTTTTCTATGCATAGGATTCTCGGATCACCGAAGCTCTTGAGGCATCAATTCTATCCTTCTAGTCCAATAGCTTGGTCTGAATGTACTCAAAGTCCTGATAGGCAGTTCGTCAGCTAAAGCCACTGAAGCATAGAACAGGTCATGAGGGGAACTTACCGCAGGGTTGATGATAACCTTGCCAGTGCCAGTAGTGTAGATGCCAAAATGGGTGCCCACAAAGTTCTGCCAACCCTCAAGATATCTCTGCAAGTTCTCATTACTCACGCTGTCAATCCAGTTGACCTCCTTGCAACCAACAGCATATCCGAGTCGGTACTCATCACTGCGCGCCTCCACAAAGAGCTTCACAGGCTTGCCAGCTGCGACCTCCTCGTCCTCGACCCAGGTGGTGGTAACATTTGCGTACTCTCCGGCACGTGTATGTACGACAATAGCGCGCTCGCCAGATTCGGGAGAGCGGGAGACTGCGACTTCGTTGTGATAGTGAATGTTGAGGTAGATGGTAGCACCAGCCTCCTGGCGAGCATCGAGGGGCTCGAAGGCGGAGAGCTCTGTGCTGAACGTAACATTCAGGTCGGTCTGCTTTCGAAGTACGGCAGCGGCGGTGTCGCGGTTGCTCAAGTCGTATACATTACCATGAAGACGAAGCTTGCCAGGAACAGATTCGAAGTCGCGGAACTCCTTGTAAGGCGTGCGAGCAGTGTAGTACTCCTTGTCAACGAAACCGCCCTCGAAGTCATCACGCCATTTCTTCGGGCGCTCAAGATCGTAGAGCAGGTCAGGCGTATGCTCCTCAACAGGCTCGCCGTTGTTCATGATTGGCCATCCGTCCTTCCAGGTGACAGGAACGAGGAAGGTTTCGCGACCGAGTTGAGCGTTACCGGTAGCATTGCGAGGGTTCTGAGGGCGAGTGGCAAGGAAGACAGCCCACCACTTGCCATCCGCACCCTGTGCAATATCAGCGTGACCAGTAGCGAGGACGGGGCGAGATAGATCCTCGCCGTTCCAGAGCAGAGGGTTGTTTGGGTTCTCCTCCCACGGCCCCTCGAGGTTCTCGGCGCGATAGCTGTTAGCGGAGTGAAGCTCAGCAGTGCCACTGTCGGCTGTGATCATATGGTACGTGCCATTGATCTTGTACAGATGGCTCGCCTCAGTGAGGAGGGTGCTGACGGTGACAGTTGTCTCATGCAAAAGGCGAGTATCGGAGATGGACGTCCCAGTCTCAACATCAATCTCGGTAATCCAATTGGCAAAGACACCAATATGATCCTCGTAATCGTCGCCGTAAGTAGACGTCACGTAGACACGACCATCGTCGTCGAAGAAGAGGTCAGGGTCGATTCCCCACTGGTCGACATAGATCGGGTCGCTCCACGAGTTCTCATCCCAGATGTTATCCGTCTTGACGTACATAGACCGAGGGTAGCCTGCCACTTGGTCTGGAGGGCTGATGGCATAGAAGACTGTGCCGATGAGGTAGAAGGTGCCGTTGTTGTAACGCAGGGTCGGCGCGAAGTTACCACCACTGGGAGCTGTGCCACGAAGGTTGAGCTGTGATGGCCGTGTATGCGCATGGCCGATGACTTCCCAGTCAACCCTTGTAGGGAAAAGCTGTAGTCAGCCACTTGGTCTGAGGTGGAAGATTCGAGACGTGTTGACTTACAGGTCCTTAGAGTGGTAAATTGGCACACCAGGAAAGAATTCGAAAGAGCTCGTGACAACGAAGAAGTCATCGTCGACAGCAACAATGCTTGGATCCGGGTTGAAGCCTGGGATGATCGGGTTAATCAGGCCAGTCACAATGCTGGGAAGCATTGACAACACCGCGGCAGAAGCCATTGGCAAAGAAGAGAGCCGCATCATGGACACCTTTGCCGGAGCAATTGACGACTGAGAAGGATCTTGCAAAGAGTTGAACCCAACGCGAACTGAGGATGGTCGCGATAATCCTGCTCGGTCAGCGAATGCAAGGTCTTTATAGCCCCGGAAACCCACGCTCATCCTTTCTTGATTCATGCCATGACATTCCCTTCCTGGTCTCAACAGCCCATCAAGGCCCAGCGCTGGGTAAATGCACAAAGCCGCATCTCTAGCCTCGTTCATTCACTGCCGTCTCTTGCACCCCTGGCACTGCCATGGCCTTGCACCTTAAGCGGACAAATTGGGAACGGTACACAACCCAGTCCTCGTGGAGAACAACGGCATTGGCACTGATCTCGGGATCTGGGAGGTCACTGCTAGCCATTCGAGTCAGCAATTTACCCCGCGATGAGGATCAGCGTGCTTGGCGAAAGCAAGGAGCGAGAGGTAGAAAGGCGGAATGCCGGTAGAAGATCCGCTCGATGACGACGATACCAAGATTTTGGTGCCTGTGTGCCGAAGAAGCTTAAATTTACCCGCCGCTCGGCTAGGATGAGGAAAGTTGGAGGCTTGGAGAAGAAGCTCCCCCGCATGGATGGCGCTGCTTGACCCTGGTCTGGTAGCGTTCTGGTTTTGGACGCGCCTAAGTTGCAACATTTAGGTGCCCAAGGATGGACGGCGCGCTCAATGAGAGGGGAGAAGATGAGCCGGAGAGAGGATGGAGGATGAGAGGCGAAAAGAAGAAGGCAGTGCCAGAGTAAGCCTTGAGCGATCACAGGTACACCTTACAGGATTCGCAACACACGAGCCGTTAAGAAGAGTGTCAAGGTCAAAGTCGTCGTGTTTGATTCATGTGCTCGATGAAGGCGCACTCAAAGCAATTCCCTTCGCCGCGTATCCCTTTGTGCTGCTGTGACGGTCACCTGAGACATGTCTCTTAAGAACAGGATGAGTGAAGCCATCACCAGGCGCAGTGGCACGAATCGCGGATTCACAATACAGGCATTTTCCCTCATTCCTTCATGTCAAGGCATTGGCAAGCACCCATCCTCTCCTTTACATCAAATCCACTCCGTGTGATCAGGTGCAACCACTGTCCTGTCTGGTTCTGTTTGGTCCTGTTTGTCCAACTGCGAACCTAAAGGCGCAGCTCCTCCAGGGCCTCTTCCACCGCTTGGGTATCCTCCGCCTTGTGTGTCTCTTTCTCGCTTGCGAACTCCTTCCGAGCCTTCTCCTAGACAGCTCGCTTGGCGCGTCGCAGGCGGATGACGGACTTCAGGAGATGGGTTCGGAGGCGAAGTCCAGTGGGCTTGGGACCGAAGATGAGGAGAGCTTTCTCGTCTTCATACACCCGGGCATTCTTGCGGGCATTGAAACGCCGTAGGACGAGGCCGTCTCGAGGTGGCGTCCCCCAGGCGTATTCCCAGATGACACCAGTGGCCCAGATGTCATCGTACATCAGGATCTCAGCGGTATAACGCCAGTCTGGGGCCTCGGGCTCTCGAAAGCTGGACATGGCGGCAATGTCTTGAAGTGTTTGGCTGTCGCAGGTACTTAGCAAGCTTCAAGCCAGGCTCAGGTCGCAGTTAGGACTCACTGTTGGATGTTCGATACTTGAGTGCTTGGGACTTGATAAGATCTCTGTGGGATCTGCGTGGTACTTATGCAAAGCTAGATTCAGCAGAGAGCAGGTAGATGGTTTAGCTCAGCAGTGAAGAGAAGCATGAAGGAGGGATGAGGAAATCATCTCTCCTGCCTTCAATATAAACAACAAGCTGTTGAACTGCTCTACTCTAGCCTGATCGGGCTCTCTACCAGCTGTAGATACTGCAAGGTCGAATCGAACAGCTGATAGAAACTGTTGGCTCCATTGTTCGGAGCGATCACATGCCCTCCCCGCGACCTATCAAACGCCGTTTGCGCGCGTCGAGCATAATAACAGCACAATGACGCGGTACCGAATGAGAATTAATTAGCTCAAGTCATTCTCGGGTTCATGGAGCAACCTCAAACAGCCCTCGAGAGCGTTCGAGTGCCAGCTGTTGCCCTAAGTCTCCAGCCAAGAGCGGCGGGTTAACTATCGAAGGTCCTATCAGCAGAGCAACAGACTCACCGGGGAGGTCTCAGCGTTGTTTCTTTATTGAGTTTTCAACAATGTGTTTCCAATTCATGCAATTAAACTTTGGTATCTTTTCGTAGTAATAAATCCATGCGAGGTCCGAGGATGCTCCAGGCTCCATTCGAGATGCCTGATGCAAGCACTAACCTCCGCCCAGCAACGCCATCGCCAACCCATTATCGCAATTCTGCCACCTCAACATAGCCGAACGTTTCTTTTCAGACACCGAGTCCCTCAAAACTCACGGCTCTCACCAATATCACAAACGTCGAATACCCCCACCTCCTCCAAACCCCTCCTCTTCAACGCCTCCTTCAACAACAAGGGCGGCTCCAACACCTCCTCCATTGTCAACGCCCACGTGCCCCAATGAATTCCCATCGCCCGTTTGCACCTTGTGTCCCGGAAGATCTCCACTGCGTCAGCCGGGTTCGCGTGCATGCTGCTGAACGTCTTGCGTGGCTGGTATGCGCCGATGGGGATGAGGCCCAGATCAAAGGGGCCACGAAGCTCGCCGATTTGCTTGAATTGCGGGCAGCGAGGTAGAGATTCGTACTCGGGGCCGTACTCGTCCGCATCGGAGGGGAGCGAGCGTGGGATTGCGCGGTAGCCAGTGTCACCCCCGAACCAGACCGATTTGTCCCCTGACTTGACGGCCCAAGAACACCAAAGGGTGGTGTCCACATCGAGCAGGCCCCTGGCAGAAGTATGCTGGCAAGGAAGACATGAGACTTGAGCGGTGAGCTTCTCCTCTTTCTCCCCCTCGCCGCCAGAGCCTTGCTTGCGAGTGACTGACAGCTCGGCATCGTGCCACCAATCTAGCTCCGTGACGTTCTGAAGACCAGCACTCCTGAACCACTTCTCCAAACCCAAGCCCACAAAGAACTGGGCTCCCGGGTGATGTTTCTGGATTTCGAGAACCGAACCATGGCTCAAATGGTCATAATGGCTGTGTGAAATGGCGACAGCATCAACGGCAGGGATGTCGGCAATGTCGCACGGTCGAGGGGTGAAGCGCTTCGGGCCCATAAAGCTGAATGGCGAGCAGCGGTCCTCGAAGACAGGATCAAAGAGAACGCGAAGACCAGATGGGAACTCGACGTAGTAGCAGGCGTGGCCGAGCCATGTTGCGCGAAGAGCTGTCGGTTTGACACCAGGAGGGAGGAAGTCGGGCTTCGTGACGTTGACGGTTGGAGGGGTGGTATCGGGCATCTTGAGCTGGCCAGTGATCAGGGGCCTGATGAGGTCAGTGATATTCTTCTGGCTTCGAGTGAAGCTCCGGACAGCGTCACAGGCGGAGACTCGGAGAGAACTCACCATATGATCTCTTTAAAAGCTTTGGGGGGTCCTCCCCAGGAAGGGTAGGGGTTCTTGAATTTGGAGATGTTACCACTCGAGTTCTTCACATGATGAGGCACTGAGGTGGCTTCTGCTGGTGCATTGTTTAGGCCTGGTGCCTTTGTGACATAGGAGTGGTAGTTTGGTGATGTATACGAGGAGGATCGTGCGAGCGTCTCGGCAGTGGAGATGCGCTGATGCTGCTCAGAGGCGAGAGTAGCCATGACGACTTTCAGCTGACAAGTGTCAAGCTTCTCGTATAATGCGATGTCTGGGGCTGTCGCGGTTCCAAGAATGTGAATCGATTTGGTGTAGATCGTGTAGAGCAGGTACTGAATTGACGATTGAGAGGCGAAGCTGTGATACTACAGAAAGATTCAAAACCCAAAGGTAAAAGCAACGCAGGGTCCAAAGCCACTTATACGTACAGCCCAACAAGCATTCCAGACCCTTCCGCCCATATCCCCTAATACCGAGCCAGGTCGGCCTTTGACACACCCAAATCACCGCCCACTTCAGCTCCATCAATGATGCGGAGCCATCGAAAAAACAAGCGAGACAACAAGGGAAAAGCCACCACGCCTAGAACGGTGGACTCGGACCAACACACCCTGCCGGTGCAATACTTAGCTCTACATGCTGTGACCCGACCAACCAGACAAGGTCGCGTGCATGGAGCATGGAGTTTGGGTGAGCATTCGGAGTGGCTTCGAATCACATACCGAATGCGAACAGAGCGCGATGACTGCGATGGACGGACATTGGGGGGCTTATGTCCTCAGTAATCCTGGCTCACGTATGGATGCAAATAAGCAAGTCACTCTTGCGGGCTGAGGAAGGGCTGGCGGAGTTTGTCGCAATTCGATTGACCAGTTCCCGTGGCCGGAGCTGAGAACATGGTGGTGGCGTCATTCATGGCGCATGTGAAATGTCCAGGACGCAGCTCGGAAGTAGCACACCAGAATGCAATCACTGAGCTAAAGTCTAGCATTCCATCACCGTTCCTGCCGAACGTCAAGCGTTGCCAGATGTGATGAAGAATCCGATGACAGCACTATAGCCACAGCATGTCGTCTATCATGATGCTGACTGAGACGACTATATTTTTCCACCTTGGGCGGGAGACTTAACCTTAGGAGGATGTAAATCCCCCCCCCCCGTGGTCACACCACACCGCGCAAAAGTTACAGGTCCCTTTGCCGGGGTTTCGGGGAGGGAGTTAGGACTACTGCGCACCTTATCGCCGCCTTCGTAGCCCTCGGAATCCGTACCTGTGCGGCCTCGCAATTGAGCCACTGAAAACCCATAGGTTCATATTACGAGCTTGTGGATGAGGTTGCGCAAGCTGCAAACCCAAGAATCATTTCCTCGGTCGCAACCTCATCGAGTTGTCGCATTCGCTATCAGCGAGACCCATGCTACACATCGGGCTTACCGACGGCTAACCAGTGCTTTACCCTGGTAACTTCTACGACAGCCACGAACACTGTCGGAGTTCAAAATACCACAAATGAAAAAGTGAAATCCTCATACTATGTACGTACTGTAGTACTCAAATGGAAAATTGGCACCTTTCCTGGTGGACTTTTGCTAAGGTTGGGGCTTCGACGACAGCCTGGACCCGAAATGACGACACGACGCTCGCTTTCGCATTGCGACGCGATTCACCCAAGGGACCTCTAACACTACCCACCCTACACCGCACACCACCACGTCAGATCATTTGGTCGAAACATACACGATATGCCTAAAAACTGCAGAGATGAACAGATGAAATATGAATGAATCATCAATATTCGTAATAGAAGCATCTACACATCGTAGCAACTTCCCTTCTCCTCCAGAACAAGGATGCCGGCTTTTGGGAGACCAACACACATGCTTACGAGGCCAGAATGCGCCGTCCACCCAAAAGCATCCTCCTCAATAGCATATACTCCACGGACCGTATGGCACAGGCCACGCTCATACAAAGGCAAAAGCCATGCATATTCACGAAAAAAAACGTTCCTCAGTTGGTATCAAGGTATCAAGGTTCTGGCAGTCCCCTTAAACGACAAAAGCCCTACCAAGTCAATCGTCCGAAAGCACGCAGTGAACGCTCCAGACTACACATGTCCAAGCCATCCTCCCAACGCCTCATCCGCACATGCTAAGGTAGTCAACATTAAAACGCCGCAACACCAAAGCCCTCATTCATCATCGAGAAATCCAAAAGCCTCCAGTCCTGTCATTATGACACCTATTCCTCAGCAGCAGTCTCGCCACTGCCCAGCTCGTCCTCGACCTCGTCCGTGACGAAGCTCTCATAGTCATCCAGGTTCTTCTGGATGTGGATCTTGAACTTGATGACCTCGTTAAGCATCTTGTCGATCTCGGTGTGCAGCTCTTCGCGCAATGCATTCGTCCTCAACGTGAGTTGCTCGTGTCTATGAGGTGTCAGTAAACTGTCGTGACTTCCATAATCCATTAGTCCAAGTGACTTACTCAATCGTCGTGTTGATCTCCCTCTGCTCCAGCAGCTGTACCGATTCCATCAACCCAGTTCGCATCCGTGACAGATCCTTCTCCATCTTTTCGATTTGTGCGTCTGAACCCATCTTCTGTGCCGTCGTCACCTCCCTCATCTTCTCGTACTCATCCTCGGCTGACCGAACTTTGTGGTTCAAGGCCTCGACCTCGCTCCGAGTGTTCTCAATAGCTTCGTCGATATCGTCGAGCATGCCTGCATCTGCCTGGATCGCCTCGATGGCCTTCTCTCGACGGTCTTGGATCTCGCGCTTGAGCCCGATGAGCGTGCTACGGACTTTGCCTTTCAAGTCGATGTTGAGTATCCTTGCAGGTGAGTATCCTGTTGTGGAATCCATGAGCAGCCGCTCTGCACCCTGTCCGCTCCCTGATCCCATGAGGTTTGAGGACGTGAAGTCACCCGTGCCCTCGTTGACTGTAACCTGGAGCTCGTACTCCCCACCTTTGGCGTTGGCAGCTGTTGAGGGAATCAGGGCGATTTGGTATGCGAGGGTGTTGTAGTGGTCAACCATCCTTTCAAGCTCGTCCAGTTTTGCGCTCGCTTCTGATTCCTTATCCGCCACTCGGGTCTTTAGCTCGTCGAGTCTTTGGGATGCTGTCTCGATGCCCTTCTGTAAGCGCTCGCGCTCCGAAGTCATGCGGTCAATATCCTGCATGCTGATACCCTGCGCGTCGACCGACTTTTGCAGTCCTCTCCGCTCCTCCTCAGCCTCTTTGAGCTCCTCTTCCAGCTTGGATAGCTCCTCCTGAAGAACTTGGACTCGGCTTTCGTACTTTTCTGAGCGCTGCAACGCAAGCGTGTTATACTCCTCGAACTTGATCTTGTCCTCCTCCATGATCTTGAAGTGGTCGTCCAGAACAGCTGGGTCCGGCGTAGACTTCTCCAAATCCTCAATCTCCTTGAGCAGTCGTGCATTCTCGGCTTCAAGCATTTCCAGCTCGGAAACGTATTTCGAGTTGGAGAGCTCGAACGCCTTTGCCATACTCTCCACATGTGGTGCCAGAACACGCTCTGCATCTTCATCGCCCATGTCCTCGTCCATAGCCAGCCAGTCTTGGTACGCATGGCTCAAGAAGTCAAAGATGATGCGGTCGCCAGTGACGTCGAGGCCAGCCTCCGCGCAGGCATCCTCGTACTGGTTATTTGTGTATCTTTCGAGCATCTGCGCTAGTTGCATCATCCAGTGCAACAGGCCGAGGAATGTGCTCCAGTTCTGTCCACCAACAGCCGCGATCTGGCTCTTGGTGATGCTCCTCTCGAAAGGGTAACGCAGCTGCTTGAGGATTGGAGGCACCTCCTGGTCGATGTTCTTCTGGAAGCGATAGCTGGGATCGATTTGGTGGTAGATCCACTGAAACATGTAGTTGAAATCTTTTTGCGTCGGCGACTTCATGACATTTGGTGAGAGGACATGCTTCATCTCCAACTCGAAGTTGCCGTGGGTCATGTAGTCCATCAGCTCCTGCCCAATGCGCGCTTGGTAAGATCGGTCTTTGAGAGGTCGTGGATCGCGCGGTACACCGGCAGGCTGTGGTGTTGTCTGGAAGAAGCTTTGATGGGTTGCGGGACCGTTGGTGGATTGGCGTGGTCGGTAAACGCTGCTTCGCCTATCGCCGTCGGTGGACGCTCTCCCAGCGGCAGGTGTGAAGGAGCCCTTCGGCTGAAAAGATGATCGCTTGATGGAGGACATGCCGGCTTCTGCGAGGTTTGTGCCGGAGGATGAGCGCTGGAAGAGCGGTTGGTTGGGTCGCGACATTGCGAGGGAGTGCCTAGATCCCGACATGCCACGCGCATGGCTTCCGGAGAAGTTTGCGTTGACATTGGAATTAGATCGCTTCATGGTCGAGCCGGGCTGTGGGATAGCGGTGTTGGTACTGATGCCCCCAAGGGTCTGCTGCCGTCAGTCAGTAACTCTTGGAGATTCTTGATGATGCGACAGAACATGTGCACGCACCTCTCTCGGCCTGCGCACGCTCCACAGACCGGTGTCCTGCGACATGGCGTCTCCCGTGAAAGGGGAGGATAAAGAAGCTCAAAATCGCAGTCTGGTCTGCGTGCTTGAAGCTATGGCAAATGCGTGATGCAATGGGCGGCGAATGTGATTGTCGCGTGTGTCTGATGGCGGGGGCTGTCGCTGTTTGAAAATCCAAGGATTGATGGATTGGCGGGCGCCTGACGTTGCTTCCCTGGAGATTAGGCGTTGCTCTGCTGGAAAGTAAACAAAGCAGCGGATGGCCCGGTTTAATTGGCCAGATGTCGCAAAGAAAGGTGGGCTACTTTGCGCGAGCTGTTCGACGCGGCGGCACGTGACTTGGATATCTGAACAGGACTAGCGTCAATCTGGCCGATGTCCCTCGCCTGTCCCCGGCTTCGGTCAAGCTAGTCCCCACTGAAGCTACTCACTGAAGACTCTCACAAGGAGCGGGCAGTGGTTGCTTGCGCCGAGCGGCATCTGGGGCTCCAGCCTCGGCTGACCGGCCTCCTCCATTCTCTCCATCTCCAACTGTTCAGTCGCACACGCTCAACCGCCATCATCGCAACCGTCCTTCAACAATCATTGCTTCGAGTTCGATTATCATATATACTGCAACGCATGGTTATGCGATAAGTTTACGGTATCGAACCTCGTCATGGTGATCCGTGAGGATCTGGTGGCTTCTGCCGTAGGTTCCCATCCATCATTGCACATGTCGAAGCCGAACTTGATGATACTGATATCCATCGCAGACGCAATGTTCGTTCCGACCTTCTCAGTCACCCACTCATCGACGTACTAACCTGCATCAGTTCTCCAGGACCCCAGTGTCGCCTCCTCCTCCGTCGAAAACCGCATCACTTTCCTCCGCTCCAAGAACCTCACCCAAGAAGAGATCGATGTCGCTCTCGCCAGGTCCAGCGGCAGCGCCGCACCACCACCACCCTCCAACTCTCCATATGGAAGCGCACCTTCTGGTCCTGTTCAAGGCTACTACCAGCCATACCCACAACATGCATGGCAACCACCGCCGGCATCTCCAAGGCGGGATTGGAGAGATTGGTTCATCATGGCCACAGTTGTGGGTGGCGTGAGCTACGGGTTATACTCTCTGGGCAAGGTAGGAATCTTGTCGACCTTTGACATGCGCCTTGTGCTAACTGAATACGCAGCGCTACGTCTATCCACTAGTCGCACCGCCAACCCCCGAGAAGCTCGACCAGGACAAGAAGTCCATCGAAGAGCAATTCGACCGCGCTTTCTCGCTTGTGGAACAACTGGCCAAGGACACCGAGGAACTCAAGGCCGCAGAGCAGAAGCGCACTGAGAGACTGGATGCTGCACTTCTTGATGTGGAAGCAGTCGTCTCCGACCTCAAAGCTTCCAACCGCCGGCGCGAGGATGATGCGCAGAAGATCCGCGATGAGATCAACGCACTCAAGGAAGCCGTGCCGAAGGCGATGCAAGACCAGAGGGATGCGACGGACAACCGCATGCGCGAAGTCAACGGCGAGCTTGCCAGCCTTAAGACCCTCATGACCCAGCGCCTCGCTTCAGGTTCTGGATCAACCAGCCAGCCAGCCAACCCCCTGCGCCCGACAAGCGGCAACACCCCGCAACCTGCACGAGTCGAGCCGGCAAGCAGCGAGAATGCGACAGTTGAGGAGGAGAAGACCACCGCCACCACCGCTGCCGCACCCAAGTCTACGCGACAGAGCAGCTTCAAGTCTGGTCGGGCTGCGGGCGGTAAGGCGTCGATCCCCGCGTGGCAGATGGCTATGTCGCAGAGCAGCAACGGCGGCTCATCGGAGGCAGCGGAGACACAGGCGAATGGCGCCAGCAGCAGCTCTTAGAGGCTATCTGTGTCAGGATGAGGGGCTGGGCAGCGTGTTTCATGTACCATGATGGGGTCTTATGTACTTGTATGGAGTAATTGGTATACAAGCTGTTCTCGCTCGTGATCAACATCATTATGGCCTTGCCTGTGTCTGATCCCCTCCACCTTGAGATGAGACGGGAGCTAATACACTACGACCATCCAGCCAGCTCGACTCAAGCTCCTTCTCAACCTGCGTCTGGAGTCTATTTCACCCTCGGGATGGCGCTGCTGCGAACTCCGATGAGGGTGGCCCCAGCGCCACCGCAAGCACTTCCACATTAGGCCAAACTCTTGGCTACTGCGCTACTGGAGACTGGGGGCGGCAGGGTCCCGGGGTTGGTAAGAACCACCGCTGTGGTCTGTAGAATCGTATTCCATAGACGTACCTCAGGAGGAGACTATCCGTTTTCTTTAATTATCCGTCGACTGAGGTATGCAGGCATGCGTCCTTTTATTGTGCCGATGCAGGGTGCAGATTGCTGCAGAGACCCTGAACCCTTCTGTGGGTGTGTGTAACTGTAACTGCCTGTGCTCCATCAACAGCAAACATGACACTCTGGAGAAGAGTAGATTAATTCAGCGAGGCAGAGACAAAGCAGGTGGCTTGAGCTCAGACACACGGCCTGACCTTTCCATGCGAGATGGCAGCTGGGTTTCTTCACCTTACCCCGTATGGTCTGGGCCATATGCGAACCTCGCGTGCGGCATCCCGAGGTACCTAATTTACCCCACCAAAAGCTTCATATTGGAGGTCACTCGTGCATGACGCCTCCATCTGCTATCCATTCATCCCATTCTCTCCTCTATGCCCTCCCACCGCCATTACCACCACCCAGAAACTCTCTTCCCACTATCTAAGCCTCATTCACTTGGCATTGCTTCACTGCCAACTCATCGGCCACCCTTGATCCCTGACCCTAGCGCCCATCGATCGTCGCAAGGCCCCGACTCAGCTTGTTAGTTCGCTGTGCCTCGGCCGGGAACCTTCACCTCCTCCTCCTTCGTCTGAACTGTAAGCCCCATCATTGCATATTACCACCAATCAAGCCTTTGTCGCACCTCTGTTCTCGCTCTACTGCTCTACTCCGGAGTTTATCGTCTCATGTCATATCAGGAGTCGGCTGGTAGTCCTCCTTTTGTTCGTTATATTCCCCCCAGACATGGCCAGCTCTCCTCCTGCTGCAGCCTCCCTTTCCTCTTCCCATCTCTCATCCTCCTCACTCAGTCTACCCAGCTCTTCACGCCCGACCACAGACATGGAGACCTTCCAGGTCCTAGCTCTCCTTCTTCCTAAGGTGCCACTCGTCATCCGGGTGGCTATTATGCATGTGCTCCGGCTTTCAGCGCCAGCCTCCTACATCGATCTCCGGAGCGAGCTCATCATCTCCATCACCAGATCTTTCCTCAGTCAGTCAAGACCCTGGCGCATATCAGATGCTCAAAAGTTGAGCTTGCGTGACCCTGGCATCAAGGGCAAGATCTGGGTAAGTACCTACGCCTCGCCGGTGCCACCAGAGACTTCTCTTAGGGATGCACTCCTCGAGGCAATCGACGATATGCGAGATCATGATGCGCCAAGGCCACGGTTCAGAGTCCCGGACTTTGCAGCAGTCGAGGCTGAGTGGACAGGCTATCGTTCCGAAGCCAAGCCAGGAGAGCCTCTCCCCGAAATGTCCGAAGTGGAAAAGTACAAGGCCATGAACGATGAGTGCTCAAAACCAACTACGATCTTATACCTTCATGGAGGAGCGTACTATCTCTGCGACCCATCGTCCCATCGCCCGA
The DNA here is from genome assembly GCA_030734395.1 of Sarocladium kiliense. NCBI lineage: Eukaryota > Fungi > Ascomycota > Sordariomycetes > Hypocreales > Sarocladiaceae > Sarocladium > Sarocladium kiliense. Next base: position 216,316 of record JAUZTG010000017.1, on the reverse strand, counting down.
CCACGAAGAAGCTGGCAAAACTGACAGGTGGACGGTGTTACTCGGTTCGATACCGGCTGGCTCCCCAATATCCATTCCCGGCAGCGTTATTGGACGCTCTTATTTCATACTTCACCTTGCTGTACCCGCCTCCAGATGCATATCACGATGCTGTGGCACCCGAACACATAGTGTTCTCAGGCGACAGGTAAGTCACCCCCCGTGATACCATCCCAGAACATGAAACAGCAACTGACATGACTATGACAGTGCTGGCGGCAACCTCGTCTTCAGCTTGATGGCACTTCTTCTACACCTTCGGAAGAAAGGAGGCCAAATCCTTTGGCACGGCGAAATGCGAGACGTTCCCCTTCCTGCGGCAATCTGTGGCAACTCCCCTTGGGTCGACCTCACACAAAGTGCAACGGTGTGGGAAGGCGAAAAACAAGCTCCCTTCGATTATCTTCCGAGGCCTGGCCCCACGAACTGGCATAAGATTCCACCTTGTGCGGTCTGGCCAACGGAACCACATCGAGAGCGCTTATACGTCGACGACGACCTCGTCGTACACCCCCTCGTCACAGTCGCCATGTACGACTCTTGGGCTGGCTGTCCGCCTGTCTACATTTGCACAGGCTGGGAGCTTCTCTCCCTAGAAGGTCGCTGGCTGGCGCGAAAGCTATCCAATGATGGCGTTACTGTTGTTTTCGAGGAGTACGAAGCCATGCCACACACATTCGCCCTGATCTTGCCATCCACACCGAATGCGAGAACATGCTACGAGGCTTGGGCAGGCTTCATACGTCAGGCGGTAGAAAATCCAAAGAAGATAGAGAAGAGTGCAACGATGCTGAAGGCGAAGACCTTGGAGGTGGTGGAGCGGAAGTTTGAGGAACTATGTAATGTGAGCGAAGAGCAGATGAAGGAGAGCATACGAGCGCACGCGACAGGCGAAGTTGATTCTAAGCTATAGAAGTTTCACAAAAGACAAACATTTAATGGCAAACCAAGTTCTCCCAAATTTCCGTGCATTGATTGTGGGTGAAGCTCGTCGACACGAATTTGCTCGACATGCATCGTCACCATCAACTACAAGTCTGAGCCCCCATTGTAATGATCAAGTGCAACGCGAAATCTGCTCTGGATTTCTCAGGGGGGATTGATATAATCAACTGGTTCTGAATTCCAGATAGCGGCCAGCTTCACATCTATAAGGGCGACCTGCCATGACAGCAGTGAAAGGTGCTCGACGTCAACAGCCGCGCTCAGGTTCCCTCCTCACCATTCCAAACATTCAAACAAGCAATTAAAGAACACCAAGAGGAAATCGCGATCCCTGCAATCCAAAACCCATTCCCATCAAATTCTCTGGGGCTCGGCTTACACGGTGTCGCACCACCCCCGGATCTTGCCGAATCAGGCAACCCAGCTCTGTCATGCACCACCCCAAGCTCCAACTTTTTTTATTCCTCACCCTCCCTCCTCCAACTTGTCCTCCAACCACCACCGCAACCGACGCCTGTCACAGCCCAATTCCCCCCTCGCCCGCCATGGAGCGCCATAAGCAAGCCGTCAGCAAGATCGCCGCCGCGGTGAAAGGCTACTTCGACCGCGGCGAGCCCTTCCGCATCACCCACGGCTCAACCAACTCGACCCGTCCCCGTCCCTCCCAACGCCTCGTCGACATCTCCTCCCTCTCCAATGTCCTCTCCGTCGATCGCGCCACTCGCACCGCCCTCGTCGAGCCCAATGTCCCCATGGACCGTCTCGTCGAACACACCCTCAAACATGGCCTCGTGCCACCAGTCGTCATGGAGTTCCCTGGCATCACGGCAGGAGGAGGCTATGCCGGTACCGCCGGAGAGTCAAGCTCCTTCAAGCACGGCTTCTTCGATGAGACAGTCAAAGAGGTGGAGATGGTCCTCGGAAACGGCGATGTCGTCAAGGTCAACCGCTCAAATCAATACGCCGACCTCTTCCGCGGAGCAGCCGGCGCAGTCGGCTCCCTTGGCGTCACCACCCTCCTCGAGCTGAACCTCCTCGAAGCCAAGAAGTACGTTCAAACGACCTACCACCGCGCCGGAAGCGTCGCCGAAGCCATCGCAAAGGTCCGTGAAGAGACCGCCAACCCAGAAAACGACTACGTAGACGGCATCCTCTTCTCTAAGAACCATGGCGTTATCGTCACAGGAAAGCTCACAGACGAAAAGCCATCCGAGGCACCCACACAAACCTTCAGTGGCGCATGGGACCCGTGGTTCTACATGCACGTCCAAGACTCAACACGCTCCCCCTCCAACCGTGAGGTCACTGAATACGTCCCTCTCGCCGAGTACCTCTTCCGCTACGACCGCGGCGGCTTCTGGGTCGCAGCTTGTGCCTTTACCTACTTCTGGTTCGTGCCCTTCACGCGCTTCTTCCGCTGGTTCCTCGACGACTTCCTGCACACCCGGATGATGTACCGCGCCCTCCACGCCAGCGGTCAATCCGCCCGTTTCGTCGTCCAGGACCTGAACCTGCCCTACAAAACCGCCGAGAAGTTCATCGACTACACCGCCGAAGAGTTCAACATTTGGCCACTCTGGCTCTGCCCCCTCAAGCAAACACCTCCGCCAACCTTCCACCCCCACACCGGCGAGACCATCACCGTCAAAGACCCTGAGACAGGCAAGGCTAAGGAGGTTCCCGAGGAAAGCCTAAACATCGGCCTCTGGGGCTGGGGCCCAGCCGATTATTCCAGCTTCCTCCGCAAGAACGTCTCCCTTGAAGCCAAGCTCCAAGAGCTAGGCGGTATGAAATGGCTCTACGCCCACACCTATTACTCCCAGCCCCAGTTCTGGGACGTCTACGGCGGATCTTCTACCCAGAAATGGTACGAGAGCTTGAGACAGAAATACTACGCCGCGACCCTACCCACTGTCTACGACAAGGTGAAGATCGATGTGGAGGCGAGACAGAAGGAGTTGGCGGAGAGGAAGGGGAGCTTCAAGAACATGTGGCCAGTGGCCGGTGTTTACGGCATTTATAAGGCGATTAAGAGTGGTGATTACAGGTTGCATCGGGATGCGGAGTGGAAGCACAAGGGGGAGTAGGGCTGATGATATAAGATAGAAAATTGCTGCCATTGGGCTGTACATTGTGTAAGAAGAGGGGATCACGAAAGAGAGAAGAATCCGGTATAGATGATAGACGATAGATGTAACACCAGTCGAATAGAGCTTCACACCATCACAAAGCTTCACCCAAACGAGAAACAAGTTGTATCATCAACATCCATGGATCATATATTTTCGCTTTTGTCTTTAACTCCTCCTCTTCCTCCCAAAAGCCCACCCCCGGTATATACACAAGCGCCCTTTTTCTTAAGAGGCTCAATTAGAGGGTTATGGCTCGGGCTTCTATGAATCGGAGCCAAGCAGGCAACAGTAGTCTATGGGTTAGGCGAACGAAGAAATGATATGTCGGGCGAAAACATGCTGACTTCTTTCTTTCTGCCGTCTATGCCTTGATGGAGTACTCGCGCTTGAACATGTCGTCCACCTTCTCGAGGTAGTAGGTACCGGGAACAATGCCGGAGATATCGCCCTTGGGGGTGTAGTTCTTCTGGAGGTGGGCCTGCTTGCGGAGATCGCACATCTATGAAAGGTGGTTAGCCTGGGAAATTGGTTTCCAACTCCAAGGGTCGGATTGAAACTCACGCTGTCGTATGTCTCCGGGGAAAGGGCGCGACGAGCCTCGAGCCTGGCGGGGAGGTCCAGAACCTTGGCGATGTTCTCAACGCTGCCGTTAACGCGGAAAGACATGAAGCTAGAGGCAAGGCCAGATCCGTAGCTGAAAAGAGCAAGGCGCTTGCCCTCGAGCTCCTTCGCATCAACGTGGCTGAGAATGCTGCACAGACCGCTCCACACGCTGGCGCAGTACATGTTTCCGCAGTTGGTGGCAACCTGGATAGAAGGGTTGACACGGTCCTGGAACTTCTTCTTGGTCAGACCCATGAAGGCCTTCTCGAGAACCTTGTCGGTCAGGGACTTCTCGTAGTCCATATCGCGAAGCTCAGGGGCGACCTCGGCGAAAGCAGGGAGATCGGCGTTAGCGAGGAAGTCGTGGTAGAGGAGGCGGGCGTAGGACTTTTGGACGGTCTTGCAGGTGGGGGAGTGGAAGGCCATGTAGTCGAAGCGGTCGAGCGCAAGCTTGGCCGCGTCTCCGTTAGAGGCAGCGCCGTTGGTGATGCGAGCCTCGCGCTTGTTGTAGTCGCGGTAGGCGGCGTCAAGAGCCTTCTGGTAGCAGTTGACGGAGTAGTGACCATCGACGACGGGGTACTCGCTAGTCAGATCGGGCTTGTAGAAGTCGTAGACGTGGTCCATGTAGGTGCCACGGAGGCCGGGCTCAGCGACAATAGGGGCGTCAGGGCCGATGAGCATGGCAACGCAGCCAGCACCACCGGTAGGACGAGCGTTGCCCTTGGCGTAGAGAGCGATGTCGCCAGCGACGACAATGGCGTCACGGCCGTCCCAGGCAGAAGACTCGACCCAGTTGATGGCGTTGAAGAAGGCGTTGGTGCCACCGTAGCAAGCATTGACGGTGTCAACACCTTCAATGCTCTTGTTGTCATCGAAGAGCTGCATGAGGACAGACTTGACGGACTTGGACTTGTCGAGAATGGTCTCGGTACCGACCTCGAGGCGGCCAATAGAGGCAGGATCGACATTGTAGTTCTTGAGGAGGCGCGAGGTAGCGGTCAGGGCGAGGGAGTAGATGTCTGCATCGTGCGTGTTAGGAGGGAATCGCTGGTGGCGAGAGGGACTGCTGTCGTGTGCTCACCTTCGCGGTCGTCGCAGAAGGCCATCTTGGTCTGGCCGAGACCAATGGTGTACTTTCCAGTGCTGACGCCATCGAACTTCTCGAGCTCGGATTGCTCAACATACTGGAAAACATGGTGGTTAGCTTTGGGTGCGATGTCGGCGGTGTGTCCACGCGCGCGTGGTGGGTGAGGATAGCGAGGAGGGGCAGAAAGGGGGTGAGGGGGATTTTTTTCCTCGTTTGGAGGGGCAACGGCTGGGACAAGTGCAAGCTCACCTGGCTGGGGAAGTAGATTTCGACGGCCTTGATGCCGATGTTCTGAGGTCGTGCCGCCATTCTGAAGTATGATATTGTCTGTGAAGAGAGAGGATTAAAAGTGAGCAAAATGGTGGCGACAGCGGTTGGGATGAAGGAGGAGAGAAAGTAGGGTGGACGGTGAAATTGCGCTCCCGTTGAGGGTATCTCGACAGAGGGTCGCTGCAGAAGAGAGACGCGCTAGGCGGAGGGACCCGGGCAGGTGCAGGACCGTCTAAGGCAACTAAAGTGCCTTATAGCAGGAGGTAGCGGCGCCTAGGGGACAGGGAGCGACAGGGGTTTAGGCGGGTGGTGGACTGAGGAGTGGAGCAGCGTGGTGATGAGTGATGGGTGACAGCTTTCACCGCCTGTTCCCGTGGTGTTCTTTGTCGGCTGTGTCTTGATTTTTGGTTGTGACTTTGTATTTTGTGGGTGCGGTGAAGGGAGTTGAGGTGGGTGACCATGTGAAGAATGTGGTTCACGATGAGGTTGCATGGCTCTCCTGAACTCGAAATACCAGTAGAGGCCCGTCTTTCAAGCCAGAGTCATGAAATGACGAACGCCCCTGGCACGAGGGAGACGGCGCGAGAATAAGTGCAAAGAAGCGGGGACTAGTAGCGGCAAGAGAGGCAGAGGCCAAGACAAGAAAGAGGAGACTCACATTCCTGATTTTGCGATGAGGATCCAACGTTGATTGAGACGATGCTGAGGTCCAGGGTAACCACTATTGCTCTGAAGGACGGGACTTCCAGTTTATTGGTCGACAGTTGGATGCAGGGTTCGTTTTGAGGCACGAAGCAGGTACGAAGGCAATAAGTAAAGTAGGGTCGGGTTTTCGGTGTGTCTGCGAGGCTGGTCTAGGTAGGTCTGTTCGGGGCTGGTTAACGGCGGAGAGCTGGTACCTCAGTGAAGAGTGACTTACAAAGTTGAAGACTGTCGTGATTTCAGGCTCGAGATATCGATTGTATGGATGCAATGAGGCTGTCGTTGCTATTGATCTCGGCCTATCATGTCATGGCGACTTCTCCTTACTTGTAGTTCCAGCCTCCATCCCTTGAATGCCTCTCCCGCTCATCACAATCATCTCATCCCACCATCCATCATCGGATTCCATTGTCCATCCCTCCCCAGGTACCGGGTACTTCGCCCGAACTCGATCCTAGCGGATTTCCGGCTCTGAACCAATGGGAGACCCCTGATGAGGCGATAACTCCACTACTAATCAATCAGGGAAAGTACCCCTTACTTCGTATACAATCGCATCGTCTTCGTCTTCGGGCACAGCCTCAACCTCACCGTTCGCACCATCCCGGCCCAGCTGAGCTTTCGTCACAGTTGTCATCATGTCTCATTTTCGACCTTCCTCAATATGGAAAGCCCTATGTATCTAGATTCCTTATCTTTTATCTTCATGAGCTCATCGGAACGTTTATACGTGCAACTCGTCATCGCCAAACACGCGTCACTCATCAAAGAGTAATCCACCTCGCCATCCACGTCTCAACAATGTGCTTCGCCTCATCCACCAGCCCCAGATCCAGCAACAGCTGCGTCGTTCCCCTCACGGACGACTCCAACGCCGAAAAGATCCATGCATGCGTGATGCTGGTGTGCTCTCCGATGAAGATCGTGTTGAGCTCCGTCTTGTGATACGCCGGGATGAACAGCTCCTGCTGACCAAGTGTTGGCGCAGCCCAGGCTCCAGCCTGGTGCTCGTCTACCTCCCAGCACTGACGGTCGTAGGCACCGGTCCATTGCTCATCGGCGATAGGGCCGTGGACCTCGACCATGGCGCGTTGGACCATGGCAACGTGGTCCTCATCGCTGAGAGCTGCCACGGATCGTGCATCCGTGCCCGAGATGTACGACGACAGAATCACGCCAGGCCTCGTGGAGTTAATCTCGTATGCTGGGTAGCATACGGAGCCGATACCCGGAAGGTCAGTGGAACCGCAGCCGCCGAAGATGGGATTCTCCTGCGTCTCCCAGAACCGTGTCTCGTAGTGCAGGGCAACCTGCGAGGAGATTAGAACTTGTCATCAGGTGAGGGGACAGAAAATTATTCACTTTGCAGGACTGTTGGTAGTTCAATGTTCCAATAGCCCTGGTCAAGAGGTTGGAATAAGCCGGTCGCTTCCACAGACGAACCTTGGAGAAAGGCACTGCAACAACAGCATAGTCGTACTCGTCAGTCTGCGCCGCCTCCAGCGGGCTCTCTCTCCAAGTTAAGGATACCTTGGAAGTTGTCTCATTGTGCTGGATAGCTTCAATCTTGCGACCATACGTAATCTTGTCCTTGACGTGAGGTGCAAACGCCTTGGGCAGCGACTCGAGTCCCTTGTCGATGGTGAGCCACTTCGATGCTGCGAAGTATACCGTGTCATACCAGTCACCAAACATAGGAGAGTTTCCAGAGCCGGACATGAAGTCGACGGTATCGGCGTCAAGACCCAGCTGGTAGCGGAGATAGGCAGCCTCAGACCAGTGAAATAGACCACGATCAATGGCATCCCGGTGCGCTTTGAAGACATTGGTGGAGACGTTGCGCATACGCTCGGGTGTAATATCAATCAGGCGCTCAAGGAACTCGTTTCCAAGTTCAGCGCCGTGAGGGTCAGAGGCATTGACAGCAGCTGGCAAGATGCTGGGATCCTCGGTAATCTGGGCCCTGGTAGGGATACGACCATCAGGCAGGCGGTAGCCTCGAGAGTTGGCGGGCGTGTTCGCATTGCTCTGAATCCAAGGAATGAACTTGACGGCGAGATCTGAGTCGTTGCCACCGTTCATCTCGTTCAGAACCTCAGCTAATTGAAACACCATCTTGTGATCCTGAATGGGCAGAGTTTCATTGGTGTCATCGTACTTGACTTCGACAGGGAACCTCATGGGCCCCATCTCTTGGTATTGGTAGTCATCCGGGCCGGTACCGTTGAGATATTTAGTACGAATGCGGCCTCCGACACGCTGAGTAGACTCGATAATATGCCAGTTGGTCATACCGACAGAAGTGAGCAGCAGACTTGTCAGAAGACCAGCCATACCACCACCGACAATACCAATTCTCTTTTCTTTGGCTTCAGCAGCCTTGACAGAGGTCAGGTTGCTGGACTCCAGATAGCGCACTCCATCGAACCAGAGGCCGTTTGAGTCACCAATTTCGGAGAGAGACTCGCGCTTCCTGAGTGGTTCTGAGAAGCGTACGGGCTCGGAGCGACCAAGAAGACGCCCCCCAGAGAAGGCATGGAGACATCCATTCTCACGGACGTCCTTAGGTACAAGCCACACCAGGCGGTCAGGCGCCGATTCCTTCTCTGTGAACAGGGAAGAAACCTCGTGATGAAGGTCGTCTTCACTGGTCATGTCGCAGTCGCCAAAGACGACTCGGAAGTTGCCATGTGGGAAGGCATCATCATAGGTAAGGTGGATGTTATGCACTGACTCGGCAGCGACGCCAAGAAGACTGTGGAAAGAAACAGAATGGGTTGCAGGGGTAGGAGTAGCGAAGGCCTCGCGACCAAAGGCCAACAGAGGGATCCAAGCTTTGGGAGTGATCATCTTGACAAGCTCGCTTGACTGACTTGGAGGGCAGAAGAGTGGTTTCCATCACGAGTAGGAGCTGTCACAAGTGCCTTATATCCTATTTCTGGAAGTGCATCCTCATCACGCCCTTGCCATGACCCTCCGATGATCGTCCCATGAATTCGGGACCTCCATCAAAACGTAACACAATGATAAGGACGTTTATCACAGGATCTTTTGCGGCTTCGAGTCAGTGACGTGTGTCCCATCACTCCGAAGTCAACGATAAGAAACTTCTGTGATGACAAAACTCCGACTTGTCCGGTCCAGATCCCCCGACATCGCCAGATGCCTCATAACAGTTCTCAGCTCGTAAGTCTAGCGGAGACGGTCAAGAGCTCCTCGTGGCATTCTTATCGATGATTCACCGATACCTTCACGACTTATGTGTCACAGAATCTCGATCAAGCACTTTTGTCGCCCTTTTGCTCTACCAAGATAGCGGACCAGCAAGCAGCGTGGGATGCTTGCAGCCGATAGACCGCTTCGTTGCATTTTCCACTCGGTGACGGAGCCTGTCATGCTGCTCGCTTGCCTGCCTCTCCGGGATCCGATCCGCGGTGTTTCCGATAACAACACTTATCAAGGCATACCCCTCCAACAAAACGGCACATCTTTTTCAGCTGCGGGGTTAAGTTATAAGCTTCTATCGAGGAGGGGGTGGCGCGTGTACTCGATGCCTAGCATGACTCTCGCTCTCTATTCGCGTGGGTGGTAAGCGAAGCCGAGAACCGAGAGGAACAGGCTTCCACCCCGGAATACGAATGACAAGCTTAGTTTAGCCTCCCGAGTAGACTTACTATTTTACCCGCGTATCAAGATAACGAAGAACGTTGGAGAGGAGGGGGAGGCTGGGGGAGCTAAGAGCTGGCGTGCATATGCAAGTGGTTCGGACAAACACGTTTATGGGCACGAGATAGGGAGCTTACCGACAGTCCGGATCTTGGCAACGTTGACATGGGAGATAAGGAAAAAAAGTCTGAAGGGCGTGTAAGTGGAAAGATCGTCACTTTGTTCTTGACTCGTTTATCCTGCATGGTCGCCGCGGATCGGAGGAACATGAGGGGAATTCTTGCGAATCTGTTTGTCATGGTGATGAAGCGCAGCCCTCTGATGATGTTGTTGTGGGAGATTTCTTGGCCATGTCCGTCCTTGTAAGTCGAGGCGCATCGTATTTAAAGAGCTTCCCCGACCAGTCTCTACCTTAATTTGTGGGTGTTCCGACAGGACCAACTGACAAGCCTGAGCTTCTATCCAGCTTCAACCGTGATATACTTCATCCCATATTTTGGTGCCTACTTGCCGCTACAATGCTCTACTCCTCATTCCTCAAGTCCACGACCCTCCTCCTGGCCACGGTTGGAGGGGTCTTCGCGGCTCCATCATTCGACAACCACAAGCGAGCACCAAAGCCGCCAATCACCCATCTCGGGAACAAGGGCCCAATCCTCTGTAAGTTTGGAGGACAATGTTCCAAGTCTGCTTCGAAATTACCTGTGCTGACCCTGTTCTCGTAGCTAGCGCCGTCATGACCAAGGATCTTGTTTACACCAGTGGAACCGTACCGTCCGTCAACGGGACCATCCCTGAAGGCATTGAAGCGCAAACTGTAAGTCAATTGACCTCTTAGAGTTTCCAACCAAAAAGAAGGCACCAGCTGATAGTCGCGCGACAACAGACTGCCATCATCAACACCATCACTGGTCTCCTCGAAGAAGCTGGCACCACCTGGGACCTTGCCCTCAAGACGACCATCTTCCTCGCCGACATGGGTGACTTCCAAGCCATGAACGCCGTCTATTCCTCGTTGCTGCCCGATCCCAAGCCCGCACGGACGACGATCCAGGCAGGCAAGCTGCCAGGCGACTTCTTGATTGAGATTGAGGCTGTGGTAGCGAGACCGCACTGCTAAAAAAATAAAGTAAAAACAAAGACGCAAGTCGAATCGGAGAATGCCGAAGAGTAACTCATCGATGGAAAGATAGAAGGCCCTCGCACTCAAGAACATAGTTAGACAATACAGCGTCAGGTCCAACCTCTCCGATGAGTGCCTTAGATCCACCATTCCCAGGTCCTAGGAATTCGCAACCCATAATCGCGGAAGCCAGGATCTGTTCGCATTGGCGATTAGGACAACTACAATTGGAGACAGGGGGATCGCCCAATAGAACACAGCTCCGTATTCGCGTCCGAGCTGGCTGGGAGCCAATGGGCAGCTCTTCCACACGAAGCCGCCGCGTGGTGAAGAGCTTAGTGCTTACCCATGAATTTTATAGTAATATAGAGCACGAAAACAGTGAGCGGTGCAGCTCTACCTGACCAAACATGGTAAGCCTATTTAACGATAGGAAGACCCTGTTTCGAGATCCGATTTCTCCTTGACGGACGGTGACGACACACATCATTGATTGCATTGTCGGCCTTCATTTCACACGATGGCTTCTACCGTGGTGCGATCCGTCCTCGTCGTGGTCCTCGGCCTTGTGGCATCAGTTCTATACAAAGGCTATCAGCAGCGCAAACTATTCCGCCGGACAGTGAAGGAATATGGCGGCGTGAGTTCCAGCTTCAGCGACGTACTTGGACCCGACTGACCGTGGTTTCCACTGCGAATAGCCTACTCTCCCTGGCCATTCATGGATCTTCGGCGATCTCATCACGGTCGGCAAGACCATGGCCAAACAAGCACCCTCCGTCCATGGCCAAGTGTTATTCCACTTTCTCGCCCTAGAGTACCCAGATATCCAAGCTGCCGGCGCAGTCTACGTCGATCTTTGGCCCATCTCCTCTCCGACCCTGGCCACCTTTCATCCACAACTCGTCTCGCAGTACACGCAAGACCAGTCTATGCTCAAGCACTCCGCTCTCTTCATGGAGTTCAACGACATGACAGGCATGAAAGACCTGGTGTGTTCTGAGGGAGCGCTATGGAAGAAGTGGCGCGCAGCTTACAACCCCGGCTTCTCGTCGCAGAACGTCATGGCGCTTGTGCCGTCGTTTGTACAGGAGGCTTTGGTGTGGAAGAAGTACTTGATGGAGGTTGCCGACAAGGATGAGACTATCAAATTGGAGGACAGACTGATGCAAGCTACGTGCGACATTATCTCAGTCTCTGTCCTGTAAGCGACCTCAACACATCCGACAGCTCATCCTTGCTATCACTGTAGTATTCCCTTGACTAACTTCTCCCAGTGGCGCCAGCGCTCGTATCCAGAAAGGCAACAGTAGGCTTTGGTGGGCTCTCAAAAGGTCCATTAGCTTTCTCTACGCAGACTGGAGTCCGGCATCGTGGCTCAAGATCTTTCACCCTCTCCGCGGCTTGCATCTATGGTACTGTAACCGTGTTCTGAGGCAAGAGATACTGCCTCTCATCACATCTCAAATGCAGCAGCAGGACGATCTCTCGGACGGGCCCAAGACTATCAACAAGCTTGCCCTGCGCGCTTACCGCAAGGACAATGCATCAGCCACAGAGGAAGAGAGACGCCAGCTCGAGGCCGAGTTCCTTGATGTGACAGTGGAACAAATGAAGATCTTCCTATTTGCTGGCCATGACACCACCTCATCAACCCTGTGCTTCGCCTACTCGGAGCTGTACCGCCATCCAGAAAAGCTCGCCAAGATTCGTGCCGAACACGATGCGGTATTCGGCTCGGACCCCTCCGTGGCAGCACAGCTCATGAGCGAGAACCCCATTCTCCTCAACCAGCTTCCATACACTGCTGCCGTGATGAAGGAGACTCTGCGCATGTACGCTCCAATCGGGACCGTCCGATCCGGCTCCCCAACTCTGAACCTCGCCGACCCCAAAGTTCCGGGCCGTCGATGGCCCACAGATGGCTTCATGCTGCATGACTGCACCCTTGCACTTCATCGCCATGTTGAGCTCTGGTCCAACCCTGACGACTTCTCGCCAGAGCGCTGGTTAGGTAGTGAAGTCGAGAAGATTCGCAAGAATAGCTTCCGTCCGTTTGAGCTGGGTCCGCGTAACTGTATTGGACAGGAGCTTGCAATGACGGAAATGAAGATGGTGTTGGTCCTGACAGTTCGGGATCTGGAGCTGGAGTTGGCTTATGATGAGAGTGATCCGTACGTCATGGGATCTCAGACATTCCAGGCGCAGGCACCGGGAGAGCTTGTAGCGCATCCCAGCAAAGGCTTTCCAGTGCGAATCAGGAGGAGAAAACGGGCGACTCAATAAAGGCTCAACTATTACCAGTCATAGTAAACCAACTTTAAGTCTAAATGACAGCAGACTCCATCGAGTAAGGATTTTGAGACACTTCCTACAACTTCTTCCAGACCTTGTGGTCCAGCCGCCAACGTGATACAAGGACAAGCACGGTAGCTAATGCCCCGACTCCCGCAGAGTAGAAGATTGCTCCGCGATACGGTCCAATAGACGTAGCATCCGCCGCTCCAGAAGCCTCAATAAGAATGCCCGCTAGAGGCGCCCCAAATAGATACCCCGGAGTCCAGAAGAAAGTCATCAAGCTGATCGAAGCCGCCGCTGAACCTGGCGCAATCATAGCCACAGCCGTCGGCAGAGTCACGAAGAAGCTCCCGTTCGCACAGCCATTGATCAGAGCGAAGATGAACAGCGGTGGCAGCGACTCACTCACCGGCCAGATGGCGAACATGCTCAGACTGTTGATGAGAGTCGTGATAGCCAGAGCGTTGACTGCGCCGACACGATCACAGAACCATCCGCCCAACAACCTCCCAATTGCCGTCGCAGCACCAAACCCTGCAACCAGGCCAGCGCCAACAGAAGACGACAGCCCAATCGAGCTCGCAAACAGCGGGAGGAAATACGGCGGCACGTACATGGCGAACACTCCGACTGCACCGGCGAGAGCTAAGGCCATGAACGGCGGGTTCTTCAGCAGAGACCAGTCAAACCGCGAAGCCGAACCGGACCTGGAACGTTCCTTGAGGAGCAGAGCAGCAGGTGCTCCCGTGAAGAGGATCAGCGCCCCAAGGATTCGGAAAGTCCACTGCAACCCGACTCTGTCGATAAGAGCCTGGCTAATAAGCGGCATGACCGTTGCTCCAATCCCTCCGCCCATCTTAACCGTCCCGTTCGCCAGACCCAGCCTGCCACTGAACCATTGCAAGGTCAAAGTATTCGTCGCAGCGAACACAAGCGAACTCCCGAGGCCAATCAATGCACCAGCGATGCAAAACAACCCGCCCAGATTATCGAGAACAAAGCTCGTGGCGACAAGACCAAGACCGAAGATGATGGTCGCAGCGAAAGCCAAGTACCTCACACCATACGAGCGCATGAGACGAATCGACACGAGGCCAAATGCGACGATGCACGCCATGTATAGACTACCAACAAAGGTAATTGTTCGAAGATCAGTGTGTAGGCGAGGAGATTTGACAATGGCGGTTTGGAAGATCCCCCAAGCAGTAGTGTACCCGTTCAGCCAGAAGGTCAGAAACGATGAAGCCGCGACGATGGTCCAGCCGTAGCCGCCATCGGGAATGGCTTCAGCTATGTTTCCCCCAGGAGCTGGCTCATGATCCTCATCGAAGTTCCTGTCTCCGTGAGTTTGCGAGGACTCTGCCTGACTAGTCAAGTTCAAACCAGCGGCATGAGTCTCCGCCGGTGGTGCCAGGACAGCCAGCTCCGTAGGCGCAGTAGTGACAGTCGTGCTCGACATTGTAAACACCTTCAAACTCGCTGTAAGATGAAGGAAACAAGAACTGTCGTCTCCTTAAAGTTCTTCAAATTTACTTACATGGGCCAAGCTTTCCGGTAAGCATGACCGCCCCGCATAATACTCATCTGGAGTTTATAAGCATGTCCTGTCCCATCTTGTCCACCAAATGTCGCCGAAGGGCGCAACACAGACCGACGGAGCAAACCCAACAGATAACACCCCCCATGAGTCACAATTTCGCGATAGAAACAACTGAAAACGGCCCTAAAGATTCCTTCATGCAGGTTTTATTCAGTATTATGCCCAAAGCCCAGACAAAAGCTACGCAACCTCTACAACCTCCCACGTCTTCCCACAACTCTCAACCACCTTGCCCAGCTCGAACCCGTCTTCCAGCTTCAACCGGCTCAACACCTCATCGCAAGGTAGAATCCCCTTCTCGTCAAGTCGACCAAATAGGTTCCAGCCAATGCGCTCCCGATGAATCCGTCTCTCAATAGAGACACCCTCCTCCGTCCGTGCTATAGCCTGGCAATACTTCCCCAACACAACCATCAACCCTTTACTCTGCCCATCCTCCATCTTCAAGACCACACAACTAAGACCATTGGTCACGCCTGGTATGGCGATCGGCGTTTCGTCTTCCCATACCTCCTCGTAGTCAGTCTCCAGTCCCGTCTCCGGGTTGACCATCCTGCCCTTCTCCAACGTCGTCTTGTCGTCAATAGGGAACATATCACCCTCGTCAGCAGGCGCATCAGTCGTCCGAGAGTCAATCCAATGCTCCCACTTCCCCCGAGTAATCGTCTCACCACCCTCCTCCCTCGTTGTTGACGATGACGTGCCTCCAATCCCCCATTCCAAGCACTTAGGGTGAATCGTACCTATTGTCGGTTAGTCTACGTTGAAGTCGAAGGTTGTTTATCGCATTGCGCCCATACCTAGTGGAACTTCTAGGTGTGGTGCAGGACCTAAGATACGCAAGTCGACGAATCTCCGCTGCGGGGAAGTAAGAACAATGGTAGACGTGGGCTCCGACGCCTCATCTGGTAGCCATCGAATTGATTTGCGTATCGATATGCTCCCCATCGTGGCAAGATACACGTCGAACAGCTGGTTGATGTTCTGGACTGGCGACACTGTTGAGAATGAGGAAGTGTTGAAGTGTGCCCGGGATCGGAGCGATAGCTGGTCGGCTTGTGGACAATCGGCAGCGCTAACTCCACGACAGCCCGCAATCATTAGAACCTCGACGCATGTGAGCGAAAACGATACATGTATGAATGATGTTGTTGTATATGTATTAAACACCCGCTCCCAGTGTGGTATTAATTAGACTATACTTCTGCTACGCTCCGCTTCGTCAGCTTCTGCCGACCTTCTTTCGCGTCAGGTGAAGTCTTCTTCTTCAGCTTCCCTGAGCTGGATTCACCAGAGTCAGGTGAGTCAGTCCTCTGCTCAAGCTTGGACCCCGACGGGTCCCGACTAAGATCCGTGTCTTCGCCATTCTCGCCCTTCCTTTTCTTCTCCAGGTGCTTGATCGCATCGCCAGTCAGGGCCTGGCGATCCAGTAGCTTGACCACGTCCTTCTTTCGAGAGATCTTGTCTCCTCTGCTGATGGTGAGACCAGCACTGATGTTGGCCGTGATACTGAGACAAAGAATTACCGTTGTGATCGCTGGGTTCCGCGTGCGGTAGTCGATACCCCAAGTCGTTGCGCCGAGAGAGATCTGCAGACAAGAGTGAAGATCTAGGAGAACGACCACGGCGATGAGGTAGCTAAGAGGAAAGGCGCGATGCGTAAAAGTTTCCTGAGGCTTGTAGAAACTGTGAGACTTTGCCATCTTCTTCTTGTGGTGTAAAAGTCTCTTCTGCTGCTTTGGTGTCAAGACTGATAGCCAGTCGTCCGTAGCATCAGATTTGCCGTCCTCGAGGTCCCGAAGCTGATGCTGCTCGTCCTCGAGGTCCCGACGCTGATGCTGCTCGTCCTCAAGGTCCCGAAGCTGATGCTGCTCGTCTTCAAGTTGAGGGAACTCGGAAGTACTCTCAGCACTGGGGCGTCGTGGGTTCTCTGAAAAACCAGGTGCCTGACTCAAGGACACACGATGGGCAGCCATCATGTCCATGCTCTCCCTCACCTCAGGAGGAATATTCTGCTTCTTCAGGCGTGACCGAGGTCGAGGAAACTTGCCCTTCTTTGCTTTTTCAATGATGCGAGTGTAACGCACGATGAAGAACAGGCGATAAGTATCAATCGCGCGAAACGGAGCGAGACCATCACCCATGATTGCGAACAGTGCGACCAGGACGCTGTCTACGATATGAACGATGTACTTTTGCCTGTCACCGACGTAGATCCAACCAATCATGAAGAGCACCCATGCAAGACCAAAGAGCGTGATGAGAGTCGCGTAGAGCGTGACCAGGAAGCCAAGAGGACGCGAGACGTATTGGCCAAAACCTTTCATGCGTCTCTTCATGCGGGCCCGACGCGAATGCAGCATGTGGCGCACGTGGTCATCAAGCTCCCACTTCTCCTCTGCTGTCCAGCCTTCGAGAGACTGCCCATGGGGCAATGCTGCGTAATGGGATTCTGTGAGCTGGGAGGTGATCGTAGTGGTTCTTTGCAGGCCAGCGGGTGGCTCCTCGCGGGGCTCGAGGCTTTCTCCGAGTACAGCCGACTCATCAACAACTGGCAGCTGTGTCTGATCCAGGGTTGGGCGCCGTGGCCGGGCCGGTGCAGCACCTTGCGGAAGTACAGGTCGAGGTACGTGCCGTTCCAGCTGGTGTTGTGAGAGGGAATAGGTCGGTCGCCGGTTGATCCAACTACCAAGGTCAGGCACGAAGAGCGAGTTCTGAACATTGGTCAAGGTCGATAGTGTCTGAACCTCGGGATCTACGGGCTCTTTGTCAGCTGGACTCAATATTCACAGGCTTTGGCTAGTCGGGGCATACCAATTGTGTCTAACCAATCCACCAACGCTTCATCGTACTCTGCATCTGCTTGCTGCTGAGAAGTCGAACCCGCTGCTTCTTGACGATCCTGTCTGCGGCCAAAGCCCGGCCACGGTATCCTAGATGGACGGAATCTACGCGACTGGCCTTGCTGCTCTTCCGTTGCTGGGTCATCGTAGGGGCTGCGCTCTGGGAGCGACGTTGCTGGCGACAACGGTGCACCTTGCCGTGCTTCGCTCAGCTCTTCCATCGTCGGTCGGTTTCCTTCCTCAGTCAGTCGTGGCATGGCGAGTTCCTGCACCCTTCTAGAGTGTCGTGGGTGTGGCATCGTGTCGGGAGCCAGATGAGCGCGTTCAGGTTGAGAAAGACTCCTAGGTCGGTTCCCATCGTAATTGTAGCTCTGCGGCGGAGGAGCTATGCCCTCAACCGAAGCACTGGAGACTGGGCGTGCAGAGGAGGCTCCAGACAAGCGTCGAATGCGAATGCTTGGTTGGCGCAGTGATTCCAATCCATCTGCTTGTCCGAATACACCAGCAGCGGCCCTCGACCGGTATGGATTGGATGCTTGTGAGCGAACAGACGGTGCATTGCTGGCGCCTGTCGCAAGAGGTGCGAAGTAATCCGAGCCGCCTGCTGCATCGACTCCAGGAGTCGCCGGGATGTTCGAGTGATTCGATCGATGCGATGGTACGGGACTGGGGCCACGGGCCGATGAAGTCGGACGTGCCAGATGCTGTTGGCCAGGATCCGATGCTGACGGCGGACGGTCGTTTCGGTCCATGTCGACGCAGCGCCCTCACGCCGGATGGGCGAGACTCTGTAAGTATTTGGCCAGGCACGGATCGTCTTGGGGCCCTTGGCGATGACGGCAGACGATGTTTGGCAGGCTAGGCGTCCCGGAAGAAAGCGAGGGACGATGCTCTAAATTCACCACTTGGCCGGGCGAGAAATGTCGATAAGCAAGGATCGAGGACTGTATTTGTCGCTTGGACGTCTCGACCAGTGGTGAATGAATTGGGGAAGGATAGTAAGTTTGTCTTGCCGCGGATGGTGAAAGTTTGTCGCCGTCTGTCGCTTGCGGGATGCACACACGCTGAGTAAGGCGCGAGTGTCGGATATTCGGTGACAGGAAGTGATGAGAAGAGACACCGAGCCACCGAGATCGGCAAACCGAGTGAAATTTGGAATTGCCCCAGCAACTCCTTGTCTCGTCTGGAGAGAGGCGTGAGTAAGGGTGCAAGTTTTGTCAGCGAGCGAGCAGCGGATGCCGTTGAATGACCTTGTTGGTAATGGTGCTGTTTGGCGTCCGTTGCTGACAGTCCGGCCAGTCCAGTCCGCGCCGTAGTGCCAGGCCACGCGCTTGACCTCCCTCACTTTCACTTCCGGAGGTAGCGGATGAGCGTCTCGCAAGCGCTATCCCGACTCTGGATGGCGTCAACTAGACGTGCGTGGCTGGCACGCGCGACGAGATTGTATTGGAGGAGGTCAGCACAGAAAGTTAGACATGAGGAGGACGGCAGCTGGTGCCGTAGGAAGCGATGCAAAAAGAGTTTATTTCCTCTTCCAAGGGTTTCCCTCGTCGATCGATCTGTCCAACCAGGAAATCACAACACAGCATCGACAGGGTTCTCATCAAGGCACGACACCAGATTGCTCCGGAGCCGCTAAGGCATTACGTCGCCGGGCAGCCGAGCCTCCACATATATGCAGGCATGATCAGCAGCCTGAACGGCCTGCTGCTGGCGCCAACAACAATGACGGCATAACGCAGTTGGCGTTATAATTACGGCCGCCATCACTTGGAGCCAATGCGTGTCTCAACTCGAGATTTTGTTTTCAGCAAAGATGATTTGAGTGGCTGGTGAGATGTGGCTTGCACACCGCGGCTGTGGCTCTACACCATGACGTCACACATCTGGATACCCTATACCCAAGGTGCTTCAGCATCACGGCGCGCGTCGCGTAGGAACTTTAAAGGTACTTCGCAGTCAGTCTTCATATAATATATGATGTTTGTAGTTGGTGTGATGAACTGCAGCTGTTTCATACACGCCTACCAGCGCCTCGGGCATCTGAGCCCACATCAGACTCCGTAACGGCGAGGCATAAGTAGTCAGGACCACTAATCTCATCTTCCATGAAAGAAATCTCCCTCTCCATGCGACTTCGCAATGCCATATACCGGCAAATCAGTGAAATCAAACATTCCATCCCTAGCAGCCCCCTCACTCCCCTTTTTCACGACGTCTGCATCCACATCATCTGACTCAAATTCGTGAAAGACCAGCCAAGTCGGTGGCTCAGGCCCAGGTTCTTCTGTGGTTGGCAGCCCCTTGAGTGCTCGTGATTGGGCATTCGTTCGCGCATACAGAAGTTTGAACTTGGTTGTCCGGAGGTAACCTGGTGCTTGAGACACTTGTGGGATGTGCTATGCGTGTGAATTGTTTGGTCAGCTCAATGCCTCAGGCGTCTCCAGGTCTCGCGTCTTCTTTTCGAGGGCCTTACCTTATCCTTGACCCAGGCCTCAAAGTCCTCGACTGATGAACCATCTTTCAGCTCAAATTGGGCTGGGATGATAGTCTTCGTGTGGCCTATGATCCTGTCATTAGCTGATAGGTTCATGTTAACCGGTCGTCGCTTTGAGCTGACCTTTGCCTTTCTTTGTCGTATCTGTAACCTCCTTCAACCCATAATACCGCACCTCATTATCGGCAAGATCATAGACCAGCCCCGATCCAGGCAGCAATTCACTGTGAACCCTGATCTTCTTGAATTCAGGACTGTGGAGGAAGGCGACATCATCCATAGGATAAAGGGCAAGGTATGGAAACGACGCCGTGTCGCGATCCTTGCGAATGAAGCGAAAGGCTGAGTTAAAGCCGCTCGTCTCAATAATCTCAGCAATATGATCGTTGTCATACCAGTTCATGTACGTTGGCTCGTCCATGATATCCTTGCGAGAGATCCTGGCCATGACGAAGAGCAGGCCTGGCCCGCTCATGGGCGGTGGTGCTGTCATCGTGTTCGCGAGATTGGTCAGTTTAAAGTGAAGGCTCAGTTTCGGGGTGGAAAAAGAAAAGGCCACTTTGGTATCCCTTGTATGTGATATTGATCGGATGAAGTCTGAAGATCGGAAATTTCCATGGCTCAGCCTCTGAAATTGGAGTTCTGGTCCTTTTCCTCGGCTACGTTGTTCCTCTCATTCATCTATTATACCCCACATGAGTTGAGTCGTGATGCGGAGCAATTGGGGAATAAGGCGTCCCCGGAAATGCTTCTCCACGACCGATCGCTTCCATGCGGGACGGGACACAAGGGCCACGTTCTCCTCATTCTCGCCTGGGCCCAATGATGTTAATAGGGATAATAGTGTCGGAAAATGCCAAGAGACAACAGGGCATGTTGCAGTTCGTGACAAAGACCGTGCCTGACCTGACGAGGTCGTTTCGTCGCACATTAAGGAAGAAGTCGTGTCTGTCTACAACTTGAGTAGCAATTACTTCCCTCGTACTTCTCAACAATTGGCCAATTCGCCCTCAATGTCCGACTCCCTTATCGAACTTACGGGCCCAGCCCCGAAGCCCGGCAAATATGCCAAAGTGTCGCTGTTTCTTCGAAAGCGGCCCGATCTGAGCGACGAATACTTCCATGCCTACTGGGCTAACAATCACGTTACCCCTGCTTTTGAGAACAAGATTTTCATGGAGAAGGTGCGGCGATACAACCAGGTAGGCTTTTCTCCTGCGGGCGATCGGACGTTAATGCGTCCTGGTGCTTTCACGATACTATGTTCCAGAGTACTGACTCGCTTTGGCAGCATCATGTCACAGCCGAAGAGAAGGCCCTCGCCAAGTCCTACGGTGCCACTGTATTGGAATATGATGGCATTGCAGAGGTCTGGCTTGACAGCTTCGACGACTGGAAAGCCATCGTCAGTGATACTGGATTCGTAGAGAATGTCGCCAGTAAGTGATGCCCCTGCTCTTTCTCAAATCTGATGCTTAAAGATGAATGGCCTAGGCGATGAAGCAAACTTTCTCGACGCCCCGATTCACATCATGTTTGGCTGGGATTATCTGCTCATAAGTGAAAAATGAGGATTACACAACTAGGCTCTTGTGCATTCGGTTCGTAAATCGCTAAACATTATCCTGCTACCATGACTGCCTGAAATGACCCCTTCGAAGAATGTGCGCTGTAATATGTAAACTCTTCACTCTCTTGAATCAGAGCTTGTGAGCTGTTCTAAATCCCTTCAAACGACTCATATGCGGATCATACAACGGCTCTCGTGAGACCGTAGCCTTGATCCTCTTCCCGAAATATTCCACCTCTACCTCATGTCCGATATCGACATCCTGTTGAAGATACGCAAACGCGATGGGCTTGCCAATGGTGAAGCCGAATGCGGCAGTCGTGACATAGCCTTTCACTTGGTCTCCCACAAACACGGGCTCCTTACCCAGAATCATCGATTCCCCATCTTGGACGACGAGACACCGGAGTTTCTTTGACGGGGTGGTCTTGGACAAACCACTCACCACTGTTTGTCCGACGTAATCCTCCTTTGTAAGATCAATCGCGGCTGATAGACCAGCCTCGAAGGGATCGTGCTCAGTGGTCATGTCCGCACCCCATAGACGATATCCTTTCTCCAGACGCAGTGAATAGTACGCACCGCGACCGGCTGCGATGAGGCCATAGGCTTGACCTGCCTGATAGATCATTTCCCAGAGGTATTGGCCATATTCAGCACTCGTGTGGATCTCCCAGCCCAATTCACCGACAGCTGAAAGGGCAAAGGCGGTGACAGGAATGCCACCCACCTTTGCAGGCGTTAAGGTCGAATAGGGAAGGACTCTGGTGCTGAGATCATCGGAACTGAGCCCAGAGATAACATCGGGAGAAAGGGGCCCCCAAAGCCCGATGCAGCAGGTTGCGCCAGTGATGTCGTGAACTTGCACGGACAGCTCGGGGGAGTCCTTCGTTTGCACCTTGGCCTCCCGAAGAAGGTAATCCGTGTCACTGGCCCAGTTCGCACCAACTTGAAACCTGTCGCCTGACAACCTGGCCACTGTGATATCACTCCTGATCTTGCCTCTTTGGTTCAGCAGAAGAGTGTATGTGATTTTCCCTGGCGGCTTCGAGACATCGCTTGTCGTCACTCGCTGAAGAAGCTTTAGAGCACCTGGACCAGAAACCTCCAACCTTCGCTCGGCCGTTAGGTCGTACATAGCAACAGCAGTGCGTGTCTTCCACGCCTCTGCGCCGATGATGGGCGAATAAAAGCGTGACGACCAAGGATCGCGTGGTCTTGGTTTCCAGTGTGACGGCAACTTATCCATCAAATGCTTATTTGCTTCATACCACTCCGGCCGCTCCCATCCTCCAGTCTCGAGGAAGCTTGCCCCAAGCTGCTTCTGCTGTGAAAAGAACGGACTTGTCCTCAGATTTCGAGGAGAGTCTCGAGGTTGGAAAGGGTGAATAATGTCGTAAACCTCTACAAAGTTCTGTTGTGATGTCTTGCTGATGTACTCGGACGTGAGCTGCACTTGGTCGAACCGAGCCAGGTCGCACACTGAAGTGTCTACTTCGGCAGTGCCATATGTGAGAATCTCAGCCATGGCACGAGCAACACCAGCTGAGTGGGTGACCCAGACGGCTTCTGCGACATAGAAGCCATCGACACTGGGAGACTGGCCAACAAGCGGGCCACCATCCGGGGTAAAGGACAGGATGCCGTTGAAGCCATCATCAATCTTGGCTTCCTTCAAGCCTGGTAGAAGAGCCTGAGAAAGCTTCCAGGCGGGGTCGAAGTCTTCAGGAGTGAACTTCATGCGGGACGGCATGTTCTTCTCGCTCACATTCCCTGGAGTCTGACCTAAAGATGCAGCGACCACTGGCATTGGCTTGTGACCGTAGTACCCAATACCATAGCGATCGCCATGCTCTCGGTAATAAAGATCCTCATCCTGGTATCGGAGGATTGGAAGCTTGGCACCGTTGGGAAGCTCATTCTTTCCAGCTTGTGATGGCACTGGAGTAGTCTTGACGTATTGGTGGCCCATGGGGACAAGAGGGATCGTGAGGCCAACCATGGCGCCAACCTCGACACCCCAGAACCCAGCACATGAGATGATGATATCAGCGGAGACTTTGCCCTGAGGCGTCAAAACACCGGTCACTCGGCCATTCGACTGCTCAATGCCAGTGACAGGGGTCTTCTCGATGTACTTGACCCCACGCTGTTGAGTGCGCTTGATCAGGATCTGAGTCGCTCGAGCTGCAAGTGCAAGGCCGTCAGAGGGTATGTGTAAACCTCCAAGGACTCCTTGATCTGCAAGCAACGGGTAGACCTTCTTGCACTGATCCGGACCGAGGAGATAGGTCTTGACACCCCATGATGCAGCATAGCCATGCTTCCTCTTCAGCTCCTCGAGTCTCTCCGGAGTTGTGGCAATCTCAAGACCTCCAACCTGATTGAAGCAGTTCTGTCCATCTTCTTCAATTGAGAGCAGCTTCTGGACCGTGTAAATGGCGAACTGAGTCATTGCTTTAGATGGGTTTGTCTGGAATACAAGTCCCGGCGCGTGCGATGTCGAGCCACCAGGCATGGACAGGGGCCCCTGCTCGACAACTGTGATGTTATTCCATCCTCGCTGGGTCAGCTCATCGGCTACATTTGCGCCAACAATGCCAGCTCCGATGATAACGACACGCTGGGATAGCGCCATGGTCATGGATGGGAGGATGGCGACTTAGACGGCTCAGGAACCAGATGCAATCGCTTGAATACGGACTCAATTCACGATGAAGGAAACAACTATCCAAAGCTCACCTAGGAGCGCCATTCACAATAATTGTATCAACCATGTCATCTGCACCCTCGCGTGTAAGTGCAAGCAAGACCCATACTTTACCCCAGGTGCTTTCGCTCCCGTAGCGACCACGTGATCGGACAACGGAGCCGAGGCCCGTGTTGCATGCCGGGCAAACGACGATATCGGCCAGGGGGGTATCAAAGCCAATCGACTTACACGTCGGGCAGCTATCTCACTCACTGATGCGACAAGACTATGCATCAGGCATACGCAAGTGATCAGCTTTCCCCCCCCCTGGTCACCAGACCACTTCACGCCTCCCACCATCGGATCTTCTGCACCGACATTGATGCACACAGCTTGATCTCAGGCAGCTTCTGTGGCGAGGAAACTCTGTTCGGTATTCCCGAGACGCGATGGGTGTCTCTAGTGACAGGTGGTGTCCAGCGGTGAGGCGCTTCCTAGCTGGTCATTTAGCGCCAGGTTGACGATCTGTATACTTCAATACGCTGGAACGGTCTGCCCTTGGAGTTTTTGCTATCTAAAAGAAGATTCAGAGACACGCCACACTAGATTTACATTCAGCTAAATTCCCAAGTCGCTCGCTAAAAACTATTGAACAAAACTCCGTTCATATTTTCACCCTCCCACCACGGTCCTGCTCTGTCATCTCCGTTCGTAGACGAATGCGAATCATAGCCAAAGTCGCCGTTGTTGAACAACTGAGTTGAGTCGGCGTACAGCCAGGGTGTGAAATTAAAGGTCAGCGTCTCCTCATCGCGGCAGTGATTATTGTTGTTGTTGGTATTGTTATTGCTGTTGTTGTTGCTGTTGCTGTTATTGTTCCATGGAGAGTCGCGCATGAGCGGCCCTGCCGATTTGAAGGACAGGGTCGGCGCTTCTTGGCCGCCATCGGCCGTGTTGATCGAGATCTCCGGTGACGTCGCAACGACAATTTCCAGGGTTGAGCTGTTATCGCCCATGCCCTGTGTCGTGATCGATGGTGTGAGCGATGTATCCAGGAGCCCAGTGACTGAGTTCTGGACAGGATCCTCCATTGAATTGAACTGCAGGATGTCCCACATCAATGGAACATTGAGGTAGATCTTGGATGGCATCCAGTCTTCGACGTCCATGATCTCGGGACCAGCTGCCATCCTCGTCATACGGTCAAGATTCTGATCCTAATGAGAGTGGTCAGCAACTTCAAACAGAGGGAGTGAGCGTGAGGGAAACGTACAAGAAGCTCGCATGCGGTAGACGAAGGAATGAAACGCTTGAGAAACCGCCTGCATTTGTTGAAGTCGGTATTAGACTTATGCTTCAGTCGAGGCGCAGTCGCACAGCAATAGTAAAGGTGTACTGTCGCTGCAACTGCTGCGATGTGTCCAAAGAACGGATCAGCCAGAGGAACCTGCTTGTCGACGACCATATCGATCATGCGCACGATCCAAGTAGCATGAAGAAGTGCAAGCTCAGAGGAACGTCTCCAGAATGTGTTGGGAATCGCCAAGTTCGGGTTGTGCTGCGCTCCAACAATGTACAAGAAGGGATGATTGAGCACCGTGTGAATCGCATGGTAGGTGAACTGCTCCTTCAGCCACGGCGCCCAGTAATCTCGGTTGTTCTTAAGCTCAGTGACCTTGCGCTTATAGAACTTGGCCGAATCATAGCGGTGGCAGATGGGAATGCGGTTCTCCGTCTCCATGAAGTCTGACAGAACCTGTGCGTACATGGAATCATGTCGCCACGGCTCCGTCAGAACCTGCTGAGCACAGTTGGAGACGTACTTCCGGACTTGGCTCCAAACCCAAGCAAGATGAACGCTGGTATTCCAGATCCCTGGCTCAGAAGGATCAGAGCATCCAAGGTCATCCATCGGCAATGGTGGTCCTCGCGGTCTTGATTCTGGACGCCCATTGCTGGGTGAAGAGTAATGAGGCCGCCAAATGTCTGTTGGGACACTCAAAAGACCTTCTTGCTTGCCATAAAACTGCTCAAGCAATTGCAAGCTCCAGAAAAGCTTCTTCTTGCGCTCAGTAGTTGGACTTCTGTCCATGTACATCGACTCAACATCAAGCATGGCTGTGCGACATAATTGGAAGGCCAATCCTAGATGGAACTGGCCAAGTTGAAAGTTCCCGTCTGCGTTCATGAGCATACAGGCATGCAGATAGAGGGGTTTAACGTACCAATGAACGATGAGTATGATAGCAGACATAGGCTCTCGATGGTGGTCAGCTCCACGGTGCCGTTAGCAATGCGAAGCATGATCAGAGTCTTCGCACTCTCTCGATAGATCTGGAGCTGATTTCGCTTTTCGTGGAATCGAGATGTCAAGGCAAGGATGCTGCACGCTAACTCTTCAGGTATTGACGATTGATCCCTCACTTCTTCCCTCTCAAAGCACCAGATGGGCTGCCGGTGGCAATACTTGAAGTACAGACCAACCCCGACCGCCACATCGGCTTGTGATGGACGTAAGCTAGAGTCGTCATTGTCGAAGAGAGCAACCGAAGGATGATTCAGTGGCGCAATCTGATCCGCGTTTGACGACCCTGGTGATTGGGACTTCTCCGAGCTCTCGATAGCATGCTCATGCTGGGCACTCTGTTGTTGGAAGCGGCTCGCCCTGGCGAAAGGTCAGACACCCTCCAGTATTGCTGGGGCAGTATCGCATGTACACGCTGCCATTCAAGAGAAGATCCAGCTTCTCTTCGAGATGCGCTAGCCTTTCCTCCTAATTCAAAGGTCAGTCTCTCATCGACGACGATAAGGATTCATGGCCACAAACCGATCGTGCATTTTGAGCAGGACGTACTGCCGGTGCATACGAGCACTGCTGTCCAAGTCGCGAGCAGCTTGAACAAGCTGGACGCTCCCCTGGACATCTGGTCTTCTTCCGCCTATAACCCGAGTCAGTTCTTGATATCTCATAAACGATAGACTAGCAGTCGTTGAGCTCTCAAAGGCACCGTACCTGCAGTTGAGACAAGCATGATGAGACCGTCGCCTTCCACGACCAGTTGCTCCGTCATCGACACTCATCTCGTTGCCAGACTTGCTAACGATGAATGAAGCCTCAAACAATGTTGCTGACCAGAGTCGCGCCTATTCGAGGGTGGTTGTCGCTGATAAGTAGGTACGTAATAAAAGTGCCCAACCCCTCCCGTCGCAATCCTCCAAAGGGGGGAGAGGTCTGGTCTCGACTCCAAGGGGGGGTGTCATTACATATCTCTTTGCCACGTTTGGCTAGGCGACCTGACGTCGCGGACCTGACCTACCGTCGAAGGACCCCGAAAAAACCGGGGTCAGCGCGCGTCAAACTCGAGCTTCTTAGTACGGAGCCATGCATGTGTTGTGCGCTACTCGTTCTACCGATATCGCCCCCTCGTTATCTCTTGAGTCGGGGCGTTGCAGCGATGGATGGCTGGAAGAGAACAAAGGGCGAGCCTAGTAAGCGAATGGACCCCTTGCACCCGATAAACATGGGTGAGGATGCTAGAGTCGGTGAAGAAACCTGATCTTGTGACCTGGGCTTCGATCAGTCATATCTGTCGACATGGGGTACACTTAGATAGACTTTCAAGACATCGCACGGTGGTGTCTGGCACCTTGCAGCGAGATCCATGACGATATCGGCAGCATTCTCGGAGACGCCGCGTGAGCCAATCATGATAAGGGGAATTCCAGAAAGGGTTATTCGCGGGGGATGGGGATTCAGTCGTTTCCAGGATGCTCCTTTGAGCCACGGTTCTCTTGAGAGTCCATGAGGAATTGGCCAACAATGAGTGACAAAGCCACATTCGCTCAACGGCTCCCTGACAATATTAATTCCTGGAGTGGTTCTATGGAAGGCTATCTAGCTCTGCTCGGGTGCGAAATGCTGAGTGAAGGATCTGTATCATTAAAGTTTGGCCACCGTGTCTTGCAGGTCATTCATCTCAGCGCGCGGCCACTCCGGGTTCAAGGCAGGGTCGGGTCGTTCACGATCCCACGCCCATTTCTCCACCAATTCAGGTGCCAGTGAGCCCTCTAACATCTGTGTGATGTACTTGCCCAGTACCGGGAAGAACTTGAAGCCGTGGAATGAACCACAGGTGGCAATGTACAAGCCCTTGGCGGATGAATGAGGCGAAATAATGAAATCACCGCTTGTCGTGAAAGCGTCCCTAATTGCTTGTCAGTCACAGGTTGTCTAATTTCCAAGTGAGGACGTTCCGCCTTACCAGCAAATGCGATGTTTCGCCATTGGCCACTTCTCACTCTTCTCACCATAGAACAGTTTCTTCGCTGCTTGAATGTCCTCCTGCAGCCTCTTCGACACCTTCCACTGACCAAAGTCTCGGCCTTCTGGAGGTGCAGAAATCTGATAACCAGGCGACATCTCAACCGTGTTGCGGAATATGGTCGGTCCCCACCACTTGAGCTCTCGATCCTTTGTCGGAGGGAGGCTGCCCATGAAAGGTCCTATGAATGGTGAGTATCTCTGTGGACGATTGTGGCTGTTGAAGAAACATACCGATATCAGCAGGATAGCCCTGGAAACCCACAGGCATCGTCTCAAACTGCCCATATAGCTCCTCATCCAGGATTGCCATGCCAGTTGTGATTCCACCAGCGACAATCCGGGAGCCAGCTCGAAGATCGTCATTGCCAGCCTCGATAGCACTGAGCTCCAGCAGTTTGGACGTGTAAGCTCCTGTGCACAACAAAACATGGTCGGCGAGGAGAGATTGTCCGCTTCTTGTGCGAATCCCTTTGCATCGGCCCTTGTCCATGATGAGCGTCGAAACCTCCTGGGTAACATACTTGACCCCGAGCTCCATGGCTCTTTTGGTCACCGCCTGCAAGCAGTCTCCCGCAGCTGCCCATCCACTCGTCTTGTTGATGAGAACCTCAGTGACTCCATTATAATCGGCATCTTTGAATAGGCCATCATAAAGTAGTTTTGCTTCTGCGACTGGCAGTGCTGAAATCTCAGCCTTGCGTCCCAGTGTCTTGTAATTCCGGATTACATCCTGAGCATAGCTGCCACGGCACATCCAGTAGACTCCGGTTTCATGAAAATACGGCTGCCACAGCGGGTCTGCCTTGAAGACATCTTGCGCTTCAATCGCTAATTTGCAATAGATCAGATCATCGTAATCCGCACGAACAACCTTGTTCCAGTCCCATGAGGCAGCCACTCTGTTATCGCTGTCATAAGCATCGCGATCAACCAGCGTGACATCTGCATCAGGGTATTTCTGAATCAGATGATAGGCTGTAGAAACACCAAAGACTCCAGCTCCTACAATGAGGTAGGAGCGGCGCTGTGAGGTCATCCTGGAGATGTCTATGCCGTCTGGGATAAAGCCGATGTCCATAAACAGATCTCAGTTCCGTACTTGAAATGAAATGAGCAATCGAGGATCCACGAATGTGAAGCAGGAATAGATGTTCCTTCTGATCGGCAATGCCACAGACCGATTGGCCGAGCTGTTGTAGCTGCCGGACCTTATATCGCGAGGGTTACTTGGATGCTAGGCTTGATGCGTAGCTGTCCACCGTGATACGCAGCCCAGCTCAGCGCCGGCTTAGACTTCCTGGTCCGATCACGTGTGCCAGGGAATGGGATGTTGGAGATGGATGCCTACGTCGAGGGCACGATGCAAGAATAGCAACGCCGCGAGGTTCTGCCCAACCTTCGACTGCTGAGGGGGTCCGATAACGGCGCCGGTGGCAGCCATCGTGGACTAAGATAGCAGGCGGAGTTGAGGAGCCACGCGCCCCCATCCATCACCCGATATCACGGACGCATCGTCGAGGCTTCGGCGCTAATGCAACCATTGCTAGCGCTGCTCCAGATTTGGCGAACGCCTCCATTCGAGTCTGTCAGGCAGGGTCCAGTTGTTGGAATGCCGTGCGATAAGGACGGGAACGACCACGACGGATCAGCGGCCCCAATGCTTAATCCGCTGCTGCAGGGTCCTATTCGCAGTCCTGACTTTGCCTGCGCTTGGCGAGGCAGAGCCGCATTGCCTTGTCAGCTCCCTGCGACTGGTAGCCTGGAACTCCTTATCGCCACCAATAACACGAATAGCTTCAGCCTTTTCAAGCTTCCTGTAGTCGCTCTGGCCTGAAGCTGCCTTTCTGCACTGGGCATAGACAAAACTAGGCGAGGCCGAGCCCAAGACCAGGCCACTCATGCATGACTGTCGGATACTCTCAGCCAATTTTCCCCAGACTCGTGACGAGGAGCAGTTCCACCTCTTCACCCCATGGGGTAACGGTGGGGACTCTGGTCAAAGGCGGCATCGTGATCTCAAAGAAGCTGGGCTTTTTTCTTCCACGGATCCTTGCTTCCTCTGCATTATCATGACTGTAGGAATGCGACGTAGCAGGACGGACAACTGCCGAGAAGGCCGGCGGTGGGTGCACGGTGGCATGCCCGTTGTTGCACGCCCACGTAAGGCATCGTCATGTGGATGAT
Organism: Sarocladium kiliense; assembly: GCA_030734395.1. Lineage (NCBI taxonomy): Eukaryota > Fungi > Ascomycota > Sordariomycetes > Hypocreales > Sarocladiaceae > Sarocladium > Sarocladium kiliense. Next base: position 185,741 of record JAUZTG010000017.1, on the reverse strand, counting down.
AGAAGGCGCCGAATCGCGTACCTCCACGATGATCCAGGAGCCAGACATTGATACACGTTGCGCCATCAACCCCGGGGTCGACTCGTCCAGACCTGCGTAGTGTGTAGGGACGGCTCGGTGTGCGGTGGTTTCGCCGGTCATGTGATCGGCCTCCGCTCTGAATAGCATTCTTCCCTTATCGGACCGTGTAAGTGAACACAGCTCCGGGCATCATGTGGCAAGCGCTCAGACGGAGTGAAGCGGCCGTTGTGAGTTGCCATGGACAAGCTCGGAACTCAAAGTAGCCCAGTGCCAGTATCATAAATACAATCACGGCCCTGGCAAGCCACAGGAACCTTTCTGCCATAGACATAAATCATATACTCCCAGAGTACCACCCCTACCACAGTCTCCGAGGCTACAAGACCTCAGCACACTCTGATACAAAGCTTTGTTGATAACCTTGAATCTTATCTCCCGTCATGGCTTTCATCAGGAACTTCCTCGGCCGTAGCCAGTCCTCAGCTCTAGAGGAGGACAAGACTACCATCCGAGCCCTTCCAGCACCATGGTACACCTCCAACGAGATGTACGAGCTGGAGCGCCGCTCTATCTTTTCCAAGAAGTGGCTCATGACTACACACAAGTGCAGGATCCCCGAGCCTGGCGACTGGATCCGCTACGAGCTCGCTGGATTCGAGTTCATTGTCTGCCAGGACCACAAGGGCGAGATTCACGCCTTCCACAACGTCTGCAGACACCGCGCCTTCCCTATCGTCACAAAAGACTCCGGCAACAATTTCATGTTCTCATGCCAATACCATGGCTGGTCATATGGCCTCAACGGCAAGCTTGCTAAGGCCCCTGGCTACCAGGACATGCCTGGCTTTGATAAAGCCAAGAACAGCCTCCTCCGCATCCACACCCACATCGATATCAACGGCTTCATCTGGGTAAACTTTGACGGAAAGGAGACTCCGGAAGTGGCTTGGGAGGACGACTTTGAAGGCGTCGACACACAGGAGCGTTATTCAGCCTACAACTTTGACGACTATGTGTTCGACCACACCTGGGAGATGGATGGCGACTACAACTGGAAGATTCTCGCCGATAACTACAATGAGTGCTATCACTGCCCAACAGCACATCCCGATATCCCCACAATCGCCAACCTCAACTCCTACAAAGTCGAAACCAAAGGCACATATATCTGCCACTTTGGCAACCCAACTGAGGAGCAGATCGCCAAAGGATTCAGGGTCTCAGCAACATATTTCTTCCCCAATGCCTCCATGAATGTCACGTAAGTTTCCACCATCGAATACCACAGAGTCAAATCAGCAAGCTAACAAGTAAAACAGACCACACTTCTTCTTCATCCAGAAATTCGCGCCAGTCAGCGCCACCAAATCAACCATGCGGTACGAAGTCTACCGCAACAAGAACTCCAGCGACGAGGACTTCACCATCATCAGCGACATGTATAAGCGCATCATGTCAGAGGACAAGTGGCTTTGCGCCAACGCCCAGAAGAACATCCAGCGCGGCGTCTTCGTCAACGGCGAGATGCACCCCAAGATGGAGCAAGGCCCCTTGTTCTTCCAGAAGCTTGTTCGTGAACATGTCACAGCTCATTACGAGAAGGAAGTCGCCGCAGAGGAAGAGATCTGGCCGGCGCGCCAGAGCCTGCCGCAGTCCGCTGATGTTACCAAGAAGGACATTTCTTTCTGCTCGGCTGTGGACTGCTGTCAGCTCAACGTGGCAAAGGACAATGTGGCGAATGACAATTTGGCAACGGAGATTGCAGTGTGATTTGGAAAAGAGGATGTCAGGAGTATGACTGTAATGACAGACGGGTGCATTGATAAAGAGATTGAACATTTAGCGCGCAGGTTGATTGGGAGATCATCATTTGGGTTCTCATTTCTCACTTTACATTCTCACTGCAGATTCGCAGCCGACATCTCAGAGTAATTCAGCAGACTGTTTAAGAAAACAAAAAAAAAAACCTTCATCCTTCGTCGTGATAGTGATAGTGATAGTGGTAGTGACACCTCGTCGCCGCCCTGCCGTGACCATCAGCCGAGCCGGCAGAGTATAGGCGAATTCCCAACAGCTGGCGGCTAATGAATAGTATTTAATATATTATGAGTGGAAGGATTTGGTACACGCTGCCTCGGCTGCGCTCTCCGCGACATTTGAAGACTCCCCATGTTACCGTTTTGGATTGAGCATCCGAATACTTCCTATTCGGGACATTTGTTGTGGTAGGGGTTGCGCTCGGCTTCGGAATTCGGGAGATCGCCATAGCTGTCAGTAACAATTGGTATTACTGTTGTATTCTGATGAGGCCGTGATAATAGTCCTCAATTGCTTTTCTTTCGATTGATTGAAGACTGGAGCGTTGGAGCAGGTTGAACGTTGCTCTCGTTCTAAGCCCTGTGATGCCTCTGCCCCAGCTATATTACACCCCAGATAAACCCTCATTTGCCCCAGACCGGGGGCAATATGATCCAGCAAGATCCCGGTAGAATGGCAATGGGCACCAGCAGCGGGTCTAGACTGGGCGAATGCAACACTGTCTGCCGACTTTGAATGCCGTTCCGCGGCTGTGGGTGCTCATTACAGACATTTTGACAACTTGACATACCTTCTCCATGGGGAAAGCCCGTCATTATAATTGGCATAAATAGGGAGTCATCGTTCCCAACCTGAGTCAGGACTTTGGTAGGCTAGGTCGTCTCATTGCAGCCAAAGATCAGCAACTAGGAAGGATGAAGTTCACGTTCGGCATTGTCGCCTTCTCGGCGCTGTTCACCAACGCCAATGCTGCGTTGCAACAGATCAGCAACTGGGGAACAAACCCTGGCGGCATGACTCTTCATGCCTATATCCCCAACCAAGTCGCTAGCAGCCCTGCGGTCATCCTTGCGGTACGCTCTCTTAGTCTTCCTCATCCCTGACTTACATGTGACTTACACACTCTCAGCTTCACCCTTGCGGCGGTTCAGGTCAGCAGTACGCCTCCTCCACGCGCTACGGCCAGCTCGCCGAACAGTACGGCTTCATCGTCCTCTTCCCCAGCTCAACTCAAGACTCCAACTGCTGGGATGTCGCCTCGACCCGCTCCCTCACCCACAATGGCGGAGGCCAAAGCCAAGGTCTCAACACTATGGTCAACTGGGCCAAGTCGACCTACAACGCCGACTCCTCCCGCATCTTCGTGACCGGCACCAGCTCTGGCTGCATGATGACCAACGTCATGATGGCGACCTACCCTGATGTCTTCCAGGCCGCAACTTGCTACTCTGGCGTCTCTGCAGGATGTCTGGCCGGTTCCCCAGGCTCAAGCCCCTCTTCCGCAGACCCAACCTGCGCCAACGGCAACAACATCAAGACTGCAGACCAATGGGCACAGATCGTGCGCAACATGTACCCAGGATACACCGGAAGCTACCCTCGCCTTCTCACCTACCACGGTCTCGCCGACACCTTCGTCCACTGGAGGAACCTCCAGGAGCAGCTCAAGCAATGGTCTGCCATCTTCGGCGTCAGCTACACCCGCGACGTCGCAAACACCCCTCGCCAAGGCTACACCCAGAAGATCTACGGCGACGGCACCAAGCTGATTGGCGTTGAAGCCCAAGGCGTCGGCCACGTCGTCCCTGCCTACGAGGACGGTGACCTGCAGTGGTTCGGCATCACAGGCGGAGGCCCTGGTGGTGGTTCTACGACCACGACGACACGAGCTACCACTACCACCACCGGCACAACCACCCGTACCAGCGCGCCTCCAACTTCCACTTCCCAGCCGCCGACTGGAAACTGTGCCAGCCTCTGGGGCCAGTGCGGAGGCCAGGGCTGGAATGGAGCGAAGTGCTGCTCGCAGGGTACCTGCAAGTACAGCAACGACTGGTACTCGCAGTGTCTCAACTAGAGGGTTGAAGCTGTAAACCGCTTCGAAGATACTAGTTGCGATGCTCAGGGAGGTTCTGTTACTCGTACATAGCTTTTGGGAGAGTGAATGCTCTATCTATCCCCTGATAATGACGATTTGCACAGCCAATCTATCTATGAAGCATGCAGTTTTAAGCCTGTAGCGTGTGTCCCTGTATTCCCTTTGTTCCGTTCATAATCTATATAATCCATCGCCCATTTCCTTGTTCAAACCTTGCCCTCATCAATCTCCGTTCTCAACTCCCCCTCAATATCCTTCTCCTCCTCGGGCTTGTCGCCACCAATTTTCCCAACCTTCCAGAACCCAGCACCACCAATCACAACACACACCAGCATCAAGGCGAACATAGTCCAGAACCCAGCGCGATACCCTTCCAGCTTCGATCTCATCATCGGCATGCTCTCGTCCTTCCTCTTCTCATTCGTCACCAGAGTCAAGACAACTTGCATGATGGCCAACCCGAAGGCGTTTCCAAACTGCGCGGCAGTGTTGAACACGGCACCTGCTAAGGCATGCTTCTCCTCGGGGAACACGTCCGTGATGACGATGAGTCCAACCGTGAAGAGGATATCCGAGCTGATAGGCTGGAAAAGCTGAGCGATGAAGTGTAATGACCAATACGTCTTTGCCGGCTCGGATATCGCCATGAGCATAGGCGCCACGGCAGACAACAAGGTCGGAATCACAGCCAGCCAGAAGCCCCGAACCTTGTGTACAAATAACCCCGTTGTGACGTTCAAGATTGTTCCAACAATGAGACTCGGCAAAATCCGGATAGCAGCCTGCAACGCGGACAAACTCTGAATCTCCTGGAAGCTACCCGATGCAATTCTGATTAGCCACCATCTTCTAGCAACGAGAGCTGTATCAACTTACAAGAGACTGCAGAATAGCTCAAGAGCATTCAACACAGCGAAAGACAAGGCAATCATAGCCGTGACAGCCGAGAACGACGGAATCCGCCAGAGCGAGTTCGGAATCAGCGCGGGTTTCCCTATCTTCACCTGTCTCTGCACCCACAGCGCGAATGACGGGAGAAGCACAGCGCTCAGGCACAGAAGTACAATCGTATCCGGCTTCTTGATATGTTCCACGCCCATGCTGAGCATCCTGTATCTCAAAAGTCAGCATCATTTTCAAATCGAATCGCGGGGTTTCACTCACGCCATAAACGCCGATATGACTCCCATAAAGCCCGAAATCAACAGCGTCCCAACCCAGTCAATCTCCTCCCTCAACTGCCTCATCACCGCCCTCTTTCCCCTCCCCTTCTTCTGCATCGGGAGCACAAACCAACCCATGACCGCGAGCGCCAGGGTAATCCCTCCGTAAATATACCACCCTCCTCTCCACCCAATGGTATCAACCAGGATCCCACCAAGGACAAGTCCAAAGCTGAAGCCGAGAGGTTGACTCAACCCCAGACAAGCAAAGGCAATGTTCCTGCCCCGGCCTCGGGGGATGCACTGTGTAATGAGTGCGACGGAGGCTGCGAGATGGCAGGATAATGCAATGCCTTGTACGGCTCGGATACCCACCATCTCCATCCCGGTTCTCGAAGCCCCGGCGCCGAGCATCAACAATCCACAAGCGAACGCTCCAAATAGTTCAATTCCCCTCGCGCCCACCAGGTCGGCAATCGTACCAGCTAGTAGCAGCGTCGCGGCAGTGGACAAAGATGTAACAGAAGATGGCCAAACAGCAAGTGAGTCGTCAATCTTCAGCTCATGAGTAATAGCAGGCAGTCCAATAACAACCAGTCCATTTACAGCACAGGTCGTGAAGTTCAAGCCTGAGAGCTGAAACGTAGCACAGACTTTCATCAATGTTGTTGTCGTAGTTATCCCAGTGTTGTCTTGATCCTCGTCCACAAGCGTGGACTCACTTCTTCCATCTTCACTTGGCGTCTGTGCACTCGACGTCGTCTCAAGCTTGTACATGTCGAGTTGAACATGCGTTTCCTCACTCCAGCTTCGTCGGTTTAAGCGTTGATCATCGTCTCCCAGGTAATCCTGTCCCGTAGTCTGCACCCGACCTCGGTCATCGTCAAGTCGTCGACGGCGGTCCATCTTGTCGTAGAAGTATTCCCTCAAGACGAGGTGGAAGTCGAGCTTAGTAAAGACCGTATAGCATAAGGTTAAAAATAAGTAATAATACAATATCAATATTTCGGTATCACGTCGGTCGTATGTTGCCAGCTGGGCAATAAGCCCAAAGTAAGCCTTCGCCTCATGTCATCAGCAGCGGGAGTCCTTTCAGCTATAAGCACGCACGCCTCCGAACCCCAGAGACGGAAGCTCCAAATTTGGGCAGCCACTTTCCGGCATTGACACCAATTGCATTCCATCCCTCTCCGTGTTGATGATGTTATCCCTTGAAGAAAAGGGGACCCGAGGGAGGCCATGAGAGGGTCAGATCAATTCTCCAACTGAGACACCCTCCCCAACTACCGAGACGGCACCACTGCCGCACCTCGAATCCAATCTTGCCCTGGCGCGATCGTCACTGAGATGGCATAAAGCTTGTTACTTCCCTGAGATGAGCCCCAACTCTATTCTCCAGATGTTAGCGACGCGGTAGACCTGGTTCGTGCATAGAGTTGCCGAGAATAGTGACGCGGGCCGTGGTTGTCTCGCAACGACCGGCATATAAACACCGGCTTTGACTCAGAAAATGATGAGAATTTGACGCGCTTGCGCCCGCAGCGCCGGTGATCTGTCCAGGTTGCGCCCTGAAAAGGAATATATCCCTAGTCAATTAAGGCAGTTGGGCCGATCGATTAACTCGACCGTAATGTGATGTGGTCACTGACATTGCCAATGTCGTACGATCCTTGGGGTGCCTCACATTACGTGGCAGCGATCATGCTCGGGAGTATCTTCTCATGTTGAGACCCTCGACACGATGGGGCATCACCCTGGTCCACTGCACGTCACATTCAATCGATACAGGGGTGGAACATATAAATCATTACATTTTCTGTCTTTTTCTCCTGATGATCCAAAAGCGAGGGTTATGGGTACCGGCACCTGGGTATTAGGTAGCAGACGGATAGCCGGCCATATGCCCTTATCATCCAGAGCCAGTCACATTGCCACTCTAGCTGGAACCTCCAGTCAGGTTGTCGATCTGGGTAGTAACGACAAGACCTGCCACGGCGGCAGACGTCAGGGTCGAGAACACGCCGGTAATGAGGGCAGAAATAGCCAGGCGCGAGACATCTCCACCACGAGACGGAGCCAGCTGTCCAAGAATACCGATCTGAATTCCCAGGGAGCCGATGTTGCCGAAACCACAGCAAGCGTAGGTGGCAATCAGACGAGAACGGTCAGCGAGCTCACCAGCCTCGCCAAGGGCCTTGAGCTGACTGAAAGCGACGTACTCGTTCTGAAAAGAAAAGTCAGTTCAGGGATATCCCTAGGTGGACCAGAGGGGATATGGTGATACTTACGGTAACAAACTTCTCGGCAATGAGCCTCGCAACCTTGAGAAGATCTCCATTCTCGCGGGGCACACCGAGCAAGAACGCAACAGGGTAGAAAGCGTAGCCAAAGATGGTCTGGAGGGTGAGCTGAGGGTCGTTGATGTTGAGGTAGCGACCCCACCAGGTCATGAGGCCGTTGATGAGACCAACGAGAGCGAGAATGCAGAGAATGGAGGTAACAATGCTGCCAGCGATCTTGAGACCCAGCCATGCACCATTGGCGAACGCGTGCAACGCATTCTCAGCCTTGTGCTCGTCGTCATCAGGAATGACCACGCGGCCAGCGGTCAAGGCCTCCTCGGTCTCAGGGTAGCGCAGCTTCGACATGGCAAGAGACGCGGGGATCGACATGATGCAGGAGGACACCAGAACCTCGGGGTTAAGGCCCAGACCAATGTAACCGACCAGGACGGAACCCGAGATTGTCGCGAAACCACAAGTCATGATCTGGTGAAGTTCGGCCTTGGTCATGTGTGGCACGAAGGGACGGACCAACATGGCAGACTCTCCCTGGCCGATGAAGGGAGTGGCGGCGGCCACGACAGCCTCAGCACCGGAGACACCTAGCATCCAGAAGACAAAGGTGGCAAACTTCAGGATGAACCACTGGAGGAACCCAATGTAGTAGAGGACCTGGACAAGAGAGATGAAGAAGATGATGGCGGGGATAACACCGAAGAAGAACATTGGGAGGTTGGCAGTCTCCTCGTTGGTCAGGAAAGTGACACCATCCCTGGCAAATCCGAGTAAGTCACCGGCGCGATCAGCAATGAACTTGAAGATATCGTAGCCAACACCAGTGCGCAGGACAAAGAGGCCGATGACGAACTGGGCGAGCATGCCTGCAATAACAGTGCGCCAGTTGACGCGGCGACGGTTGCGGCTAGTCGCCCAGAAGACGAACAGGATCACAAGAATACCGAAAAGGCTGACAGCGCGGTTGGCACGGGTGTTCTCAGCGGTCTCCTCAGAGACGAAGGTGCCGAGGAGGATCGCCGCGACAGCAACGGCGGCACCGGCGGGAGTGCGCAGCTTGGCGGGAATCACATCATAGATACGAACAGCGGTGTTCTTCCATGTTGCCTTGATAGGGTTGGAAACATAGCGGCTCGGGAAGTAGAAGAAGATCAGGCGCAGGACAATGGCGAGCCAGAGCAGGAAAGGCACGACCCAGTTCTTGTCATCGCGGTGGAGGACCAAAGAGGCAATCCACCAACCGGTGAAGAGCCCGAAGATGAAGAAATGGATCAACGGGCGGCGGTGACGGTAGATGGGAGCCCAACGGCCACGGGCGAAACGCGAGTTAGAGGTGGGCTCAGCATCGGTAGCCAACACATCCTGCTTGCCCTTCTCGTGGTCACTGTAGTCCGGAGGGTGGAAACCCGCCTTCTCGGCCGATCCTTCGTGCGAGCCCCGAACAACATGAGCAGGTTCGGCGTGCTTGTGGTGGCCATGGCCGTGATCATGCAAATCGGCCTGGTGGGGGACGGTAGAATGGTCGACAGTAGTGCCAGTAGTATAGCGAATGTCATCCTGGGGAGAAGGCTGAGCGAAAGCCGAGTGGTTCTTGTGAGCATGGGTGTGCTGGTTGGCAGGATCCATGGCCGGGTCGGAGTTGCGACGCAGGTGAGTAGCACCGTCCAGCGCCTCCTCATGAGGGTCGTTGTACGGCGCCGGGGCCGGCTTGGGGGTGGTGTTGTCGGCCATTGTGGATTATTGCCGCCTGAGACAGAACAGCAGCTTAGAGCGAGACAGAGAAAAGGCTGTCGCGTGTAAAAGCTGTTTGTTGCTGGCGACGTTGAGGTCGAAGTACAGAGAGTGAGGGCTGAAGTAGTCCCGGATGAGGCAGCTCAGACGCTCATGGGGTTGAATTGGAAGCAAGACCCTTGAGGGAGGGAAGAGGAGGAGAGAGAAGCAGATCCGAGGAGGAGGAAGCAACAAAATAAAAGAAAAAAGCTGCGGGAGGCGAGAGCACAGTCGGTCGCAGCAGGGACCCCGAGTCGCGATAGCAGAAAGTGCCTTCCGTTCGGCGGGGCCACACTTTTTTTGGAGGAAGGTACACCCTACCTCTGCTTTTGGCGTGGCTTCCTCGGGATGCTGGTGCCCTTGGCGTGGCTTCCCCATGCTCCATCGCATCCTTCCTTCCTTCCATCTCATCCGCACCTTCCTCGCGATAGCGCTAGCAGGTATTGGCTGGAAGGTACGACGGGCAAGAGGGAAAGTACCTGTTCCAGCCCTGGTCCATGCTCGTGTCATCTCTCCCGAGCAGCATGTGAACCCAACGGCCGCATTCATTGACTTCTGATCAGTGACGGGACTACCATCTCGTGTCTTCATTGGACAGGAGTGACATGTTGAATAGATACACGACTTGCCGTCTCGAGTCCAACAGGATGACCCGAGCGATCAATCAGAGAACGGCATCCATGAGGTACCAATTTTTTGCCTCCATGGTCGCGTGCCGATGCTGGGTGGCACTACGGCCACTGCCAAAATCGCACAGGGAGCGTCTACAGCGGAGCGAAGTACATGTACCGGCATTCGCCGTCGCCTCATGCACCTTCCCTCTCCAGAACTCATCCGAATTTGGTGCAAGCCCGGCCGCTCCTCGCTTGCCATTGGCTGTCCTTATTCAAACTGCCCGCCTCTCCCAGCGCCCCCCCAGCGCCCCGAAGCATGTACCGGAAGCACAGTAGTACCTGGTACCACCCAGCACCTCCATCGTCGGCCATCCATATCCAATACTGAACTCTCACCAGCTACTGGCCACAAACCTGTAAATTGCTGCTGCTGTGTCCTCTCAAGAACCACGCAAACATGTTTCGAAGGAGGACACACCTGTGGCATCCTCTGACAGCATCCTCTCTCCGTCTTCGCGCGCACGTACTTCCCACACACAGCGATAAGCCGGCCGCCACCAAGCCACCACCAGCAGAAAAGCCGCCGACGACATGCGCCAGCCCAAAAGATCCCCTTGTTCTGGAAGACATCCCTGGGGCTGCTGCTTGGCCACCAAGCTAAGCTATCGACCTCGTGGGGTCTGCACACCACCATCTCATCTTGCGCCGTCCAATCCCCGTCCCGCTGTTGTCGTTTCTCATGGACCCGGTGGAGAATCTCTATTCGGGCCTGTCCCTTGGCGTTGGTTATCTCTTCTTACAGTGGATTAGTTTCTTTCCACGACTCTCTTTACCTCTAGGCTTTTTGGTTTCAGGCAAAGCCCAGCTTCAATCTTGCATTGCATTGTCACACTGGCGGCACTCTCCGGCCCTCCCCCAGATGCAAGTTACACGATCATCCCCGTTTGGCTATTTGTTCCCTTGCTAATTACTCCAGCAATCAACCCTGGGGAAAAAGAGTCGAGACCCTGGACGGTTCGTATCTTCCGACCGCGCGACAACTAAGCATGAGCCTGTGTTATGCGTATCGTGACCACACACCGACCACCCGTAGCACGAGTCAGAAGTTGGCTTTCCTCGGCATCTCAGGGTTTGCAACCTTATCGCCGAGGAGAGGAAGGGAAAATACGTCGCCGGGCAAATAATCTCGTCTAATCGATTGACTTGGTCACCCACAATCGTAATCTCTATTAGGGCTTATTGCTATCGATTCGACGGAATTCGGGGCTCCTCCTCCCACCACCATCTTTCGCCAGCCAAGTCAGTTGTTGACTTTCTTATCAACGGCAGCATTTTGGAATGAATCTGACGTGGGCCATGCCATGCCAGGCATTCGAGCCCGTCCACGCGCTTACCTAGACTAGTTGCTGCGTGCCAACACAAGTACCTGTCTTCACTAGAGTCGATTAGCTCACGATGAGCGTAAAGGTCACGATACCAAGATCGCGCGTCAAGAATCTGGAATAACTAAAACCGTGTCTGAGCTGCACTGACCACCTCGCAGTCCCGCTCCCACAGCAGCAATATCATTCATTCTCCATACGACCAGGGTCTCTTATCGCCCAGCACTATCCCCCAGTCCATCCCAAACCGCTTCTGGAAGGTTGTCAGAAACTCCTCTGGAGCCTCCCTCAAGCCACAATCGACAGGGCGCCAGAGCTCAAGCAAAGGCCCCTTGTCAGCCCCGCAGCTGGAACATTTGGCACTGCGCCTGCAGATGCATCGCACATCGCCGAAGCTGCAATCAGCATTCAGCTTTCACCCCCTTCTCCAGGATTACTGTATCATTGGAGTGGCACCGCACCGGTCTTCCCGCGATGAGGGTCCAACCCAGACTCTCGGACTGGGAAAGATTGCCGCCGGCCATGAACATGTGATATTGATTAGACGCGAGCGTTCACCCTGCCTGTTGACTTGCAACGCATGCTCACATCCTGGACGAACAATTTGGTCAAGCTCTCTAATGAGTGCTTGGCAGTTTGTAGCAATCTGTTTGATCGTGTGATACTCTTCTCAAAGAGGTCATCTCTTCACGTGTCTGTTGAGCTAGTACGTACCGATCGCCCCGTTTTGTCTCACCAACTTTTCATTGTCCGTTATCGTGACATCAAGTTTCAATACCTTCACTCATCTTAGGCAAACCCACCGGCCCCCGTTGACTATCTTTGAGAACCACAGTTTACCACGTGAATCCAGGGATCATTCACCGAACTGAGGTGCCAGACCAAACGATAGTCTGACCTGATAGCACCATCTTCTATCTAGCAATCTCATGCATGTTGCGATAGAGGTTCCTCGAGGTCATCTCAGTCGATAATCTACAACTCTAGGAGAACACCCCATCGACTGAGCCACGGCCGTCGGCAACCTGCCTAGTTCAAATCTTGAAGCCAAACCTTGAACACAACCTTCGCTCCTAGCTTCCCTCCCCCAAGTTCCAACCCAGAGCTTTCCCCACACTCCCGATTATTCTCCCGTAATAGCGTCCCTTCACCGTTCCCCGAGCTTCGTAGCAGTAGAGACCATCGCCATTCCCTCGCCCTCCCTCATTACGCGATGAGAATTCCCCTTTTCCCCAGATCAGCAGTCCCCAGCTCCCTTACCGTCTTATGCGGTCCTCCGCGGCTAGCTATGGTGTAAAAGTATGTTCCTTGGCCCCCGCGCTCGCCGTTTCTGGGGTAGCACACCCAGTCCATCATACACATGCACACATCACAATGAACCTTGACCTCGGACCTCTCTTCCTTCCCGATACTATCGTCTAGGCTAAGAGATCCGGCTGCGGGGGGTCTCATCGTCTCGTCCGGTCGGTCGGCGCCGCCCGCGATCGTATCTCTCCCCCTGCTAGTTGATATCTGTAGCTGTTCGTCTTGGGAAGGTCCATATGCCAAACACGCAGCACGGCCACCACAAGATAAGAGCTCGGTAAAGCAATCTGCAGCTCGGTAAAGGGTCCTCGACATCAAGGCTTGGCTCAGATTGCCCAATTCAATCAATCAGAAGAAGGAAATGATTTCAACGTCGTGTATTATTATAGAATCTGCGGGAACTCGTATCAATGCTCATCAAAAGAACTCCCATAGCTCATGCATGTCCTCATCCATCCGCTCATTCTCCGCTCCTGAATCTGCGATTAAACTCCTCCACCGCAACTCCTATCATCTTGTACAGGAATCCCCGCTCGCTGCCGCCGCCCACCGGGATGAAGGGTCCATTCGCGCCGCCGCGTAAGGTCAGACTGACACCCGTTCTCTCCTTGGCGATTGTTTGTACATCCTTCAACGGCACGTCCCACTCGCTAGTGAGTCGCCGGGATCTGATAAGCAGTATCCGTTGAAATGTGACCATGACTACCATGTCCTCCTTTGGCAGCTCCAGGTGGCCGATGTACTGTTCGTCGAAGTACTTGCCATCATCAACCTGCTTGAGCCAGTACTGGCCCAACGCCTCTCTTTGATTGTATGGTCGAACAATGCCGTCGTTGGGGATGAAGCGTGGATAACGAGTCCTGTCGAGCTCCGAACCGTCGAAAACGGTTGTTGTGTTGCGGATGCCCTCGCTTACATTGCTGGCCATGTCCAGCACACCAACTGCAGGTTTCGTGGCAAGTCCAATGAATCCTTTGCCAACGCCTTTGAAGAATCCAAGGGCGCCTTCTTGCTCGGCTCCCTCCATTGGCTTCCGAGCGAGGCCACCGACGCCAGAAGCAACACTTGTAAACAGACTGTTAGCTCCAGCAGTAACACCGTAGAGTGCATGTTTTGGCCTGTTTCGCGCACGCGTGATTCGTCGTCTGTCCTGGAATTGTTTGTCGAGTGATGCTGCTGCCAGGCCCTTGCTCAAGCTTCCTGTGAACTTCGAGAAACTGTCACTGAAGCCGAACACCGTCTTCTTGGCGAAGGAGGCAGCACCCTTCGCAATGCCCAACCCGAACTCCTCAGGCTTGTCAGATAAAATGAGGCCCTGGTACGGTTCGTAGAAGATATCAGTCACACCCGAAGAAATGTTGTTGAACAACCCGACCGGGTTGCCAAGGAAGTCGGCCGAACCGAGAATCTTATGGATTTGGCGCATCACCTCCTGACTGTAATGGCTCATGATGTTCTGAGTGAGTACCTGCGTAGACACGCGAACGTTATCGAGCATGAGCGCATTGAGCCGGAGAGGGGCATCGTTGACGTTTCCGATCGCCATCGTCATGACGTTGAGGAAGAACATGATCGGGTTGCGCGATGATGTCTTGTCCTCGGCATTGACACGCTCCGTTCTCATGAAGCTCAGATCAATCTGCATGGGCTGGATGTTGAGAACCTCGAAGTAAATATCTTGACCAGATTGCTGCTGCGTCGGCTCGGGAATATCAAGGTTTTCGTCACACAGCTTGCCTTCCTCATCAACCAAGGTCCATGATGCACCCGGGACGTTGGAGAAGTCCAGCAGAGCAAAGACAAAGTCTTCATCCAAATCCACAGTCATCTGCTGCAAGAGGATCGATGCATATTTGACGTAGATGACGCCATAAGAGTCATCCTTCACTCGGCTAACCATAGCATGGAGGGACGGGTGCGCGTCGACTTCTTGGGCTTTCTTTGGCACCACGCTTGGGTAGAGAATCATGGGGAATAGTCCGCCATAGAGCTGATTGTCGATCTGGATCCATTTGATAGCCATGGAGACTGTCTGAATCAGAGGCGAGTCACTGTAACGCAGTTGCACATCCCTGAAAGTGATGTAGGCCAGTTCCCGAAGCTGAGCGTTGACTAGAGAAATGCCGACGCCAGAAAGCTTCAGCTGAGCCCGGAACGTTGCACCTGTGTCCAGATCCTTGACTTCAAACGCCTCAGGGCCGGTGTTGGTCCGTGACAAAGCCTTTGGTTTGTACATGCTCTTACTCGCACGGAAGTTGCTCAGGATCAAAGTTTGTGTGGGACCATCGGCGGCAACATTAATGTCGATTATCTTCTGCTGGCCATCTTGCGTGATGAACTTCATCGGGATCTGGTTGCCGATCTCAGCGAGCTTGACATGTCGCTCTTTGCCCGTGGCCGACGAGATGATGATCTCTCGAAACTTGGCAGCCGGAAAGTCCCAGGCATATGGCATGATGCTTCGAGGGGGCAAGCGATAGCGGATAGGTTTCCATCCGCTCCGGTCTTCGACCCCGTCCTCGTCAATATTCGGGTTTGCCTGCCAGAAAGTGAATTCGGAATCGCTTTCATTGCGCATGGAATACGGCCAGTTCTTCGTTTCCATGCTAAGATGAATGAAAATAGTCGAATCTTCCATCAGGATCTCCGCTCTCACGAGTCGCTGTCGTTGGCCAGCTCGCGCGATCTTGATGTGTGTGGTTCCCACATCAGCAATATTGAATGGCGAAGTCCAGTGGTTGTTGACTCCGGGGAGGCAGAGGCACATTTGTTTCACGGGCGATTTCTGCATGAAGTGCAATGGCTGCAGAGCACCAGTCTTCAGCGTCAGGTAGCCTGATGAGGTCGACTCACGAATGAGAATCTCCTCCCCAAGCTTGTTCTCAAGAACGAATCGGGGGGCAAGCGTCACGACCTTTGTGAGTTTGTATTTGCCATCCCCAGACTTCACTGTGAGGCCAAGGTGAATCTCGGTATTCTTGGAGGTCGAATTGAGGACCACCTCCGATGCGCTTCCGAGGGCATCAAAGCTCTGAGGCTTACTCCATTCGGACTCAGCAACCTTCAGGAGCGCGCGGTTCCTGTGGTCATCATCATTGCCGTAGGAGAACATGAAAGGCAAAGCCTTGGGTCGCTCCTCATCAGAAGTATCCATTAGAGGATGCTGACCAGCGGCAGCCTTCGCTCCCTGCAGAAACGTCTTCGCTCGAACTCGAAGATCCAGACCTGTCTTGTTTAGAATGACGTATGGGCTGTAAACCGTGATCTTGAAGGCACCGCCGCTGTCCGGAATCTTGAAGTACTGCAAGTGCAGGTGAAGCGGTAAGCCCTGCTCATCCTTAACGACTAGTCGAGCTTCTTTGCGGTAGTCCTCGTTGCTGCCTGAGTTGATGATGCAGAACTCACTTGCCTTGAAGACAGTATCTTGCATATCGACGCTTAACAAGAGCAAGTGAGACAGCTCAACAACATGAACAGGACTGACGCCACCCTTGCGCAAGAAGTTGGACCAATCCTTCTTTGTGTTCTTATCATAGATGCGGTACTTGAAGTCGTATGGCAGAAGGTTCTCAAGGGTCACTGGTGCCGAGAGCTTGACCTTCATGAAGGGATATGACCTTGAAAATAGTTAGTCTCGCTATATAAGAACTTCCGCTAGGATGATACTCACTTGGTCAACGGGTTGGCCTTCTCAAAGCGAGCGTGGGCCTGGAAGTAGAACGGGTCACCGTTCTCGCCCTTGCACATAAGCTGCTTCGTGGGCCGTTTGAGCAAGTCCCTCCACCATAGGTGCTCATTACTCCACTGGTAGCCGAAGCCAGCATCAGGCCGTACAAGCAGCCTCTTCTCAAACGCTGCACCTACGGGAGCCGGGCGGGACTCTCCAGGAGCGATCTTCTCGATCTTCAACAGATGGCCATCTTCAACATCGTAGATCCCCAGCTCGACTGGAATCTGGGTAGCATTCTCCACGACGAACGGCGACCGTAGGGTGACGTATTTTACGTTATCAGCGCCGAGCTCCACCTCAACACACAGGCGGTGCAGGATGTTGTCTGTCTTGGGGCGCAAGCTGTAGATGTGCTCGCCTTCACGGTTGATTCTGATGTTCTTGACGGGATCAAAACCACTTCCTTCGAGCTGAACGCCTACACTGGTTTGGTTGGACTCGGTGATCAGGGTTTCTCGCATCTTCTCCCAATGTTCGAAACTCCAAGGTGCCTCTGATCCATCATCAAGCTTCAAGGTGATGGGTTCATCGCTTGTCGGACTCTTGGAGTGCACCACAACGTCGAAACCAGTATAGTTCCTGATCCGATAGGGTGCTTCAACGCCACGTGGCTTTCCGAGAACGTCCTGCTCAGTTGTCAGGAAATCAAATGATTTCGAGGCGAGAGCGATCGACGCGGTAGTGATGGTGACGTCAAACGTCTTCTTCGAGACAACGTCAACAGACATTAGGCCAGAGGTTGGGTCTTTCGCTACTCCGAAACCAACTTGCCATGGCTCGATCAATGGTTCCCAGCTAGATTTGGCGAAGTTGTAAATGTTCGAGTACATCTCAATTGAGGTCTCGGCTTTGAGGTTTGAGGACCAATTTTCTGCTGAGGCTGTGAAGTCCTTGATGCCCAGATCGAGAATAGGTAATTCGTGCAGATCGCCGATCACCACGACTCTAATACCCTCGACTGTGGCAGACAGTTCCTCGTGCCTCTTGGCAGGTGGTGTAGATGTCGCTGCTGATTGTGCTGTCCGTGGCCGGCCTGAGACAGCAGTTGATTTTGCACCCGTGCCCTTCCCGGCATAAGTTGATCGTCCTTTGCCACTAGCTGTTCTAGATTTCATGCCAGCGTTCCGCAACTCTTTCGCTTTCTGGTTTGCGACGGATTTTTCTGGCTCTTTTTGACTCGCGTCCGAGAGTTCTCCAGCCTTGCTGATAATCTGCAGTGCGAGAAGAACATCGCGAAGCGAGAGTCTCAGGATAAGGGGCTCAACCTCCAGATGAATATTGGTGAGCGCAGGTTGCGAGCTATCCATGCTGAGCTGAACAGAAAAGTCGTCGATGATACGAAGACGAGAGGTCTCGAACTTGTCCATTCTACACAAGAACATACCAATTTCGGACACTTGGAACGTCATGGCATGCTGCTGTGACAGAAGCATCTGTCGCACGCTCAGTACGATGGCCTCCGAGCTTGATGACAGTGGGTTCGCGATCAATATGATTTGAGCATCGACGAGATTGACACGGAAGGCGATGCTCATCGAAGATTTCTTCTCTGTAACGCCTGCATCACCCTCGTTGGAATCATTGGATCTCTGGATATCCTGTGACTGCGACGCTCGACTTCTTGATCCTGTGAATGTCACCTGCATGGACTCGGCATCCGATTCATCTGGGGTCTCCATTAGGCTCTCATCGTCGACAACGCTGGCCTCTTCAGCGGCGAGACCTTCCGAGACAAACTTTTGTATCGTGAAGAGATAGTCGAGTGCGAAAATCACCCTGGGGCTGTCAATCGTAGCCATAGCAATGAGGCTACGTTCCTGGCCGCCGGACATGGTAACACTGGCCATAAGCTGCTGGACTTCTTTGTTAGAGGAAGTCATGATTCGGCGGAACTTATTTGTTTCTCTTGGGCGACTGTCGTGAATCGTGAACGATCGGATAAGGAGCTCTGCCTCTAGGGAGCCATCTGACAACATCCGCGTCTTGACTTTCGTCTCATCCAGCGAGAACCGGGACAAGCTGCGGGCTTTCAAATCGCCCACAGGCTCATCCTGGGGGGCCATGAAGAGCTCCAATCCTATAGTATTGACGTTGAACACGAGATCAAGTGTGGTCCATGTTTTGTCAAGCGAACTGAGCTCGGGGCTCAAGTCGACCAAGGGCTGATCATCTTTGCTCTTCTCTTCAGCAGTCCACGTCTTTGCCTTTTGGAGAGTGTCTTCATCCACGGCTCGCTCCGCCTCCTCGTCACCATCGGCACTCTCGCTCACAAAGGCGGCTGGTACCGACCTCGAGATCTCCATCAGAGCCTTGAGTTGGTATTGGGTAAGTCGGAGATTGAAGTCAGACATGGATCCTTCGATCTCAGTATCTGGCCTTTTTGAACCTGTCTTGTGCTCTGCGTGTGTGATATTGAAGCCAATATCGACATGATCGATCATCTCCAGCTCTTCTGACTTGTCATCAGGGTAGTGGAAGTCTGACGTCAATCGCACGTTACGGAGACCTGCTGAGACCTTCATTGCAATGTCTGAGTCTTCGCTATCATCAATTGGGGCAAATTTGTTCTGAAGGTATATCTCTCCCAGATATGCTGTGATGAGGTCTCTCTTCGGCTGCCCTGGCACAACCGTGCGAGGGAAAACAACGATGGGTGTCTTGACGACAATATCGAATTTGGAGCGGCTGGGGCTCTGTTGGATTTGATTTGCTTGACTGACGGCAGCCTGGCGAGCAGCGTTGTAAAGCGCCTGCATCTTGCCGAACTTGACCAAGAAGTCAATGATCTTCCTGAATGGCTCCTCGACGAAGTTGACCTTTACTGAACCAGCACGAAGGTAGATGGAAGAGTCATATCCAGGATATGCCTTCTGGTTGGTGGAATCGAATGTCTCGTAACGGAAATCAGCCAGTTCGTCACCTTGGATGGTGACGAGCTTTCGTAGACTCGAATCCTTCGAAACACCCTGGTTGACATCATCAATCAATGACAAGTCTTCGAGCCTAGCCGAGACTCGCATAGTCTTGCCGCGAAGGAACACTCCGGCGTCAGCCTGATTGAAAGATAATGTAGCAAGGCGAATCCCATCATTGTTGAGAATGAGCCGAATACTTTTGAGATCGACCTTAACCCGAATAGATCCAGTATTTCCCGGCTGTGCTTCTTCGAGCGCCAGCTCGTCGGCATTCTGGTCTTCATCAACCGATGGCGACTCTGGAGATTGGTTTTCATTGTTTCCACTCGCAAATGTAATCAGAATGAAGTCCAAAAGCGTGAGCAGCGTCTTGCGTGTGACAATGAGGTTGATCGTAGAGACTTGCGCACTAACGTTGGTCTCCACGCCTTCGTAGACCGGCATGAATTCAGGTGATTGACGGTTAACCTTCGTGAACTTGACAGATACCAGGCTGCGCCCTGCTTGAAGGTCATCAGTATCGCCAGATGACACAATTGACTTAAACTCGGCAGGAGGGTTGTCCACGAAGTCATCAACCGTCAACGATCCAAGGGAAACCTCAGCTGCCATGTCGTATGGTCGGGTATAAAATTCGAGATCAAATCGCTCAGCCACAAGCTCTACCAACAGAGCATCTGGCTTCTTCTTGTCGGGATCACTGCGATACAATGATCCCTTGAGGGTGTCAACCTTGAACTTGAACTCGAAGCTGCGTTGCTGCATCTTCAATTGCTCCCGATCAGCACCATCATCAGCATCCTCGAATGCATCGTCTTCATCATCTATATCGTCCAGTACGACAGCTGTCGAGGGCTGCATGAAGGGAAACGCTGTCGAGTGTCGACGACCCCTCTGTGACTTCCGCCGCGATCTGTTAGAAGGCTGGGGTAGCAGAGCTGGACGCCCTGAATCGCCTTCACCTGACTTCTTTTGAACTTCAGATGGTGCGGGATCGTCACCAAATCTGGGAATAGCAACCTCAATGATTCGCATGAGGTTCTTGTACTTGGTGTCTGAGACCGCAGCGTGAAGCATTGGTAAGTGCCCAGAGACCTTCACCTTTGTCAAGTTGGGAGCTTTGGGCAAGATCGATGTTTCCACCACAAAATCGACATTGATTTGTTCCACGATGTGGAAAGTATTTTCGCTGTCGCGCTCCGTTAGTTGCCGCTTAGCCTCTTCAATCGAGGGACCGATAAGGACCTGAGTTGAAGTGAGCTTGACGATGAATCGGTCATACATGACAGACTCGAGCGTCTTGAAGTCCTCGTCACTGTATGCCTGGCGTTGCTTCGACTGGATGTCCTTCATAGTGCTCTGATCGACGAGCTCGCTGTTCACGTGGATATGACCAGCATCCACAATGAGGCATGTCGACTCCTTGGTGGTGATGCTGACTGGAACAATGATGAGGGGAGCTTGGAGATCTAGCTCGGCGTTGATGGTCTTATGTTCCTCCAGTGCAAATTCGAGACCAGCCCGCGTTTGCTCGCGGATACCTTCGACTGTGGCTCCGGCAGACTCCATCAAAGCAGTGATGGATTCCATATGTCGATCGGGAGGGCGGAAGAAATCAGCGATGCCGACAACGAAGTTTGGATTCCAGATGATCTCAAGGGGCTTGAGCTTTCCAAGCACTGCAATGTCGCCTTCACGCTCGATGGGATTCTTCTCGACCTCAAACTCGAAGAATGGCTCGGCTTCCGTCTCGTTCTCCAATTCAACGAGTGAAAGCCGCTTCTGCCTCTTGTTCTCGGGCGCATCCTTGACACGAACAATCTCAGGGTACAGGCTATCTGGTGTCGTGCCGTCATTGACACGTAGGCCCCCAAGGCTGACATTGGCGAGCATCGAGTCCTTTCTCTGAAGAGCCTTTGCTTTGAAGACATCAAAGTGCAAACTCAACAGGTCAGTAGGGTTGTCATGGGGATTGCGTCGTAATGTGAAGCTGCCTGTGCTAAGGGAGGCCTCGAGAGCGAGCTTGATAGCCTCGCGTGGTATGTCGACATCATCAGCAAGAGCAGTCTTCTCGTCCCAATCGATGGCTTCATAAAGCTCTTTCCTCTGCTCTTCTGTCATCTGCGTGTTTTCCTCATTCTCCTCGATCTTCTCCTCCGGCTTTGTTCCCCACATCCAAGACAGCCAACCTTGCTGTTCCTGTTGTTGCGGTTGTCTCTTCAGAGCCGCCGCGTTTTCTTTCTTGAGTTCGTTACGAGCTAAGGAACGCCAGAATCGCAAGTCTTCGTATTCCAGCTTCCACTCCAATTTACTGAGGTCTTCCGTCTCCTCAGCGCTGAGTTGCTGCTGCTGTTTTTTCTTCTTGAAAAGCTCAATGTAGCGCTTGCGATCGTCACGTCGCTCGCGGAAGTAATCCCATGACCACTTGCGGTTCCTGTCATGAATCTTTCCGAGTACTGCGTTTCCGGCGAACAAGAGCCACGCTCTAGGGTCTTCTTTAACAGAAACTCCCTGTGGTTGAAGGCGCTTGTACTCTTGATGGCGGATGAAGTAGTGGAAGAGATCGACCATCATTAACGAGTCTCGGTACTGGTCATCATCCAGGACTAAACCAATCTCCTCAAAGAGAAGATTAGCTTTGAACTTGGGTTTTCGGATATCTCCAGACTTGTCGAGTTCAATCTTTGCTTGTCCACTGACAGGCTTCAGGATGAACTGGTGGCCGGCTGATGCCTCACCGTTCTGGTCAATCAATTCACGGAATTTTCGTACCATGTCCTCATGTGACATTGCTTCGTTATCATGGTCCAAAGCTTCACGTCCCGTGCCGAGGAGATCTGTGTCAGTGTTCCAGTATACGGCAAGGGCCCCAAGGGTCGCAAGCTTGTGGGTGACGGTCGTGGACTCCTGGATGAAGGTCGGCTTCCACTCGCCGTTAGTACTGACCGCGCTGAACTCCTCGAGAGTCAATCCGAGGGCAAATGGGTGACCAGGCGCAGAGATGGAGTCTTCGTAGCGAACATGGATGTTCTTGACGGTGACTTGAAGGTTGTCGACAATCTTCGTGACCAAGCTCTGTGTGAAGCTCTGGCTCTTCTTTTGTTCTTCCTGGCTAAGCCCTTCAAGATTGCGTTCCTTCAAGAGCTCGGCGCTGTCAAGCTTCTCCATTTTCAGCCGTTGTTCCCGTCGATCCTCCTCCTCTTGGTCGTATTCAGCATCTTCCTTCGGGCTCGCAAGTAGAAAGACATCCTCAATGAAGACTTTGACCGGCGCGCCGCGGAGGTTCGACCATGGGATGACGAGAGTCAAGGCACCTAGATGGCCTTCGACAACGTTGATGGGAAGTTTGAGCTGATCGAGTGCTTCGCGGCGGAGCTCGAGATTATGTAGTTTTACGTCGCCTGACCAAATGCCAACCTTGAGCTGCGTAGGATCGAAGTTCTTAACATACATGCCAAGGAAGCGGTTGAGCAACCCGGCGACGAGACCCTCGAGCATGTCGACGGTATTTGTGCCGTAACCCGGGCCGGGAAGAAGGCGGGGGGAAGAAAGTCGGGAATGGTGGTGAGGGGGGCACTCAAGACGACGACATGGGCGGCCGAAGGTATTGCGATATGGCTCGCAGGCCGTCGAATGAGTTTAGATGTTCGATAAGGGTCAGACCACGTCGGTTCGAGTATGAGGTATGTGCTTCGTGAAGCGAGGATCGGTCAGGTCGCGTCGTGTCGTTCAAAAATGGGGCAACTTGAACGACGTGAACTGTAATCCAGTTAGCGAAGCTGACTGGGACAGACGGAGCTGGACTCGGCAGAGAGCGAGGGGCCGACACCAGAGCTACCTACCACGGATATGCTGAGCTGCAGAAACCGAGGCTGGAGGAAATGCGTGATGTACAAGACGGGCCGATGCTAGAGCGACGAGGAGAGAATGTGAAGCAGGGCACGATAGAAGTTAGGCGACAGTATGCAGGAGCAGGAATCGCTGGCGTCGTGAGCATTAGGTACCTGAAAGGAACGAAGTATCCGGTGTGGTGGGCAGTAGATGACGCCATGGTATGGTGCAGATAATGAGCGGCGTCGATCCCCCCGCTCTGGCCTGGCTCTAGCACAACTTTGGGCGTGTTCAGGCTTGTCTAGGCGGGCTCGGGTTGGGCTCGGCAGTGCTGATGACTGTCTGTGCTCACTGAACGCCGGGCTGCTCAGCGCGGGAGCTGCCCCGTTCCTGCTGTAAGGGTGCCCAGCTTAGCGTGGTAGCTTTCAGTAGGTCCTGCTCCGCCACGCCCGATGGGAAACGGCGGTTTGATCTGCAACGTCCCTCAAGTGATATATATCACCCAGTATGCTTTTCGAGAATACGATGCGAAGCAAGAGAAGTTTGGACGAGACGCCCTAGCGACGAACATGTAGAGAAAGTTGGTCTCGTTCATAGAGATGCCATTAGCAGTGGTTAGCTGCTTGTCTTCTTCGGCGGTGGAGCCGTCCAAGCTTGCAATTACAAAAGTTTCGGAGTAATAAGTGATCAGTTCTAAACATTTGGGACGTCCGTCCGTTGCAACGGCTGTAACATCAAGGCTCTACGAAGTTGTGCGTTGGTTGCTGTGGACATTCGTAGCTCTAAACCTTGAAGGCTAGACGGCAATAGTAAGACACTTCCAGAGCAAGTCATCTGAAAGCTTCACCTGCAGTTCATAGTGTTTTCGTACGGGGCCAGCAATGGTACACTAGATTTTTCTGTTTGAGAAAAACAACATCCCAAGCCGTGTTGATTCGGAAGCGCGCAGGTGCCACGGGTGCTGTCCAGTGTATCTGTTTTGTTGATCCGCATATCAATCCTAACGCTTACAATGTTCAAGGCGACGAAAAGGTTACCATACCAGTCTCCTCGAATCCTGTCTACCAGAGGACCAAATGCTCAATCAAAGCGCCATAATCAAGTATCGCCCCCCGAACCGAGCTGTGGCTTCCGGTGTGTTGCTCGCGTGCCTTGGCTTTGATCCCCCATTACGTCACAACCCACGATCACATCGACTTCAGCTGTCACAGCTCACCAGAAGCTCCAGAGTGGGGTGTTTCGCCCTCAAAGCAGCATCACCCTGGTGGTTCGATCTATGGAAATGTGATCTCAGCCGCTCGCCTAGATCGCTGATATTCCTACTGGTACCGCTCCTAGACTAGAGACACCTCTCAGGAGTGTCAGCCACCACCAGAATTACAAAGCCTGGTTCGCGTTCAGCATCTGGTTTCCACAGCGTTTGTTCCGGGCCATCAGCTCCGGCACTTGATGTCGTCACCAGCCCCCATGGCTTTCCCGTTGTGCCGTACCTGAAGCTTCTAAAAACAGTCTGAATCACCTTCCCTCGATTTCCAGAGAGCTTCTTCTACAGTCAATTGAAGCTGCAAGCACTCCCGTTCGTAACTTTCTGATCTTCCAAAGCTTCGCGACAGTGGCAGGCGGGCATCTCTCAAGTCGAGGCCTGCCATTGACCTTCTCTAGACGCGAACAGCGACACAAGACTGGACCTCAACACTTCCAGCCCTGCCTGGCTTCATTTTTCGGATTCACTTTTTGCACTCAATTGAGCTTCCTTATAACTATTTCGCCATGTTTCGTGTAACAAAAACCCTGTCCAGCCTCAATGGCCTGCCTCGGCGCCCATCATTGACAATCGGCACGCGACCCGTAACGCTCCTCCTTCGCCAACCCCAGCAAGCTCTCCTCGCTCCGTCAATCATCCACCGAGCTGCCTTCGCTAGCAAAAAAGACGACAAGACCGATCCTCCGCCACCAAAGCACCCAATTGACTATGAAGCTGAGCGCAAGATCGGCGAACGGAAGCTCGAGGCCCGGCCCAGCGAGGTCTCAGTGAAGAGCACCACCCCGAACGAGCTCAAGACTCCAATTGAGAACAAGGCGGATGCCCCAATTATGCAGAATGAGCTGAAGCATGACATGGTACGTTTTCTCCTTGCGCCACATGCCGAGCTTTGATATGAATCTGGCTTGCTGACTCTCAGCGTTTAGGGTATCATCAAGGAGACATTCAGCCTCGACAATGTTCCTCGCGAATCCAAGATCCTCGGGCTTGCTGGAACCATTCCCTATTTTGCTACCTCGCTCTCGACCATCTACCTAAGTTGGGATCTCAAACAGAACGTTCCTACGGGGAATGCATTGTATGATGCTCTTGCCATCGACCACGGAACCGCGCAATATCTCCTAAGCGTCGTCGAGCCGGTCCAACTTGGTTATGGCGCAGTAATCATTTCGTTCCTGGGTGCCATTCACTGGGTAAGTCGACCTGGAATATGTACGTTCCTGTGCAATCATGCTAATTACACTATGTAGGGGCTTGAGTACGCTGAGAAGAAGCCGAGCGCAGAGCGCACTCGGTTCCGTTACGGTATGGGTTTGACTGCCCCGATTGTCGCATGGCCGACCCTCATTATGCCCGTTCCTTATGCTCTCACGACTCAATTCCTGGCCTTCGTCGGTCTCTACTTTGCCGATGCCAGGGCGACAACCCGCGGCTGGACACCTACTTGGTACGGCTCATACCGTTTCATGTTGACAGCCATGGTCGGCCTAGCTCTGTTCGTGTCGCTTGTCGGTCGGCAGAAGATGAGCCAGGGCAACGCTTTGACTCAAGAAGGTCTCCAGGCTCGACTCGAGCAGACGGGACGAGCCGACCACGACACCGACTGGGCGAAGCTTGAAGCTGAAGAGAAGAAGAGGCTAAAGAAGGAGAAGGCTGAGGCGGAGGAGAAGGCAAAGAAGGAAGCTGAGAAGAAGGAGAAGAAGGGGAAGAAGGGCAAAGAGGCTAAGGGTGCCAAGGAAAGCAAGTCAGATGAAAAGGAAGACGACAAGGAGAAACAGGAGAACGGCAAGGAGGACAAGAGCGAGGATGATGACCAGAATGACAAGAACGATGACGAAGAAGCAAATGATGACAAGCAGGACGAGGATGATGGAGACAGCAAGGCTGAGGAGGATAGCAAGGACGAAGACCAAGACGAGAGCAACAAGGAGGAGAAGGACGACCAGAAAGAAAGCAATGACGCTGACAAGAAGGATGCCAAGCAGGATGATAAGGAGTATAAGGCGGAGGACAAGCAGGAGGACAAGAAAGATGACAAGAAAGACGACAAGAAAGACGACAAGAAAGATGACAAGAAGGAGGACAAGAAGGAGGGAGAAGATAAGGCAGACAAGGGCAAAGACCAGAAGAGCAAGGATAAGAAGCAAGTCGAGAAGGCAGACAAGGAGTCGCAGAGCCAGAAGGGCACAGGCAAATGATGAGCGAAGCCAATTGCTATTTTTACGACCGGCAGGCGTTCAGGATCTGACATTGTCCGACTTCATATGAATTCTAGCCTAGTGTATCTCAATGCGCACATTCCCGTGGGTCAAACTTGCTTACCGACGGTGAGACCGAAAGACAACTAAATTCTGTTGCATGCGCACAACCTCGTCTAAATGTGTAAGCCGTACGATGTAAGCTTTCTCTTTCCGGAAGACTCCGTCTCACCCCGACCAACCTGCATACGGGCACCTCATATATCATTCCATCCGCTTCCTCACTGCCGAACTATCTATCCAACAACAATCCAGTCCCACCCTCAAAACCCTCAACCAAGGACGACAACTCACCACATTCCCACCCTCTCCAAACCATCTCATCAACCAATTCAAGCCAACCACCACAACCCTCCAAAAAATGGCCCCCTTCATCCTCACAAAATCCTACGTCCTCAACTCCTTCTCCCCCCTCCTCGAAACAACCAACCTCTCCCACCGCGCCATCTTCTTCAACACCTCCGTCCGCCCCTCCGTAACCTGGACCATCACCGGCTCCGGCCACCAACTCGCCGGCACGCGCCACACCATCCAAGACCACTCCGAGGCCTCCTTCAACCGTCTGCTCAAGCTTCTCGTCCGGCCGATTCGGTTTGAGGTCACGCGCGTGATTGTGGATTCTGAGCCGGCGGAGGACGGCGGGTGGTGGGCCAGCTTGGAGTTGGTCGGGTATGCGGATAGGAAGAAGGGAGGGCCGTATAATAATGAGTATGCTACGTTTGTGAGGTATGATGAGGAGGGGAAGATCGTGGAGGTCAGGAGCTATCACGATACTGCGCTCGCAGAGACACTTCTGGAGGAGGATGAGCCCAAGGCGGAGCTTAAAGGTGAGGCTCAGAGCTCTTGACATTACTTTCTCTTGACGAGACGACAAGTTTTCCAAGACTTCAGCCCATCATCAGCTATTCTGGCCCCAAGTGAAAGATATTTACAATTAATATGTAATTCCAAGTCATCAATCATGCCACAACGACTCCCTACCGTCCATTGTCTCTCTATCCTCGACCCTTGGCCAGGCCACCAGTACCAAATTCGCGAGCTGCATACACGAGCAAAGCAAAGGGGTATGTCTCCTCAACGCCACGTAAATGCACCCAATCCGCTATCGATAGCCTGCTCATTATATCGCCGTTCTGCGGTATAACATGTTCCAAAATCCACGGCAAGACTCGCATCAGACGACAACCAACGTCCCAGGAATATACTTAAGGTCGGTTCATGCTCTGCTTGGCCTACGGATAGATGTCAGCACAAGTCATTCGTCTGAAAGTCATTGATTTCACAAACCTTCATCTGCTCGATGCGAGCTTTGAGCTGGCTAGTCACCTCAGCTGCTCGTTTCCAGCTCTCCACGCCACCAGTTGGCTGAGGAAGAGACGAGGTTGGTCGTTCCCTAGTGATGCTGACCCCGGACTCGCTGCCATCTTCTCGGTGGGACGCTGCACTTCTAAAGCCTCTGGCAGGGGAGCCACGTCCAGACGATGCCGAGTCTCCCGCGTAGCGCATCTCGGGGCTCAGCTTGCTACGAGCAAACACAGGCTCTCCGTTCTCCTTCTCTTCCGACATTGTGCTCGTGAAGCTCATCCGGTTGCGTCCGCCAGCTGCGGACCCAGGATCGCGGTAGATGCCGGCATCATCGTGCGTTGGCGAAGTAACAGCTATAGCAGGGATCAAATTAGCACCTAGGCGTCCGTATCAAAAGTTTAGGGGTCGGAAAATTTCTGGCCATACCTGGACTATGTGAGCCTGATGCTGATCCAAGGCCTTCAGCTCGGCTGAGTGCTCTCTTCAAACGCTCAAGCTCACGCCTCAGCCGCTCATTAACCTGTTCCTTGGCCTCAACATCACTGCGGGCCCTGACAAGCTGGGTTTCTTTCGCCTTGATGCTCAGTACGTCCCTGGTGTGATCTTCGATGAGTCCAGCGTTCTGGTTCTTCAACTCCTGAATCTCCGACATGAACTTGCTGCGTTCCTGCCGCATGTCGTCAACCTGACGGGACAATCGCTCATTCGAGGCACGCAGCTCCTCCAGTTCGGCTCGTTCCACAGCCGTAAGCCCGCTGGCAACGGGAGCCTCCGCTGGTGCGGGTGCGGGTGATTCGGCGGGCATGACCGGCTTGGCAAGCGAACGCCCAGCGAGCCCTCGGGAGACACCAAGTCGGGGTTGTGGTGGCGGTGCAGCATCGTCGTCGGGCATGACTGGCGGGCCAGCAGGTGGTCGTCGCGGGGATGCGCCTGGCGGACCAGCGAGACGCCTCTGCGGGGCCTTCAAACCGGAGAGGCCTGATGGCTTCGGAACACCAACTTTGCTAGCTGCTGGTCTTGATGGCGGCGGTGCTGCTTCTGGCTCCGGTGCAGGTGGTGGGGGGGCCGCTGCCGCAGGTTTTCTAGCAAGCGGTTTCTTGCCTCCGACGACCTTCTTGGGGCCAGCAGCGGCGGGCCTCGGTGGCGGTGGTGCTGCCTTCGGCTTTTCCTTTGCTTTGACTTCTGCAGCGTCGAAGAACTCCTTGATCTTGGTCTTGCGAATATCGTCGAGACCTTCCAAATGCGGTGTCATGGCGCGCTCACCGATGATCTTCATGATCGTACCGAGCACTTCAGCTCCGCCGTCACGTAGGGCCGGACTAGACTCAGAAAGAAGCTTCTTGCCCAGCTCGCAGATGGACACAATCTCTGGCTTGGCTGGAACGTCGCGGGTTGTTCTTAGACACCGAATGAGAAACTTCATGGTGCCTTCTTTGACCTGGGGATTTTTGTTGCTCAGATATGCCGTGATGTCTTCGAGACATTCGGATAAGTTCGTCGACGTGAAGACAGCGTCCAAAGCGGCACCAAGAGCATCGGCAACAGATGCCTTCTTCTCTTTGAGGCGGTCCATGATGGGCTGCATCACTACGGAGCGGTACTTACCATAAGCCTTACGCAGGCCCTTCGCAAGTGCCTCAATACACAGCGCAGCTTGTGTGACAACCGCAACATTGGCATCCTTCATGCACTTGGCTAGGCCGCGATTGACCTCGTTGAAGTCGCCGTCCTTAATCCTGGGAACGTTGATGGCAGTGAACAGGCCATCGACAGCCTCTTTCCGGTCCTTCCACTTCGACGAAGCAAGCATGTCAGAGAAATTGGCTGGGATGTTTTTGGTGACATCTTGAGGTTCGGCGAGATCAAACGCATCCATCTCAGGGG
Source organism: Sarocladium kiliense (assembly GCA_030734395.1). Classification (NCBI taxonomy): domain Eukaryota; kingdom Fungi; phylum Ascomycota; class Sordariomycetes; order Hypocreales; family Sarocladiaceae; genus Sarocladium; species Sarocladium kiliense. The sequence goes on along the minus strand of JAUZTG010000017.1, from coordinate 156,086 downwards.
GTTCATCTGCCTCATCCACACCCTCGTCCCCTGCCTCGCCGCCACCTCCTGAAGCTGCTTCGGGAGCGGCTTGCTGTGACCGGAGAAGACGTTCTTGTTTTGGCGGCGGTTCGGCTTTAATTTTCTCAAACTGTGCCTCGAGATCGGTTTGTTGAGTTGGCTTCAGTTCGCCCCAGAACATAGGCTTCATAGCCTCCCGTAACCATCGATAAAGCTCAACGGTAAGGTTTGTAGCCTCGGCTCGAATGTTCTTGTCTGCAGCACCGAAAACCTTGGGTAAGGTTTTCAGGATTGGCTTCGGATCAACGACCTTGCAGCCATAGTTGTGTATTATCTGTGTCAACGCATTCAGCGTGGCAGCGACGTTCTTTGGGACTTTGTTGGCCAGCACAGGTAAAACGTCCTCGACCACCGGGCCAGCGACGTCAAGCTCGATGTACAGCAGCAAAACCTCGATAGCATTTTGCTTGATAGCGGCTCGTGTCGACGAGAGCGCCTTCTCGCACATGGGTGTAATGGTATGGTTTCTTGTCCGTAGGCAAGCGTCGCGTCCACCAAATTTGAGGAACGCTGCGAGGGCGATGATGCCCTCTTGTTGTGCGGCAACATTAGAATCGGTAACGGCACCCTTCCATAATCCGGGATCGTTGAGGAACGGCCGAAAACAGGGATCGGACTCGTCGGGAGTTAGGGAAAACTGTTTGGCGGCATCTTCGTAACCTCCTTTCCGAACTTTCCAGACCTAGACTGGGTGTCAGATGAGTCGTTCAAAGGAGAGCCCTGAGATCGTTACCAACCTTGTGTGTGAAGCGGTCCGGCAGAGGAAGGGAGCTGAAATCTTCTTCAGCGTCGGCCATGGTTCTAGCAAGGCGAACAATGCGATGTTCACTGGAAGTCGACCGAGAGAATAGTTTTGGAGTGATGCAGCGCGGTCTGCGGGGTTTGGAAAGACGAGCTAACTTAGTGATCAGCCGACGTAACGACGTTTGCGCGCTCTCAGCGTTCATGACCGCGATGGTCATGGCCACAGACTGGGAGCTCTTTCGAAGTAAAGAATAGGATGAGGATATATGGACATACCGAATCAAGAGAAGGTTCGAGAGGGGCTCGGCGTGTTGTAAAGCTCCTGGAACCGTCGATGATATGCAAGGTACGGTGTTGTCGTTTGTAGCAAGCAAGGGCGACAGAGTAGAGTCGCAACTGCTGTGCGTAGCCGCGTGAGGTACGTCTTGGGAGGCACAACAAGGCAGTGTGTTCTCGAGTCGCGACTGCAGGCGTCGTTGCGGTGCGCCCAACGTCGAAGAGCAAGGGCGGATAAGGCGGAGAGGGGGTTCTGGGAGCGAATGAATGATCGGACTTGACGCGATCGCAAAAGCAGAGGCTATTGTCGCAGGAATACAAGGTAAGGCGGGTATGTCGAAATAGCCGTGATTAAGGAAGTGGCTTGCTTGAGAATCCACGAAAGGCGATGGCGGTTGGTGGCAGCACCCTTACCATTAGTCGATGTCACCACCGGAAATGCGCGGTGTGGTTGCCAGGGGACGGGAGCCAAGCTCAGGGATATGTTTTGGTGGGGTGGTTGAATTTCAGCCCAAAAGAGGAGAAATGTGGCGGCAGAATCAACAACACTGACTGACAGCTTGGATCTGCACCATCCTTGGACCCTGCTTTTCTGTCAACTGGTGCCACATGAAAATATTGAAATGACTGGCTGCGGTTTCCATGGATCTTTCCGTTGTTTTTTTCTATGAATTGAAGCTTGTATTTGACTCATGAAGAGCTTCACGCAGGACAACGTGAGGAGGGACCTCTACTCTGGGCGTGGAGAGACGGTCTTGAGGCCACCAGCTTAAAGCTGCGGTCACCAAGTGGGAAGTTGACACCTAGATATACACCACACCATCCATACGCATTGTGATCGCTCAGATGGAAGTACTTTAATATGACATAGGCCACATCTCCAATGAATACAATCTATAAGATCTAACGCTCAGGTAGGAAGCAAACTGAAGTTTATCGTGTTTGGTTGTAGGGTAACCCGGGGTGGTAGCTTGGACATCGCGACGGAAAGTCTCCATCACGTGGCGATAAACCGCATCGTCATTTTCTTATCGTGTTGAGCCGCCTCTGTTGCCTGAACTTTACGACTCGCGACTCACTGCTGTCCAAACCCAGCTTCGCAAAGCGCGTGCTTTGCCCAGCCTCTCGAACTAGACACTCTTCATCATCTTGGGAGAGTGCGCGAATCAACATGGCGGGTTCGTCAGGGTTGTCCTTCGACCCGTCCCGCCTCAACAAAGCTACTGCCGCCGACTACTCTTCTTCTGCCTCCGAGTCGGAGGATGAGTATTTGGCTCCTGGCGTCGATCCTTCCGACGGAGACTTCGGCGACTTCAACCCGCGCAAGCGTAGGAAACTTGGTGGAAACAATAAAGAGAAGGCAGCTCTTGGCATCTTCGCCTCAGATAGTGAGGATGATGATGGCCCAGGAAAGAAGTGGAAGCGCAAGACACTCAGAAACAAAGGCATGAGCTTCGTGTCTGACGGTGCCGCGAAACAGGACGAAGAGGAGTCAGACGCCGAGTTTGTCCGACCGAGTTTCAAAGGCCTACACTCCCGCGATGACGAAGAAGAATCCGACGACGACAAGCCCGTGCTCGGAAGTGCCAGTCGTGACGAAGATGAAGAAGAGGATGGAGACGAGACGATGACTGGAGTGGGACTGGGTTTTCGTGGAACGAGTTTCCGCCCAGCATCAACGAACAACACAGCCTCGAGCTTCGGCATGGCCTCTGCAGCGTCTGGCACGCTGGGAGGCGGCTTCGTCCCATCCTCAGCGAACGCACCGGTTCTGACCGAGAAAGCCGCGCGCAGGTCGTCTCCGCCACGAAACAAACCACAAGTCAGTGCCTTTAGCAATAAAGGCGCCAAAGTCAACGCCAGGTCCTTTGGTGCTCGTATGATGGCAAAGATGGGCTACAAGGAAGGTTCGGGTCTTGGAAAGGAGGGACAAGGACGCAACGTCATCATCGAGGCCAACCTGCGTCCTCAGGGCATTGGTCTGGGTGCTGTCAAGGAGAAGTCCGAAAAGGAGAGACAGGAGGAGAAGCGCCAGGCGCAATTACGAGGCGAGGCCGTAATCGATTCGGACGAAGAGGAGAAGAAGAAGAGAAAGTCAAGGAAGAAGCCAACCATTGGAAATGCTTTCGACAGCGCCGGAAGCACCCCGCGCCGCCAAAAGAAGAAATATCTAACGGCCGAAGAGCTCAAAGCAACTGCTCCCGGCCTTCATATCCCTGATGCATTCGCACCCATTCTAGACATGACAGCCCCTGAAAGCCGGATGCTCAATTCGACAAGCGGCATCATGACGCCAACTTCTGGTGTCCCTGAGTCAACAGAGGTTATTGAAGCTAAGAAGCTGGTCAAGCGAGCACATGCCGACCTCATGGCCTTCTCGGAGGAGTGGAAATCTCTGGAAGAACGGAAAACATGGGTCAACCTTGAGCTGAAACAAAGAGAACAGGAGTTGGAAGACCTGCGGTCCGACTTTGAAAGACTTCAAATGTTCACAAAGTTGATCAGCGATCAGTTGACCGAAGCAACGGAGTGGGATGAAGTTGTTGCCTGCCTCAAACAGGTTGACACGCATGGATCAGCGAGCCCGGAGCTCACTGACGTCGCGGTGGCCGTGCTGTACCCGTTCTTAAGAGACCCAGACTGGAATCCCCTAGAAGATCCAGATCGGTTTGCTCGCGATATGAAAGACCTCCGTGGTCTCTTCCAGCGCACCACTACAAATGGCAAAGCCGTCGACCGGTGGGACTCATCTTCGGCCTACGAAGATGGCGTGTATCGTGCGCATCATAAAGCAACCACATCATACGAAACCATGATGTATAAATGCTGGCTCCCACGAGTCCTTCAATCAATACGTGAATGGGACCCCTTGGAACCCAGCCCTATGCTCAATCTGGTTGACAGCTGGGACGATTTACTTCCTCCGTTTGTTCGGGCTCAGCTCATTAACGCAATCGTTCGGGCTCTCGAGAACACACTCTCGGAATGGAACCCGAAGAAGAAGCGCCAGAGTCACAACCTTCCTCATACGTGGCTGTTTCCCTGGCTACAACATTTACCTCCTTACCACCTCGACCCGAAAGGTACCGGCATCGTCGCCGATGTTCGCCGCAAGTTCCGCCAACTCATCGAAGCCTGGGACTTCTCCCGCGGCGTTGTCCCTGGGCTCGCGCAATGGCGTGACATACTTGGCAACCAATGGAGTCCCCTCGTCATGTCACACATTCTTCCATCGATGGGACGTTACCTGCGATCGAGCTTCCGAGTCGACCCGGCAGACCAGGAGCCCTATTTGCCCATGTTGACGGGAATGCTCAGATGGGAAGAACTTCTCAGCGCGGACATGGTGGCAGAAGTGCTTGTGCAAGACATGTTTCCTATGTGGTACACGAAGCTTCAGGAGTGGCTTGCATTGGAGGAGGTCGATTTGGAGGAAGTGGCGGAGTGGTATACCTGGTGGAGGGGGGTAGTACTCAAAGACATTTCACAAGTCAAGAGCGTCGGCAGCGAACTGGATAAGGGTCTGCAGATGATGAACATGGTATAGATCTATCAAGCGATTATTGAGTCAAAATCACATCAATTCCATCCCACATTGCTCGAAGGTTTCCTCCTGTCACACCAATGCAGCTGGTAAGTTCACAGGTCCTTTCATTCAGGCTTCGCTTTGGGCAATAGTCACACCCTCACCGGAAGATGATGTCATGCCGTCAATATTCCAGCTCTGTCCTGAATCATAACTGCCGTGTTCTTGCAGACACCTAATATCCGGCGTCGTGTGACCTCGATGAGGTGGTCTCGGGTCTGGTGAAGACAGTCAAGTCTGATCCTAGATGACATCTGGTAGGTGACACATGTTCCAATAGCTTGACAGCAAAAGGGGGGTATTAGCCTCATCGCTAGTAGCTCCTCGTATAGCTTTACTGTGTTCATTCGGAACTGCTGGATGGGAATGAGCAATCTCGGACATTACGGTATGGCTTCAGCCGTCAATGAGAACTATTGGGGAAAGTTTTGCATCGGGTTTGAGGCACGGGAATCCGTCCGCAGTCCTCTCGTCTGTAGCTAGAGTGAAAGTATAAGAAGGCAGCACAGACGTGGCATCTTGATATCATAGCGACATAGAGTACAATACCCGCAGTTCGAAAAGATGAAGTCATTCGTTTATATCGCCCTATTTCTTCTCTCCCTCACCTCTGCCCTGCCTTTGGAGGGAGCTCCGGCAGCAGGAGAAACAGTGCCTGAGAAGTACATCATCATCTTGAAACCTGGAGTCAAGGCCCCTGAGATATCCGGCCACGTTAATTGGGTCGAGAAAGTGCACAAACGTAACATTGAAGCTCAAGGATTGGACGACTTGCTAAAGCTTCTCATGGGCAAGAACAAGGGCAAAGGAAAGAAGAAACATCGAGGCGTGGAGAAGGTATGGAAAGGTAACTTCAAGGGGTACTCTGGAGAGTTCGACAAGGACACGATTGCTCAGATCGCCGAAAATGACGACGTGAGTACGATTGACGCGATTGCTCTGTATATTTGCTGACTTCTTGCAGGTGCTGTTCGTTGAGCCCGTTCAAGTCGTGGATCTGTACGCAACGGTCACCCAGAGCAGTGTTACCTGGGGTCTAGGGTCCATTTCTCACCGAACCCCTGGGTCAACAAAGTACGTCTACGACGAGAGTGCTGGTAATGATACCTGGGCCTACATAGTCGACACTGGACTTTACACCGAGCACAAGGAGTTCGAGGGACGCGCGGTTTTGGGATACAATGCATATAAAGGCTCCGAGTTCGAAGACGTCCAAGGCCATGGTACACACTGTGCTGGTACTATCGGGAGTCGAGCTTACGGCGTGGCAAAGAAAGCGAACCTAATGTCCGTCAAGGTCTTTGATGATGGGGCTGTAAGTTGACCACGAAATGATGACGAGGTGATCTCGATGCTAACAAGATACAAATACAGTCTACGACCGATGTCGTGATTGACGGATACGAATGGGCTGTGTCGAACATAACCAACACGCCTGGCCGAGCAGCCAAGTCCGTTATTTCCATGTCCATCGGGGGTGGTTTCTCCCGAGCGTTCAACACATCCATCGAAAACGCCTATCGCGACGGTGTCCTGACTATCGTGGCAGCGGGCAACAGTGGTGCCGATGCCAGCAAATACTCCCCTGCGGCTGCACCTAACGCCATTACCGTTGGTGCCATTGACAAAGATAACACTCGAGCTTCCTTTTCTAACTATGGGCCTCTTGTTGATATCTTTGCTGCAGGGGTTAGCGTTCGTAGTACTTGGATTGGGAGCACTGGAGCGTCTGCTTGGATGAGTGGCACGAGCATGGCTTGCCCTCATGTTGCTGGTCTAGCGTTGTACTTGATGGGTTTGGGAAATGAGACACTCAATTCCCCTCAGGCGGTAGCGAACAGAATCAAGGAGCTTGGGACGCCGGGGGTGGTTGTCAATGGGGGAATTGGAAGCCCAAATCTCTTGGCTTACAATGGCATTGCGCTAGAGTAAGGACCAAGAGAGGCAGTCGTGTAGTATAAATCTAGCATTCATAAGTATTAGAGTTGATAAAGATATGAAATCACTGCCCTTGTCTCGGGAGCCTATCTGTCGCGACTAATGAACTACTTGGCAAAGTACTGTAGTTCTAGGAACAGTCATATGCTATACCTTCGGAGCCTGCTTCTCTTTAGATGAATCCACCTCGTGAATCGAAGTGGCATGAGTGTCCTGAAGTCCATCAACACGCCGGGCGTGTAGCAGCTCCATGTTGATATGCGGACCCGTGAAAGTCTTGCGCTTTGTTGCGAACCACAAGATGATCACGAAACCCACCAAACCAGCCGAGACCACAGACACATAACTCATATTCTCGGGCGTGACGGGCATTGCGGTCGGGAAGCAGTACAGCACATCCAGAAAGACAACCCAAGCCACTGAGATAGCGTTGACGGGCGCACCAAGCTTGCCCAGGTTGAAGTATCTAGGCGGCAGAACCTTGTCTCTACCTCTGTAGAGGATCACTGCCTGTGGGATGACGCATGATGTTTGAAGGAAGATGATTGCCGCGCTGACCATTGCGGCAAATGCAGTGGTGGAGCCAAGGAAGATGAGACCATATATCTGCGTTGATTAGCCTCACATGTCAGCACAATCAGAGCAGACTTGCTTACCGAGACAAAGACTCCTGTGAGGAGTAGAGCGTTGACGGGGACTTGGTATCTTGGGTGAATACGGGACCAGAACTTGGAATACGGCAAGGCACCGTCTCGCGAAACGGCCCAAAGTGTGCGAGAAGATGTCGTGGCTGAGTGACAGTCAGTATGTGTAGAAAAGTCGGAACAGGGAGAGAAAATCACCGTTTGCAACCAGATTGCTGAAGAAAAGAAAAGCGAACAGGGCAAGAAGTATCGATGCTCCAACGCGCGACCCAGTTCCTTGGTAGTATATCTCAAACAGAGGCAGGCCGCCATTGTTGAAGACCTTGCTGATGTCGGAGATCGAGTACAGCAAAGCCGTCGCAAAGGGGAAAGCTGTTAAAAGTCCCATGATCAAAGGGTAGAGCATGACGCGAGGGACGTTCTTAGCCGGGTTGGGGATCTCCTCGCACATATGAGCGCCACAATCGCTGCCGAGGAACGAATACACGGCATTCCCAACGGCAAGCATAAAAGCAAAGCCATCACTAGACCACCCTGTCCGGTTGGTTGCATCAGTGAAAATAGTCGACGCTGAGGCGTGGTTGTCTCGTGCAAGGACAAAGAGGACTATCATCGTCGTGGTCATGGTCATGACAGCGAGGACAAACATGAGTTTGTTGTACAGTGGGATGTAGCTTGCCAGAACAATGTTGATCGCTATTGCGAGCCAGATCAGTGCCACAAAGATGAGCCACTGTTGCCACGGTTGGCGAGTGAAGTCCGGATACCAGGCGGAGACAACGTCGAGGATCATCGAGGATACGAAGTTGCTGACCGAGCTCGAAGCCAGCCACCATCCCAAGACGCTCATCCAGCCGTTTCTGATTATCTTATCAGTGTCTTGTTGAAGCCAAGCGACAATGCAATGAGATCATACATATAAGATGCAAAAGCCTTATAGTCATCTCGAGCGACCATGAAAGACCAGTAGTATTGAGCACCGGCAACAGGATACGATGACGCGAGCTCTGCCATACCAGCCGTCACAATAAAGGTCATGACTCCAGCAACGGGTAAGGACCATAAAGTGCCGACGAAAGCGGCCTCACCAAGGCTGATGCCAATCGACGAACCCGTGCCCAGCCACGTGCAGGTCAAGGTGAATGATAGAGCACCCAACGACCAAGGCGAGAACCGGCGCGGCATCGCCTTCTCATACCCCGCAGCCTCGAGCTCGAGATCATCGTGAGACTTGAGTATTTCCTTAGACATGATGAAAGAATTGGAATGAGATTGCTGTAAAGACCGACAGTCCTCCTCCTGGACTCGAGCTGGGGAAGCCATCTTTATCATCTTGAAGTTGACAAAGAAGGGTGGAACATCCCCAGCTTCCAGGGACCTGGGGCTCCCAACTGTGCATGGGACCATGCTGATTTTGGAATTACTGGAACCTCCAACGCCACAGGATTCTTGGACACACCCAATAGCTCGGGAAACGCTAAGGACGATAGATAAGAACGTTGGCTTGCCCCGGGTTTGCCGTATCCAGAACTAGCCCAAAAAGCGTAATACCTAAACAAGGAAATTCTGAACGTGGCCCTTGTTGTACCTCTATCAGCACTAAACATCTGGAAATGCATCTTGGCTAAGATTGAATTCAGCTTGATAAGACTCCAGACTAGTTCCATACTTCGATATCGGACTGACGTCCATCAACGACCGGATGCTATCTCTCCTGGTCCCCAGAACTGCGAAGGGGAATTTCCGACTGCTTCCAGTAGTGATTCACCGACCAGGGTCTTGATTGTGAAACCTGTGTGATAGGCGATGGGCCGGAGGCAGCTGGGCATCATGCTGCCTATACTTTCAATTCCACAACATATTGAGCCAAAGGAGACCATCGTAGCCGATAGCACGTCGGGGCTCCTAAATTTTTCAGTTGAATCTCTAATCATCGGCAGTGTCCTAAGTATTCTGCTAAATGTGTAGACTGGCTGTGAACAAGTGAAATGCCTCGAGGTTGGGTACGACTTTTGACTCCGTCCTTCCCGATGCGACTCCAATGTATTCTTGTTGTGCGGGCTTTGAGACTTGAGACCCAGCCCTCTTCCTTACGACAAAGATGCGGCCTTCGTGATCCTTGGAATAATTACTCATGTTGCCGGTGCCGCAGTGACGAAATGAAGTTGCCTGAGCTGCTGGCACTTGTGGACTGTGGGAAAAGAGATCAAAAGACGCAGAACCTCTCAAAACTTCCGAAGCTTTGCGGACGACCAAGAGGCCCTTCCGTAATATCAGCACAATGTTGATGTGAATAGTGGTTCACGGATCACCAGTGCTTCAGGGCCCAACGGAAGGCGATGAAAGACACCAAAGAGACGATAGGCACCCAGATGCACGTATGCCAATGCTTCAACATGTCTTCCCAACTGTGCAGTTCAGGGTAAAAAGGTAGAATTTCCTGGCTCCATGTACGCCCATGTAGCCAAAGGCGAACACAAACCAGTAGTCCCTCCATGCATGTTTTGGCTTTTGTCATGGTCCTGTCCAAGGTCTAGAAAGTATGATAAGCAATTGGCTTCTTGGAGAGAAAGGAGACCAAAGCAAGCTTAAGTGACGACGGAGGTGTGCTTTCACCAACCCGAACATCTGCTTACCCTCTGAGTGCATCTGTTTTTCGGACTCAGTCATTTCTAGATTCAAGGCATGTATACTGGACGTGAGAAGGGAGAATGTGACGGCGGGTGAACCCTAGATGTTCGAGGTCCTTCACTTCGTGGATAGGGGTGCCTCTGAGGTGGTAACGAACTGGATGCGGTGTTGAGTTGGCCTTGCTGCTATGCTCATGCGCATTCCACGTATGGTATGTCCTCGCCCAAATGACGACCAAACACTCTGAGTGTAGGATGACCAGCATTGGCTGACGTCGACGTTTCAAACCGGTAAAGGCTGTTGTACCCTTATGACGTTTCTGTTCATGAAATGCTGTTAGTCGCCAACCGACAGCAAGGGCGGCTCAGAGCTTCCATTGCCTCCACATGCAACATCTCGGCAGAGGGGCAAAGCTAAGAGCGCTGCACCTTTTGCACTCAAGCCTGAGCCAAGGCTGCTGAATCGTCATGGGAAGGCGATTGTCGTGTCACTGGCCTCGAAGAAAAGCTGGTCATGTACTGCAGATCGCTCATGATTTGTCCACTTGTGAGGTAATGTACACCCTAGCTAGAGCAAGCTACAGTTGATCGCACGAGTTCTTCACGAGTGTACTCAGCCACAGCGCAGGCAATAGATCGCGTTCCGGATCTCTTATTGCAACACAGTCTTCGTCGTCTCCGTACCCAGGCCTTGGTAGTTATCAGACTCTGCCTCGGGTCTGAAAACCGCAGGAGCAGTAATACACCCTGTCCTCTACTTCGCAGTCAACGAGTATGCTTGTATCAGTCTCTTGAACTACGGTCTCGCCAGTCGTTTTCTTGAATTGAAACAAAGTCGTAAACATACCGTCACTCACCCTAGGCACCATGGTGAGCTCGCATGACAGCCACGTGGGGACAGTGGCTTCAGTGGTGAGTCAAAACAACCGTGAGGGGACAGGCCCTGTGAGGGCTGCTGCTCCGGTGTTGATTGGTCGCTTTTTGCCCTCCTTTCAGTGGACGCAGGGAGTTCGCTCAGGTTGGCCCTCAGTTGCCGTTGGTGCCCTATTCCCAGGAGTGTCGCAGACAGAGCCTGGTCTCAAGCCACACTTACTGTACTTCCCTCTGTCAGCGTTTTGCACGCTGCTCCTATGTACCTTTGGTCGCTCAGCCTCGGCCGCTGCCCAACTGTCGCTGCCCGCCACACTCCTAGCCCCTGTTGGCTCCACTACCCACCCGCTGGCGGCCACTATGGCGCACCGAGTCGTTACGGAGCCTCACCCTGGAAATCCCTCCTCCGCCGCTAACAGCCCCATCACCACCTTCATCACGTCGCTTGCTTCGTTGCATCCGACTTGTCCTACGACATCCGACACCCTTCCGACCGCATCAACCGCCAGGTCGTGACGTGACGCTGCCTACGGTTGCAGTTGATTCTTCGTTGGCCATAGGTCGCTCAAGCACTGCGCCGCTTTGCTCGGGTTGATCACTGTCGGCCAGTCTTGGTCACCCAGGTACCCGCCGCGCTCGCTTTTTCGTCATCCTACCCCCAGCGGAGCCCCTTTCCGACCACGGCGCCTTCAATCCTCGAGGATTGCATCTATTCTGCTGTGCTTTCGGTTGCGTTGCCGATTTCTCGATACATGATCCGAGCCGTCGCGCCTATCGCCCACTCCCACGCTTGTCTCGTCCGCCGGTGCTCTTGGCCCGGCGGCATCACGTAGACACGCAACCATGTTCTGGAGATTTGGCGGCTACGCCAACATCTCCACCATCGACACCATCCTCGACAAACCCGATTTCACTCTTGAGGAGCTTCTCGATGAGAGCGATCTGATCCAAGAGCTTAAGCAGCACAATACCAAGCTCATCGAGTATCTGCGCGAGGATAAAATCCTCCAGAAGCTGCTCGACTATGTCGTCGCTCCCAAGCTCGAGGTTTTCGAGACCCCTCCCGATAACCCCGACGACGAGGCCAAGGGCAAGAACCGGCTTCTTCCCTTCTCCCGTCCGCGTGCGTCCTCACGCGAGACCGATACTACCGATAACGACGAGGAGGAGCAGGAGAAGAAGCGCAATCGCTATGCTTTTGTCGCGTGCGAAGTCTTGAGCTCCGATACGTGGTCCATCTATGAGGCCTTGACCGAGAATCGACAGCTCATCCGCGACTTCTGGGACTTCTTGAGCCGACCCGCGCCTCTTGATCCTTTGCAGGCGAGCTACTTCACCAAGGTCAATGAGTCGCTTTTCGAAAAGAAGACCGAGGAGATGATGGACCTTCTGCGAAGTTTGCCCAATGCTGTCCCTGATCTACTGAGGCATGTTGAGTGCCCGATGGTCATGGATCTTCTGCTCAAGATTATCGCGCTCGATAGGAACGAGGGTGGTCAAGGCATTGTTGAGGTAAGTTCAGCAAGTGGAATAAGCCCTTACATGTGACGCCCTTGGGACAGGCACTAACTCCGTATGTTTGAAAGTGGCTTTACGTCAAGGACATCATCCCAACCCTCCTTTCTTGCCTCAGCCCGGATCGGAACTGGGTTGTCCAGACGGCTGCCGGCGACTTCATCAAGGCTATAATTACGATCTCTGCCAACGCGTCCCAAAACGAGCAGCAATGCATCGGTCCAAACGAGCTTACACGCCAACTCGTCAGCAAGACATGCGTTGAGCAGCTTATTGGGTATATGCTGGGTGGTGGCAACCCATTGACAGTTGGTGTGGGTATTGTCATCGAGGTGATTCGAAAGAACAACTCTGATTATGACCCCGATGTTGGCACCGAGTCCAACGCTGTGCCGTCAAGCCGCGACCCAATTTACCTCGGCACCCTACTCAGGCTCTTCGCAGAGAATGTGCCGCATTTTATTGAGCTTATCATGAAGACTCCGACGAACAAGGATCGCATGAACTCTACCTTCGGCGAGAAGCTCGAGCCCCTTGGTTTTGACAGATTCAAGACCTGCGAACTCATGGCCGAGCTCCTGCACTGCAGCAATATGGGTCTCCTGAACGAGGTCGGGGCCGAGCAGCTCATCGCCACACGAGATGCTGAGCGTCAACGTCTGCGTGACGAAGGGAAGCTCGGGCCGCAGAAGGAGGAAGATCGATCAACCGAAGATCTCGAGATGCGTGGTTCACGTCAAAACCCCGAGGAAGGGCGGCGACTTGAGGTTACCAATGCTGACGAGGATGGCTTCGAGCAAGTTGAGCCAAGCAAGGAAATGAGCGAGGATACCTCTCATGAGTTCGTTAAGGCCGAGGACGACATTCCTCAGGCCCTTCCTGCGATCTCCATGGAAAAGGAAGACGAAGAGGACTTCGTGGACGAACCACTGAGCTCTCCTCGTCTCACCGTTGCAGCTGACAAAGTCAACGAGCAACAGTTCGAGGATCCGGATCTTGTTGTAGCGCCTCTCTCTCCTACGAAGCCGAAGCCTGCCGACATCGCAACCCCAGCGGCGGATTCGGAGTCCAGCTCAAAGCCAGCGAATGACACTGCTTCTGGCGCCCAGACAGCCGTGCCCAAGTCCGATCTACAGACCGGCGGAGATACTCCCGCTGCTTTGGCCCCGGCCTTCTCGTTGGATCAACCCGCATCAACGTCCTCTGCCGCTGATACTGAGAAGTCGAAGGGCTCAGAACTGACCCCTCGCCCAGAAGACACCCCGGCGCCGCTCTTCGCCAGCGCCCCGGCTTCCGAATCCGAAGGCAAGCTGCCAACAGCTAAGCAAACGAGCCAATCGAAGGAGGCCGAGGCAAGCGCTGAAACTCTGGTCGAGGAGAGCACACCTGCACAGGCCGAAGCTGGCCCTGAGCCGACTCAGGCTCAGACTCAACAGGGTGAGGACGCAAGTCAGGTCGACCCCGTCGTCGGTGACTTCCTCAAGATGCAGTTTACAGAGCATCGCGTTGTCCCCACCATATTGGTAAGCCACATTCTCTCGTATAGATCCTTCATGTAACTAACAAGCTATTAGTCATTCTTCTTTTCATACCCATGGAACAACTTCCTTCATAATGTAGTCTACGACATTGTACAACAAGTCTTCAACGGCCCTATGGACCGCGGGTACAACCCGTCGCTCGCGATTAGTCTGTTCGAGGCTGCTGATATTACGGCTGCTATCATTAGCGGGCAACAGGCCAGCGACGAGTCGCACGCCAAGACAAAGACCAGAATGGGCTACATGGGACATCTGACGCTTATTGCAGAGGAAGTTGTCAAGTTCACCGAGCGACATCCCCCAGAGCTTCTCTCAGAAACAGTCCTTGACAAGGTTATGAGCCAAGCATGGATCAACTACGTCGAGGGCGCTCTCGCTGAGACCCGCGAACGTGATAATGCCATCCTTGGCGGCGTTCGTCCTGAAGTTGCCCTGGGTCATCGGGGAAGCCTGGGCGGACCCGGCGGCGGTATCGGTGGTGCCGGACTTGCAGGCCTGGGGAGCAATTCCGGTGCCGACTCGTCAAACGCGCTGGCTGAAGCCGGCCTGAACGGTGGCATCGAGCTCAATGAAGGATCATCTGGCAACGGCATTGGCCCCTTTGCCATCAGTGCAGGAACTTTGATGTCCGGCTTCGGCGATAGCAGCGATGAAGAGGACGATGAAGGGGATGGGGATGACGAGGACGTCAACTCAGAGGTGAGTCACGATTCTCCACAGGATTTCCATATGGATCAACCAACTACGGTCACCATCGTCGAGTCGCCTGAGGATGTCATAATGGGTTCTCCAGAGTCGACTTGCGCAGGTGTTTCTGGTGCAGTGGGCTCAGAGGAAGCGTCCGCAGTTCAGCAAGTTGAGGATGCAGAGTCGTCAAGTAGGGACATGGCGCAGGAAAATCCCCTCCGAGCGGAGGAGATCGATGATGCAACGTGGAGGACCACATTTCCTTAGCAAGGACTGACGTCTCATGTTGGGCCCTTGTCTCATTTGGAGACGCAGGAGGCACCCTCGCTCCAGCCAACCCTTGGTCTTGAAGACTGGGAGGATTTCGAGGACATTGATCTCAGAGACCTAGTTGAGCTCTGGGCAGGTCCGAGGCATTGATACCCCCACCTTTTCTTTCATTTGGTATTTTCCTTCTGTCATATCTCAAACGGGTCACGAAGTGGACAGCATTATGGGATGGAGCAGCTGGGAAACGCTGGAAGGCAATTTTTGTAATGGACGAGAACGTGTTACGATTCATGTCAGAGGTCGCCGATGTTGGCGGAACCCAGACACACCCACATGTACCGACTGGTCAAACCTCTTTTCATTCTGTTCACAGGGCACGTCCCTAAGGATTCGGATGCTGATGTCGTGATATCCAGTTCCGTGCTTACACCGATCCCCTGAACAACTCCGGCAACTCTGCAGACCCTCCCTCGCTGCCTCCGCCTCCACCACCTCCACCACCATTGAATGTTCCTCCGTCTCGCGCTCGCTTGCAGCTTGCGGCTCGTCTTGCCATGCATCAGAAGAACAACCAAGCCGCAACTCCTCTATCCGCATCTCTCGAGAACGATGATGACGACGGGACGGACCCTTTCGCCGACGGGGATGACCTAGATGACGATGGTGGCGAGGCTTCAGCCCATGGAGGCGGGAGAGGCGCCTGGTGGAGGGCAGCGGTTGATCCGGATAAGGCGAATAGTTCTGACGAGGATGAGGAATTTGGCGACTTTGCAATGGCTGAGGATGACAAGGTGGCTGGCGGTGGTGGCGACAACGTTGTTCTCAAGCCTCTCGCAGTGAATCCAGCCAAGGACGCGAGCACCCGAGGTCTAAGTGGGCTGTGGCCATTCACCAACAAAGTTGACGCAAAGGATGATGAAGGAGGCGCAGAGACTGGAGCTGCAACCAGTAGTACAGCTACTACCAGTGGTGAGGAGACCGGATCAGCAGGGTCCTCACGTCCTGTCGAGGTGAAAGAAGCGAAGCGCAGGACCAGCATCGAAGACCCCGAAGACGAGGAGGTCGTTGTTTGAACCCGGGGGGTGGTGGCAGGGGTGTTCTTGAAGAAGAACGAAAGATACCATACAGTGTGCATGCTCGTGATGGAGGAATTTAACATTGCAACGAGTAGATGAGAAAGGGATGATTCGCGTTGGTGTTGGAATTGGTTTTTTGGACATATACGAGTTTTCATGGAGGATTACTTTGGAGACGGGGGAGGTGTTGAGTGCGTTTGTGATAGAGCGACGAGTGGCGTGCTCAAGGAGTGTATTAGTATCATGTAAATGTCAATTGTGCGTTGTTTTGCTCCCTACTCTGAGGGTCCTGTGCCTGGCGGTCAATGTGTCTACCAACCTGTCGGGCTCAGGGCGAAGATCATGATGATCAGTTTGCAATGATGGGGTGTTCTCTGCGTGCACACTGAAAGCGGTTGAAGCGGACGCTGTGAAGTGAGGTGGTCAGTTTCTGTGATGGAGGAAGAGGCAGCTGCGCGATCTTTGAACATGCCTATGGCCTTTAGATGCTCCCACCCTTGATACTGAAATCTTTGCATATCAACCCCAACATATGATTTCACAAAGGCGATTCGACACTTTCCCCAGTAATCTGCCAATCAGACAGCATTTACTGAAAGAGAAACATGCACTAAAGCGTTCCTCTTGTGTGTAATACCACTGACTCAATGCAAGATCCCGTCCTCCGCAGCAGTGGATATATTCCACATCACCAACACTGACCAGCTTCCCTCTTCCGTGTCCCGTCCTCACCCATCTTGTCACAGCCCATAGCTTCCAGACTCACGGATCACAATGTGCCGCAAAGTCGAGAACGTGTTCCGGTGTGAGGAGTGCAAGCAGGAGTTCTCAGAGCACATGGAGGTGCCCTGCGATGTCGCCGAGGCGAGGGCGAAGAAAGCCGGCCGAGAGCCTGTGTTCAAAGACTGCCCCGATGGGTGGAATGGCAGTGAGGTGCATGTCAAGGCGGAAGCTTCAAAGTGCGCCAAGTGCACGATTTGAGCCTGGTGCTTGAGAAGTGAACTTACTCATTTTGCTGGGCAATTTGCACGTATCCGTACACGCGCCCAATTGAAGGAACCCTAGTTTTCGCATCAATGTAAATTGAAAGATCCATGCCATCGCTTGTCCTAAGTAACGTGATTGCTTTCATCTTGCAAAGCCGAAAGTGTACATCTGTCTGCCGTTGTAATAACATCATCAATGTACTGATTGGTGGCCAGGCTGCCATCCATCAGGTTGCATGTTTGGGGCTGCTCTCCCACCTCGAAACCTCCCACTTCCATCGCGTCACAGTAATTGGTATGCAGCCCAACCTGCTCCCTCGCACGACCGCAGGCATCCCCCATCAATAATTTCATCCTCTCAGTCTCTCAGACCCTGATTTGAGAACCTAGAAGTGGTGCTCATCTCCCAGAGGAGGTGTGCTCCCAGGCCAGGTCATCGAGATGCTGATTCCCGCCGTGTTCTTGCTGCTCATCGCAGCGTATGTGGGTGTCTACTTGAGGGTAGGATCAAGCCCACAATCGGCCCTCTTCTTGCGGCCAGCTGTGGTAAACTGACATGTTTTGTAGTGGCAGGCTTGGAGAAGGCCACAGCCTACACTTGGGCGGCACGCTTCATGATAACAAATACTCCGCTTCGCATGGATGAAGATCCGGTGGTTCACGGAACAAGACGTTTACATCGCCATAGCACGTGGAAGCTGATCCGGCGGAAGCTCAGTCGATCACCGGCGTTGCATCGCATTCTGGGGCAGTAGATCACGATCCAGGGCTACGGAAGGGACCAGGATGATCAACCGCAGAGCGGTCCTTGCACCGGCTCATGTTCATCCTAAAACCCTCACAACAATGCAAATGAAGACACGACACATTCAACTCACGCCAATCACATCAATAAACCAAGTTTGAAAGAGCATATGGCTGCCAGATCACCCGCTCACCCAAGGGTTCAGGCGCAGTATGTGAGCACCAGGTCGAGAACCCTGAAAGTGACGACTTCCAGGCGAGGCGAAACGAGGCGACACAGCTGGCGATGCTGCTGGGCAGAGTTATCAGCCCACGTGGTAAGAAAATACACTCACCGCCCCCTCAGTCGAATGCAGATCGTGTCCAACTTTGGGGGCTCCTGATCCTTCGCAAGTTGGGTGTGTAGGTTGCGTGGGATGCTTGTAGGATTTCGATTCGATGGAGTACCCAGACGGGTGGCTGGATGGGATCGTGCGCTTACCTGTGGATGGCCGCAAGACTAAGACGGAACGAGCGTAGGAATAAGCTAACGTCATGTCCCTAGGTAAACCTCCGGTTTCCTGCCGTAGACTTATTGCTGTCTCGTCAACGTGGCCTCCTGTGGTTCAGAAAACATGGAGATTAAGTGGTGATCATGGCTTCAACAAACTATCACCTGTCCTGAACTGGCCATCCATCATCACATAAAATTCGACGAGAAACCGACGTCCGACTTATCGGTTGCGTCGTCGCAATCTAAGTCACGAAAGGAACGACCACCACGGATCCATCTGCGCTCGAAGGATTCCCCAAAGACGTCACTCTCGCCCAAGTATCTCAGCAACATCCCTGTCAGCCCTTCCGTGATTGGGTGTAGCGGCCCACGATATCATTCGCTGCTCTGGCGAAACAGTGGCTCTCGCCCTCCGTTTTTAGGCGGTCTTTTTGGCAACAAGGCTGGGTGAAGCTTGTTGAAGCTTGGCTCATCATTCAACGGGTTCCTTGGGCACTAAATGGTGAAGGGCGGTCCATGGAGTTCGTGGAGACAGTATCAACAAGGGTTCGATCAACTTACGCTTATGCTATGTCGCGTCTATGTTATATGAGATTACTGTGGTTCAGCTCCCACTGTATCACCGGTCCTCACGCCTCCAAGCAACGACTGCGTGTACGTGATGGACTTGCGCCTCTTCGCAGATTCACAGAATAGCAATCGCAGCAGCACACCCTCTCTTACCAGCAACCAATATTAGGGAAAGAAGCCTCTGGCATTGTTGCAGCGCGGATCCTCGAGTTTCCCCTCTCGACTTGGCGACCCCCAGTCAGTCAGCCGTGATCTGCGATGTCACCCTGCGCCTAAGATAGGCACATACAAACGCAAATGCGGCGCAGGCGCAGCCCATCCATACACACACAAGGTCACTTTCCTGCACATAACGTCATAGGACTCGAACAGACGATTCCTTCGTAACCAATGTTGTAGCCCCCTCACCGGCGGTCCCTGCTATGGGGGGCTGGCGCTTCTGTAGGGACCTCCTGCATGGTCCTACACACGCTGTATGTTGGCCCATACACGCGGTAGGAGGCATCATGATTATCAGGTCAGAGTTGCTGATCCTTCGTAACTAGCTACTCTCGAGCTGGACTGAATGCATCTCGTCGCTTTCCGTCATTCTCGACTCTCCCCTCTTCTCTCATTATCATCTTGTCCCTTACTTTCGGCAAATTTTCTCTTCACGCCATACGATCGTTTATGACTTCGCAACACTCACCGTGATACCCTCGAGTTGCTTAAGGCGGCGGATACGCAGCATATACCCACCCATTCTCCCAATACCTTCACAGTCTCTGGCGCACTAAAAGCTATCTCACAAGCGAGATCCATTTCTCTACTCTCAAGCTGAACCACAGGGTTCAAGCCAAGCTTGACCATGGCAATACTTGGTACCTCCACGGTCAGCCACGCCACATTTGGGCCAGAGGCAGACTTCCGAGAAGATACACAGTACGAAGCTGCAGGCATGACAGACCTCTCTCACACAGATTCGAATCAAGGCATGTCCACATTCCTCGATCTCGACAGCGACAGTTCCGGTAGCAGTAATCAGGCTTCGCCGATTGAGCACCCGACCCCTCTACAGCCACCACCAAAGAAGAAGGTGAACTTCGAGGACATCAACAAGCGCCATGTCAATAGCACGACGAGCGAACGTGATTTCTTCACATCCAAGATTGTAAGCGATGCCACCGACAACACAGACTGCTCTGCCATGGCAATGGCGAGCCCATCATTAGAAGTGCCACCAAGTGTTGGCGACACTGTACGAGCCATGCTTGATCTCTCATCAGACAACTCAACCGAGTCACTATCGCCGCCCGGCTTGATCATGTCGACAAGCCCATCTGGCTCAGAGCTCAACTCTTCCGGTGCTTCAGAACGCTCAAGAACGAGCGATGATATTTTCAGCGGCCCCAAGCAAGAGATTGGACAGTTCTCGGAATTCGAAGATGGCCTCATTGCAGCATCACCGCAACAAGAAATTGGCTCCCTATCAGAAAAGGAACTTGTCGCGCCAGGGAGCCCTGGGCACCAAGAACTTGAGAGCCTGCTTCGTTCAGTGTCCCAGTGCGACAAGGCTTGCGTCCTCCGTCCCGGCAGGGGTCCCTTCCAGGCACAGCTGGTAGCGCTTATTACGTGCAGGGCACCAGCATTGGGCCAACAGCAGTCATCAACACGCCCAACTGACGATGCCAACGATTTTTCGCAAATCACCTTGCCGACCGCTGACGAAGATGTCGAGGCGTGCTCGTTGCATATCAAGAAGGTGCGCACTGCTATGAAGGAATGGGGCGGCGAACACTCTCAGCCTGATATATGGATTCCACTGCACTCGATACCTGTGGGAGCAAGTGGCGCAGACGTCGAGACTTTGCAGAACTGGCTTGAGACGATGGACAGGAGGACGGAGGACCTCATCATGGGCATGCAGCTCAACGAGCCAAAGCCACGGCCGTTGGAGTCGCTTATGGCGGCAAAAAGGAAGCCGTTGCCGTCGCCCAACCGTCTCTCGATGCTTCTCATGGATAATACGGTTGACAAGGAGGAAACACCCAATCCTATATTCGAGCATACCGAGGACCTGACTAAGTTCCCACTCTCAGCCATCCAGCAACTTTTCTTCCGTGCGTCCATGAACCGCACAAAAGTTGGAAAATCATCTGGCCCCGGCCAGCGTTTCAGTCAGAGCATCTTGCTGCAGGTCAGTAGCGATGTTGACCCTACCGATATAGAGGCGTCGATCGAGGCGCTTGTTGGTCGACACTCGATGCTGCGAGCAAGGTTCAAGGTCACTGGTGACAGCCTTGCCCAGGTCATCATCCCAGATGCCTCGAACTCTTACCGCTTCGGTCACCGGCATGCCGTCAACGACAACGATGTCCTCAATTTCATCGAGCAATCACAAGCATCGATCAACATCCTCGGAGGACCGGTGTTCGCAGCTGACCATATTCATGCTGCCGACGGCAGGGAGTTGCTGTATCTGGTAGCTCACCACCTCGTGGTTGATGTGGTTTCCTGGAAGATCATCATCCACGATCTAGAAGAGCTTCTTCGTCACGGACGGCTCAGCTCTGAGGGCTCCCTCTCGTTCCCTGACTGGATCAACTTCCAACTCTACGAAATCAGTCACAGACTCACGAAGCCTGCTCTCCCTTTCGAGATTGCCCCCCTCGACCTCAACTACTGGGGATTGGAGAAGCAGCACAATACATATGGCGAGACAGGGCGGCACATGTTCTCTTTGCCACCCATCCTCACCAAGTCCATCCAAACGCGATGTAACCGGGTATTCCGCACCGAGACCGCTGACATCTTCCTCACGGCTCTCCTCCTATCTTTCCACCAGACATTCTCAGATCGGCCCGCTCCGACTATTTGGAAGCAAGAGCACGGTCGCGATAATAACAATCGTGACTTCAATATAGGTGAGACGGTCGGTTGGTTCACAGCACTATGCCCCATTACTGCCGCGGTGGATACATCAACGGACTTCATCCAGCTACTCAAGTTGATGAAGGACACCCGCAGGGCTATTCCTCGTCACGGAATTCCATACTTCAACTCGGAGTTCTCTTCAGCGCAGACCGAGTTGTCGAGTCTTCCTGTTGAGATCATGTTCAACTGTGTCGAGTCAATCCCCCAGCTCCATCGTTCAGGTGGGCTGTTGGAGCCGGTCTCCCCTCCTGACTACGACGTCAAATCTTTGATTTCTGACATAGGTCCTGCTGTTGGACGCATTGCTCTCTTCGAGGTGTCAGTGGTCATGGATGCAGACGGTGCGCATGTCGAGGCGGTCTACACGCAAACAAAGCATCAGGCCCGCATTCAGGAGTGGCTGGGGAAGTTCGAAGAGACTCTCATTGACTCCGCCACTCGCCTGAAGGCCATGGATCCCCAGCTTACGCTCGCTGACACTCCTCTTGTCAAGACATCCTACACAAGTCTGGCGAAGCTTGGTTCCGAGCTCTTGGGGGAGCTGGGTGTAGATAGCGCCGACGAGATTGAAACCGTGCTGCCAATCAACCCCATGCAGGAGGAGATTCTCGTTGCTCAGGCACAGGATATCAACACCTACCACGTGCGCAGTGTTTACGAGCTCAGCACGCCAAACGGAGAGCTTGTTGATCAGGGTCGTATTTGCGATGCTTGGAGTACGCTGGTGTGCAAGCATGTCGCTCTACGCAGCATCTTCATCGACAGTATCTCCGAAAACGGCCTGTTTGACCAGCTCGTTCTCAAGAAGATCTCACCAAATATGCTCTTCTTCGACAGTGTCAATATCGAAGAAACGCTTGCCAGCCTTCCTGCCATGAAAGTTTCTCGTGGTCAGCCCCGTCACAGGTTGAGCGTTATTCGCAGCGCGAGGAGAACTCTTGTCTGTCTAGATGCTAGTCAGGCTATCATTGACAGTCGCAGTATTGTCAACTTAGTGTCTCAGCTTGGCCAGGTCTATGCCGGAGAGGATATTACCGTCGACTGCTCACTTCTCACGACTTATCTCTACAACATCTCAGTGGACTCAGCAAGCCATTTACAGTCCGTGACCCGAGACTTCAAGAACGTGAAGCCGTGTATCCTACCTCGTCTTAGCGACGGCTCTCAGCAACCTGAGGATTCACTGGTATTTGAGCTGGAGATGACACGAAAGAAGCTCAATGAATTCTGTCGCTATCAAGAGGTTGAACCTAATGTGGTGCTCCAGCTTGCTTGGGCGCTCGTTCTGCGGGCTTATGTTGGCACGAATGAGGTTGCTTTCGGATGTGAGCACCCCGGTCGAGACGAGGATTCTCTGCCTGGGATCACCGACGCGATTGGGAGCTTCTCTGCAGTATTCCCTTGCAAAATCAGCTTGACGCCTAGTAAGACCATACGTCAGTGTCTGAAGACCCTGGGCCTGTTCTCTGCCAGCGTTACCGGGCGTCAGGATCTGACCACTTCACGTATCGAACATGCTCTTGACCTCAAAGGCCAGCCTCTGTACAACACATGCCTTTCCTTCCAGTACTCCAGCTCAATTCCTGAGTTCAATAACCATGGCTTTACCTCTTCTCTATGGTCATCCTCAAGCACCATGGACAGTGCCTTCGGTCTTCACTCAGCATTCCTTGGTGACAAGCTTCACGCTGGCGTGAGCTCTCGCGATATCTCCGCATACCAGATCAGCAACACTATCCGCAGCTTTGAGCAAGCTCTACGCACCATCGTCGAATGCCCGATACAGGCTATCTCTGATGTGGATCTTTTCACTGATCGGGACTATGCACATCTCGCTGTACAAGGCTGGGAGGGGCCTGCAGAGCATTTCAAGCCACAGCAGTGCCTTCATCAGGTCATCTTGCAGCACGCTAGAACAAGGCCGAATGCGATGGCTGTTGCAGCTGAGGATGGCGGCATGACCTATCACCAGATGTCGAAGTTCGTATCCAGCTTGGCTGTCTATCTCGTTAATCTCGGGATTCGCCCAGGAGTTGTCGTACCTGTTGTTCTCGAGAAGAGTTGGTGGGCGCCCATCATCATCCTAGGAGTTCTGCAGGCCGGTGGTGCCTTCGTATGCCTCGACAACCAGGACAAGGAGTCCTTCGAGACTACGGTTCAGCAACTAGACCCGCACATTATCATCACGGGTGAGTCGGCTTGGACTGGCCTTAGCAGCATCACGGCCAACGTCATTGTCGTGAACAACTCATTCTTCTCCGCGCTGCCGCCCCAGCTTTCCATACCTGCTCAAGCTCCCACACCAGAGCATGCCGCGTGTGTGCTCTACTCACCCGCCGCTGCTAGGAAGACTTCCCCGCGGAGCATCTACTACACTCACGCATCTCTTAGCCTGGCATTTATGGCGCAGGGTGAGGCCTTGAAGCTGGATGACACGAGCAGGGTGCTACAACTTTCCGCCTTTGGCAATGATATTGCTCTAGCTGAGATTCTGGGGACAATGTTCCATGGCGGCTGTGTCTGTATTCCCGCTGCGAACGAGCGGGGGCACAACCTTGAGAAGGCAATTGTTCGCATGAACGTTACTTGGAGCTACATGACTTCAGTCCTGGTCCGCAAGGTCACCCCCAGGAACGTTCCGAGCCTTCGAACGATCTGCTTCCGGACGAGGCGACTCGAGGATGACATCCGTGAGACCTGGCGGGGCAAGGTGAATGTGCTTCTGGCTTACGGTGCACCTGATGTCTGTCCTCTTGCCATCTCTGTAAGTGAGGTCACAGGGGAGCACAAGGTTGCAGTCATCCCTCCGCCGTTGATGGGCAAGTACTGGATCCTCAACCCCGAGAGTCCCAAGAAGCTCATGCCTGTCGGTGCGATTGGCGAGCTCGCAATTGATAGCCCGGAGCTCACACCGCACAAATTCACCCCTGGCAGTCCTCTCGTGGCTCGCACCGGCTTCAGTCCTGACTCTTCGGACAAGCCACGGCCACGTTCCCTGAGGACAGGACATCGGGTGCGCTATCTTGACGATGGATCGATCGAGTTCTTGTCAAGCATCCGCGATGAGATCACCATCGGTGGCGAGACTGTTCCCACTACCGAGGTTGAGACCAGGCTTCGCAAGCGCCTCGGAAAGAACGTCGATGTAGCTCTCGAGGCCGTCACGACGAGCGATCAGAAGCAAGTCCTGGTCGCATTCCTGGAGCTTCGTGACGATAGCCAACGCAGCGAGTTTGAGAAGGCGTCTATGCCTGGCGACAAGCGAGCATCAATAGCCAAGCTGATCACGGAGAGCCCTAGCACTTCTCATGACCAATCCGAGGCTACACAGACTCAGCGGCAGCGAATTCTGAAGAGTCATGTTCCTTCTGTTTTCATCCCGCTGAAGACATTCCCTCTGTCTACCTCCTTGAAGGTCAACCGCCGGAAGCTCCAGAAGATCGTGTCTTCCATGTCCTATAACCAGCTCCTTGAAATGTCTACGACACCCAACCCTGCAGAGCTGAGCAATGGATCACTATCCGAGAAGCCACTGCCCCTGACACGAGTGGAAGAGAAGATGCGATTTATCTGGGCCAACGTCCTCGGCATTCCAGCGGCGGATATCACAAATCAGGATAGCTTCCCTGGTCTCGGTGGCAATCGCTACCAAGCTACACAGCTTGTGAAAGCTTGCCGTGAGGAGGAGCTGCCTGTCTCTATTAAGGATGTCATCAAGGGAGCTACGCTCTCAAAGATCTGCCAGCCATACTTCGATATGGGGCCTGCCCCTGAGGAGTCCCTGGCAACAGGAGGTTCCTTGCAGGCTCGAAATCATCCAAGCACTCGAATGCCACAGGCTTCTGTCAAGGGCCATTCCAAGGTTGCAGGTCTTCCCGAAATCTTTGTCAAGGAGGTTCTCGCGCCGCAGCTCAAGGAATACCGTCACAACATCGCCGATGCAGCGGAGGCTTCCCCTCATCAGGTGCGCGACCTCGAAGGACATCTCTACAAGGTCAAGGCAAACCTTCGTTGGCTCGTCCTGAACTTCAATGGACCTGTTCGTCACCAGAAGCTTGAAGCTGCGTGCATTGCATTGTCAAACCTGCATCCAATTCTTCGTACTGCCTTCGCTGTTCATGAGCGCCGTGTCTACCAAGTACGAGTCGACTCCTTCCGTCCTGAATTCACTCGCCGTACTTGCGCCCTTGCAGATCTCGCCAGTGAGGCCAAGCGCATTGCAGACTACGATCAGGGTGTCGGATATAAGCTCCGTGAGCCTATCACAAGATTCTACTTCCTCGACGCTGTGCACCAAGGAACGTTGGTCGTACGCCTAAGCACCGCTCAGGTGGATGACCACTCCATCTCCCACCTGGTGCAGGATCTCACTGCGCTTTTCAAGAATCCTAGTGCTTCTCTTCGTCGCTGGTCCTTTTTCGATTACGTACGAACGGTCAAGTTCTCCAATCATCAGGAGGGCATTGATTTCTGGAAGGAACAACTTGATGGCGCCTGGATGACTCAGGTTGTCTCGCATGCGAAGCCTCCAGCGCCAACAAACAGAATCAAGACGCTGCATAAGACGCTCAAGGTCGAGAGCCTTGCAGAGTTTGGTCTGTCATTTGACACTGTCCTCAAAACTGCGTGGGGCATCATGCTCGCCACTCTGTCCGGCAACAATGATGTTCTCTTCGGTGAGGTCATCCATGGGCAGAACATCTCCAGGCCTAAGAACGTGGATATCAACTCTATGATTGGTCCTGTCACGAACATCATCCCTGTCCGCATTCGCTTCCCAGCTATTCACACTTCACCACTGGAGATCATGCAGGCAGTTCAGGAACAACGCACATCCAGCCGACCATACGAGGCAATTGGTGGGTTGGAGCTCGTTCAAAAGTGCACAGACTGGTCATACTGGACTCGGTTCAGCACTGTGGTTGAGCACCGTCCTCAAGCTCTCGTTGACGGCATGACAACCCTTAACATGGGCAACACGACTTTCCGGTATCACATCATCGAGCCAGAGGCCATGGATATTCCTGACCTCCGCGCTCAGACTACAATGGATGGTCCAGAAAACGTCGACCTTGAGATCACCTACTCGGAGAGCCGTGTTCCCAAGTCACTAGCTGACAATGTCCTCATGCTCCTTGCCACCAACATCGAGATGCTCACAAGGCGCGATCCCATCAGGCAGCCTCTTCTCAAGCCAGCTGGCCAGATGGCCCTGTCTGCACCACGAATTCCCGTTCCACAACGCAAGCCAGTCGCTCGCCAGTCCTTCGACAGCACCCAATGGGTCGATGAGGAGCGTCGTGTCCAGCTTCAGACCCTCATTCAGGCAGCTTGGACTGAGCACATCAATCCTCTTGCTCTTGGCATTGCCGAGGCCCAGGTTCACAAGACTAAGTTCTACGAGATCTGGGGTTCTCTACTTCCTGCGACCTTCTTCGCTGATCACCTCAACCGAGAGCTCCCTAAGCTCGGTGTCAAGGGTGCTGATCATCTCATTCACTTCACTGCCGAGGAGATGATCGACAACCCGACCATGCAGATGCAGTACGACCTTATCATCAGCAAGATGAAAGACTCGGGTGCCATCACCGAGCCTGTCAAGAAGAAGACAGGCAACAATCCCGCCTCTGCATCCACCGCAGATGATGGCCTTTGGGCAACAGCCTCCCCAACTGCAGTCGATGGTGCTCTCGCCTGGCGCAAGAGCATTCGCAAGTTCCGCAATCTCGAGAGTCGCCCCAGTGTTCGCGACCTAAGCACCAAGGCCAGCGGCTGGATGCGTCACAAGGTTTCGAGCAGTCACGATGGGTCCACGACGCTTGGCCGAAGCCTCATCCCAGAGGAGGACTCACAGCAGGAGAGTTCCTCGCCTGCAGCCGCCGAGCGACGCAGTCTCGACAGCACTCCACGCAACAACTCCCGACTGTCTCTCCTCGTATCGAGACGAGAACAGAGCGCAAGTCCAGGACCTTCTTCTCGTCGAGGTGTGAATAATGAGACACCTGCCACCGCACCCTCCTCACTCTCTCTTCGTGCCCTGACGAGCCAATTTGCTCCCTCACGGTCAGGCTCTGTGCGTTCCCAGAAGGCCCCCAAGCGAGCTTCCACCGTCGTCGAGCCTCCTCCGGCATCTGCCTCAACCACGGGCCTACTCCGAACCAACTCTCTCAAGTCCAAGCCCAAGCCAAAGCTTACCGTCTCACCCTCTCCCAAACCCCTCCCAACCATCCCCTCAATCTCAGCTACGACCCCCTCTCCTCTGAACATTCCCAACAACCCCTTCCCCCGTCAACCTCCCCCTCCTCTCACAACTACAAACATCACACCCACCACCCGCCGCAACCCCTCCCCTTCATCCCTCCTCTCCTCCAGTTTCAACCGCTCCAACTCTCTCCTAAACCGCATCGACACCCCAATCAGCAACAACCGAACTCTCGAGCCCATTGCCGAGCCAATCGAGCTTGGCAGCCGAGAAATTACCCGTGCGAGGCTTGAGCAGCTGCGAACTGATCCTACCGATGGACTTGTCACTGGTCCGGATGGAATGATCATCGCGGAGCTGGAGACGCCGCTTACTGCTGGAGTGAAGGGAGATGTGGATGAGGATACGGAGATCGGGGAGATGGACGAGGAGAAGATTGGTGAGATCACGATTGCTCTTGAAGAGGACAAGAGTGTCCAGAAAAGGGCCGAGATCGAGGGTTAATATTCCTCCTCCCTTACTCCTTTCCCATCCAGTCTGGCGTTCTCTTTTTCCGATCTGTATTCCTTGTCTTCATCTGTCTTGTCCTCTGCGACAATGAAATGGGAGCATCGCACCCTATAATGGTACTCTTTTCCTTTGTCAAGGGGGCAACAAAAGGGAACATGGTGTTTCGGATATCACAGCAAAGTATCGGTCTATATTGGGCGGAACACTGGTAATTTCGTGTCTTCACATGGCGGCAATTTCTTTATGTATATGTCGGTTAGCAAGCGATAGTTTCTCCCCTCAAATTGCAAAAGTTCGAATCTTCCAAGACCCAAGATTGCAGCTGAAACTGTGATAGTCTTTCCTATGACTATGGACTTCTTCCAGGCTTGCCGTCAGGGAACATCGCTTCAGCACGGTCCACATTATGTCGTGATCAATCGTATCGTGCATTTTACGTTTCATACAAGTACATAACGATCCAGGCCACACGTCGCCCATGGGTCATCTTCGCTACCATGCTCGATAACGAAGACGGCAAGAGCCAAAAACAAATGCAACAGAACGGCCCAAGCTGGCGGCCACAGTGAGCGCCATCGCGAAAACCCCCGAAGATAGCGAGGACAGGTGACAACCCCAAATGCACAAGACTCCCGAGCTCCAAGAAAAGCATCAAGCACAAAGATCCTCCTAAGTCCAGACCCCGAGTTAGGAGAGATACAAGTGAATCCATGAAGTCAACTCCAGGTAACAGCCTAGCCACCTTGAAAACCCAAATTCCTTCGTCAAAGCCGGCGCCTCGCAAACAATGTGTGAATCAATCTTCGTCAAATCAATGGAAGTCCCCTATTCTAGGGCCGAAGTACTCTCCCGGCTGCAGGACCTTTAAGTGGCAAGCATTATCTTCGCAGCCCTGGTTTGCAACCCTGTTGCCCCACCATTCGAATTCGATTTCTGTGAATTGGAGGCTGAAGAAGATGATGATGCCTGCGATGGCGATGCCGCAAGACCAGGCAGCGGAGAGCACGAAATTGTACTAGAATACGTTAGATATTTCCGGGCAAGAAGCTGTCAGTTCAGTGTTGAGCTCACCTTGGACCAAAGACCGACATAACGCGACTTGAGATAAATCCATGAAAAGTAAGCAATCGGCACCGAAGGCCAGACGTAGGACATGTTGTATGGTGCCCAGACAACACCACCGTACATGATGGCCACGGGGTGGATTTGGCGAATCCACATCCAGTTGGGGAATTTCTTGTTAAGGAACCAGAAAAAGACAACAATGATGACGCCAAGGGGGAAGCCAACGAGGGTTTCGCTGTAAAGGCCGTGCTGTCCCCAAATCCTGGAAGGCCCGACGGTGCCCCATAGAACGGAGGCGGTGAAGAAGGTGTTGACGCCCGGGCAAGTAAGCTTGAATTGCGCATCCGGGGTGCAGACGTCGTCGATATGGTTCATCTGGAAGTTGAGTGTTCCAACACAAACTATGGTTCCAACAAAGATGGCAACAGCTTGCGCCACGAAGGTTTGCCGAGGTGGGATCTTGACATAATGCGCAAGCTTTAAGTCGTTGGAAAACCAGACCGCATGTGCGCAAGTCACATATCCGAAAGACTTGAAGTAGTTCATAGCCAGAGCATTTCCATCGGCGAAGGAACCACCAATGAATTCGGCGAGAACATTGAGGGTCACTTCGATACCTGTCATAGCCTTGATGATTCCGACAGGGATCACGAAGACAATGCACAGGGCAATGCCATAGAACACGACTCCCACGGACGTATGCGTGTCCCAACCCGCAACAGCCGCAACACCAAGACCGATAGCACAAACAAGGCAAGCAAGGTACCACCACTCGGGAGCGTCCACGTATGCCTTCATCAGGCGGTTGTGCACGTCGAGCGTGTGCTCTTCCTCGAAAGTTGTCTTCTTGCGGAAGCTGCTGTACAAGCCTCGGAAACCCATGATGATCTCACGGCGATGATAAAGTGCAGCGTACGTCAGCGTGGAGGTGTAGATGGCGAAGAAGAACAGGTAAATAACGACGTTGCCTGCCCCGAGGAATGGCGGCGAGTACGCTTCATACTTGTCGATGTCGAAAAGGCCCCGCTCATCCACGGCCAAGGTGACATTGTAGAGCTGGCCGAAGTGATCAAAAATGCGGTTGGTGTTGATCGGAAGATAGCCTGTGTCATACGCGTTGGAATACCAAATGCCCAGCACCACCCAAAACGAAGCGAAAGCGCCAAGGAAGCGGTTGAATGTGCTGAAGAATGGTACCATGAGAGGATCGGCTGAGTCCCAGAGCAGAATATTCCAGTCAAGCGTCGGGAAGGGGTTGATTCCGAGTCCATTGTTGAAGCCAGTAATCGTATTGAGATTGCGGTTCATTGGGGCAATCCAGCTCATCCAATTGAAGTGGGAGAGAGCAGTGAAGATATAATTGGGGAACCAGAACCAGATAAACATGGCACCAAACATCAGGTAGAAGAAGTTGATGCGTGAGATGCGCCAAATTCGCCTGCCCGGGCCTTCAACCGCGCTGTTGCCCTCGGTATGGAAAGCGGCGTTAAGCGCGATAGTGACCAGCGAAGCCGGCCACACACAATAGGATGGGTAGACGAGGAAGCGCCGGCACAGACCAGCAAGGCCATATCCGATAAAGTTTGTGCTCAGAGCAATCAAGATCTGGTACGCGAAATGGGCAGCATATGGCTGGTTGAAGTACTGAGGCAGGTATTGAACCCATATGATGTAGTTCGTGTATGGGGTGTTATATGCAACGTTGGCCATGATGGTAACAAGCATATGCTCCTTGCGAGTGAATGGCCCGGGGTTGAGCGAATGGCGAATGCCAAAGAGCGTAAAGCCCCAGTCGGGCAGCCAGGTGTCGCAGGCCTTACCAAGCGGGTATGCCAACAGCTGAGCGACGTTTGCCATGACGCGGATAGCGGGCTGACGGATGTCAAATAGTTGGTTGATGAAAGCCAGCAGGAGCGAAAAGATTAGACCAATGGCCCAACTACGAATCGTTGAGCAAGGACTGGTCGGGTCGTCCTTGTTCTGAACAACGGCGCGGACTTCGGCGTAGGGGCTATTGCTGGTAATGAGCGCAGCTTCAAGCTTCATCTCCTGGATGAGCTTCTCGTGCTTCTCGGGGCAGGAGAAGACTGCTTCGTTCTCGAGGAAGGCCTTGATCTTCTGAATGACTGCGGATGGGAAATTGGGGTCTCGCTCATGGATGCGGCGGACACGACTGATAATATCGCGAACCTCGTCGAGTGTGTATTTCGAGGCGATGTCTTTGGCCTCGAGAAGATCATCTTCGGTCACATTGAGAACTTGCTCTGTGGTCTGCGTATCGTCATAGCCATCCTCATCGTAAGAGAAGGGTTCCTGCGAGTGGAGTGTGGTCAGTTTCTGTCCTGAAGTGATAAGATCCGATCATTGTCATCCGAGCATAGACTCAGGAAGTGCCTTGGCTAGCAATCCGGTACGCCGGTGTGGCGACCGATGCAAGCAAGCACAGGCAGAGCGCAAGATAGAGCGACTTACCGACTCAATCTCATCGTGTTGCTGATTTTGGTTGACCAAAGGATTCGGCTTGTCGTGCATAGTGCCCGGCTGGGAGGGAGGCGACATCGCGGACGGATCTGCAATCATCTCCAACGCAGGTTCTGTCCCTTGTTGTTCGTCTCTTGCACGTCGCGAGGTAGCATCGGTCTCGCGATCTCCATTGCCGGAGGAGAAGAACCGCCTCACGCTATTGATCATATTGTCGACGTCGAGACGGGCCCGGTCGGACAGCGAATGGAACGGCGTTTATCGGGGGTCAATCGACGACCAGCGGCCGGTACGAAAGACGGTCGCCAAACGGAGCGGCTGCGTGTCGTCGGTCGATCAGAAGATGGCGGTTGTTAAAGAAGCCAAGCCAGCGAGGGCGGGCAGTGGTAGGGAGAGCAGGCGCGCGACGTCGTTGGAGGCGTGCAAATGAAGCCGACAACGACGACGAGATCTGAGGAGCGAGGGAAATTGAGGCGGGGAGGCGACGGCCAGCCAGACGCAGAGATGGTTGGCGGTGCAGTGCATCCAGTGGTGGTGGCCAAGGCAAAGGAGCCGGACAGCCGTAAACGACAGCCAAAAGGAAACGCCATCAGCAGCCAGTGGCTAACGTCACTGTGCTAAGCCCCTGTGAGCACCAGTGGCTTCAGTGGTCGAGAGCCCCTAGGAATTGCAGCTGGAGAGGCTGCAGCTGGGTTACGGGCAGCGGTGTCCACCAGCCAGACGCCCCACATGGTGCTGGATCTAGCTCGCTCAATACCGGCTGCTGATTGGCTTTCGGCGCGGGCGTGCCGTGTAGGCTCGGCGAGAGAGGGGCAGGAGCGACCAGAGACACCGAGGACAGTAGCAACAGGAAGGAGGCAAGTGTCTGATGTGACCGCGAAAGCAGGAAGGAGCAAGTCGGGCATAGAGAGATCACGGTAAGGTTGTGGATGAAGCATAAGGCAGGGAAGAGTACAGATTTGGTGTCGCTGTGGCTTATCCGTCATCTAGACCGCACGAAAGGTTACCTACGGTCAGTACGTTAGTGGCGGTGCAGCATTTTGAGCCTCGATCTGGCAGAGCGCGACGATGAATACAATGATGTCCAACGCTGGCCGGCCTTATCATGATGTTTCACATCCCATGTTCAATCAGCGCTCAGTCAGCCCACCGGCTTCAACCAGAGGTTCCTTGCCTCAATCAAGGGATTCGACCACATTGTCGCAGTCACCACATCCCCCGGAATCTCGAATGCCGTAGCGGCTTTGCCAAGACCTGGTCATCGAAACTCTGTTAGGTGGTGTTGACGCAGACCCGAATACCGCTGACATAATGCTGCTTTTTATATCTCCATGTGCCTTTTAGAAGTTAGCACCGACGCCATACAGCGCGGCTCAGTGTGCGCCTCTCCATTTCACAACTCACTTTCCATCATTCGTCCTTGCATCATTTCTGTGGAGAGAAAACTCAGAAACTCAGCATGAGACCCTTGACCGTTCGCCGCTGGATTGAGCCAACCCAAGTCCGCCCAGAGCCTTCGTCACTGCCAAGATCCCTTGGAGTCTTGCCCTCGACTCGGCGTGGTTGGAGATGCCAGCTCTCGCAGACTTGAAGTCGAGAGTGACATGTGCTTCCTCATACCGAAGTTGAGCAGTGTGAGCAGGTTCTGCTCTGCCACAAGGGACTCGTGGTTGACATGGTAAATTCAACGTTAGATTGACCCTGATATCCGTACGACTGTGACACTGCGATGCGTAGCCCATCATGCCTGATCCTTCCCAATCACGCTGTGCAATCCAGCCTTGACGTAGATTCTCCTAAAGGATGCGCACCGATCGCTACAGGAGCGGAATGTCATGCTTCCTAGTTAAAGGAGCCCTGGGATATCCGCATGAGCCAAAGACAGCATCTATAGGGTAGGGCGTAAGTTCCAACTCGGACCGGTGGTCAGGTCCAGCTACCCTATAGCAAAGGCGAGCTCCAGGATGTTCTTCCGCTGGTGGTCCACCCTACTTTTGCTACCCTATATCAACAGTGACTTAGTCGTGCCCGCGTTCCTCCTTTTACTTCCCCGATCTTCTGCAGGTAGGGCAACTTCGGAATGGCCGTCGCCGCCCCCCCCCCCTCCCTCCAAAACAGTTTACACCAACATCGTTCCACCGTCCCCAGATACCTTTCTCCCGGTTGATCCCCGTCCTCGGAGATCACAAATTGATGGCTTTCTTGGACCTGCGACTATAGCCTCAAGGGATTTGCAAAATAGCGTGAATCTTTCAAGTTCTTGCGCACACACCTAGCCTTCCGACGGCGGCAACTTCCGCTCCACCATCGTCTGCCCGGTAGTTGCAACGGTAAAAACCACGTTATCCACCGGTCATTCGTTTTGGGTAATTCGTCTCTTTCGGTGCTGTGTGCGGAAAGCTGCCATCAGCGTTTCGTCCGGCCCCACGGAGACCCAATGCTGACGGGCTCCAGATGGCGTACCTTCACCCATGGCAGTTCATCGCATCCTAGCCAACAACGAAACTTGAACTATGGACCCTCCAAGAAGCCGATGAGGCAACTCCGCGACAGAAGGCTGAAAGACACCGATCTTGAGCGACAAAGGCCCGAAAACACCATGCCTTGGGCGTTGGGGGCCATCCACTACGTTACCAGGGCCAAGGGGTTATGTCGATCAGGCACAAGGTATCATCCGGCAACTGACGTCGCGTTTCGGCATTATTGTGCCCACCCCGGACATTCCGTACTATGAATTTGTCCAGAGGAGCGATGGCCAGGATCCTCACCTTTTCAACAGAGACTGCAAGGAAGCGTCGTACTTCCAGCCCTATCTCGGAACTGCGGCTCCTTCAATGCATGCTGTTTATCACCACGCCCACATGCCACCACCTCTGCCTACCTGGACCCAGTTTGGCCTTGAGACCAATCTGAGGTTCCATGGTCCTGTCGGAAATCCAGCTGAATTGGGTTCTCATGGCCCGATGAGCCTCGGTTCAGACATTGATTGACAAGGCACTCGCATGGACCGCCGATCAAATCTCAGCCAATGTAGATGGCTGGCGTACGATCATCCATCTTTCAACTCTCTGCACGGTAGGAGTGACCGAGTATTGTCGGATGGACAGGGCCTCAACATTATTGTGGATTCACAACAGGTTCCAGAAGACTACCCCTTTCATCTGTGTTAGTGGCGCAGCAAACCTTGTCCCACTTCTTGCGGATGAGAAAGCTTAATTTGAATAGCATGAAGCACTAGAAATGCTGGTAAGATACAGAACAGGCAACCTTCAAGGGAGAGAGGCCTTGAGCTGTCGCCACGACGAATTAAGTACCCGGCGGGCTCGGGAACGCTATGGACTGCAACCTGACCAGCGCTTCGTACACAGTATCGTCGCTCGTCTGCCTCTTGGGAGGAATGATACCCGTTGGGCTATCCCTTTGTAACGTGCCTGTCCCGTTGGTTGCTCAGCTGTAATGGCTCGATTCGACAGTGGTCGAGACCTTCCTTTGCTAGCCTTCGACGAGGGTTAAATCCGATTCAGATCGATAGCCCGGCCGGACAAAGGATAGCTCGAGATTGCCACCATGTTAGATGAACTTTGTCATTGCAGACCCGCAAGCCTCGTCACCAAACCCCATGCATTCGTCTGTCGGGGACTTTGGCGGCCTTGTTGGGCGATTTGAGGCCCCAAGATGCTTACTACGAGCACTGACATCGGCGCAATACCCAAACACGGTTACCTCAAGGCCGTGTCATTGACATGGCAGTTGACATCGAACGTGTGCCCCTCTGTAGGCATGGCGCTGACCTCAGATCTAGACTACAGCTCGATCATGCCGTCGAGATCGCCATGGACGACATAGTGATGACCAGGCGAGCGACCAAGCTCTCTCGCTGCTCCACACATGGTTCACAAATCTCACATGGCACTTGGTCAGATTTTTATGACTTGATCGAAGGGGATGGTCCATCTGGTTGCATGTCGGCTGCAATTGAACCCTCGGCAGAAGAACAGGTATTCCGGCCCTTTGCTGTAACACTGTTCCTCATCCCACTCCGGTTGAGATTGCAAAGTGAAGATGCAAAATAAAAATAAAAAATAAAAAATACCAGCACCGAGCCAAAGAAATCAAATGGACAACCAAAAGGAGCAAACCCTACACGTATCCCCGTAATCAGCTCGTGATACGACTCAAGTCTACGGTGCTCCTTCGTGAGCCTCTTCGCATCCAAGTACGCGGAATGCGCTGGGTGCCGCACCATGCTGCCTTTGTATTTGCTCAAAAAGATATAGTTTGTGAGGCGTCCTGCATTTCGACGTTCAAGGTACCCATTCGCGGACTGAGCTTCCTCAGAGTGAAGGGTGTGTAGCTACACTTGCTGCCACTTGTAGCATGTAGTGTGCATTCAATCCTTCAGCCCTGTGGGAAGATTTGCACAGATTCTGTACACCACTTCGTCTGTCAGGCAAGTGGCTTTCAGCCCCGTACGAACAGCGCGTGGCGGCGGACCGTCGCATAGTGAAATTGACGCGATTCGAGCTGAAGTCGATGCTCGGCCAGTGAGTCTTGGACTTATTTGAAGCCAAGGCCAACCTCAAGCATTCCCGCCAGTCCACGACGACCTGAGCGCGCCGCTCATCCCGAATCGTTCCGGAAGGATGATCGCCACTCTATTCGTGTCTCAACCATCAAAATCCGCTAATGCATGCGGCTTATGGGGACCATATTCAACACGCCTCGATTGTACCAACTACAGATGCAATCGACTCTGCTTGGCTTCAGACGTAACTTTAGCGCCGCGAGGGAAGGCTGGCTCTCCACCGATCCGTCCTTGGTGTGGAAGACAGGCGAGTGCTGAACATATGATACACCAGCTTCCGTGCCAACGCAGGAACCGGAGATAGAGCCCGCAGCCTTGAAGTGGCTTGAGAAGAAGCCAGTCATGTGGAACTTCTGCATATAAAAATTTTGCGAATCACACGTCCGAACGCAACGATGGGACTAGATTCGCGAGCTAGCGAGCCTATCACAACCAATGCATTAACTGTGAGGGCATCTCCTCAGGTCGCTTGGTCCCTCTCATGCTGCCTATCCTTACCCAAATTGGCCATCGAGACAAAATTACAAGAGCTAATCGTATCCAATTCATCTCATTCGGAGCTTGCCTTCATGTTTCGAGAAGGCAGCGACACGCAGGGAAGAGAGACTATTGATCAACAGGCAGCCATATTGTACTCATGGCGGAACTTGCCCTGAGGGCCCTTGAGTACCCACCAGGATCAAAGATTCCCGCTTATTCCCAGCCGTCCTCATCCAATCTTTGCACTCCTCGGCGTGCGTGCTGCCTTGGAACCGAAAGTGGGAAAACCGCCATGCGGATATCCTCAATAGTCTGGGGTACGGTCCATCCTCACGGCTGCCTTGTGTTGACTTGCTCTCCTCGCCTACTTTTCGCCATCCGACAAAGGGAACCCTAGCATGGCTACCAACATGACGTGTGCACTTGCTCATTTTCGCCCTACAATAAGGTGGCTCTGCTTGATTGATGGCGCAACGGCTGAACGGTGCAGAGGCAAAGTCTGAGAAAGGTTGCAATCCGCAATGATACCGTAGCCCTATTAGTCGGTTTCTAGAAGCCACACGGCTGGCTAAACCTGACTGATCATGCATATGGAGTAATGTGTGATCCGGCTCGCCTGAACTGGCCAGCGATTGGCAGACGGTTCCCAAATCCTCGTCATCATAGTGGCTCATGCAGTCGTGTGCCATCCGGCGACTTTTTGGGATCCACGGTTTGGGCACATGTCATATGTGAAAAAAAAAAAAGGAGCGCGGCAGGCAGTGATGTGCTGTGTGCTCTTCAACATTGACAGTGAGCACTGGGGTCGTGGGGAAGAACTGGAAAGAAGCAGAACGGTCCTCCGGTTCCACGGTCAACGACAAAGGCAGCATGTAACTACGTTCGACATCTACGCTCATCTGTTACGACGCAACGGTACATGCAACATTGCGGGCATGTCACTGAACGTCACCACCTCCAGACCGCCTGCGCCTAGGTATCGTGTGGATCGCGGTCTCATGAGAAAATGAGACCAAACCTTGGACAAGATGATTGCCCCTCGACCTCTTAGGGCTGACACCCCTCGTTTGACGAACAATACCTCTGGACAGCAGGAGCACTCATTAGTCGCTCACCGGGACCCAAGGTCAATCACTGTTCCAAGCTGACTCGCTGCGTGACAATCAGCCACGAGATGGTTCTCACCACGAGACAAGCGCACAGCTGTAGCACCCCACCCGCCCGGCGCAACGGCGCACGGAACAATGTCCCGATCGGGATGCCAGGGGCATGAATGGGGACAAAGGGCGTGGCAATAGTCTATGCAGATGCTCGTTGCAACCCTACGGGTGTGGAAGGTCATCCTGCTCATTGACCCCTTCCAAGCTATCGAGACACGATACTTGATCAAGAGCCCCAAAACCAGCGTGGAGAAGAGAGACGCCCCAGACCTGACGGATATTGCATGAGAGGCTGGCAACGATTAGTGAGGGTGACGCTCCTCCACCTTGAGCCCCGGGGGCGGAACCGGCCCTGGTACCGCTCATCATCCCGTTGCGCCGGGGTCTTGGCTCTCACGCGGAACGCCTGTAAGGCGGAACATGCTTCTGCAACACTGTCGTATTGAATCATCTGTTTTCCAGGATATACCAGCAGAACGCCGGCAAAATACATACCTTTGAGAGAGGGGGCGGGATCCGCGGTGGCTTGAGCAACAAGCCGCAATCAACGGCCAATAACTTTGACAGAATTCCAGGACCAGAGCCTGGGCCTTTAATACGCGATTCAGGTCTGGCCGAATATGGCGATCCACCTCAAGCTTCGAGAACGATTCAGGGAGTGTCAGTGCTTTGCGCTACGCCATGATATCACGTATGCTGTTCTTACATGACAGTCAAGTATTTGCGAGCCTCACATCAGCCTCATGGATTCCAGCCTCGTATTACCGTCATGCCACACCGTGTCCCCGTGATCGGCTAGGAGTTGAAGAGAAGGAAGCGGACATCTCTTCATCCGCAAACCTGACAGGGTGCGTTAAAATCGTCTCCATCTCAACCTTATTGCCTCGAACAACTATCGCCTATAGTCGACGCTTCTATTAGCATTAACAGGAAACACATGCCGAGGCTGGTCCAACCGCCGTCGCACTGTTCATCTGCTGGTTGGCATCGCTATAACATTTGTTTTACGGGTGTGGCCGCCATGATGCGGTGTACCAGTGCTTTTTTGGCTTTTGCTCTTTCGGCCCAAATCCCTCTTCAAGGCAAGATTGGGTGGAGACTAGGGGCGTGTAGGAGGGCGCCCTGCACCCTGCTTGCACCTGAAGAAGATGCGATGTATCAGAGCTGCCAAACTATATCGGCCCTACGACAGTTTACACGCGCGTACTAGTAGTTCACATGGCCATGAAACGCAAGCAAGGGGGGTTGAGGGCTCTGCGAGTGCATGCGTCAGAGCTGTGGCTCCTGGCCCTGGGCAAGTCCCGTCATCCCTCGTTGATGTTACATTGAGCCACATGGGAAACTGATCCAAGAGCCGACCAGGGTCCATCAGCCGACGTTCTCCATCTTTGGTATAACGCATTGGAAGTGGTCAATTATGACAAACCAGTGCTCTATATTCACCGTTCTCAAAGCCTTGGTTTTGTGACATCTCAGCGAGACGAGCCGCCTCTTTCGGACCCTCGGCCAAGCTAAAGCCCCTCCTATCCCAGAGCCCGAGAGGCCGCCCACTGGCCTCAGTATCAGTGGAAACAGAGCATAAAACTGAGTTCAGGACAACCCCCACCACCAGCCAACACTTCCCCACGGCCCTGGTGACGAAGCAGGAAATCGAGAGGATTACGGTAAGGTTATGTAAGGCAGTTGAACGCGCAAGCATACCTCCCTCTCCCATCAAGGGCTATGCCGCTGCTGCATCACCCTGATT
This sequence comes from Sarocladium kiliense, assembly GCA_030734395.1. Lineage (NCBI taxonomy): Eukaryota > Fungi > Ascomycota > Sordariomycetes > Hypocreales > Sarocladiaceae > Sarocladium > Sarocladium kiliense. Next base: position 116,313 of record JAUZTG010000017.1, on the reverse strand, counting down.
CTGGCCCTGTTGCTTGCCCAGGTCTGAGCGGAGACCTGCTCACTTGCGAAACCCAACTACCGACATGGCGACGCGCCATCTCGCGCTACACTGCCGAGTTGAGCGAAGGTGACGGGGACACTGGAGCTACTCCTGGCAGGCAAAGCAGCATGGGATGGGGATATGGCGTCTCGCCAACCCTCAGCCCTTGTGGGGCGCGCCTCAAGTGTGCGCTGCCAAACTCACGACAAGACCGCGCTGGCTGGGGTTTGGTCGAAATGAAGCTCTAGGGTGTCATTAATTGCACTTGCTGAGCCGAGGTATTGCCCGAGGTATTGCTAAGGCTTGTGATTCAGGTCTCGTGGACAATAAACCCAGACACGAAGGAATGTACGCGTACCAAGACAGTGGCCAGGGCTGCCAAAGCAGATCACAGACATGCCAACTCCGTCTAGCCGAAAGACCTCCGCGACAAAGACACTCCCTGAGTCCCTGTATGGATGACATTTCAACATCGCACACTGCTTCCCTCAGAGCCTCCCTACAGCCAACTCAATTCACCCCATCCACCGATCAAAGTTCAGACGGCGTCTGCCGTTGGCAACACTCACAGCCCCAGCCACGTACGCAAACACACGTCCGCACACGCCCCTCTGTCAGGACCAATCCCGCCAGTCTGGACGGCCCTAAAAAGCTTGGTCACGTTCGTTGCCTGCCCTGGACAAGACCACAGCCTGGCGATTGCGTTACATAGACAAGTCACTAGAGATGATAAGTGACCATATTGGTGAGAGAGATATACTAATACTAGCGGACCGTAGCCTCAAACCCAAATGGTCCCCGAAGGTGGGCTCTCCAAGTGGGACACCATGGAGATCCAGGTCGGCGAGTTTATTAGCAACCAAACAAAGCAGAAGGCTGCCCTCTAGCTGCAAGGTACACGCGCGCGTCTGTTCCTTGGTGTCGTGTAGCTTTCTTCACTCGTGGCAAAAGGGGGGCGCCTCGTCACGCTGTCATCTCGGCATTAGCATTGCTAGACGCTTGAGCCTTACGAATTGCCGGAGAGGGAATAAAATAACAAAAAGTAAAACTGATTTAGTCCGGGGACGATCATGAGCTATGCTGTTCTTGGTGATGCGTCACTCTGGTAATTTCACTCACTCAAGAGACAGATCTCCCTCCCACCCGAACTTTGCGGATCCGAAGGTCGAAAGCCGGGCACTGGTACATCTACGATTTTGTACACCCGATCGCAGGGACGGATTTACCCTGCTCTACTCATAGACCATTGATAAGTGGATTGAGAGGGAAAAAAAGAAGGTTCAATAAGATCATCGCTATAGATCCCCAGTGATATCCCGTATCGGGCACCTCCCATCTGCCAGGAAAACCTGATCCTACTGACTCGGTACTTGGAAAAGGAATACTGCGTCGTATCAAACTTGTGGCGCAGTTCTCATAAGGCAAATGCAACGCAATGCAAGGCAAGGCAAGGCAAGGCAAGGCAAGGCAAGGCAAAAGGCAAGGCACGACTCGACTCGCCACAACTGATTCAGTAGAGGGAGGAGGCTGCACCTACAGTACACTACACTACCCACCGTGAAGCCCACTCCATCCAACCACTGCGGTTGCCACTAAACCACACGAGGTTCAATGAGATACATCAACAACGTCAATGACACATCCATCCAAGCTCAGCAAACCCCCTCCCCATGCAAAGACGTACGCGTCCCATCACATCTCATATGATCTACTAATTCTATCCTCAATCATCTCGCGGAACGAATTCCTCGCTACTGACCTTGACCTGTAATGAGTATCGTGGTGCCTGTTTCTCTTACAAACCACGCACGCCCCCCTATGCCCCCTCCCCGGAAATAGCAACCTCCCGAAACAAAGGCAGCTTCACCAACCAACCAACCAACAACCAACCAACAGCCCTCCTATTTGCAGTATGTACAGTACATATGTTCGGTCACTTGTAATGTAATGCGTGCTGTGTCATCTGTACATCTACACCTGCCCATTCTCCCAGTTCTATTTCAAGAAACGTCCCATCTATTCGTGGCCATCTAGGTGACATGGAGAAACAAACAAGAGACAATACTCCGTGTCTATCTATATCATTGCCCCAATACACACTCCCAAATAGCGCCTTGTGGCAACCTGAGACCAACAAATTGCACCTACTTTTGGATTCCTCTACCCCCTCATGGCCTGGTACCTAACCCGGTCTCTCTACCGATTCCCTGAACAGCAATGAACGCCGTCAATCAACTCGCCCACGTATGTATGCTCAGGGCGCTGCCCACAGAGACCACTTGCAAAGTAGTAAATCCTCCCATGCATGCCACCTGGAGATCCAATATCCCGTCTCGCCCACAAATCTCGCCCCTCTTGACCTCCTGGCCAGCGCCCCTCAGTCGCCCGGCCATGACAAAGCTTGGGCAAGTATAGCCCGAAACGACGAGGGCAAGGATCTTGGAGCATACGCCATAGTAAAACTTGTTGGTCAACCTGGGGTCCCGAGGCCAATGCAATGAATGAGTCTCAGTATCCGGAGGAACCATCTAGCAACTTGAAGCCAGCCCCTGTTCGCCTCGAATGGAAAACAGAAAAGAGACAATCCTCTGCAGGCATGCACAATTGGGCGGCCGCTCGCCTATGCAGCGACAGTAGCACCATCCCCAAAGCAGGTGAACATACCTCGTATGCAAATGGGAGAACTACAAGACAATTGGATCCCTAGGGCGAGCCAAGCCTGGTACCGAAAACCATGCACCAGATGCCATGCGGTGCACCATGGACAACGCCCGCACCGGCGCCCCAGGCATCCGACAGACTATGGGTACAGCATGTCAATCCTACCTTTCCACCCAGCAGGGCGTCAATAGCCGCCAGAACAAAGGGACCGAAGGATCCTACCACACGCGGACACTGACCGAAGCGGGTAGGGCTGTAGGGCGTATATTTTCGATCCCAATGCCTCTGGTTGCAGCGCCTTTGTAGTGGCTCAGTAGATAGTCAACGCGACTGTCGCTAGGGGTGCAGGTGTTGAGCCTGAGCTTCCGTATTTGTTCAGCGAAAGCGCGCTTGCATCTTGGCTCCTATTGCCCTGGGGGCAGAGGCAACGCCCAAAATCCAAGCGCACTAGGCACCCAGTGGATTCATGAGATCATCTGTACGGTGCGCAGACCTGGGCATTGTCATCCCCATCATGAGGCGAGTCTGTGGCTTTTGCTGTGCACAATCATTGTATATTGGATGCTGTACTGCACAGTGAACGGTCAGGCGAAGCGAGATCCAATTCGCCAGCTCATAAGACCCACCCATCACGAAGCGCTACTGGTCATCCAAGCCAGATCCTGGGCCACTGGCGGATTGGCAGCCGTGGGTCCCGAGTAGGTCGGTAGGGCTGGCCGGCGATTGCAACACTGGATCTGGAGCCCGTTTGAAGCAAAGATCTCGTGGCTTGCCCTGTTCAATCATGCTCGTTCTCGTCAATATACTTGGGGGAGACCCGGTTTGATTGCAGCGAACGCAAATGTTCCGGTGCTGACGCGGGTTGGGTCATGCCCGGCTCCTTTCAATCCCGGTGCTGTCCTGATCTGGCAACTGTGGGTAAACGCAACAAGTTGAGCGTATAGTGTCAAGGCCCAGACTGCACACTATTGTCAAGTATTGCGCGTAAATCCTTCGGAGCTTGCACTTCTGCGTCCTGATCACGATATCAACACTGCGCCGGACTACGCTGTCCACCCTGGGGAAGACCTCCGTCGCAGCCGTCGACACAGCCCTACAACCCGATCCTGAGTGTCGTGAATCTAGGATCATGCTTGGAGCCACGCCGCAGGACTGCCTAGCGAGGCGAGGCTCATCAAAAGTGGATATCGACATGCCGTATGAGGCTCGAGCATGCGCATTTCAGCTGTAGCAGTCTTTCTCCCAATCTGGAGACCTTTTCATTAGCTTGAAGGAGAATGCTCGGGACGAAGCTCATTGTAACGATGCTTATGATTGTGTTGAAGAGCAGACGATGGCGCTTGGCCCGGGGCTGACAGGCATTATGCTTCGTATCCCAAATGAGCGCTCGCGAGAGCCTTGAGACCACCACACGAGGCACATCGTGACTCGAGTCCAGCTGCTTGTGGGGTCGCTGCCACATGCGTGTGGGCTTGCTGTTAAGTCGGGTTAGTCGCCAAGAGATGTGTCACGAAGAGCCTTGGAGCTGGAGCCAGCTCTGACCAGGAACACCGTGAAGCCATACAATGGATGATGTGATTGCCTTAAAGCTGACCTGATGGCTGGCGTGGCTTTTTGCGTCCTTGCGAGACCTGGTATCACATCAGCAGCGGCCTTGGCTGCAATTGCCGGCGTGGTCATGGCGTTCTTCGGCAGCGGGGCAGCGAGGTCAAAATGCGTTGACGAAGGCTGAATGCCATGCGGCACTTCATGGCTGTAAGATCGGGGAAACTCGTGGTGGTTGAGCCACCCGGCCTGGTTGCTATATTGGGCCACTTCGGGGTCTCGTTCCTTGACAGCAGGCAGGGAGATACATTGCGAACCTTCGAAGGGCCCGTGACGATGGCTCGTGGGCCAGAGAGGAGAAGGCAATTCAGCAAGACCTCGTAGGCGACTGACTAAAAAGGGTAGCCGGAACATTAGATAAGTGACAGCAAGCATCGCGTCGATGGTGCTGATGCCTGCCAGTTTGTCTGCCTCGCAGTGCATCGTTTAGAAAGGTGAGCCACAGGTTGATCAGTTATCCCATCAGTCAGTCAAGTTTGTCACCAGCAGGAAGGAACCAAGGTCAACTGAGGTACCTGCCCAGTTGCCAAGCGGAGGTACCTTTCTCTGGTGAGGAGAGGAAGGTGCGATGACACTGGCAGTCAACAAGAGCACGCCTTCCAGCGCACTCCCCTTCTCTGCAACAGCAGGCCGGTCTGTGCTGGAGATGCGGGTTGCGGGAGTGGTCGATGGGGGGAGGATCACCCGCTCTGCTAGCCAGACACCCCTCTCTCAGTGGGCACTTTGGTGCAGCAGTGTGTCAGTTCAGCACCAGTGGACGAACAGTTAGTACAGCTGGACCCTGTCCCCACATCCCAGGTATACCCACTCGCCTGCGGAACTGTTGCGCGACCCCTTCCCTGCCTCGACGCTGGAAGCAGTGGGTCCGTTCAATCCACTCTGACTGCCCTGACGTTTGTAGTTCACCCCTCCTTCTCACACCCTCTCACCCTTGTGCGCCCTCTCAACCTTGAAGAAACCCACCGAGGACACCTAATTAACACGCGCCTACCCGTCGTTACAACCACTGTAGAGCACCACACCCACACCTCACCGACCTCGCCCATCTTCTCCTACCAAGGCCAGCTGCGGGATCCCCACTATAGTCCACGTCCACTGAGCCAGCGCTGCCAGCCCGCTGGGAGCCAACCAAAGTTCAACTGCCAGCCTGCGAATTCCAACCCTGCCAGGCGAAGCGCCTAGTAAGGTGCCCTGCACCCGCTAATTCCAACCCAAGCAACCACCATCTGGGCTGACGGTACCTTCTGCCACTGTTGTGTCAACGCCTGGACTATATGTCGCTCTCGCTCGCTCGCTCATCCCATCCCATCACCAGGCCCTGAACCACCCCCTCCACTCCCCTCCCCGCCCATCCATCCATCCCTCACTCCCCCAGGAGCGTGAGGAGTCCGTCGCTCATCTCTTCACCTTGCGCCGTCATCCATCTCTCAGCTTTCAGCCTTTCAAATAAACACTGGCAAACACACCCCCCCTCCTCGTCAACCCGCACTCCTCATCTTGTCCCTCTCCTCCCATAATAACTCTCGAAGCGCCGTCACTGCTTCTGGTCGACTCGCCTCACCTCGTCTGTCTACTTCCCACTCGCCAGCAGCTTTCATAACCAAAACTCTCGACAGTATCGTCGTCCTTTCCTACGACTGCGTGGCCCGGACTCAACTCCCTGGCGACATCTCAGCGACCTTGATTCCTGCAATCTCCAAGGATTCAAATAGATCGGTTGAGACGTTTCGTTCTTCCTCTTGCCACGACGAACACCGGTCCTACATTCCAAGCAGCGAGAGTCTCTGCTCATACTAGCCTACCAGCAGCATCGACCCGCCCAACAGAACTCGTGAATCGACTATTTGGTACTATCGGCGGTTCTTGTTCGGGATTCCGCAGCTCTTATTCTTCTTGGCCCGCCTTATTCTTCATACATCCCTTCTGTAGTCGGCGATTCGCTGCCGCGTCTACCCTCGTTCGCCTCTAGCGTCTCTAGGCAAGCTGAGCCATCCATCGACGCGAAGCCAACCGACCGCATCGCCACTGTCCTTCGCCCCTGATTTTCAGCACTCGACTCAACCTTTTCTCTCGCCGGATCTCCGATCTCTCGGCCATTTCACGTCCCATGACGCTGCATCGTGCGTACTCCTGAGCCCACCTTGGCTACCAGTCTACTCCGTCCTGCCGTTGTCGGGCCCGCATTCGACCTCGCCCTTGGGTACTTCGATACAGCCGCATACCTCAGACTACCGGTCAGATCCGGCCCATTACTCAGGAGACATCATGGCTTTGTCCCCTGTCTACAGGGAGCCTCCCCAGGCCCTACCGAGTATTAGAGGAGCTGCTCACGACCGCTTCCGTGGTCAACATGACTCTCCCTTTAGCAGCAGCCCTGCACAGGCGATACCCGGCATGCGTTCTCAACACGAGGCTCCTCCCCCATTACCGCCGCCACGATTCCTTCCTTTCGGGGACGCTCCTCATATCGACGATATGCGAAGACTGGACAAAGAACCTGCCCATCACGGCTATGCTCCATCATCAATAAACAGCGGATATGGAAGCATTGGCTCATCGTACGCCGAAGACCGGCCTTTCTTCAAGAGACGTGATACGTCAAGTACTAATGGCGGCGATGAGGGCTACGCAAGCTTCCCATCGACAGATCGGTAAGTGGACGTCCTGTGACGATGTGCAACGCCTTCGACCACACTTCTGATCACTAACCGGCTTGCTCTTTAGATCAAACCATTCCATTCCGAAGGAGTTTGGCATCTTGCACAACAGCTTTCAGTTTCAGTCTCCGGCCGATCTCCAAGTCGACAGCATGAAGAAGAAGCTCGACCCTGCTCGTCATAGCGAGCACAGAACATCTAAGCCGTCTGGCCTCAGTCTATCTGTCAATGACCCATGGTCCCGTGGCTCCTCGTCTCTCGACGCACGTCTGCCTCCAACACTTAGCCTACCCGTACATATATCAAACCGACCTGGTCTTGATTCTCCTGGCCGTTGGGCAGACACTCCGATGTACTCGGCCATGTCACCAAGAGCCTTTCCTTTCCCACACAGCCCGCGAGAGCAAAGGTCGCCACGAGATGGATCTGACATCGAACGCTCTCCCCAGATGCGCACAAGACGGAACAATAGCGACGACGCGACCTCCACCCAGGGCAGCTATATTGGTCACTCAGCCGACGAGATGGACATCGACGACAACTCCTCTCTGAAGCGGCTGCGGCTTGATGATGGGTATGCTGCGGCTAGCCAGAAACGTCGTGCCCCAAGCCCTCGTGAGGACGAGCCCATGTTGGGCGTGCCCTCTCAGCTGATGGTGACACGGAAGAACGATTTCAGCACTCGCGGCTCGCCAACTCCGCGACTCAGTACGGCCCTTTCAGAACCGTCAACCTCTGTGTTGTCGGCATCTCGCTCAAACTCCTACGTCTCTACACCCTCCGTGTCTGCTGGTACTTCTTCCGCAAGTGCATTTGGGCGTCTATCACCTCGGGGGCTGTCTCCAAATGCTGTATCTCCTACATCGACACAATCACCATACACGCCTACGATGTCAGCAGACCCTAGTCCACGGACACTTTCTGGGCGTGCCCTCCCGCATGCTCGCAACACATCCGGCACAAGCCCTCGTAAGGTTGCTGAAGTCCAGAAGCCAGGCGGCCCCAAGATCCAGGGATTCTACATGTGCGATTGTTGTCCAAAGAAGCCCAAGAAGTTTGAGACTGCCGAGGAACTCCAGTAAGTTTGCTATATGACCGGAGGTTTAATCGATCGCAAGACGACCATGGTCTGACATACTTCCTAGGGCCCATGAAGCTGAGAAACAGTACGAGTGCAACTATTGTGGAAATCGCTTCAAGAACAAGAACGAAGCAGAGCGCCATCAGAATTCTTTGCACGTGCGGCGGCATTCGTGGTCATGCTCGGCCTTGTCTGGCTATGACCGAGCTTTCCACGACTCGCCGAACCGGCCTGGCGAGGCTGACACCTGTGGCTACTGTGGTCAAGACTTTCCTCGCTCAGGCATGGGGCCTGGCAACGGAGCCCTGAATGGAGGCGTCATGCCGAGATATGCAACTGAGAAGGACATTGAGGAGCGCAATCAACATCTGCAAGGAGTGCACAAGTTCCGCGAGTGCAATTCGTCGAAGAAGTTTTTCCGCGCAGACCACTTCCGTCAGCATCTCAAGCATAGTCATGCAGGCACAAGCGGTAAGTGGACGAACATGCTTGAGAATGCGTGCATGCTGGAGGAGGAACCACCGCGGCCTTGAGCCTCTATGGCAAGGCTGCGGCAGCACCGAGCAGGACAAGTCTTGCGCTGTAATACGCAATCGCTACAAGATGCGACCGCATAAGTTGGGTGATGTGTACGATGAAGGTGGGAGTTCGGCTTCGCCGTAGCCATGTCTCTGGCTAGACCGCTGCGGCAGGCTTTGGACGAGGGAATGGGGGAGAAAATATCAAACGGAGATGGATAGCATGGTAGCCCAGAGGTCAGCCATTTTGGGTGAAAACTGGGCGTGCGGCACGCAGGATTCCGGAGTGCCCGATGTTGAAGAACCATGGGGTGCGGGTGCCGATCTCCCGCAGCGAATCCAGGGCAGGCAACCAATGCGGTACCGCCAACACACCAGCTGGCTGCATACCACTCTAGTGGTCCTCGCAGGTCACCGACACCATCTCATGGCATTCAAACACACCAAACATGTCGCAAGGAGGGGTCTCCGAGAAGTGATGGAGGACGGATCATCGCTATAAGCTCTGACGCTACCGATGGATGGGCGAAATCTTTGTTTTGGGAGGCAGGATGTGATTGCAGCAAGCCATTTGCATACACCCAGAGTCCGGTACATGAGGGGACGGAAGGGCAAGGTGCCCAAGAAGAGGAGCATTGCAGGCGCACGGGGTCTGGCATAGCGAGCCCTATCACGATGATGATGATTGAAACGGAGTTTGGTTTTGGACCTTGTTGTGGATGATACGAGGTATGAACCTCGGCGTTGTGGGATTGATTGCTTTGTTACTGGTACCGGTGTCAGATTGTGTCGATTTTTGGCCTATATATGATGCATTGGGCGGAAACTTTGGGAATCAAAAAAAGGGACATGTCATGTCATGATACGGGGGCGTATAAGATAGCACTTCTCAACATGAAAATCATGAAGCAGAACAGTACGCACAGCAACATGGTACCCTCCTGACAAGTGACGTGAAGGGCGCTGTACTGACGTGACCTAGCGACAGCCTGTGGCGTAGCCCCGCGCGTAGCACGGCTTTTAACTCAGGAACTTGTCTCGCGAAGGAAAGGAGTTCGCTCATGAGCTTTGCCTTAGGTGGGAACTCGTGTCGGTTCCCCTCTTCTAGGGTCACTGACAGCAAACCTTATTCCCGGGCGGGGCGGGATGATTTCTATGAGTGTGAGAAACGAAATGGGGATGGCTTAGGTGCTGCTGCTAAGCTGAAGCCAGCCAAGGCGTAATTCGGTGCTGGATATTAGTCTCACAATTACATAGGCTTTGTAATGCCTGGTGAGGAGCTGCGAGCCGAGGTCTACTGCACCTAGGTTTGGGTTGAAACTAAGCGGGCCAGCATCTTCAGCCGTGGCGCATTTCACGTTCCGTTCTGGGACGTGACGCCCATTTCGTGGATGGAGTGATGCATGCTTGGGAAGATCCAGGCCTCCTGGGCATAAGGACGTACAATTGAGGCTCAGAGCCACGGCACCTTGACTCGTGTAATGCTTGAGTCCTTGTATTTCCTGACTATTCGGAATCCTTGGTAAGGGATTATGGAGCACGGGAGGGACAGGGAACTCGGGGGTTCTTGCTTCCAAGGATGATCATTAAACGCTGTGGGATTTTGTGGGCGAGAGTTGGGACGGTCATTGTCCGGAGGAATTGAAGCGAGCGCGGCGTAGTGGCTTTTGTTTGCCTACGTTCCAAGCGAGATTGATAGGGGCGACGAAGGGGGTGGCGGGCGCGACTATACCTATGGTGATCCTGACTAGAAAGCTATGTGGCTGGTGAAGCGATCTTGAGAAAGTCGACTGAGGTTGAGTTTGAAGCGGATTCTTCTCCTCTTGGAGCTGAGATGTGGTGATGGTGTTCTGGAGCGGCCTCTTGTTCCTCCTCTTGAGCTGTGTCGGCTTGCTCGGATGCGACATGGGGATGGATGGGGTTATCCCGCATCCTTGTCTGTTCGGGTGGAGGTGAGGAGATGGACTATTTCCTTTTGTGTTAGTTAGCCAGCAAGGGAGGAGGAGATCATGGAGACGTGGCTGGCTGGGCATTGGGAGGGCAGGGCGACAATCAGCAACGACGAGCGAGTCCTGCGACGATAAGTCTGCTACTGCACGAAGTTATATGGCTTGGCATCAGGCTTTCTCGAGAATGAACCCCGAGAAAACGCATGTTCGCACCAGCAAGGTGACCAGAGTCTATGAGAGCATTCAGCACCTAGTGCGGCCTTGCCTAGAATGGAATAAAGTCTTCCACCGGATCAGGGTGTGTCTCTAAAAGCCCATGGCAGCAGCCACTCCCGGTGGAAGGAAGCATGCACCAGAGCGGGGTAGCCAGGCCAGAGGGACCCTGGAGGGCGTGTTGCTGTTGGAGTGTTTGAGCCCTGTAGGGCTAGCCTCGTGTCTGGGGGTGGTGATTGGGCGAGATGGTCGCTGGAAAGTGGGGGTGTTGGTTGCGCAGGACGGTTACATAAGCGGTGCAAGAGATGTGGCTGAAGCAGGCACAGATGTGGCGGTGCAGATGGTGATGGCGATGGTGGGGTTTGGTGAAAGATTCAGAGGCAGCATTTCATCCCACCAAGACTGATGCTGGGCGAGATTAGCGACAAGTGATGAGTCATCCGCGCATGCAACTCATAACTCACAACGACAGCTCATAGAGATACACAGTCATTTGGTGTGTAAGCTCGGAAGGCAGTCTGTGACGAAACCTTCAATCATTCGGGCACATCCCAGCCTGCGTTCTACAGATTCTGCCATCTACTCATGGACAAGTCACAGCCGTCAAGACCTCCGCCTGGAGCGGTGTCTCAAGAGGAGGCCTCAGGAATATCCGAGGCAGCTGCTGAAGACATGGCTCTCAGCCCCGTCGAGGGTGTGCCCAGGCTCTACATCGGAGGGTAAGTTTGAGAACCACCTTCTCTATGATCCAAGACCCCTTCATTGACTATCAAATTTCAGACTCTGGGCTCTTCGCCGCTCTGATGCCATGCTGAAACGACAAATCACTCATGTCCTGTCGCTGGTAACATTTGAGCCATCTCAGTTGAAGAACTTCCGCGGCGAGACATGGGACGAGTATGGACGGGAGTTACGGCATCTCACGATTGACGTGCACGATGTCGATGACGAGGACTTGCTCGTCGAGCTGCCGAAGGCCGTGCGCTTTATTCAAGAGGGATTAAAGGAAGTCAGTGGGAATCAGGATGAGAGTGATGACCAAGAGGGTGGTGCACCCGTGGATGACCTCGCGAAGGGTGTGGGCAACCTTAAAGTCGGCTCATTGCCGGCAGGACCTGGCGCCGTCTTTATTCACTGTGCAGCAGGCAAGTCCCGATCTGCCTCTGCTGTGATAGCCTACCTCCTCTGGCGGTACCCATCACGCTTCGATCCCTCAACCTCCTCATCACCAAAGCCCCGACGTGAAACAGCAACTCAAGCCGTCTCTTCTGCTCTCACCCTCTTACGCAAGACAAGACCCATGGTCGAACCAAACGACGGATTTATGAGCCAGCTTGCTCTATGGTGGGAGATGGGATGCCCCGAAGACGTGGAATCTCACCCGCTTTACCAGCGCTGGGCTTACAAGCGCGAAGTCCTGGAGAACACAGCCGTCGGACAAGCACCCCCAAGACTACGATTCGAAGACGAAGAACAACCTCTCGCCGGCACGAACCAAGGAGCGAATCTCCACCTACGCTGCAAGAAGTGTCGCCGCACCCTAGCAACCTCTCCCTTCATCATCGAACACAATCCCTCCCAATCTGCTCCCTGTCCTCACATCTTCATTGAACCGCTAAGTTGGATGCGAGCCGAACTGGAAAAGGGAGAGCTTAGCGGAAGGCTACTATGTCCGAACGCGAGATGTGCTGCTGGCGTGGGGAGATACGACTGGAAAGGCTTTAAGTGCAGTTGCGGCGAGTGGGTTTGCCCGGCGTTATCACTACAGAGGGGCAGGGTGGATGAGGTGAAGGTGAATGAAGGCGCAGCAGCAGCGCAGCGGAGACCGGGCGGTGGTATGGGGATCAGGATGCCGCCGGGGATGAGACCTCAGGGGGGAAACCTGTGAGAGGTCTGCCAATGCGATATCGTGTGGCTTGCTGAGGATACGACACGACCGATGCGATAGTTCGCAGATCCGAGATACGAGCGATAGGGCGGCCGCTCAAGGCAGATATCGAATCGTGTTGGATCTGACATTGGGGCCATCTCGGACCAAGAACCTGTTCCGGCCAGAAGGATCTAATCTACTGTTGGTCGCCATCATTACATCGGCGTTTGTCATATTGACCAACATGGCCAGCCCCACGCTATTCGGGGGCCTGTACCGAACGTCCTACAATTTCCCGTCACGAGAACTTCGCTCCACCTTTGCCTTACGATAGGGCTCTGCCTCGCTTCGCCTCACCTATATCGGTCTCACACCCTGCGTATCGCCCGTATATGCATCAGGAAATATCCACAAACGTCAATTAGCTACTTACGCAAACTTTCAAACTATTGGAAAGGATGATAAAAGCATTGCATGGGACATACTACAAGGCAGATCCAGCTGGAAACTATACTGTGCGAACGGATAGATCGGGGTTGTGTGAGGTATTGCCAAGCAGGGACTGATATATCACGAAAGACCCGAGAGGTGGGATACGAAGCGAAGGCGGGTGCCTATGGACGCCATACGGCTGGCGCTCAATCTGGACCAAAGGATTTGGACTAAGCGAGAACGAAGCGATGTCCTCCGCGCTTAGAGGGCATGCGCAGGCGCACCGGGTAAACGCTATTCAACCAACCATACCCACCCTCACAACATGTTGTGTAAGCCTGGTCCCAGGCTTCGTCATGATTCGGCGGAAGCAGCAGGCTTTGGAGGACTTGTAGATCATCAACCAACAATAGACATTGTGCACCAACAAAAGGTCCTTCACGATAAGCACTCGAACACAATTCTCTTGCCTGCGCTCCCTAACCCGCCGTCCACGCAACCACCTGCAAAAGTCCAACTAACCCGGCTGTCTGATGCCGGACCGGCACCACGTCGCCGGAATCATGTACACAAGTGCAGAGCCGATGCTTCCGCAGACGAGTCTAAGTTTACTCCTTGCGAAGTTCACAAAAGGACCCTCTCAAGACGTCGAGACCAATTTTTTTTCAAGGGTCCAGTCCCTGCATGTGCAAAGTATTGAAAGGGAAGTGGCCGAGTCGGGGTTTTCCTGAATGGATCCGGATGTTCACGGTGATGGATGAACCAAGACGCGTGGTTGTTCGAGACTTCACAGTCGGCACAGAAAGCGGTAAGAGCACCATCGGAAGCAGCTTCTTCCGTTCTCTCAGATACACGCAGGTGTCTTCATCGCAATAACCTCTGTTTACCATATCGCACGCTCTTTGCTTACAATGCTCAGAGAGTGGTGCTCTACCACCGCCCCTCTTCGGATCCCGACCACTACGCAAAACACACCGTTCTCGATGCCCGTAAGGCTAGTTTGGGGTTAAATCAAGTCAATAGACTCAGCAACAGTCAGAAAGAGGTATGACTTCACGTCCATATCCAGTCAAATAACCGCAATCCCCGTCGGACTCTTTTCAACCTCGCCCTCTCCCCTCCCCCACAGCTATTCCCACCGACTACCGTCACAGCACAGACGCACACCCCCTCTATTTCTAGCCAGATTTCTAGAAGAAATCAAAACCTGGTCAAGGGTCAACAAAACAAAGTTCAACAAGAGGCGGGAAAGAAGGAGGGGCGTGCGGAAGACCCTTGCCCCCGGTCCCTCTGGTGTGGTGGACACATGCCGGACAGGGCGCATTAGGGCTTACGGTGTGTATATTCAATGGTTTACAAAGACAAAGAGAACAGGAGGTACATTTGTCGCAAGGTGGCAGAAGTCACTCAAGATTTGTGGTGGGCTTCAGGGAGGGCCACACCTGGGCATCAGATCCAAAGGCCGATCCGGCAATGCCTTCGGTCACGACGTTGGCACAACCCCCTGGGACGTCACAAGGGCGTCAAGCAAGTGTCCGGGCCTGGGTTAGGGCAGAAGCAGGGAGGCGAGTTCTGGCCCGGTGTGTCATTGCTGATGAAGAATGCCCTTGGCAGATACCCCAGCACTGCCGACTCGAGTCTTACCGCTTCAAACGGCTATCCATGCGACGAGAAGGCCATACCCATATAATCGCCTCGTACCAAGACCTCTACTGACCCAGGATCCAAGAATGGATATCTGCGGAGCTCAGTATTGAGACCAATCTGGAAAAACAACCGTCGGCGACAAGAGACTATTACAGCCAACATCCAAAGCAACGGATACGCCAGACTGCAGCCCCGGTGTAAAGATCACGCGAGAATGCAAAGCAGAGCAAACTGGAAACCAACACCACACCCCTCTCTTGAATCTACACTTCTAAATAGTAATCGCCGATTACCTTGTGCCCGCCCTTACCCCGACTCCGATGGAGGGGCCGTCAGACGAACGATGACATGATTGGCACCAATTAACAGCACCCTCTCCCACCTCTTCCACCTTTGCCTCTTCTTAGGTACAGCCTTGTAAGGAACAAGAGAGGTTTTGTGGGGGAGTGTTTGTGGCTTGCCTGGTTCCTGGTCTGCCGCTCCGAATCTGTTCGGGTACACCGGCCGTGGGTTATTACTAAATACATCATGTGCATTTACTTCCTATGATGCGCATCCATGGACAAAATAATATAATGGTCTTGAAGAAACTCCCCGAATGAGCGTCATACATTCGAGCCTCTCACCGTCATCACCCACGAAGAAGAGGGTGTGTATGTAAGAGTCCTGTAAAGACCCTCCGAGGCCAGGACTCATAATTCACCTCGCTGCATTATTTGGCTCCTGCAGGCAAACGCAAGTTCTCACCACAACCGCAAATGCAAGACCGTTCTATATCCATCCTGTCGTTTAATCACTGTCGCCTATCGCAATTCTCAGACACTAGCAGAGGAAAGATAGGGCTGTTGGAATTTTGTCTCCACGGGAAACCCAATGCGTAGGTAGTTTCGGCCTCGCAGGGAGTCATTCGGGACCGCTATGTGTTGTCCCGCGCCCGTCTGACCACTGTCAGCATTTAAGACGCTCAGGGTTCCGCCTCCACGATTAGGTGCGCGCACCGGACTGGGCAGTTCTAATTATGCCAGTTTAGTGGCCTGGAGGTATCCGTAGCTGGTTCCGATTCCGAATCGTTTAGGGAATTGAGTAGCAGACTTTGAGGCTGATTTGGCGACGGCTCGTCTAAGTCGCGAGCATCTCTGGGAATGACACGCAAAGCGACATCAACATGTTTCTGTCTGCGACAGCTCTGTGGCGATTTCTCAGGAAGGAACCATTTGTAATTGGTGCGGAACCGGTTCCTGATGGCAGCATATGTTCAGCTATCCTCTGAACTGGAGGCGCCACCACTGTGTTCTTGTACGTTCACAGGAGAGTCAACGCTCCAGATAGAACCACGTCCATCCTTACTACGAGCAAGCCCTAAGGATGCCAGGCATTGTTAGCGGAACTGCCCAGGTTTCAGTGTACTTCTGACGGGGAGTGCCGCCCACTGCCTGCGAACGGGCAGCGAACGGGCAGCGAACGGGGAAGCGTGTCCCGGCTGCCTCGAGGCTGACTGCATCTTTGCTCGCGGCATTTCAACCACCAGACGGTGATGCACGAGGGACCGTCCCGCGCGATGCTCACACCAAGATCGTGGACGTATTCGTTTGCTGGATACACCCCAAAAAGCGCCCAGGTCTTCAGGGAGGGCGAACACGCGTGATCATCATTACAGACAGAGCCGAAACACCATCCCGTTGAGGTGAACCCTGTAGCTGGGGCCTGGGCGTTTGCGCTTCTAGCTTGATCGCGGCTGACATCTCAGAAATCAGATCCTCTAGTGTAAGACTTCGCGGCTCGCAAGACCACCTGACTTGGCAGCTTTTGACGTCTCACACACCCCTCGTTCCTACGCTCATTTGTCCTTTTACTCAATCGAACAGGTATTCAAGGGCAATGAAGCACCATTGCCTGGCCAAGTGCGGGTGATCGTATCAACATGGAGCAGGTGAATGGTGGTCAGACGCCAAGTCCTTAGCCAGATGCATGTGAGCACTTGTGAATTGCCATACATGGTCTTTCGGCGACTTTCTACCGTTTCCAAGAGACCCGGCGATAGGGAGCTCTCAGGCCGAGTGAGTTTGCAGGCAGAGATTGATCGCACATATCATGGGAAGTGCGGTGGTTGTAAGCAGAATCGGGGTACCAGGACCGGGTGCGGGTAATACGCCTCACCGGCGCAGGGAGTCCCTTAAATGAGGCTCCTGGAGGATTCAAATGCGGGACGCTTCTGCCTTGCTAGGGATTGACCAGGGGCCTAGATAGGATGTTGCCTAGGACTTTGTGTGCGCCCCGGAGGCAGCCTGTATGGTCTACAAGCGCCCTGTCAGCACTAAACATATAGAGCAGAAGTGACATTGGCACGCGGCGAATGTCTAGGCAGTGGAACTGCTACGCCTGTGAATACCACTGCCTCTGTCGTGTGGATTTCTGGTAGGACTTCGCCGCCCTGGCAATATATGCCCAGCATGACTTGGCAGGAAGAAGGTTCCAAATTTCACAACTTTGGCAGCAAGTTGCGAAGTTGGCATGCTCCTCCTCCTCTCCAGCACCCATCATCCTGAGCTGTGCTGGGCTTTTTAGGAGCGGACAAGAAGAGGGAACGATTACAGCTGGGCTGCTGACTGTGGCTTGTTCGCAGATGCCGGCGTCGGACAGACAGGGACACAGCATTGCAAATCATCAGAATCTAATGACGCTTATCTTGGTACCAAACCGCCCTGTCAGCCCAGTGAGGGGTACCATCCGTCCATAGGACCGAGCCGAGCGGCTCTTGTCGGATCCGGTACTGTAGTGCAGAAAAGTGAGTTTGTCATTGCGCATTAAGCGAGTCTCGACATGCAATCCCCTCGATCTTGGTGTTCTGGGAGGGCAGATCAATGGGTTACATCCACGTTTAACTGTCCAATCGTGTGTACGCAGGCCAGTTGACCCCCCCGCAAAAGCAGGCTGGCTGATCGATTCATACGTCCTTAAACGAACATTGCGTCGCCGCCTAGCAGGCTCTGATGATGTGACAAGGCAAGCCACATTCTTGGGATGTCAAAGACGGCAGTTCTTGTTCGCACACCGGGGTTTGCCACGAGGTTCTTGTCGAAGCGGGTTGTGAGGGTAAATCGTCATTTGGTAGATGAAGCAAGAAAGATGTACCGTGCAGGTGACCTTCTTGGAGACGAGGACACTTGGTCTATCTTCACTTTGATGGAGGGTCTGAAGGCACAGACGGGAAGTACCCAGGCTGCTTTACACGCTCTCGATCTCGCTTGGCCGCCTCAGCCTGCCGCCGCTTCAGGAGCCTGGCATTGTAGAAGGTGCTGCATACATGTCAGCTCGAAGTTCAACAGATGTAGGGTATGCTGTATGGACTGACGCCTTCAGTTCGAATATGCGAGGCTCCTCCTCGACTTCTTCTTCCTTTTTCTCATCCTTGAAAGAGTTAGCAGATGGCCTGAGTGTGTCTCGGAGATTGCTGAGTTTACCTCGTCCTTCTTGTCTTCATCCTTATCCTTGCCTTTCTTATCACTCTTCTCGTCCTTGTTCTTGTCCGTGTCTTTGTCTTTGTCGTCCTTGTCCTTCTCTTTCTCCTTCTTCTTGCGTTGCTTCTCTTCGTACTCCTTCTTTAGCCTCTCCTTCTCTTCGTTGAGCTCCTTCTCCCGCTTCTTGGCTGCCACGGCTGCCTCATCAATCTTTGGCAGGCAAAAGTGGCGGTCCTTCAAGTGAACAGGACACACATAGAAAAAATCCTATCCATATCAGTGATAGAACATTTCAAGTGGAATATAGATCATGTACCTTCTTATCCTCTGTAATAAGCACCGAGGTCGTCTGCTTGTAACAGATATCGCATGTTCTCGAAGACGCCTCGGCCACCTTACGGTGCGTATATAGGTTAGGAAAAGGTGCAGACATGGTCTCTACTTGAGGGACATTCAAGCTCGATTTGGGTCATCAAAAGCCTCAGCAGATGAATAGAAGACGGTATACAAGACTCCCTGTCAGCTGCGGGACGCCTTGTCCCAGCAGGCCGTAGACTGTTGTCACGAGTTGTTGTCGAAGACCAGGCTCCAGGGCATGGCGGGGGTTCTGTCGAGGCCGGCGACTGCTGACTAACACTGATTTTCTGGGAAGCGCCGAGCCCAGCGCTTTCGGGACGTCATAACCAACCACGAACTCATCAACCGCTACATCGCGTGGCCTTGACAAAACCGCGACCAGACGCGATACACCGCGGCCACCTTGTCCACCAGCAAATTGCGTAGCCGACCTGTCATCCGTGGCTCCCGAAAATGTCGCAAAAACTCAACACGGAGAGGCTGGGCCTTATTTTCCAGACAAGGCCAGACATCCTCAATGATATCCAGCAAGCCTCCCGTAAGTCGATCTGCCAGCCAGGCATAAAATTTTTGTTGTAAGACAATTGATCGCGCTAACTTGACTTGCAGAGTCTCCTGTAATGGTCAAGCTCTTCAACCAAATAGCGGATCATGTCTACGACCAACTCAATGGCATCGACGAGCCAGCGCACAAGAAAAGGAGAGTCGAGGTCGACAGGACGAATGGCACCAGTACAGGCGTTGCGCCCCCATCTAACGCTGCAGATGGAGAGGTCCTCCTGGTCGTGAAAGAGATCTCAGTGTCTGTCCCTCAGAGGAAGAAGTTCGAGCTTTGCTTCACTTCTTCACATATCTATGCGAGAACGCCGGGGACGACAGCGCCGATACCCGCTATCACCTACGCCTGGCAGGACATTGGTACGGATAAGTAGTTTCTATGGCAGGGACCCAGGAACTGACATATCTATAGAGTATGCCTTCTATCTCCCGGTACCGGAGAAAACCCAGGTCCAGCACAACTATGTCCTCTTCCCCAGAGGCACGTGCCTACCTTCGAAGACGAGTCCGCCCACCACGGAGCCATTGGTATTCACCGTACCCGCGACAGCTCCGAAAGAAGGCACAATTGGAGGTTCCGAGTCGACATCAGCAGCTGCTGTATCTGATACGTACAAGGATCTGTTCCATTGGGCTCTTGACCGAAGACTGAAGAGTGCTGGTAACCCAGTGTCTATCGTATCTGCGAATCCGAACAAGTTTCACAGCAATGTGCGTCAATCTCATCGACCAAATGAGCGCGCGGTGCACATCAATGGATTCCGTGGATCCAAGGACGGATTCCTATTCTTCCTTGAGAATGGCATTCTCTGGGGCTTCAAGAAACCGCTCCTATTCATTCCACTAAACCGCATCGCTGCTGTCAGTTACACCAACATTCTCCAGATCACCTTCAACATGGTCGTCGAGGTGTTCCCATCCGACGGCGAGGAGGGTGGCAACGAGGAGCTTGAGTTCGGAATGTTGGACCAGCAAGACTACGGCGGTATCGACGACTACGTCAAAGCCAACAGACTCCAGGACCGCAGTATGGCTGAGCAACGCAAGGGCAAGTTGCAGCTCGCAGAAAACAAGGCAAAGAAGGGCGCAGAGAACGGGGTCGCGACAGATGGGGCCAACGGCGAAGCAGGAGACGATGGTCTGACAGAACTGGAGCGAGCACAGCGGGACCTCGAGCAACAGGCACAAGATGATGAGGATGAGGAAGAAGAGGACTACGACCCAGGCAGTGATGGCGAGAGTGAGGGCTCTGGCAGCTCGAGCGACGATGACGACGATGACGACCAAGAAGATGGCGAAGGCGGCGAGGACGACGAGGAGGATGAGGAAGTAGAGGGTGAGGAAGGCGAGGATGGCGAGGAAGAGGAAGAGGAGGAAGCAGAGGAAGAGCCGCCTCAGAAGTCAGTCTTCAAAAAGGAGGTCAAGAAGGAGGTCAAGGTGGAAAAAGCACCTGCGGCCGTTCCAGCTCCAGCTCCTGCACCGGCAAAGGCAGCCCGACCTGCGCAACGAGCGTGGGCTGCCGTGAGCAAGCCGCAGCCGCCACCTGGAGATGTGGACATGGATGAGCATTTTGAGCTGTAAGTTGGGCAATTGGGCTGGATAATGGATGATTGAACTGTGTATATGGGCTATCAGGCGAACATTGTGGATTTCTGAAAGACATAGAGATCTTCTCGATGGCGTCGGGTTAAAAGTGATGGGTTTCGGGAGATAATGATAGAAGCCTAGTGGCAGATTATGAACATGATTATCTTTGAGGGCGTACAACAGCTGTTTTTGCCCTGTGGGAGACCTATGTGAGCTTTGTTAGGTATGACTGACGACTTTGTGTACGACTATGTGTCCTGGCTGCCCGTATTTAGACTAATCTTGTTCCGACTTTATCACCGCTCAGCCGTCCAAGATCTTGGCATGTTTCTAGCACAGTAGTAAGTCACAACCACTGGATGAACCGCCTGATATATCAAATCATCTGGATGACAGACTGAGTCCATGATTCCGCGTACTCTTGATCCAGCCCACCATCTGCTGCGTGAGCCTATCCCGGCTAAGACGCCCAGATGTCGAGCCTAAGGCCGGGCGAGATGGATCCTTTCCAGCCTTGCGCTGTTGGCGGTCTTGGGCATGAGATCACTGGTCTTGGCATGCGGCGCTGCTGCTCCAAGCTAATACCAGGCAATGTTTCGGCTACCGACTGTCTCTCATTCGAAGACTGGGACTATTTGGTCAATGATCACTTGTATCGGTCCTCTGTGAGCGAAGCATTGAGTTGTAAGAGCAGAAGGCACTGCAACAACTGAGGCACATATAAGCCGTAACGAGTGGCTGGCAGAAATCAATGTATATCCCGAAGCTACATCGCAACCTCGTGCGTCCTCTCTCAACCAGACATTCTCTTCATAAAGCTAATCTTCCAAATCATCAAGCAGATTCGCCAATCTGGCGGTCTCAATCAGGCCGGCCGGCACGCTGGTGGTGACGAAACCGGCACCCACTTCATCATCGGCTTCTCCATCGCCGTTCCCCTCGCCATTCTCATCGCCCTCTCCTGCTGGTACTTCCAGCGTCGAAAGCGTGGCCTACAGTTCCTTCCGAGGAGATGGTCAAAAGAGAGGAACAAGACAAGGAAGACAGGGAAGAAGAGTATGGCGCAGGTGAAGATGGAGAGGGCAGAGGCAGAAGCGAGAGTGAACACTTTGGCCGAGCAGGAGGAGAAGTCGGGAAGAGGCAATACTGGGAGGTCAAAGCTAGAGGGGAAACTATTGCCTGAGCGCGAACCGCAACTGAAACGTCAGGATACAGATGCGCCACAGAGCGACGACGGCCCGCGACATAACCAACTACACATCAAAAGCATATCATACCAAAGATAGTACATATGGTGCCATGAAGAATCAAGAGAAATGTTTCTTACCCTAGATCATATACGGACGATCGACTACCTCTCTGCTATGTTCATCTTCATATATAGCCAGGGCACGTGACCCACCTCGCAACACCAGCTCCAGGGTATCTCGGCTCCACCACGTGACGCTCAGCTCCAGGAGCTCCCTAGACGCTACAACACCAAAAAAGTTGCCATCGCGAACCGCGCCTTCATCCAGCCTTGACTTCCAACCCCACGAATCGCAAACCGAAGACTCTCGCGCGCAACGGTGCACCTGCACTCACTTCGCCCAAAATGCCCGCCACCGGCCCCAAACCAATCCGTCTTCCCCCTCTCAAAACCCTTCGCGTCCACGCCCCGAAGCAACAAACCGAGAACCCCTGCATCGCAATCATGTCCACCGTCTTGGGTACGTCTGCGCCCTACCATTTCACCACTCATCCAAGAGGAAATCACGAAGAGGAGTTGCTAACATTACACCGTTGTACAGCATGCTGGGCCTCCGCAGGTTACAGCGCAGCAGGATGCGCCTCGCTCGAAAACCAACTCCGACAATGCATGGACGGCCCGAAGCCTGCACCACCAGCACCAAGCACGGTCAATTACCACTTGAAGCGGATGCAGAAGCATGTCATCAGCCAGGGCAAGAGGAAGTGAGAAGGTACCCGAGGGATGGAGCGACAATCAGTCATGAGGGGAAGGAATACTATCTCGAACAGAGGCGCCACCACCAACCAGCATATGCGACACAGGTCTGCACTCGTGGCCAGAGAGCCGGCACTGCTCAGGGGGAGGAATCGGGCTCCCGAACATGGATCGAGGCAGGAGGATGGGCTCAAACAACCCAAGACATGTGCATTTTTACCGGCGTTGGGAAACTACAAAATGTACCACCACTACTGTACAAGCTGCCGCTGAAGAGCATAGACTCAGTGGCGAATACGGGTCAAACAGCTCGTTGTATATATACCATGATACTTTGTCCAAGGCCCAACGAACTTCGACATGAATTCTGTCAACGATGTCACACCGAGTCGGGTATCTGTCAAGCTTCGTCTTACCCTATCCTGTCACAATCACAAGGGGGCTTACGACATGCAAACTGAACACAGCATTGTGATCACAATTCATGCACAGTTCTCACATCCACACGTGATCTCAAGTTGAACAACCCAAAAAGATATATCGCCTTTCCTAGCTAGAGGAAGTAGTAGAAGAGAGAAATATGCTGCCAAGGAAAGAAGAGCAGACTCAGAAAACCCAGGCCATCAAAGCAGGGTGAGCCAGAAGAGAGAAAAGAGGAAGAACAAGCGGCCATGCGCCAATGTGATCGTTCTATATGCATGTCTTCTCGAGCAGCGGTGACAAAAGGGAAAGAGAAAGAAGAGGTTCGAGTGATGGTGGTGATCAAGAGCATAGAGGGTGTAGGAGAATTCGGTCACCAGGATATGATATAGTCTTCCATATGTCGTCGAGGGAGTGTGAGGTGATATGAAAGGATGAAGGAATTCGGAAGAAACCCGTAAGGAGTCCATGCAGAACATAAAAAGCAACCAAATGCACAAATGCCGTTCCCCATACGCTTCAAAAAGAGATGTTCAAGCTGCGTCTAGCTTCCAATGATGCATCCTGCGTCGTCTCTTCACGATGTATCGCCCACGCAGAAGAGCTCGATTTCGCCAACGCCGCCCGAGTACATATTCCGCACGCCCTCGCGCCACTCCATAAATGCAATTTGAATGTCATCATCGCTTTGAATTGTGACGAAGTCGCCATCCTCGTCGCGGTACCGCAGCTTGAGCATGCCCTTACCGATGCTGCTGCCGGTGAAGCGCGCGAGCTTGGCGTCGATACGATCAATGAGCGATTGATATGTGATGTTAAAGGCTACAACGAGCGTCACGTAGTTCCCGCTGTCACAGTTGACGCGGACCTTCAGTTGTGTCGGAAGTGGCATGTCGGGGCTTGCCAATGAGTTCGCTGTTGGTGGCGGTAAAGTTGCCGTGCCCAGGGCTGGTGATACGGTCCTGGAGTTCGCAGCCGCTGAATCGACACGGAGGGATCCACCTGGCAGGCCGGGGGTATTAGACCGTGAGTAGATAGGCTGGCTTGGGAATTGGCCCATTTGACCTCCCAGGCTGCCAGAGTGACCATGCATGCGCTCCCGCTGAACTCCCGGGCTCTGCGTCTGGGCACGGATGGGCAGATCATTTCGTGGAGAGCCTGTGTTTGATCTTGGGATGGCACTGTCATGGGCGGGATGCAGGTGCTGTGGAATACCAGGGACGGCAGGGATATGTCCTTGGCTAGGCTGCCGTGACCGTGGCTGATTTCCAGCTTGGGCGTTGATATCAGGAGTGCTGTAAGATCGGCTCCTTTGCTGCTGAGCGTCGGAGTTTCGGGATGCCATTGCGGGAAGAGACGGACCGCGAGGATTCCTGCCGTTCATAGTATGCGGGTTAGGGGAAGGTCCGTCACGAGAAGGGGCACGGGGCATGGCGGGTGCGGTATACCGGTTGTTGTCGTCCCACATGGGTTGGGGCGTGGCAGTCTTTGGAAAATTGTATCCTTGGCTGGAAAATGCACCGCTAGCCGTGCTTGTCCGTGAAGATGCCGGAGAGTGGTCGATGGGGGAGAAGTAGCTGTCCATGGCCCGGGCACCTGGAGAGTTCGCACCATTGCTCTGAGTCTGAAGACTCAACGGCGGCGGGGGCGCGGGGAGAGGGAATCGGGGAGCAGGGGCCCGTGCGATACTTGCCAGGGACTGACTACTCTCGCTCGTCATCGATCTTTGCCTCAGATTTGAACTTGACCCCATCCGAGGTAGAGGAAACTGTGAGGGCGTTGCGCCAGGAGGGTGATCCTCATCATCGTCATCCTCCTGCTGCTGGAGATATGGATTCTCGAGCCCACCGGCCTGAGCTTGCGTCCACGCAAAGTCCGGGGCAATGGCATCTGGACTTGCCGCCGACATACGCGGGGCGTTTTCCTTCCTTTGGATGTCAAGGCCATGCGCCCACTTCTTCATAGCTTCTTCGTTGGTAAATCTGATGGTGAAGTTCTCCACACCTGGGTCTCCCTTCCACCAGATTTGAACGCTGTGCAGACCTATAATTCATTAGCCTCAAATCCGAAAATGCTCAGAAAGAAAGACATACCGGGTTTGGAGAGGGACACGACGTCGGTCACATTAGTCATGAAGATCCTGCCCTTCAGCTGCAACTTGGCATGTTTGTTCCTGACTTTTGGTCCCTGTGATCGCGTCTTGTCCTTCTTGTCCTTGCTCTTGCCTGGCGCCAACTCCTTGCAGCAAAGCAGGATAGACTCGAACAGATAGATTTCGTACTGCAGCCGGTCAGTATTGTGCTACAGGGACAGTGTGTAAGAACACGTACATCCTTCTCTTGATCGCTCTTCCCGGTGACGACTCCGTAAACGCCATGCAGCAACAGGCTGCCAAATTGCTCAACCTTGTGGTTCTTCCAATCGTCTACTCGTACGATGAGCTCCTCCAGAGCTTCGTCCAAAAGATCGCGGTTAACAGCATCATTGGCTTTGTGAAGTACTCTTTCGGCTGCATCGCACCCAGCAATAAGCTCTCCCTTGATGTCTTCGTTATCTGTCTTCTTTGCAAGATCCTGAGTACCGTTGTTAGCTCTATTCAGGTCAAATCTCTTGGAGGCATGTTACCTTGAGCAGCAGCGGGTACTTGACGAGTCGCTGCATTGGTTTCAAGAGGAAACCATCCAGTGTATTGAAGTCAGCGGCAACAGGATGAGCAGACAGCTGGATCTTGTCGAATACTTGTTGTGCAACATGGGCTGCCTTCCTTTGGTTGGCGATGAAGGGTTGATAGATATCGAACGCCTCTTCATACATGACGAACGGCGCTCCCCATCTTTGATTCTCTACAGCCGCAGTGTTGGTCGTCTCAACTCGAATAAGGAAACGGCGTTGGAAGTCGAGAATCGCATTGATGTTGAGAAAGATCTGGTGAAGCACGTCGCCAGTAACGTCGCCCTTCTGTTCCAAAGTCTTCTTTAGATCGTGAAGATTCTCGAGATCTTGTACGTATTTGCGCTCTGTGTCAACCAGCTCTTTTACGATGTGGTCACGGTAGCTCATCGTGCCCCCTACAGCTGGGATCATGCTTTCATCTTCGGGATATGGTTGACTCTGCATAAGCAGACCGCGCTGTTCCGCAAGATCAAGGACGTGGTTAACGACTTGGATGACCTTGACAAAACCGCTGGTGTCATTGCCCATGAGATCTGTGATGACAAAGCAATCGGCGGATGCAACCTTGAGCTCCTTCATGCAAGCCTGTACGAACTTGAAGATGGCGATTTTAGGCTTTTTCGCCTCGGAAGCAGTCGCGTCTTCGACTTTGATAGGTTCGGCAGGCTGCAGTGCGTTGTATATGGCGAGTAGCGGGTATCCCGTTCGAAGGAGGTTCCAGAGGGGGTCGACCGGGTCCAAAGGGTCGAGCTGCTGAAGATACGGCTCGAAGCCTGGTACCAGGCTCAAGCGCTGTTTTAATGAGAC
The DNA here is from genome assembly GCA_030734395.1 of Sarocladium kiliense. Taxonomy (NCBI): domain Eukaryota; kingdom Fungi; phylum Ascomycota; class Sordariomycetes; order Hypocreales; family Sarocladiaceae; genus Sarocladium; species Sarocladium kiliense. The sequence goes on along the minus strand of JAUZTG010000017.1, from coordinate 89,854 downwards.
ACATATTTGATATAAGGAGCGCGAGGCATCGGCTTTCTGGTTGATGATGTTGCCCGTGGGCACGATGTTGCCGCCATTCTGAAGGGTCGGAGTGACATTTGTGGAGGCTATCGAACTCGATGAGCCGGCGAAAGCCGTCGAGCCCGAGAGCTGACTGGCTCGCGGCGCATTGCTCATGCTGGGCTGAGACCCGCTCCCAACGTTTCTAGGGAATTGGTTGAAAGCGGTGGAGGAGTCGGTGCGCAGTAAGAGAGCATGTGCCATAGCCTTTTACTCCATCCGAGGGAGGGTTGCGCCCGTGAGAGTAGTTGAAGTAGGATCGGAGGTCAAGGGCCCGCCGGTATGATGGCGCTGTCAGAATCGAACTTTACGGTCGTCGATGAGTTACTCCAACCCGTGGGTAGGTAGATGTCGTCGCGAGTTGGGGTATTGCGGCGGGAGACGAAGCTGAGGCACCGGCAACGATGGGGGCGGCGACTCGACGAAGGATTCGAATTTCTTGGGGGTTCGACCGAGTCTCGAACTCGTGAAGTAACGCAGATGACACTGGCTCTCCCTTTGCACAGGTCTTGAATGCTTCCGAGCCCTCACTTCATGAGTTTCAAACTCTCGCAGTGTCGAGTAAGGCAAGAAATGTGCCCGCAACGATGTACCGTGTCGTCGGTGCGTGGGTCACTTGGACAATATTGCTTCCCAGTCCCAGCTCGGAAAAGGTTGTTGCTGTCAGAGAAGCGTCGTCAAGTCGAGAGTCTCGAATCTGTAGTCGTTCGAAGAGGGCCGGGGTGTATGGCAAGCCGAAGCCGGCGGCGTAAGGCGAGCGAGCGAGGGTCGTCAGAAGGGGGCTTCCTGAAGCCTCCGCTACGATGCGGGGTTAAGAAGAGCGAGGAAAGAAAAACCGGGCGGATTCGAGGAGAGAGGATCGCGGTTGAAAGGGTTTCGTCGAGAAATGCGAGAATACAAACGCTTCGAAAAGGACGAGTATGGCAGTTGGGAGTCAAGGATGCGAAAGAAGCGGACAAAGCATAGGGAGCAGGGAGGCGACGATGGGAGAACGGGATGGTGAACGGAGAAGATGCGGTCGTGCCTGTAGTGCAGGCTAGAACCTGCAGCGCGTGGTGCAGTACCAATGTGGGAGGAGGAGGAGCCTCTGTGGTGGGTGGATGCACATGCCAGCGGGAGGTGGTGGTGGCCCGTCACTGCACCAGCTCAGTGGATCTGGGGGTTGAGAGGGGCTGAAGAAGGGGCGACAGGTGCTGCAGGGGATGGTTCTGGTGGGGGCAAGGCGCTACAGCGATGTCTGTGAGAGTTAAGTGAGCTGAACTGCCCATTACGAGTGCTAAAGACACGTACTTTTCTGGTGGCACTATACAACAGTTACCCTTCTCGCCATAACTCTCTCCCGCTGGTGAGGGAAGCTCTGGTGCAGCACAAGCCTGCTCTCCTCCGGTCCTCTCCTCAATGCTTCTGCCACACACCATCAATTGCTACCACTATGCAACCTCACGCGGCCACCCATGCCACCTCTATGGACTGTGCACGCTCGAGCTTGGCCGAAATAGTGCTAACTTGCGCTTGGGGCTGCAGTCCGCAGATGAGATGCCGCAAGAGGACGCACGGTTGCGTCGAGGGCGTTTCTTCCCACACGAAACATGGGATTGGTACGAGATGAAGAGCTGCTGCGCTGCAGGTTGATGCCCGTTGAGGTTCATTGTTTCACTCAGCTTTCACTCAGCATGTTCATCTTTTTGGAGAGCATCGCTCGGTCTCTCTCTCATCTTAGTGCTGGCTGCTCCTCACCCTCTCGCCGCTCCTCTTCGCCGATCCAACTGACCCTTTCCGTGTCCTTAGTTCCATCCCCCAGTCGAACCGCCGCCACGCACTCAATCTTGCGGTCCGTCCCTCGTTCACTCCATTACCCTCCCCTCCCCTTGTCCTCCGCCAGTTGACCATCTTCACCGTGGTCTTTGGGTCCTTGGATCCAAATTAGCCTGAGGCCCTCTAATCCCGATGCAGCCTAAGTTCCCGTCCCTGCGGCTGCCATCGCCGGCTCTCATTGACGGACTCCCCAGGGAGCAGTCGACCATGAACCAGGGGGTTCTCCTTTTTCTCGTTCATGGATCGATAGTCATCCATGCGCAACTTCTCTGGGATGTCGAGAGCTCATCTCGCTCCAGTTGAGTGATAATGGGCCTGAAATGCTGCGGAAAGCCCATTGTTCTTGGTACTATACTGTGCTCGCCTGACATTTGGAGTACGCTTAGGCTTGGTTGTCATTCCTCGTCTACTCCCGCCGTGTTGGGCCTTCACGTCGGCATCCCCCTCTTCTTTCCTGCTTCTGATGGGTTCCATGACAGGGGTTCATCCATAGAAGGGGGGCCCAAGCGTGTCGTTCAGGGGTCCCCTACCGCTGCGACTTTGCCAGGCGATGTCCCGCAAAACCCCTGACAAACATGGCTTTTAAAAGCGGGCTTAGGCACTGTCAAGAGTCCTCGTTGGGCATGGCTGAAAGCATGCGTAGGGAAATCTACGACAGCTTATCAATTTCTGCTCGTCGTTGTACAAGTAGAATCGTGCTCACGGGCAACAAGCACTAGCAACCTCAGACCGCCTGGTTCTGTCATTCGCTCAGACGGCAAATAGTCAGGTCAGGCGACCCTATAGGGCCTAACCGGCATTCCAGCGATGCGGCTGCCTCTAAGTGGTCCGGCAGATGGCGCCAATCAGCTTACCATGGTCATCATCTGCCCCCTTTGACGCGATATGATCGCCCCCAATGGTTCAGCTGGCTTCATGTCCTGGCGGGAACGTCGTCCTCCGATCTGGATTGGACAGGGCACACGATGGCGCAGGGCTGCTCCCCGTACTCGCCTACGCTTGTCTTTCAGCATTGTGTTGCAAGAAGTTCGTGCAACAGAGAAATGGCGAGTCGTTACGGACGGTAGTGGGCAACTCTGCTGCTTTACCCAGCACAGCGCAAGTGTCTGGCTGAGATGAACCCGAGCAAGCGAGGCTTTGCCGGCAAAGCGCGCGCATGACTATCACAGGCTTGTGTGACGAAACGTCATGCCTTTATTGGTGCCGATAGTAGCGGTAGTCCGTCGCCGGTCCGGCACTTGGTTCGCGATACGTCGCAGCTTGCATCGACCCCGGCGCTTAAGTGCCCACCTGTTCAGTAGCGGCCAGCCTGAGCCTATTGACTGACAAAGGTGCATTACTCACCGTCCCGCACGATGGAATATATGGTTTTGCACCCGCCGAAATACTTCCTATTCTTGGGGGCCTACATGATGCCCTTGGAACTTGGGGCTTTTTATAAGCACCGTGGGGCCTCAACCTTGAAGCGCATGTGGATGATCAGGGGTGAAACGTGGTTGTGTTTCCGCGGAGGGCTGCCGACGCAGCAATGGTCGGAGTCGACAAGACTGTGGCTGGTGTCGATGGATGGCCTGTTGGTGACCAAAAACTTCTCATATTTCCACCCACAGTCTTTTGACGACCATCTATGTGCTCCAGCCTCAGGCTGATGTAACTTGGAGGGAGTCCCGATGTTGTCGACGAACGAAGGGTCATTCCGCCAGTACTACCGCTTGACGCAGTCCCTGTGCAGACTATTGAATAGGTTGCAGCTAGATTCAACCGCATGAAACTTGAAACTAGACGTTCGGACCTGAGCTGACAAGTCAGTTGATCTATCTATCTCTGACTCGAGAAGCGAGACACCTGACAGTTTCTGGGGTCCAAATCGCCCACTGAAAAAGCCCTCGGAGCATGGACGATCCGAGAGCTACCAGCTTTCTTATCTTTTCTCAGAAACGCTGAGCAGGTTCTAGAACTTTCAGTATATTGGAGCAAATGCGGGCACCTTGAATAAAGTCTTCTTCGAAGGACATTCAAAGAGTCTACCGATGGTTGACCCCGCCATCACCACACATCACGACTTAACGTTGCCCCTCCCCCACCGTCACATGGAAAGCCACCCTGGAGCTCACGTAGCACCCAGGCTCTGTGGGCAATACCTATCATCCCGCCTCTCGATCTATCAAAGCCCGATGAATTGAAGGAAACACGCACAACCAAGGGTTCGGGAACTAATCCTTTTTATGTTGTCCTCACTCGCATCGAGTTGTCAGTCATTGGCGCCTGTTCCAACCAGCCTCGACTGATTCGTAATCTAACTTCAGAAATAGCAACAGTCAAGGGTGCTGTTGAACACGGATCAGGATGTTTTGAGCTTTGGCGTTCATGCCCGCGATTCTCACGAGTGAGTGCAAGCCCATGGAAGCTATATCTGTAGGTACCTTAGTGTTGTGATGTAGAGACTGTGCCCGTTGCACATCTGCAATCGCTATTGTGAGACAACCGACCATTGCAGACTCTTCGCCCTCAGCAGAGCTGACGCACGCGTACGATGCGAAAGCCTCTGGATGAGCATGGCAAGGCTGGTGACAACCCGGGCTTATGTCCTCTTGCGGTTACCTGACATACTCATTTGGTGCATACGTTGGAGCGAAATCGAGGATCAAGCCTGGCATGTTCACGCTCCAAGATGACCTCAGCAGTGCTGTATGTCCGGGAATGGTACCACAGTGCCTACGTGAAATAGGACTTAGGATTCTCTGGGCAAAGAGAAGCCTAAACCTTGAAAAAATATCAACCCGATGACACCAGACACACGAGGACATACGTTGCGGAAGTGTGGTCTTTCATGAACGATGTGACAACCGCATCAATCCCTGAAATCAAGAGTGACGCATGGATAGGTCAAAATGACGAAAATGAAGAGCGGAACAATAGATTTGAGTAGTGGCCGAACAATAGATCAAGTTTGACTCTCGTTATGGAAGCTCGATCACCGACCCGACTCGCCTCGAGTAATTACAGTACTGCCAATCTTCGCATTGTCATGGTCTGAATAGGGATCTGCAGACTGAATTGCCCAACCCATGAGCAACTCGGTGAGACCTGCAGCCAAGTGGCTTTCTGCAGGGCAGGATTGGTGGGTCTCGATTCAACTGACAGGTGCTCCGGGCCCTTGACTCAGGGTTTCTTCTCGAAACAGGTGAGGATGGATGATTGATTGATTCAAAGAGATGTTCTGTTGATATTCTCCTGAATAAAATGAAGCCCGTGCACTGAGACATACGGACGGCCCGTAGCAACTGATCGCCAGGACACCAGTGACTGCCAGGTGGTGGATCCTCTGAAGGCAATTGGACTTTAGGCCCGGAAGCTAACTGAAGGCAGGCGGTAAGCTTGGGCGCAGGTGCCGCAGGTGGGTGGTGCCCGCGCCTTGCATCGAGGTTGCCTACGCCTACAGCCCTCCCACTGGCGGCCAGTCCCTCCGTCCCGTTTCAACGGTCTCCATCCCGTTTCCCACCCCATCAGTCAGTGCCCCATCACCATCACCATCCGCAGCCGGGCCTCGACTCCCTCTCATCAACAACCACCACATTCCAGCAGCGTTCCTCCTCTTCTCGCCTCCTCCTCCACCCGTCATCCCACCTCGACCGCTCTCGATTCCTTCGTCGCCTCCTTACGATCGATTTCCACTTCTTGTTACGATTCGCGTGCCTTGCTGTTGGAACAACTGTAGATCATCATCGCAGCATTGAAGAGGGGATGCGCATGTGCAACTGGCGTGGGGGCTGAGTAACGCTTTCTCATCATACCCGAACGCAGCCTCAGCTGAAGAGAGGCATAGTCGGTCTTGTACGGCTTGCTTCGTCGCAGCACTTGCTCCGGAGGTACAAGACGGAGCGATCAGCCTGTCGTCTCGTCATCTTCGAGTCGTTCTGCCAATATTATCGGTCCGCCGAGCCTCGATACGGCCATCGCATGATTTCCTTGTTTCCTCGCCTACCATGTCGAAACCAGAAGATTCGTCACCCATGGATCCCTTCTCTCCACAACATCAGCCTGACGAAGGCTACTCCGAAGATCCTCTGAACCCTTCTCTTCCCGACAAACTCCCTGCGTCTCTCTCTGCTAGACCTACCCCTGCGGAACTATCAGCATGGCTTGCTGCGAACCCAAATGCGCTCCCGATTTCTCTCAAGAAAGGTACTAGCTGGTTGCGACCTATCTGCTCCCCTCCAAACGAATGGCGTGACTGACATAGGTTGTAGAGCTCACTCTTCGACTCCTCGACGGACTGCCGACATCCATCATCGCCGATATCGTCCAGAGATTGAACCCTCGCCTCTACATCGACTTCGTTCGATATCTGCCCGCTGAGATCTGCCTCAAGGTTCTTGGGTACCTCGACCCTGTGTCCCTTATCAGCGTGGCACAGACTTGTCGTATGTGGTATGACCTTGCGCTCGACCGGAAATTGTGGGAGCGACTCTATCACCTGGAAGGATGGAAGGTCATTCGCAGCGAGATTGAAGCCTCCGAGGCCGAGGTGAATGCGTTGACTTCTAATGGACACCTTCACCGCATTCAGACCGAGGAAGGTCACACGAGCAAGGTTCGAGCGTTATCGAGCGAAGGCGACAGCGACTTGGAGATGACGGATAGCGACCGAACACTGGGAGCCTCGGATGGTGCAAGTGTGAACAGCATATTCGGCTCTGCATCGTCATCCTTCTCCTCAAATCGTCGTGGTGCTACACCTTTCGGTGAGATTGACTTAGAAAATCTTGCTAAGGGCAAGAACAATGAGCGCGGTCACACGGGGTCTTCGACAGATAGTCGCGGGAAACGAAAAGAGCCCGGTGGCGATGTTGTCTACAGCCTGCCACCGATACTGCCAGCACAAGACCCGAACTTTCTGACGAGATCCTCTCTGTGGATGTGGGATGCCAACCATTCGCAGCATCGTATCAACTGGAAGTACCTGTACAACATGCGCCGGAAGCTTGAGTCCAACTGGGAGTTGGGCAAGTTTACTACCTTCCAGCTGCCTCATCCGCACCATTTGGATGAGGGACACACGGAGTGCGTGTATGCGATACAATTCGATCCACATTATCTTGTCAGCGGCAGCAGAGATATGACCATCAGAATTTGGGACCTCCACAGCCGTCGTCTGTTAAGAGCACCACTCCTGGGTCACACCGGCTCTGTCCTTTGCTTACAGTTTGACTCCGATCCTGAAGAAGACCTGATTGTTTCGGGAAGCAGTGATTCCAATGTCTTCATCTGGAAATTCTCAACTGGCGAACTGGTTCAGAAGATTACGAATGCTCACCGCGAATCTGTACTGAATGTGCGCTTTGACAAACGCATCCTTGTCACCTCTTCGAAAGACAAGACGATCAAGATCTTCAATCGACGACCACTTCGATATGGCGATCTGGGATACGGTGCGGCCGACATGTCGTTCATTGTTGCGAAGTCTGTCAGACAGCCGGGATACGAGCCGGATCTGGCGATGGAATTACCTGTCAAACCTCCTTTCACCATGATTGGTCGACTTGATGGACACAACGCTGCGGTGAATGCCATTCAGGTACGAGACCGCACTATCGTGTCCGTGTCAGGAGACCGTCACATCAAGGTCTGGGACTGGCCGGACCAGGTATGCACCAAAACTATTCCAGCGCACGAAAAGGGAATCGCATGTGTGGAATATGATGGCCGGCGTATCGTCAGTGGCAGCAGCGACTTCGACGTTTGCATCTTCGATGCCGTCACAGGAGTCAGAGTTGCCCAACTACACGGCCATTCCTACCTCGTCAGGACTGTTCAGGCAGGCTTCGGCGACTTGCCATACAGCAAATACGAAGATGAAGCAGAGGCTAAGGCCATCGATGCCGAGTTCTTCAAAGCTCAAGAAAGAGGCGAGATTGAGCGCAACGCGCGCAGGGTGCGTCGCTCAGCGAACGCTGGGAGCTCCCGACCTTCTGACATCCAAGCCTTCGGGGCTAAGGTTCCTCCGGACGGCGGCGGTGGTCGAAAGTACGGAAGAATTGTTTCAGGATCTTATGATCAAAAGATTATTATCTGGAGGCGGAACAAGGAGGGCGAGTGGAAGCCTGCTCACCACTTGCGCCAGGAAGAGGCCGCCGCCACGGCACGCGCTGCTGCTGCGCTGTCTGCGAGAGCTTCACGGGCATCAGCCTCCTCCCATGCCGATACAGCGATGCCTCCCAGCGTGAGGCAGCCAGCTGGGACCTCTAACGATCATTTCGTGCCCCTTCCAACTGCGATCCCGGCAGATGCCATTGCGCAGCGTTCACCCGCTCAGCTGATGGCTATGATCGACCAAGTCGTCCCCCTTGGGCTCTACGCTCTTCGAGTCTCTCTCGTAACTCACCCTGCTATCCTCCTTCACCATGGATACTTGCAGAATGTGATCGATCGTGAGACATCGCCCTATGTCAGGGCTCAGCTGCGCAATGCAGTAGCTGATGCTTTACTCTCGGTGCAGAATGGGCAGGCGGCCGCGGGCGGTCCTCCAGTTCTCGCGTCGCCGCCATCAATCACGCAGCAGGCCACGCCATCAAGCTCCACGGGTGGACATGCCGGCTCGGCATCTACTGTGTCTGGTAGTACCAATGCCCCATCTAATGCTTTAAACCTGACCGCCTCTGCGTCGAGCACCCCAGCCCACCAAGCCTCGTCGAATACTGCACAGTCAATCCCACCTCAGCCCCCGGCTCCGACACCGGCTCAGGCCCAACTACCGGTCCAGACTCCGCTGCCCACAGCGACACCCGTCCCTGGCATCGGGGCGCCTCCACCGCGGCAGCCAACGCACCCCCATATCCCAGGCGATCAAGGCCCTGCACGGGTTTTCAAGCTGCAGTTCGACGCCCGGAAGATCGTGTGCTGTAGCCAGGCGCCGGTGATCGTGGGATGGGACTTTTGCAATGGCGACAAAGAGCTAGAGGAGGCGAGTCGCTTCTTTGCACCAATTGACTGAGGCTCTGCGTATTCGAAGCGCATACAAGGCGAGTGATTCAGCAATGTATCATTGGTTATCGGCACAGGTGATCATGTGGCAATGCGGTTCAGCATCTTTGCTCAGCAGATGGCATTCGGAACGACAGTCTTCAAGCATGAGACATCGATGTGGCAGAATGCACAGAAGCTGGACCTTAGGCCGTAATATCATGGACTGGAGGCGTTGGCAAGGATGCCTTAGGAAGACATTGGCACCTAATTGAGCATTACTGTATAGTTTCCTAGACATAATGAACAGATGTACGAATCATGAACATGCCAGCTAGACAAAACGTTCTATCATTTGTAGATCGCAGAGTGATGACGATCAGAATAATCAGCTGATGTGCTCCGCATAGACAATTCCTATGTAGTTGATCCTCCCAGTACGCCGATACGCCATGAGAAGCTGAACGCTCTGAAGAAGATATATCGTCCAACTGCATCCCTTCTCTTCCATGCCACATCCTCGAAAAACACCTCCACCTCACACCATCCGAACCTGTTTCATTTTGCTAGCCAGCCGCCTGCTTGACCTTATCTTCCGTCTGAGGCGGCTCATCCACGAAGTCCGGCACAACCTCATCTTGCAGGAAGCCTGGCATCGCCCCTCCGGCCTCCATCTCCAACTCCTGCTCCAGTCCCAATGCCTCCAACTCAGCATCCAGCTCACTCTCATCCACCTCGTCCGGGATATCATAACCCCTACTCAAGCTCTCCTGAATCTCGTTGCCCACATCCATCAAGTCGGCCATCTCATCTTGCAGCTTCTCAATCTTATCGATATCAATCTTCCCATACTGCTTCCTCAACTCCTTATTTGTAGTCTTCATCGCATCCACCTGCGTCATCACATTCTTCAGGTTATCCTGCATGCTCTGTGCCTGCTCCATATTCCACACCTGCGACTCGAGCTTGTCCTTCTCGGCCTCGTACTGCTTGCGCTTCTGCAGGACTTTGAGGGCTTTGGCTTTGATGGCGGATTTGCCGGGGCCGTCGCGCATTTTGGAGAGCTTCTCTTGGTAGACGGAGAGTTCGGCGTTGAGAGATTTTAGTTTAGTGTCGATAGAGGCGACGCGGGTATCGATGTTTCCGATGGCGCCGTTGAGGGTTGGTTTGGGGCCCGTGGGCTTGGAGCCGAAGAGGCGGTTCATGGTTGCGGCGGGGTGATGTGGCGCTCGAAGATGTGTGACAGGAAGATTTGCTGGTGTAGTACGGGAATATGCGAATCAGTGCAGAGCTTGAGAAAGACTCATTTATTGGGGGACGAGCGGGAGAAAGTGTCGCGAAGATGGTGATGTTGAAGCCTGGCGTTGGGAGAGGCTGGCTGCTCGCGGATGACGTCCCTCGTCGACGTGGAGGGGCAATGGATGGCAATTGGCTGGGCGACAGGTGACTCAGCAGACCTGTCAAGCAGCCCTGAATAGGCTTAGCGTCTATTGAGCCTCAGGTCCTTATGCTCCAAAGATGACGACCTTCTCCGATGTCACCGATATGCAAACACAAAAACAAAGCCAGATTGTCCTGCGCATAGCAGAACAGCTGAAAATTCAAAGAAGATGATGCATATTTTTTTGCATATTTCTTCAATGAGTGGTCGTGGAGCGATCAGGGATGTTTCACCGGATGACATGAGACTTGCCGCTAATTGGTCGGCACTGTCGCTGGCGCAGGTGCTACCGTCAGATTGACTTGGCGAATTCTACCACTACCACCAACGCGGGGACAGCGCTGAGAAGTGGCCTGCGACATGCTGGAAGTTTGCACATGGGGAATGTCGATTTTTCCATGCTTCTATGACTTTCGCTGTGTGCAGGATCATAAGCAGAAGTGCATCTACGCTGCAATCAGTCTGAAAATAACATGGCCCCACAGGTCGAAGGTCCATCGGAGAGCGCCGACGAGCAAACCTGCAGAGCGCTTGTTTTCCTGTGATCTTGCAATGAATATGTGCCGAATGCGCTTCGCTGCCATCGGGTTTTGAAGGCATTCGCATGGCCGTCATTTTACTCTCGTTCTCGCCGCGCATGAACCATGTCTCATGCGGAAACAGGTTTCGCCGGCGCCGACCACTACGGGAGGAAGCGCTGCGACACGCGGGAAGCAGGGGCCACGAATTAGGCCTAGCGCAGAGCCTAATGACGGACCCACAGAAAGTAAACAGATCAGCCTTGCCCATCAACGAACATTACCTCGCAACGCGCCTCCCCCTCCTCGTCCCTGTCGATCCTTCTTCCTGCATCGTCGACTGACTTGACTGAACTCTTGCACTTCTGCACTCTTGACTGCTTCTTGCTTTTGAGCAACTCACTCTCAGCTTCCAAAGCTCACAATTCCAAACACTCTCACCCACACCTCACACACGCTCTTGCATCAAGCAAAACACATCGCGCCTTCTGGCATTCCAACAAACCACTTTTCTGGAACAATTCCACACGCACGAGTCTCAAACACACACACACGCATATACAAACGAATCCGTCACAATTCCTTCGCAATGGAACGCAATACCTTCGACAACGTCGCGTGGGACAGAGCTCTCACGCCTCACTTCGCCCACCAGCCTGCCTGGACTCGTGTTCCTACCAAGCCTCTTTGCTCTGCTTCACACCTCAGCACCATCATGACACGCGTTGCTACCCTCACTCAACGTCACCAAACCAATGCCACTGCCTCTTCTATCATCTCCCACCAGCTGCCTTCGTGGCCCGGTGCTCAGGACTTCTTCCAAACCTTCTCACAGAACCCCCGCGAGGAGCAGGATGCTCCCTACAAGAAGGCGAGAGATGACACATTCCTCTCGTCTAATGCTATCCATCAGATCAATGGCCAGCCAGACTCTCGTGCTCACGCGGTCCACGATGAATGCCAGGCGCTCGGTAAGTTTCTCTTTTCCCTTTATTTTGCCCCATTCCTCTTCCTTTTTCATCACCATCATCTTCATCATCCCCATGTTTCGGCCTCCTTAAGCAGTCATTCAGCTCTACCTCGACCATCAAGCTAATCCTCGTCCTCAACAGTTGATGTGGCCAACTTTTACCTCCACCGCGCTGAAGAAAGCCTCTTCCCTCTCTACCGCTCCCTCCGCGACGGAACATACCAAGCCCCAGTCATAGGCAAGCGTCGCCGTGACATGGACGAAGGCGACCTCGAAATTCAAAAGAACACATTCTCAACCATTTGCGACGTCATGGCGCCCGTTCTGATGGCTCGACGTGACGGTCAAGACGAGATCACCGTCAGATCTGCTGCTATTGCCTTCCAGGCCTACGAAACATTCCCCCAGAACAGCCGTTACCCTCTGGTCTTCTACGGCATTCCTGCTTTGACAGATGTCACCGAGCGTTCTGAAGAACCTATTCCTCCCAAAGCCCCGGCTCAAGAGCCTACTACCATCAGTCTGGACATGAAGTCCGACTCCGATATCTTCGCTACGGCGCCCATCGCTCAGTCACCCACTGTGCTTGTTACTCAGGCTCGCGAGACTGCTGCAGAGTCTCCAATTATCCCCACCACTGAGGCTGCTGCCCAGTCATCCCCCATCACCACATCTTCTTCTGATGCCGCCTCTGAGGCTCCTCCCGCCGCCATTTCCCAGCTTGCTGAGGCTGCTGGTCACCGCCTTGACGGCAACGCAAACGTTGTGATCGAGGAAGGTTACAACGGCAGACTGTTTGTCCGATTTAAGATTTCGGCAGACCACGCCCCTCTTTTCCCACGAGGCAAAGCCCTCGACGAGTCCAGCATGGTTGTTGGCACCCCTATCTGCGCTTCTACACCCAAAGTCCTCCCGGAGACTGTTGTCGAGCCTGTCACACCGACACCCAAAGCCGTCACTGAGGCTGTTATCACCGAGGCCATTCTTGAGCCCTCTACTCCTACACCGGCAGCTATTCCTGAGGTCGTCGCTCCCATCACCATCACGACCACCGTCACGACCACCGACTCTACTCTGACCGAGCTCACCTCCACCCCCATCATCTACGAGGACGAAGAGAGTCCCAGCCGCGAATACATGCGCGGTTTCATCCAGCGCTCGAAGCGCGCCGCCGAGAACAACGTCTCGCCGACCCGTCCTGCTCTCGCTCCTCGCAGTCCCAACCAAGGCTCTCCCGAGAAGATTGCCAGCCCTGAGAAGCCCGCGACCCCAGAGAAGCAGGCCAGCCCTCAAAAGGTCTCGACTCCCACACGCCGCTCCTCTCGCCTCACCAACAAGGCACCAAAGTCGTCCATCCCGACGCCCATCCGCATCGACAGCCGAAGCGGTGCCGGCCGAGCTCGGGCCGTGGCGCCAGACGTCGCTCAGACGACGCGGGCAAACACCCGCAAGAACAAGGGCCGAGCGCAGTACCCGGCGGAGGTACTGGCGGCGATGGGGGAGGAGGGGGAGAAAGGGAGTTCCTCACCGGTGGCTCTCCCTCGCGGCGGTAAGACCGTCCGTTGGAAGTCGCCGGTGGAGGAGTCGGCCCCGAAAAGGGTGACGCGCTCACGCGCGAAGAAGATTGCGGCGGCGAGGGCTTAGGCCCGGGGAGGAGGAGGAAGAGGATGAAGACGACGACATGATCACGACATGACTAGCATTACATCGGACAGGGGCATGGTATTTTGCTGGCGTTGGCGGGGGGCTACATTCTGGCTGTTTGTTTTTGTTTTGTATTTGTTTTTGGGTTTTGGTTTTATCTTTTTTGGCATGGCGTTTGGATGGAAAAGATACCCATATAGTTATTGTTTTGTTATACCCAAATGGCAACCCGCTTTTGATGTTCTTCTGACACTATCTTGATCTCCCTATCTTGGTGACTGGACTATCTTGCCCTTGCTGTTCTAGTGACTGATTCGACCTATTCTACTCGCCTTGCCTCGCCTTGCCATATTCGTGACCGTTTTCCCTCTTCAATCGACGCACTCCCCTCGCCGGGGTTCCAGCTCCGCGACAAGGGGCCATGCAGCTTTGTCGTCGTTCCTCCGCTGCGCCAAGGTAGTGCATTGGCGGGAGGAGGCGACTCCGGCGGCCCACGTACGTCATTTCCCACGATGACATCACGAAGCGCCAAGAGGAACCTTCCGACATATCACTCTTTTGGCTTGTGAAAGGAAAAGGAAACGCCGGTAAGTATTACTACTTGATGTAAGCTTTCTCACGTGTGATATCTAGTGATGCGTTATCTGGGCAGTGTTTGGGTCATGTGTCGTTGTGCGTGGTGTTAGTCTCACAGTTGTACGCGGGGAAAAGCGGACATGAAATTCGTCATAATATGCCATGGGGTCACGAGGGACGAAGGCGGAGTGTGACATTCGCAACAGCTACTGGAATCAAGCCCATCTCCCAAAAATCGAGAAATGACGAATCTCATATCTTGCAAAAGCAAGATTCTGATTATCTCTTAGCTCGATATCAGAAGGGCGCTTGTTTTCCAACTTTTGAATGGAAAGCCTACGCATGCCCCCCGGAGACAAGCTGCGGTGGGCTTCCTCCGATGTGGGTGTGTCGTTAACCCCCGTCCTTTACCGTATTCCCGCATCGTGAGAGATGGAATAATGAAATGGAGATGTGAAACGGTGAAGAATGGCAGGTAGGCAGGCAGTGTAAGGCGAGGTCAGCAATATTGCTCAGCCGCTGACTTGGCGAGCGATGAGGTGGTGGTATCTGATCTGATGCAATGCGTGCGTGTTGATGCCTGGATGCATCGATGAACGCCTGCTGCCTGTTGTAGGTATCAAACCATCCAGTCTTGTAGCATCTATTGCGCCGTTGCATCGTTGTACGGACACTGTACCTCATGATGAGTCCCATTCGTATTCGTCCTTCGTCATCAGCTGACTGTCTATCCATCATCACCCACAGCCGCCTCATTGCAACAGTCAGCTCACCTGCATCCGCCTCTCCTTCTCACAACACGACAACATCGCAGGAAACCCACCCAACAGCAACAACTTCACCCAAGGCGTACCATCCCGAAGAATCCCATCGCCGAATCCCTCCGACAATCCGGCCAATCCTCCGCCTCACGATCCCGAACCGGAGAGGGCGCCCTCACAGTTGCGGCTACTGCCCCCCTCCCAACGCTTCCCTACCAACCAGCGCCCTTGGGGTTCGAAACAGAGAGGGTGTGCACCACGGGCGCCAGTCCTCCGTGAACATCCGCAAGCGCACCGTCCGGGTCGCCGGAAGGAAAGCACGGCGACCCCATCGTGAAAGGCTTCAATTACGAACGGAAAAGGCGGGTATATACAATTTGAAGTATGTCTGCCTTGGGATGTTGTGTCGACGTGTACCGTGGTTTGCGTGTGACGTTCAGCTAAAGAACGCCTGACATCGAACCATGATTGTCAACAGGCATCAACAATCAAGAAAAGTGTATCGAAGAGCATCGCGATTACGCATTGTGCTGTAATTCCCGGTGTTTTGCCTGCCTGAACGTGCGACATGCATCTGCACCCGCCTCTCTCTGAGGCAGATCATGTCCTCTCCCGAGCAGACCACCGAAAGCGCATCTTCAAAGGGAAAAGCTCAGATCAAGAAGCCCATGTTTCACTGAATGCTCGCATCTGGTCAAAGGCAAGTAAAGTGAGACAATACCACGCGGTAAAGTGGCAGATGATTTGACTTCTGGCAGATGGTCTTAGACAATGACCCTATCCCCCAGTAAGGCATTGCCCTCCAGTAGCATGCGCCCAGGCCACCAGCCACGAGCTCGTGATGCTTTTTGTGACAGCCGGTCTCAGGCTACAATGGTAGAAGTGCTGGCTATCCCCTTCACCGCATCTTCCTTCTCAGCTGTCTGTGCTCATTGAGGGTATCAAAGAGCGGTCGCATGAGGCGGCGTTGACGGCTATTGATCGACGGTGTCACCATCCTTTGTCGAGGTGATGCTACTTTAGCTCTGATGAGGGAAGCTCCAGCTACGCGCACGCCCCTTTGCTTCTCTGACATTTGTATAGAAATGATGCTGCATCTGACTGGAGGCTCTGCTGATTCCCTCAACAGTTCCAGTTCCATGCACGCGACATTCTCAAGTGAACACAAGAACTATCCTATCGCACAGCCTTCATTCGTTCACTCTCCCTCTCGCAGATCATACCATCAACCAACAGCTCTCCCCTCCTGCTCATCATCTGCCTGCCACTCCCAAAACGCCAAGATGCGCGATCGACACCCAAAAGTGAGCTGACTTTTGACTGAAGACCAGGAGCTCCAGGCCCGTGGGAGTTTAGCCACACACCCTCTCCTTAGCCTCTATGGGTTTTTTTTAACCTTTCCCGCGGGTTGAACACGTTGCGGCGGCGGCGTTTACATTCCAGTCTGCGCAAGGAAAAACAGGCTGGATTGGAATACCGACGACCCGGAGACCCCGCACGAAGCAGCAAAGTTAGTTGAAGAGTTGAATGAATGCAGCGCAGTGTGAGGATGAATGGAATCCGGTAAGCTCCATTCCGTCGCACGGGACTGGGCTGGATCGGAGTGGACGGCGACCCGCGCAAATCTAGACACAGTTGCGACGCTGCCCGTTCATTCCATCAACCACGTTCTCGTCTGCTCATGGCATGCATGGCCTTTAATGCCATCATTATTCGCAGACAGCAAGCACACGCTTGAGAATTAGAATTTCAATCCTCATGACAAGAGACTGTCAATCCTCTTCTGGCCAGACCTCATCACGCCACACACCCCAATCGAGACCAGCAAGGGCCCAGAACAGCTTCTTCAACAGTGGCCTGCTTTGCTTCCCAGTCAAATAGGCTACGGCTGAATGGTCTCCATCGGTCGGCCGAGAAGCAAATAGTCTCAGAGTCTGGGGTGGTAGTCGAGCGGCTGAGATGACAGCACATCCCCAGCCCAGCCCGACGTAGTGAGCGTGATAATTGCAGCTTCTCACGGAATTTAATTCAGCCACGAACAGCTGTGCGGTGTGTTGTGTTGTGCTCTTTTAGGGTTTTAAGGTGAGGTGAGGGCGTTGGGGGCTGGGCTGGACGTGGAAGAGAGTGTGTTCAGCTTCAGGTGACAGGACAGAGGCGACGCAGACAGATACGAGGGGCGTATAGGGAACTTGAGCCCAGGTGCATACGATGCAGCAGGGAATGGGAACGACTCAAACAGATAGAGAGAGAGAGACACTCATGAATACGAATAGTGACACTGACACGACACGAATAATGCTCGCACCAACAAACCATCAATAGCATGCCAACACGACTCGCTGCCACGACTCAATCGCCGTCGCCCAAAGAGTCAGCGTATCTCTTAGCTGGCCTTCGCTCCGTATCGCCTCCGTTTACTCTCTTCACGCCCCCTCCTCTTCCACCACCAGCATCACCATCTTCCTCCCCTCATCCTCCCTCGTGGGCCTCCGCCGCCCAGCCCCAGCCCAGCCCAGCCCAGCCCAGTACCGCCAGTTTCCAACAATCCACCCCTCCGCCCCCCCCCCCCATCCCGGCCCGAATCATGAGTCTCTGCCTCCGTCCGCCTTCCTCTGTCGTGACTCCCACATGAACCCCTACTTTATAGTCGTGCCGCCCCGGCCTTCCCCGGATTATACTCGTCTTCTCTTCTTCTCCTTTTCCTTCGACTCTACTAAAACAAACAACAAACTTAAACACCTCGTCGACTAGCACTTCGACGTTAATTAATTTCATTCACCAAGAAACAAACCGCCCAACAGCGTTGGCCGAAACAACCCCCTCCCTCCCAAGGCCAAGACCCCCCGGCGTTGCCACTTCGACACCGGAGCGGATCCCGCGATAGTCGTGCCCTCATCACTCTCATCATCGCCACCAACCCGCCGCAGGTCGCACTTGCTTCCTTCATCTCATCCTCACGAACATACAAAATCCTCCCCTCCCCCGCAATCCCTCCGCATTCTGGAAATCCTTCCTAAGAATCCCATCCTGGAAAAATACACACAACATTCCAAAATGTCACCCAAAACAGATGAACAACAACAGGCTGCGGCATCAGCTGACAGCTACTACTACTACCTCCCCAACATCCAAGCTCTCGACTCCTGGTGTCAGCCCACCGTCATCGAAGACGACGACCTTACTTTCGGCGGCAAGTCCCTCAGCGCATGGTACGAAGAGGAGAGACGTCGCCTGAGCAGCGGCAGCAGCAGTGACGATGAGAGGCGCGGACGCGAGCGCGTGAGGAGACGCCAGTGATTCTATGCAAGCAGCACTACCAACAGCTTGCAATTAGCCATTTTCCATCATCATTACTATCGCTGGCCTTGATGGCTGCGATGGAGAAAGCTTTTGCATCCCGCCTGCAGAACCTGGTGTTTTTGCAGGGCGCTTATGAAAGGCGATACATCAGCATTTCGACACAGGCCTCCTCTCATCGATAGACTTCGCTACGACATATACTACTTACGATACCCTTATACACTCAACCCATCAATTTCCTCGTTACTTCTTCATCACCTGCCTCTCCTCTCGCTTCCACCATATCATACCATCTCACGACCTCACTCGCTCACGACAAACGATACCCTCGCTCTTACTCGCCACTACCCACCCCATCAACCTACGCATTCGCTCTATAGACATTCTCACTGGACCATTCACCGGCGTTCGACTGGCATTTCTCTGTATTTTTCTCGGCTTTTTCTCTCGCTCTTTTGGATTCATGTACCTGGGATGGACTATGCGGATGGAGGGATTTAGCATCATCATCACCAATGCAGCAATAAGTCGAGACTTCTACGTCTTGCTCATTGATCTGTATCGAGTTCTTCTCTGCTTTAGTAGCTACTGAGGAAGACCAAACTCGACTGAATGGCAGAAATACCATGAATTTACCATTACAAAACTCCTTGACTCTCCAGACCCATTCGTGAACTACACAACACTGACACAATTTTCCCATCCCCGATCATCGGAGCATGACTCCCGCGCTCCATCCCCAGAAAGCTGCAGATGAAAAACTTTATCCCTCCATCTCAGAAAGGTCCTCAGGGGCTAAAGGAGGGAAAAGGTGCTGTCAGGTCCCATCCCCCCGGAATGGAGGTGGGGGGGAAGGGTGTGTGTGTGAACCTGACTCGTTTGGCTCAAAACCACTTCGGGTAGACCGAGACCGTGTAGCTGTCATAGGTGACTTGACTCCCTTCACTCCTGACAACTTTTAACACTGTTATCCGCTTCAAAATTCAGACTCATGGTCAATTAACTTCACGATAGCTGTCATCGTGTTGTTTGGTATGACGCTCGAGGGAAAATCCCGGGGTAAAGCTCCCCGCGGTAATCACATGCTTCTAGGCGACCGACCACGAGATGGCTGCATCGGCAAGCTGCAATCTTCGCAATCTGTCTCCCGTCGATCGCGGAGTTCCCTCCGACAGCGCTGCTCGCCCTCCAAGTGGTCATCATCATTCAGAAGTAATGCTCTCCACTAGAAGTAGAGGCCATATCCAGGCATGATCGTCCACCGACATCACACTTACAAGATACATCGAAGCACTCCGACCATTCTGGTCGGAGTGTTTTTTTTTGGTTTGAACTTAAATTCTCATGTGTATTTGGTATCGTTTTTTTCATCACCATCACGTACAACGGCTGTCTCATACCAGCCAGCCCAGCGTTTCGCTCATCCACGATACCTCCCGCAGCCTCGCATCTCTCCGCCCTCCTCACAAAACTTTCCAAGAATCGAAGAGGTGGAAAGAAGAAGGAAAAAAAACCTTCGCCGCAGAAGAAGAAGAAACCAGAAACATGAAGAAAAGTTGGATAAGAACATGCAGGTGTAAATCGCCACCCCCAAAGGTCCTGCATGTTGTTGGAACCCAGGTAGAGTTGCCGAATCAGAAGTACAATGACCTCCGAGACTGCTGCTGCCCACTTCCAGTAGGCATAAGATGAAGAAGAGGCGAAGTGAAGAAGCGTCAGATCCCCTGAACCAGGTCCCCATAAGCACGCAGACGCCGTTATGCATGGATGGACTGACAGACAAGAAAAGGGTAGTGAAATCGTACATTACGCAGCTCAGCATCATTATCCCCTTCACTCCCAGTCCCTGGCTACCCTCCATTGGTCCTCGAGCTTGAGGCCAGCGCCAGACATCAAGTCGCAGCCGCGGTGTCCCCACTTCTCTGCGAAGACTTCCTTGCCTGCTGCAGTCAGGACATCGATGCCCTGCTGGAGACCTCTTGAGGGGTAGTAGAAGGGCTCATCCTTGCCACCGCGCTGGCCGCCTTGCCAGTTGTTGCGGTTCTTTGACTCCTGCTTGAACTTCTGCATGTGAGCCGTCATGCGCTGTAGCTTGCGGAAATAGGTAATGGATGATGGGTCGCCTGGCGCATCGGGGGTTGCATCACGCTTTTGGAGGCTCGTTGATTCGGCGGAGCCGTCAAGGGGAGCGGCGTCGCGCTTGTTCAGGGTCGGTTTCGATGGGTTTAGGTCGCTGTATGAGGGCTCGATGGACTCGTCACGGTAGAGAACACGGAGGTCGTCGAGGATGGAGCCAACGTCATTGATGATGCCGGCACGGCCGTCCTTGATGGTCCAGTTGCCCATTACGAGACGCGAATGCATATCGCACTCCGTCATGTAGTACGGGATGAAAGTGTCCCATCCACCCACATCTTCAAACGCCTCACGATTCACCAGCGCGAAGTTGTCAAAGGCGAAGAGGCGCTGTCCCCAGCGCTCATCAGTCTCGAGAGTGGTGTTCAGCTCCTGTAAGGCGAGCTCGTAGATGCTCTTGTAGCCTTCTTCGTGAGCCTTAGGTGTCAGGCCCTCCTGGCCATCCTCGAAAGATAAAGCGACAACGTCTTGGTGAGACCAGAAGTAGTATGGCCACTGGTACTGATGGGAGAGGTACATGTAATAGTTCTGCAGCTGGGAGAACGACATGAGGACCGGCGCTTGGATGACGTTAACACCGAGCTTGTTCAGCGACTCATGGTTCATGTAAAAGGGGTTCTGGAGAGTCAGCTGGCCCTTGGCGTTAGAGCGCTGGACGCCGGTGTTCTCGATGACATAGATCTGGTTGGCTGGCCAGCCAGCAGTGATGTATGAAACGACGGTCTGGAGAAGCATCGGCCAGGATCGTGTGAATCCGATGAACAGCGGCGGCGCATACTCGAGTTCGTACTTGACGTGCAGCTCGTGCTTGGGCTGATTCCACTCGGGGATCGGGGGTGCCTCATCCGAAGTCGCGAGCGAGTGGAAAGGGTCTCTGACCGGAGGAGGAACCCAGGTTGGGTCAGGAAGATATTGTGGTACACCTTTCACCTTGGCACCAATGGGTTTGGCTCCTGCACCAGGAGTGTAATCGAGGTATTGGCCAATGTAGCCACGCGCGGAGTTCTTTGACCCATCGCTGAGAATGAACATGATCACAACGAGGGCAAACACAGCCGCAATGGCGATATAGCGACGACCGCGTGGAGACATCATGGTTGCGGTAGGTCTTGAGGCCGTCACCCCACCGAGGAGGCCGTTGGCACTGGACTTTTCGAAAGCCGTTGCGGGCTAGAGATGGTGGACTGGTCGAAAGCCGCTCGCGCTGGCAATCGACAGTCGACTCGCCGAAGGGGTTGCGAGTTGTCGGCGAGGCGGAGGAAAGACTCAATGTCGGACAACGACCCGGAGATGCGAAGTCAAGGCGGCGCTGGTGTCACCGAGGGTTGGTAGGCTATCGGGAGCGGCGAGTTACGTCCGATGCGTCTCGTGGCGGTCGCAGCAATGCAGCTGGGGAACACAATGGCTTGGCCTTTGTGAGACGCGTCCGGGAACTTAATGATGCCGTGATGCTGAAGAGACCGTCGCGTCTGGAGGATCGCCTCGTTGGGCTTCGGCTCGCGTTGAGGCTGGAAAAGTCGCGAGTCGTGAAAGGATCGTCGGTAGGTCCAAGCGTGATAGCACCAGGGGTCTGGGTGAGCGAGCGATAAGGCCGTCAAAGTTGAATCTGGAGGGCCAGAGAACGGACTCGTTTGGCGTCGACTCGAGGTAGTTGAAAGTAACGAGCAGGCCGTCAAACGCAACGACAACGAAGGACTGAGCGAAAGCAAGGGCGATGAGACACAATGGCAGCCAAAAAACGAACGCGGCGGACCGTCAGCACGGAATCGACAGTACATGGATTAGAACCGAAGGAGTTGAGGGAAAAGGGGGTTCAGATATGGCCCAACAAGGGAATGCCATGCCCCTGTATTGCCTGTTCCAGCGCATGCGGCAGGCATTATCAGCCCTGAAGGGAGGGGCACAGCTGGCCAGTGCAGCTTCCAGGGGCAAGCTCAGTGGACGTTCAGGGGCCAAAGGGGCCAACGGCCAGGGGTGGATGGGGGATCCGCTCAGGGTGCATTCCAGCCCAGGGACGGTCGAAGCACTAATGCGAGCAGTCAATAAGCGCTGTTAAAGTTGCTCTGCAAGCGGCTTGTGATAAGGAACCTTGAAGCAAGGACTCCTCTATGAGAATGCTTGAGATGGACACATACCGTGAAGGGCTCTAGCGGAAAGGCAATGGTACCAGAAGGCCCTACAGCCGAGCCTGAGACTGGGGCTTTCATGCTCGAAGCGAGGGCTTCCGTTCCTCGTATCAGGCTACTGGCAATTCCTCTGCCAGCCGGGCTGACAATGCTAATCACGTTAGAGTGCTTGGCAACCCGCAAAGATGGGCCGCCCTCACCTTGCTACCACAAGCACAATCACCCAATTGTCCTCGGTCAAGGCCCTTTGGGTGGGTTGGAGGGGGGAAGCGGGACAAGTTGGGTCACGTGAGCATGTTCTTTTAGTCATCCTTTAGCTGCCACCAAATCTTGCTCTCACTGGCATCATCCATGCAGCAAGGCAATTTCAAGCTCCACCCACCATCCGCATGCGGCCCTCCATCAGCGTCAGCCCTATTGCTATTCTTGTTCGCTGCTTGCGAGAAGCAATCTGCAGATTCAGCTTGTTAATTTACTTTCTGCATCGGAAACTATGGCATCCCTGCAAGGTTCAAGGCAGCAATGCAAGCGGACTGGATTACCAACAAAGGCTAGAAAGCAGCCACCATCGTGATAGCCGGCTGTCGCTTCTTGGCTTTGAGGCCTCATTCCAGCAGAAACCCACCTTGGGTCGCCAGTAGGCTCCACGCTTGGGGACCAAATGCATTGATGGCAATTCACGTTCAGAAGCAAGTGCATACACTTTCAGGACTGCCTTAGCAGCAAGAGGATACTGACAAACTGGCTTTTGTCTACAGTGTTGCCAATGCAAAGAGCTGAGACCTGGTTTGGGTGTAGGTTTCGTCTCCACAACGCCATCATGACAGCACATTCTTGCCCAACAACTGTCACAACGGTCAAACCTAATCGAAGCCATCGATCGGCCCTGCCAATGTGCCTACCCTGGACCCGAATTTCCTGGCGTGTATGGCCTCTTTTGCCAAATCATGACTTGAAGTATTCCAAAGATAAGACGAGTCAGGATTGTTTTCATTGTGACGCCATCCCCAGCTGACTCCGTCACCGGAGGGCGGCGCATGCACGGCCAGCGCCTTGGCTGCCACCCAAAGGAACTGATAAGATCTGCAAACGAGCGTCGTTGTCTCAGTTGCTCTATACAACATCATATGGCGCAGCTCGATGAGGAAAGCACCACTACAAGGTCTCTCCGCCATTGCTACAATCATTGATCCCCTGACCCGGCCACGCGATGGTGGTGTCAAACACCAGACACTTCAGCCTCGATGTTCGCCGCAATCACAAGCATTTCCACTGCTCAACTCCAGGCACGGGCTGCCATTCCAGCCCTTGCTCCAAGGTTTCCACTACTGAAACCAACTCGCCCTTGCCAAGTCGACGTGAGGGCTGTGTCGTGATTCTGTAGCAACCATGGCTGGTCGATGGGCCTACTGCACGCATGTGTCCCATGACCAGATCTAGTTCACAGTGGCATCATGATTCCGACCATCGGCGGCCACTAGGCAAGGTAGCAGGATCGCCAGACATGCGCCGCCCCAGCGCCACTGCTGCAGGTCTCTCGTTTGACAGCGATGTGAACCTACAAGAATCCGTGGGGGTGGATGATTTGACCATGCCGCTCATTCGGAAGTTTGGGAAACCGGTCTAGACATCATCTTACGTCTACGCCACCTGACGGCGCATACAGGACAAGGCCATGTTTGTAAACCTGACTTCTTGTCGTGTTACCGCAATAGAGGTCAGTGTAGACATACCAATACGCGAAACGAACGATCTGACCGGCCAAGCAACTCGATCAGAGAGGGGCCAGGCCAGCCAAATGCCGGCCCCGCTTACAGAGGTGCCGTGACAGGCCGTCTGCACTGTAAATCCATTATTCCCAGGATGGCCTCCAGACCGACTGGCGCCGGGCTCGCGCCCATCCATCCATGTGCCCGAAGGTGCGTCGTGCCCCTCGTCGTCATGATCAGCACGTCAAAGCTGAGTCACTTTGCTGCGGGCTAGCTACACGCACTCGTCTTACAATGGCGCCCGCTGGGGGTCGAGTGAGAGCGAAACGTTATCATGCCTGTCCAGACCATTCCACGTCCTTCAGCAACTGAGACCATGTGAACAGCGCCTCCCTCAACTGGGCCAGAGTCACAAGCCTCACTCATTGACTTGCAAGCACCAGGCCGGCCGGGACCCTTGGCCCCCTGCGACCGCCTCACAATCGTGAATTCAAGCGTCAAGGACGGACTAGCGCTAGGCGACGCGCAATAACAAGTCTTTGACCATCTGAGGTGGCATGTCCGAAACAAGAAAAGAGAGAAAATGCAAAAGAGGCAGCATCGCCTTGGAAAGGACGAGCATTTTAGCGGCGTAGGCGGATCATCAGCCAAGGGGGGCTTTGACACACATCATCAAGCCCCCTCCAATCCTAAAGCTCAAAAACTCAAAACCAGCAGACGCTGGGCCTGGTATGGTGAGCGAGTACGCAAGGCCGCCAGGCGCAACTAATCGTGCATCCTCGGGGACCAATCCAAGTCGTCTAAGCCCAGCGGGCCTGACACATGTCTTGTCAATGCCGTAAGGGTTGCTCCGTCTAGGAGGGTCGTGTCCAGGATGGTGCCGGCAGTCCCGCTCGTTTTGGCGTTGGGCACAGGAGTATAAGTGAGTCCGTGTGTCCCGGAACGCAAGGGTACCATCCATGACGAGTGTGTTTCGCTGCTTTTTTTGCATGACAAGCAAATCTAAGATATAATACCCAACACGGTCCCAGCTTGGAAGTTGGGCATCCCCTTACTTGGCAAATCTTCAAACAAGGCAGAGCTACACACGGCCCGAAGCCGAGACTGTCGTACACCGACGACACCAGATACAATA
Source organism: Sarocladium kiliense (assembly GCA_030734395.1). Classification (NCBI taxonomy): domain Eukaryota; kingdom Fungi; phylum Ascomycota; class Sordariomycetes; order Hypocreales; family Sarocladiaceae; genus Sarocladium; species Sarocladium kiliense. The sequence goes on along the minus strand of JAUZTG010000017.1, from coordinate 64,700 downwards.
AGCGTCATAACCCACCCTCGTACATAAGGTACTTGGTTACAGCGAAAACAATGTATCATACGAGGAGACCATCCACCGCGTCTTCCATCTCTTCCACCCACTCAACCAACCCCATCACCAACACCATGCGTTCTGTCCGTCGCCGCCTCTCTCGACGCAGCATCAACAAGAACACCATGGACGCCACCGCCAACACTTGCGCCAGGAGTAGTCGCGCCTCGACTCCTCCCGGGCATCTTACCGAACAAGGTCGCAAATCAAGCACTTGCTCTGAACGCAGCTGCTCTGGCATTCCAGCCGACGAAGTTTCCGAACTATGGCGCTGTATGCTGGAGTTGCAAGATGAGTACGGCTGCTACAACTCCACGAGAATGGAGGTCGCCGTTGAGGCCGGAGAAGAGGGCCTGGATTTGATGCGTGAGTGCCAAGAATGAATTAACGATCTCTTTGCAGATGAAATTGTCGCTGACAGAATTTTAGCGAGTCGGTTCATCATCGACACACTCAATGACTCGGTCCTCGATCTACCCGAAGAGGGATGGGAGAAGCTGGACCGTTACCTCCGACCCGAGTCATCCAAGCACGAGGAGAAATGAGCCGCTCGAACCCCTTTCATTCAAAGGTGCATGGCCCTATTCTCTCGATCTGTTTCTTTCTGCCTCCAGCGAGCGGCGATATGCTTTCGAACTCTTTCCATTCTCCCAAAGCTACAACCCACTGGGCCCCTCTTGTTTCTATTTTCGTACGACAACTTACACACAACACAACACAACACAACACAACAAAGTCACTTTTCGACTCCACAGCAACACCACCACATCACCGATGACGACGCAAGAACGACGAAACTAGTATGACACTTTTACCACCCGATAGGAAGGGTCTGAATTTGAGGAAGCGAATAAAAGTTTGACTTTGGGAGGGAAGGACATAGGGATCGGAGAAGGGCGTCATTGGTGTGCTGTTATTTCCCGGATACCCTTTTACAAGACGATACTCGAGGCTTATAAGCTTTCCTATCTTCCATATAATATTCACTAGAAACCCAAAAATACAAACAAACAGATTGAAACTATTCATGTTAAAACGTCATGCGTGTTGGCCGACTTGATCCCGTCATAATGATCTAAAATACACACCCGTCCAAAGGCTGTGGGCGTTCTGTGTGCCTGCGAAACTCACCTTGGTTATCGAGGCAGTTCCCAGTCCATAGTCTCTTAGCTTCCATAAGGTAGCTATGGTCTACTTCTTTCATGGCACTGATGCTATGTGAACTTCAATGGATCGACGAGTCATCCACCACGACACGTTTTCAAATGGAAAAGAAGTGCTTTTGCATGCTATACTCTACTTTCGTTGCATCATTCCCAAAGTATCATCCCCAGAACCCTCCAACGCCGTATTCTCATATCAGCCATCATACACACCGTCCATCCTTCCTCTGCTGCTCTTCCTCCTCACCACGACTCCCACATCTGCGTCCCCATCGCAATCAACCGATTAAACAATTCATCCCTCATCTCCACAGCGGTCAAATGCCACTCCTCCCCCGTCTCCGTCTTCACCATCAACCCATCCATAATCTCCCTCCCCAGCGCCCACCCAACCACAATCTTACTCTTCCACCCCAGCCCTCCCACCTTCTTCACCTCCACCACATCCCCCACCGCAACAGTCCACCTCGTCTTCTTCGGGTCGTGGATATCGCTCGTCCAGCTTAACGCTGGAGAGGTAGACGTCTCGGTGATGTAGACGTGGCCTTTTTCACCTTTGTACCGCGCGGGGAAGCAGACGGGGCCGGTGGGTGGTGAGGAGGATGTGCGGACGACGCCGCGGCGGGCGAGGGCGTGTTTGCGGCCGGCGGCTGCTTTGGCGCGGTCGGCGGTTAGAGCGGTGTGGACGCCGCCGGCGGTGGTGTTGCGGAGGAGGTTGAGGATGCGTTCGGACTTCTTCATCTTCTTCTTGGGGGGCTCGGTGTATTGTTCGTGGAGGTTGTCGTCGGGGGTGACGGCGTTGTGGAGTTCGTCCTCTGTTACGCCTTCTGGAGTGATGTTAATGAAATATACTTAGGAAGATGCCGAGTTCAGAGGTGCAAGAAGACTTACCCAGACGTTCAAGATTCTCCTTTGCCTTGGGGTGAGGCTCAATAGGCGCTGGTACACTGCTGTCCAACGGTGGCGGGATGGGAGCCTTCGCCCTCTCACCCACTCTCAAAAGCGTAATCGTCAACTGCGCATTCGTCGGAATTCCCTTCAACAGCGTATGTCTCAACTCCAGCATCTTCTGCCAGTTCGGCACCTTCCTGTTCAAATACTCCAATCCAGGCATGATGATCGGATCCCCAAAGAACCCGAACCCAGCCGCAAACGTCGAAGCCTTGGTGACCATGTAGGGAGTCAGGAAGAACGAACCGAGGAAGATGGGCAGCAGACAGGCTGCGAGTTTGGCGCGGGGACGACGTCGTGGGAAGGGTGTTACGGGGCTGAGGGCGTTGCCGAATCGTTCCCAGGTATCGACGACGTCGGCGACGAGGTGCATTGTTGGACGTGCCTTGTCCCAGACTGCTGCGGAGATGGGCTTCTTGGCCTTGTTGTGCTCAACGCTGGGGTTGGTGCCTTTGGTCTTGTCGCGAGCATCCGAGACGTGTTCCGTCAGCTCGGTAGGATCAGGAGCGCTCTGGTCCTCATGCGGATCTGCCTCTGGATGTTTCCCAGCAGCAGTGCTAACAACAAGCTATAAGCAAGAAAGAAAATAGTTAGTATCCGGCGTTTCTCTACAGTCAAAGGTCGCAAAAGGGTACGTACTCCAGAACATACCGTCGAGATACTGTTGACAAAGCTATGCGCTTCCTGCTCCACCGCCTCACCCTCATGCTTCTCTGGTGCACCAGTCACACTGCCCTCCGAGGCCAATAGCCCAGCCGGAGGCTTCTGCAATCCTCCCGTCTTGGGGTCGATAAGCGAAGGCGGTGCTGGAGGGAAGCAGAAATCTCTTGAAGGCGGATAAAGGATCAACACCATGAGGAACGCCGTGATAGTCGGGACGAGAAGGTCAAACACCCATGCGACGGCGTATACACCCAGAAATATAGCTGATCGCTTCTGCTCTCTCCAAGAACGCAGCCTCACGACATGTTTCCAGAAGGAGAACAGCGACACCAGCACAACCATGTACAACCTCTCCAGCTGCGCCCTCAACTTCTCCGGTGAAAACTCCTCCTCATCAGCAATATTCATATCCAGATCCGCCAATGGCCTCTCCTCGATCCTCTTCACATGGAAAACCTGCTTATCAAACCTCCTCACCAGCGTCCACAGCTCCTCGTTCCTGAGCCCACCGACAACGGGTGCGGGCACCTCAGAGGGCTCCTTGTTCCATCCTATGTTCTTGACTTCGACTTCGGTGTCGTTGGAAGGGTGATGCTCGAACTGGGATGCGCCTTTGGGGTGTTGTTCCGGGTCTTCGCCTGGGGCTATACGCACTGTTTCAGAGGCGAGGGCATGGCTTGCTGTTGGAGATTGAGGCTCGTCGGCGATGACTCTTTCAGGTTCTTTATGGGAGTCTGAGGAGGATGTCATTGCTGAAGGAGTCGAGGCTGATGTTGACTCAGAAGAGGAAGCCATTGTTGCGGTGTTGCTGACTGGAGGATCAGGCGGTTCAGGCATGGTTGGCATTAGCTGTTCACAGATGGAGGTAGACGAAATGACAAGAACAGGAATGAATGGAGATACAAGAGGAGAATATATGACAGCCGAGAAAGCGGCGAACAGGCGAGAGTGGAACAACACCCAACTGCAGTGACGATCCAAGCAAGCCGCAAGCAAGGCATACCAGCCCAGGGCAGCCCAGCCACTGGTGTCTGCTTGCGACGACACACACACCCCTCTGCCCCCCCCCCCCCCCCCTCCCCCCCGATTAGCTTACGTCAAGAAGACCCAGAGATGCGGCCATGTGAAAGGAGCCACAGAAAATCGACCCAATTCTTCCCTTTGCGGAGACAAAACCACACAGAAAAGTGGTGTGGTTTTGAGGGGCTTGCTCTTTCGTCCACATCAGCTGAATCAACGAGCTGCTGGTGGGTGGCTTGTCTTGACGTCATGTGGGGGAGCCGCAACCAGAGAGGCCCGTCACTTACACCACCATCAGCCGCGTGTCGCAGGCACCAATTGATGGCATAGACGATATACCTTGTCTGAATTTTCGAGAGTTACTGGATTGGGGGAAAGTGCCCAGGCGACAAGAGATGCTCGTCGGTATTGCGCAGTGGAGAGGGCCAAGATGGCATCGTAGGCTTGTGCTGGGTATGCTACGCGTCTGGGAGATCAGATCAGGAGCTACATGTCGAGGCTGAATCTCCGAGAAATGTCCTAGCTCGATCGTAGGTGGGAACAAGATCCCTGGTTGTACATCACAATCACTCACTCCGGCAAGATCATCCAGGTCTGTGATCCAAGGATGCATCCCAGCAGACACAGACAAGCCCAATGATCATCAACACTAGCCTCAGATTCAAAATGCACACACCCGTCATAGACCTGGATACTCATCTCATTCGGATGATCTACTTCGCTTAAGAATCCCTGTCACAATTGACGGATCTTATCACTCACCCTCCTACGACTACTATCGTCAAGCTAGACCTTGTGGCTTGCAGCTCGACGGGAGACTAGCGAGCTGTCCCGGAACAGATGCTCCTAACATGCACACCCATATTGTACCTCGTTCGTCATGTCTCAAAAAGTCCATTGTTGGAATGGTGACATCCTGAAAACGCAGTCTGGCAATTCATTGCCTTTCTCGTCGACATAAGGCAGCTTCGAACAAAATGTACAATCTCCATAAACATTATGTCGCACAGGGTATCAGCTCAAACAGAACCATAACCCAGATCCCGGACTATTTACGCCGGTCCCATGCATCCCAATCTCAATCTCATAGCGAGCACACCCTATGCGTGCATGTAACCGGACTTGGATGACAGTCAACATATTCGAATCCCATGCAGATGTTGACCCTTTCTCACTGCCCGTCCATCATTATCTTCTCAACCCTCTTCCCCACGCCCATACTCCACACATCAACCTTTCGATACCACCACCCACTCAGCCACAGCGTCAAGGCCAACAAGAAGACGTACCCAATCGCCATTCCCACCGGCTGCCCAAAGTTATCAAAGAGCCGTGGCATGATCCAGAACCCGATGCAGTGCAGCACAGGGCCGTGAACGAGATAGAACGAGAAACTGATCCGGCCCATGTATTGCGCCGGGTTGCTCTCCAGGAGACGCACGAGGAGCGGGCTGCGGAGCACGCAGGGGAGAAGCAGGAGTGCCCCCATAGCTTGGTAGAACATCCAGCCCGAGAGAGGGATGTAGTATTTCGGTACCCAATCGGACAAGAAGATGAACCCGGGGGTGTACTCTGCACCGGAGTCGGGGTACGAGAGGAGGTATAAAGCGAGGATGATGGTCGCCCAACGGGTCATGCGCTTGCCGCGTGGTGTATGGAAGAGCCCTGCAGCTGCGTCTCGTTGCGCTCGCGCTGCTGATGGAATCATTGATCCTTCTTTCGGGGGGTCCATCGCATCGCTGTTACGGATGTCCATCTCAGACATCGTCATGCCGCCCAAGAACGTCGCAATATCCCACCGTCCAAGCGTCAAGCTATACGCAGTCAAAACAGATGCGATTCGCAGTCGCCACTTGTACTGCAACGCTGCAGTACCCAGCAAGAAGAGGTACAGGACCATCGATCCTCTCAGCTCCATGGGAATGGTGAAGGTATGGGGGTCGTATCGCGGGTGGTAATGCCCAAAGTTGAAAGGGTTCACCCACTCAGCGTAAGACCTCGTGAAGTTTTGCATGGCGTACGTGACATTGTCATGGATAAATGGATGCTCTTCCCACGAGCCTCCGAACTGGACCCACTTAAGCTCCCTTTCGATGCCCTTCTTCCTCGCCTTGGACATCTTCTTAGGCATGCGAAGGTTGAGGCTCACGCCGCCTGCCGCCTTTTTGTAGAACGCCTCCTCAGCCTCATCCTGTTCCTTGGTGGGATCCTCCTCGAGACCGAGACTGATGGCCGTCTTGTTGGGCTTCTGGCGCTTGAGCGGGTCGGGGATGAGGTAAAGCAACGCAGGACTAAAGGCACGTGAGGTCATGTTCACGCAGACATGCTGGTCTCCCCAAATTGTCTCATTGCCCACAATCTCCGGGTCCGGCACACCAATGACTTCTGCGACTCCAGCTGGTCCGAAGCCGTGGATCGTGCCATTGGTACACAAGGAAGTCGAGGCGAGCCTGCCCACAGACACAGTGCCGTTGATATAGTGGGAGTCTGGCCCCTTGTAGATGCTGAACTCGGAACGGAAAGCGCCAGTTTGCGCCAGAACGGCAACAATAAACATGCTGATAGTCGGAGGGATGTACAGTCGAAAGACTCGTCGAAAGACGGAGGAGGCCAGTCCTTGGTACGCAGCGTCAAGTCTCCGTTCGTGAATCGCTCGGAGGATGTGTCGACAGAGGACATAGCCGGAGATGGCGAAGAAAATGGCTACCATGGGCCTGCCACGGTTAAGGAGACACAGAATTGGCCAAGAAAGCCACGACGTATAAGGCTCTGGGGCGCGAGGAGGTAAGGCGCCGTAGCCCAGCATGATGGCTGGTGTCCATGGCCAAAGAAAGTGGTAGTTGAAGACAAGCAGGCAAGCAATGCCACGCAGACCGTCAAGACACCGAATCTTGTCCCTACCAGTATTGCGTCTGGGTCCTGCTGTTGAAGGCTTCTCGTGGTCGTCGTCGTAGCGATGAGGTCGGTGAGGGTCCTCTGTCTGGGGAAGCAGGCCTTCGCTGGGCGGCCGGACGGAGGACATTGTGTCCCGTGCTGGCTGGCGTCGCTCTCAGGATGGAGACGGGGTAGGAAAGAGCATGTAGACCGACTTAAAGAAGCTGGGGAGATGGAGAAAGGCCAGCAAGGAGGTGATGGAGGATGAGGCCACGATGATGTGAGAAGCTTCAAGGTGCAGTCGCCATGTGGCAGCTGCGGCGCGGTAGGGGCTCCCAGTCAGCGAACGTCGTCATAGGGCGCGGAGTTGGGGGCTCCTCGGGGCCGGGTGCAGTGGGATTCGGGGGAAGGATCAAGGATTTAGTGGGGGCGTTACAGCGGCTTTGGGCGGATCTCAATCTCGGTTTGCTGCTCAGGGGCTTGAAGGTCAGTCATGCTGAATTGAGGGAACAATGCGCCGAAATAATCTTCAAGGTGACATTCGGGAACCGGAGAATATAATCTTGACGTGCATTGACAGGTGTTCCATTAGGTATTTGCGGGCGACGATCTTGTAGATTAATGATCGTGTGCCGTTTCCGTTGCACCAATCGACAACTGATTGTGACAGCGATAAGCGTTTCCGGTGTTGCAGGGTAGGCTCCTATGGTTGGCTGCGCAGAGCATGGTAAGGAGAGTCAGATTCCAGTCTCAGCTTAGGTCTCAGACCTTCAACGAGTAATGGATGAGTATTCTCCAGAATAGGCAGTGAGATCAAAGTCAAGACACCTGTTTGAGACGGTAGTCACGAGGCCATTCCGTTTGTAGCTGGAACAGCAGGCTGGTTCATGATCCGAAGTGATGTACTGAGCTACCCTAGAAAGCCAGGTTTCGAAATGTTAAGGAGCAGAGTCTAGGAGATGCCATCCCAATTACGTGTCTTCAAAGTCGATGAACCCTCTGAGCCTTCAACCGGTATGTTCTGCGGTGCGTCTTATCATTCAAATCGTATTCCAGATCTTGAGACGAGCTCTAGACAAGGATTGAGTTCAACAAGATCATCACGTTGGTCCGCACCAGGGCTTCATCGAAACATACCCAATCGACTGCCAGTGTCCAAGTGCCCAATACACAGCTTCAAATTACTGTTAGAATCAACGGACAACAGATCCAATGAGTCACTTCATCATCTTCATCTTTACCAGCAAACTCTGCACCTCATGCTCGTCCTCAAGCCCTTCCTCACCGTTGGCACTAATGCAGGCCAAACCCTCTGACAGCCAGCCCAATCCACCTTCTCGAACCCACGGGCCTCGACTGCACCTGTCAAACAAACTTCACTACTTCAAACAACACTATCGCCAGTTGAGGCCTTCTACCGAACCTAAAGTAGGACCAGATCAATCCATTTAATTCAATGCCATGCATCTCCGCACCTCGCTTCCCGAACTTTAGATACGTACGTTTGCGCAAAAACATTGCATTCCTGCGATCCCCTGGCAAACTTAATCAACCACGCTCATCACGCACTAATGCAAGGTACCGGAAAGGCGAAGCAACATGCAAGTGAATGCGCCTGATAACCCACCAGAAACCTCGCAAGCCACAAAAGTTGTTTTTTGTTCCCCTGCCAGATCCTCACGAAGAATGAAAATGCCTCGTTCCCCACTGCTACTGTAGATTGATACGGCACGGAAGTCTTGCGGAGTCGAGCTCGGGATGAAGCTCGGACCGGCAACATCAATTGATGTGATCACGACAATGCTTACAGTTCAAGGCCACAGAATGCTGCCTTGCCTGAATCCTTTCTCACTGACACCACAAGGATCAAGGGTCCTGTCAAGCACCACTGTTCCCCAGTCCTACGAGTCATTGACCGTCGATAGACCAACCCAATTGTAAATAGCGCAAAACCTGCACAGAGAATGGAGCACAACGCACGCAAGCTCAGGCGAGAGGAATGGAGGGGCCCAAGCCTCTACGGAGACAAAACTCACGCAAAGCCCTTTGACAATTGAGAGCTATCGACAGACGGGGTTAGGCATGGTCTTGGAACCCCACGATCTGGGTGACTCGCGAATCGGACAGGCCTCGCCGTGCTATCGTGATGAGTGGCCAGATATTCCGCGACGAGGAGTTATGAGGTTGCACAGCAGCATGTCCGGGATATCAGCCCAGAACGAGAAAACATACGTTTCTGAAGACGCAATTGGCGTCCTAAAAGTTCCGATAGTCGTCTCATCTATACGGGATGATGGAAATTGAGGATTGACTGGCCTGCCGTGGAGAAACTCGGAGACATATGATTGCCCGAGAACGCCGAAAATTGCACCACAGATAGCTTTACTGCTGTGCCCAAGGACGATGTGGGCGAAGGCGAGCAACGTCTTGCCGCGTCGGACTTCCATGAGACGGGAGCCCGATTGACAAAGCTGTGACACGCGGGGATAACATGTTGTCCACCCGTCGTGACCGCTACTTGGCTCGAGTTGCCCCGGGCTCATCCCAGCTAGTTGCACGAGGTGATCGTGGAGAGTAAGGAGATAAGACTCGTCGCAGCATGAACTCTCATGCTGTATTACGTGTCTATGATGCCGTGCTTGCTTTCAGCCGTTCGAGGTATGACTGACTGCCAGGGAGGCCTCATTGAGACATTGCCGGTGTTAGTGGTAAAGACGACACCACCAGTCTGAACTTACTCATGTCCACGTATCATTAACACCCACAGCTTGCCATCACCTGAACGCCACGTGAATGTCAGGACGAAGCAGAACAGTAGGTCAGGTACATGGACAACGCATAGGACATAAGGACCAAGGTGTAATGACCCGATCCGGCCGTAGCTGCACTATGCCTTCACCTCATCTCTGCAATGCTCGAATATCCGCTGGCCACATGGCAAAATGGGGAGGCATCACACTGCAACTCCGGAGTAAAACAGGTTCGAAATCCTGCAAGGTGCCGCTTACGAAGCGGGAAGCCTTCACATCGAACATGTGGCGCAGGAAACTGTTGGGAAACCTGAAGAAGGGTTTTCCCTTTCTAGAGAGAGTCCGGACAACGCCACAAGTGGCAGAGAGGAGGGATGGGATAGGTCGAGAAGGTTTGCTAGATGGCGAGGCGCAGACGGGTGAAACAGGAAAGCTTCAACAGCTGTCCAAGTTTGTGTTGCAGCCCGGCCAGCACTTGGGCAACAAGAAGCGATGCAACCACCTACTTCTGACCCGGCAGCTTACCCGGGAGCCTTGGAATCTCTGCCGTGTTTGTCTCTGGTTGGCTACCAAAATCGCAAACGAAAGGAGATGGAGGGCAGCCACACAACGGCCGAAACAGGGAAACGCAACCCTCCAACAGGGCAAGCTCAGGAACCGCGCAGACCTATTACACATCATTACTTCTTCTGAAAAAACTACTCTTTGGCAGGCCAAACCGAGCATGTGCGCGCCCGCCCGCGCAGAGTGAGCAACAGAAGCCGAGGGTGGGTTCTGCGGTTTGTCACCTCTCGCGAGCAGTGACGACTGCTGACTGGAGCCTTCGTATGCTTGGGTTCCCACCTTGGGACAGCGGCTCTAGAGGCGCGCGCATCTCGATGGTGCCCGATCGCGGCGGCAGCTTCAGTCGTCAGGGAACGGCTAATTGTCGCAATTCTCATTGCTTAACTGGGATGCCCTAGCTATGACGAACAAAACAAGTCAGAGACGGGACATTGTTACTGATCAAAGCGCACATCTTCAACTGTTTGGGAAATGGGAGGGACCCGGCTCTTTGGCTCGTCTTCCCGCTCCCAGCATTCCATGCACCTAGGCCGGCTCGGCTTGGTAATGGGCCATGCCACACCTTCGACATGTGCTGGGCGCCCAGTGGAGCGGGAAAAGACATGAGAGAATCCTTCTCGAGCGCCTGTCAACAGCAAGCTTCGATCCTTCACTGGAGGAGGACCAGCCACTAGTCCGTGAGAGGCAGGACGGAGACGCAATAGGCATCGCTTCTCCAAGAGGCTGCCTGTTATCAGGGAGACTTTTTGTCCGTCGGATGGCGCAGCCAGTCCTGAAGGACAATAGATGCGAAATCCCACATGCCATCATCAGTTCGACACAACGGCTGGTAGTCAACGCAGCAGTTGCTGGTCCGGCCGAAGAAGCTTGTGAAGCCCTTGTCCAGCTAGCAATTGGCCACCGACCGAGGCAAAGCCGGGCACCTCGAGCCGTGTGAAATCTCTTCCGCTGTCGATGACATCCTCACTTTGCAGGGCAGTGCAGAGTTTTTGCGGTGCTTGGGGTCTCCATCAGGCGGGGCTGGGGAGAAACCAGGCTCTGCCCCAGGCCCCCGATAGCGCTGGCCAGGTCCCCGGTCACCACTACACCTGGCCGCTGTCGGGGACGAGGTTGCAGTGGCTGGAACCACTAAAGAAAGCCCTGGACTGGCTTTGCGTCACCGTAGAAGTTGAGGTCATGGCTTTGCTTTTCCTGATTCAGACGGCGGCCCGAAGTAAAGAGGCGACTGAATCTTGTCTGGCCAGTTACTTTGAATGTCATTGAGCAGCAAGCGAGCCTGCTGAGCCTGGGGTCTGGAGAACCGAAGCCACTGAGACCGTCCGAGCCCCTCTTCCTTCTGTAGACGGACTGCCACTCCGACCTCCCCGCTGTCAGCAGTGAGCCCACGGCGTTGATCTGGTACTGTTCACTGATAGATAGTGATAGTCTGATGGACCAGGGTAAGCGAACCCAGTGGACAGGAAACGCGATCACGGCCTAGCTTTGTGTGCTTGGTACTGGGATTCGCACAAGGGTCGGATGCGTCGGTGGCTGGAGTCTGTAGGGAGAGGACAGGGGAGTCAGTCGCGGAACCCGGGCTTTGATGCCGCTGCTCTGCGCTGTTTGTTTTGTGATGTTGCAGTTGGGCCGCCGTGGACCTCGCTCTTCCCACGATGTTAACTTGCGATTCATTCGCTGTCCGTCGTGATTCATAGCCTACGACAAGAGTATTGTTCGTGTCGCGTGCTTGCTGCCTAACTGACTCGGTGCGATTACTTGGTCAGCACAGCAACAAGAGCCCAGTAACAGCAAGGGAAGCCGCTGCACAATCGTTTCGTTTAGCGGCATCCACAACGGTTCCGCGCCCACGGCTCAGGCAAAGCAGGGCGAGGGCACCATCGACACAGACATGGGCATGGTGTCCGTTAGACTCTCAGGTGGGCTAGCCAAGCACGCCGTCCATGTTAGCCTGTTGCACCGGTGCCTCTTGTTTGTTGTGACAGTCTTGGTGATTGCGTAGCCGAGCATGGAGAAGCAAGGACTGTTCTGTGGAGTTGAGAGACAGCCGACTGAGCACTGTGTTGACAATACACGCAGAGGCCAAGAGAGCAGAGAAAACGGCTTCTCTTTCATCCTTGCCGTGCCAGTGACGTGAACACTTTTTTCACCGTTTGAACCGGTGTCCCAATACGGCAGCCGTTGGCCGTTTGGCCGTTACGGTGGATAAATGGTTCTCGCCTTCCACGTTGTGGCTTCCCACGGACCACCCACCACCAGCGCCGCCAGCGAAGCCAGCAAAACATCCCGCCCACAAACAGGAATCAGGGTGCACACACTTCAGCAGCCACCTGCATCACCTGTAATCACCACCAGAAGCAGATTGGAAGCCCACCAAACAGCCTTCCCGCTCCCACCCGCCGTTCGGCGTGCAAACACAGACACCACCTACCTCACTGAGAGGCACTGAGAGTGCTGACAGGCCCAACCACGACATCCACAACGCATCATCACCTAACCGCCCTGGACCTGCAGAAACCCCGCCAGCCGCAACCGCTGCCCGGATCTACAGGCAAGTCTAGAATTATTCGTCGACAGACACAGCGCGTAGAGCAGGTTTGTACATCGTCGCATCCAGCCGAAGTGACGACTGATTGATTGGTCCTGCGTAGACTGCCAGCAAGAGACCGCAAAAGGCACGGGACCAGCATCAACCCCACGAGCCAGCGCATCATAGGCATTCGCGCCCAAAGCTTAACACGTGGACGGACTGACGAACTGACCGCTCGCCTTGACTGCCATAGTTGCGGTGCCTGTGTTCCTGCAGAGAACATATAATAAGATGCAGAGGTGTCAAGCGCCTCAAGCAGCCACTGCGAAAACCGTCCTCCGTAGCACTGTGCAACACCGCTTGACAACCTCTCGGCATATTCTGCAACTATACGTACTTCGGACACAAACAACAGCCGCTGCTCTCATTCTTCCGCCCCGCTGCGTGCACTGACGATTAGTCCGGCGTCTTTCGAGCGAGCGTTGACATCAGAACATTCAGTCATAACATCACAACGCCGGGGCTTGCTGGAGACAACAAGCCTTTCCGTCAGCAACTGGCGTCCCCCCACCGTTGCTTCTGCGGACTTCTCTCTGCCGTTTTACTGGGATCGTATCCCTGCACGTTGGTTTGGTTCCGCTCGTTGGGGATCCGCCTAGGCTAGGAAAAGACAGACGCAGCGAAGGGCAAGGAAGGTCAAGCTACAGAGTAGCCAGGACGAGGCCCACACCTCCATCAGGGCCTTCCACCACGGGTCCGCGACACGCTTGCTCCAACCCACAAGCACCGCATCCACGGCATCCACCCACGAGCAGGGTGCCCACCATCTTCCACCCGGGCGAGCTCCCGGACAAGGGCACCGCACAAGCTCTCCCACCGCGAGGCAGTGCGCCGCCATTGCTGGTGTTAGTGACTATCTGCCCGCCCACACCCGCTCTTCGTCGGCCTTTGCTGCTTCTTCTCCTTCTTTCCTCCAACAAACCCCATATATCGACACAATTCATCGAAGTTACGAACCATCTGCTGGACGAGGACGGAGTAACGAGAGTCTTTCGAACTTGCCATTGTGGTGGGCTACCCGAGCTCGGCTGATAGAGCCTTGATCGTGGTCAAACATGTCGCCCAAACTCAAACCACTGCTGCTCCCGAGGATCGTCGAATCTAGGAACCTGTGCAAGGACAACTATGATCATGCATCCGTCACGAGCAGTGTTTGCGATGGCGATCTCTCACACGTCTACTCATCAGCAACTACAAACTCATCATCATCAGACATCGCCTCACCACTAACACCGACCTTTTCCGCCCGCCATATGCGATACTCCAGCTCAACATCATCACTGGAGCTTTCTTCCCACTTACAGGATCTTCCCTCGTCACCCATCCAGCCCCAGCAACCATCAAAACCGCCACCACAAACGCTGCAGTACTTGCATCAACTCCCACAGTCTGCCGTCAAGCCTGCCAAGCGCTCACTGCCGGATGTCGAGGAGGAGCCTTTCGAGCGTGTTGAGGATGATCATCATGCAACAACGAGCCACTTCGGGCTCTACAGCTGCCTCTGTGACCACCCTTGCGAGCACCGTACCAGCGCTGGCAGCATCTTCCCAGGCGACTTTGTGACAGACACCGAGATCGACTACGATGCTGGGTTCATGAGCGACAGTGATGCTGGCCCAGAAGTCCGCTGGTCAGGACGCAGACGAACCAATTCGGACGCCCCCTTCCACGGCTTGACCACACGCATCGGCTCTCACTTCTCGAACATCAACCGCTGGAGGTCAACGCGCAGGCCCAACCTTATCTCATCTCCTACGACAGAGGTCAGTTTCGAGAACGCCATGTCACACTTCCCCTCCAGTCATTCATCGTCCATCTCCGCCTCCGCCCAGGCACGTGGTCGCTCGTTCGATGGCTCTGCAGCAGCCACGCCACAGCCGACTTCGTACTTCCCTAGCCCAGAGGTGATGGACAGGCGAATTTCTGAGGGTGCGAGGATGACGACTGAGGAGAGGATGGACCTTGAGAGGGACCGTGCTCTTGCAACAACACCTCTACTCCCGCCGTTGATGACCAAGTGCTTGTCAGAACAGCCGCAGGAGTCGCCTCTGCAGTCTCCAATGGTTGCCTCTGCGTCATCTTCGGCCGCCAACACAGAGGTTCAGACATCGCCTACTGTCTCCACTTACCTGCCGCGTCCGTCCCTCAGCAGCAAGCCTTCTTTCTCCTCTTTCAGATTCGGTGGAAGCGGAACGGAACTTCCTCTCACCCTTCCTCCTATGGTGCAGGATCACGATGAGTGGTCTGACCGCCTCGGTCACGCCAACTTCACTATCACTCCACAGCCGTATGATCCTGAGGTCGTCATCCCGGAGACACTGAACAAATTCCGAGAGGATTGGGAACTGGCCAAGGTCAACTACACCAAACACCTTGTGCGGACCGGTGAGAACTACGGGCAGACCAGCAATATTTACGCCCTCACCGAGGCGAAGTGGGCGGAGACGGAGAAGCGCTGGAAGAACATCCACGACGGACTCGTCCGCCAGACAATGGTCCTCCGCTCAGCCCCAGTCTCTGCTAGCAACTCTCGCTCACGCAGCCGAGGTCGTGCCCGAGGCCGCAGCCGCGCCGGCAGTGCCACCTTCATGGGAGGCCGTATGGCAGCGAGCGCGGATGTGTCTCCGGACACCTGGCCTCGTCTCGATGACGCAGCCCCTAGCGCCATCACTCAGATGCTGGACGCAAGCGACAAGTTTCCTAACCGCGGCGATGAGGATATTGTCGGCCCTATGGTGCGGGACGAGGTCATGGTGAGAGCACACAGCGAGGAGCGAAAGACGAGCCGCTTCTGGAAAAACCTGGTCGAGAAGGTCGGCATCAAGAAGTGATGGCCTGCTCGACTGGTTAGGACCTTCAAAAGTCCAGCTGACAATGCTGAGGCACTTGCCCCAGCACAATCTTCTCTTCATGTTTTACGACGATCAACCTTTTCGATCTTATTATTATTTTACTCTTGAGATACCCGACTCATGTCACTCCTTTCGAAGACAACGAACAGCTCAATGTTCACTCACGCCACGACGGTCATGACTTCACGAGAGCTCTGGGCACCATATTTGCCACATTCTCTCAAATTTATTGTTTATTTTCTACATTCTACAATTTCCAGCGAGCGAGGGCAAGGGAAAAACAAAAGTTCTAGACGGAGGCGGATCAGGGGCGGGATTATAGACACACGGACGGACACGACATCATGGCGTTACACAACGATGGCAGCGGAGGAAATACCACATCCACGAGGACCGGACCCTCTTGGGGGATTCTTTTTGTGCAAGGGTGAAGGGGGATGTGTATTGCAAGCCGGGGGGATCAGAGTGATGAGGCGACGAGGGACCTGGGCTAGGCTTCACATTTTCTGTTGTACCATCACGACCCCGACGACGACACATCCAAATGGATGGCGTGTCTATGTAAAGAGACCAAACAACAGAACAGGCTAGAGGAAGAAAAGATCGCCTGAAACATCGCTGCAGAAACCCCAAAAAGGGGAACAAATAAAAAGAAACTTGAAACAATAATCTTTTGCGCAATGACCTGAAGTGCACGACCATATTTGATGCTTGATATGATGTGATATAGCCTGGAGCAAACTTAACAACCTGAAGCAACCGACCTACGGTGGTGGAGTGGGGGGGAACCAGTTGCGGGGGAGGGGCAGTGAGTCGTGGTTGCGCCCACACGCCGCGTGTAAGTCGCGTGGGCGGGGGAGACAACCTCTACGCGACACCATGTTTTTGGTGTGTTTTAAGGTTCGGGGATCGGGGCTTTCTCATGATGGTCTGGTTTGGGGATTGTTTGCGAGGTCCGGAGGGTTTTTATGGCCGGATCGTAGGAAAGATTTGTTGGGATGGGTTGCGGAGGTGAGGGAGGTGAGGAATTTGGGATGGGAGAAGGTGAGTATGATGGTACGATGATTGTCTGATGCGGCGGACTTTGGGTGGTGGTGGTGGCATTGCTGTTAGCTGCAGTATAAGCGCGAGGCAGTGGCATACTAAGGAATAGAGGGTAGCATAGCTGGTAGGATAGTAGGTAGAATAGCAGGTAGAATAGCAGGTAGAATAGCAGGTAGAATAGCAGGTACAATAGCAGGTAGAAAATAGTAGGTAGAATAGCAGGTAGAATAGCAGGTAGAATAGCAGGTAGAATAGCAGGTACAATAGCAGGTAGAATGGTAGGTAGTATAGTAGGTAGTATAGAAGCAGATGTAGTCAGACGACAACCGACGAGTACATCATAGTAAATGTGGCTCTGAAGTAGCCGGTAAGCATTCAATTTCGAGACCAACGGTCACGATGCAAGCTCTCAAGAACAAGATCAATGCTTCTTCACTGCTCAGGCACCGTCAAGGAATCCCAGCATATCGTTCGTATTCATTGTGTATCGTGCTTCCTCCATCCAATCTCAACCCAATCCCCCAATTGCTGTCCCTTATAACTCTCTTTTCCTCACACAAATGCAATCATCAGATATCGCCTCCCGCAGCCTCAATGGAACCTCCAATCACTCGAGCGAATGCGTCTGCCACGTCGCCCGACTCAGCCAAAAGGTCCTGAGCTGACCACACCCTGTCCGCGTCGACACCCTTCACTACCTTCTCATTCAAGTCCCAATCCTTCAGCACGGCCTTTGCAAACCTTGCCTTGACCATATGCTCCTCAGACATGACCTTCAGGGCCCTCAAGTCCGCCTTTGTGAGTCCATAGTTAAGTGCGCGCAGAATGTAGCAAACCTCGTGGCGATAGTCTCGAGCATCTTTTGGGTCTGCCGTCTGCTTGGTCTTTGCGGATTTAATCACTGAGGTTAGAGTGATGAACATTGCTTCCTCAACGTTCATATACCACCGCTTCGCTTGCACGATGTTCGAGATGATCCCCTCGGACGTCTTCTTCAGATTGCTGAGGTTCTCGCGAAGGGTGTTTCGTACGTGTCGAATGCGGTCTCGCTGCTTCTTTCTGAAGTACAAAACGGCTGTGTCAATGAAACCGAGGCCTGAAATCTTCCCTATCGAGGGACTCCATCGCTGCCTTAGCTCGGCGCCGTAGATAATCGCCCGCAGCTGGCGCTCAGACTTGAGACACAGTTGTTCGTAGTGGTTAGACAGGGCGGCCTGGTGGTTGACGCGGTTGATGCACTCGATAGTGCGCTCATCCAGTACAGGAAATCTCACATCCGTAATCGCGAAGTCTTCGAGACAGTGACCTTTGAAGATCGGCAGGGGGTTTTCGGGAAGGAAATCGAAGTAGAGCTTCTTGCTCAAGCGTGGGAGGAGCCTGTATCTTTTGGGAGAGGCTTGGATAAGCGACCCGCAGATGTCGAGGGCCACCAGGACTGCGAGCCACAGTATAACATTCATCGAACTCTCGTCGACGGCCATGATGAATACGATTGAAGGGAAGACGTTGATGAGACGGAGCACGGTGTGCTGGGTGGCTGGGGTGATTCGGGTGCTCACCAGGTGTAAGCGGATTGAAGGACCTTGACGACAAGGGATCGGATTGAGAAAGGAGAACAAAAAGAGCGCCTGTGGTATTCTCTCAGTCTCAGCAGAAATTGGGAATACCTGTGTTCCATATACTTCACGTCCAAACGGACGAAATCGCCTGTAGACATCCGAAGTATCAGGGAGCACAACATCAGGTCTCAAGCGTACGGGCCTGATTTACTTTCCCCAAGCTCACCTGAGATCTTGCCCAGTAACGCCTTAGCTTCTTCATGAAGTCAGAATACGACACATCATCTGGGATGGAGCTCAATGGCGGTCAGCTTCGTGGTCCTGCAACCAACACAGCATGTGAATCATCCAATGACTCCATCTACTCCAGCCAGAATAAAGCGATGAACGATGCCCGGTTGGGTCTGAAGTGGTTGAAAGCTGAGCTAGAGAGACAAACGCCCAGAGCCTCTGTTTGACTGAAGTTCCACCAGAATCAGCTGCGACGCAGGGGAGTGGTGCGTCAGGTACTAAACGAACAGCCTCGTGTGATATATCACATGCACGCCTCGTAGGGCTAACAAGATGCCAAGCTACTCCGTCAGACTGGGCTACAGACATCCCGATGAACCTTGCCAGGTATTTCTGAAAGAGTGAAGAAGCGCGCAACCGAGCGTGACCGCAATATGTCTGCTCCAGGACTTGTTGTTCAGGTACTATATCTGGCTATAAACTTATTGCGCCCTCTTTCCTTCTTTTCTTCTACGTGCTACGAAGTTTGATATGGTGCAGAGCAACAACGGTTGACCTGAGGAAAGTCGCTCGTCGCTGAAGCACAGCTGTATGATTGAATACAAATCACGTACGCACTAACATTATGTCACAGTTCCTTATGGTGTATATGAATTCTTGAATTTGTACAGAGACAGTACATAGAACATGTTCGCTAGCATTATTTGACATTTGAAGAAAAGCCACATGAGAACTGGTCAACAACTGGTTCTCTTCCTCCGCGCTGATGGTCTTTGGGTATATAACGCATTATAAACGTTGTAGCCTATTATGCATAGTAGGCATTGCAGCCTAAGGGCAGAGGTAGACAGAGGTAGCCAAGTCTTACAGGACGCGGCGCTCAGGAGCGTCCTCGAAGAAGCCACCCTCGGAGTGACGAGCAGCGGGCTTCTCGCTCACCATGTGGTCGGCATTGGTATCCTCGTTGAAAGCATACAGCTCCGGGAAATGCTCGACATCCTGGCGCAGGATATACTTGCGGAGGTACCAGGGAAGCTTGCGGAGATAGTAGTTCCCGTGATCGGCGTTGCGGACGTTGAAGACACTGTCCAACTCCTCCAGAGTAAGGCCTTTAGTCTCTGGCAATAGGAAGTACGCAAACACCCATCCGAATAAGTTCCAGGCTGCATACCAGAGGAACCCACCGGTGACACCGAAGGCATCCTCGATGGCGGGCCAGGTAAGGGAGATGATGAAGTTGAAGCCCCATGTGATTGCCGTGGCAGAGGACATACCAATATCACGAATGTGGAGCGGGAAGGCCTCAGCACTGTAGGTAAAAGGCACGGGTCCTTCAGAGGGAGAGTAAGCACCCATGAAGAGGTACAGTCCGACCATAACGAGAGGGATTTTGGCGGTATGTTCTTCTGGAAGCGTGAAGACTCCGGCGGTGAAGATAAGACAAGCAGCCATGACGGGGAAACCAACAAGCAGTAGGTTGCGACGGCCAAAAGTGTCAATGGTGTAAATGGCAGGGATGGCGAAGATCCAGTTGATCAAGCCACCACCCATGGAAGCAAGAAGCGCACGGGTGCGACCAAGACCAGCCTCGCGGAAGATAGAAGTCGAATAGTAGGCAATGACGTTGACACCGCAGAACTGTTGCATGAACATTACGAACCACGAGCTCTGGGCAGCGCGGTAGTTGCGGCGAACAGTGAAGAACTCCTTGAGAAGGTTACGGCCCTCACGCTGCGCACGCTCGACCTCGAGAAGCTTGTAGGCATAGTACATATCGCGAGCGGCCTGGAGCTTGGTGTGGCGCAGGCGACAAGTTGACTCAAAGGCTTTGGTGTAACGGCCCTTCTCCATGTACCAGCGAGGAGACTCGGGACAGAAGTAGACCTGGAGCATGACCAGCAGCGGCGGGACGGAAGTGGAAGCAAGCATCCAACGCCATTGGGTGTCTTCTCCGAAGATGGTGACGTTGGAGAAGGCGACTGAGACGACGAAACCGATGCAGATACCGAAGGCAGTCCACATCTGCCACATCATGGTGAGAGCGCCACGGATGTTCTTAGGGGTAGACTCGGCGGAGTAGACGGGCGTAGTAGAGGACTTCGCACCAACAGCGAAACCGAGCATGAAACGAGCGGCAAGGAGGTTGGCGTAGCTGAAGAATGATTAGCAAACCGGTCTTACAGGCCATATAGTAGCGCGAGGATAGGTAACTTACGAATCGGCGACAGCCATCCAGAAGCCAGTGATGACGGAAATGGCGCAGGAGAAGAAGATAGTGAAGCGACGGCCACCGATCTTGTTCAGGACCGGGTTTGTCCAGCAACCGATAACTGCAGAGCACAGGTAAGGGGCACCGTTCATGAGACCTCGCATCCAAACGCCCTCAATGTTCAGCTCCTCATAGTAGAATTCCTGTGATCACTATTAGCAAGGGATCTCGAGACTAACGAAGGCCAAGAAGAGCGTACCTGAGCACCGTTGACGGCAGTTTGATCCATACCCTGAACGATGGCAGAACCAGCGCAAAGAGTGCAGAGGAAGTACAGCATGAAAGGTTGGTCCCAGCGGTTGGTTTCCTCTCTGCGCAGGCGGAACTTGTCGTCCTCGCTGATCTCCGGAATGTGATCCCAGGCGCCAGGAGTGTTCATGTGCTGCGCAAGCAGGGCGCCCTGGCGGAAAACATCTCGGTGCTCCTCGAGGCCCCTGCTAGTAACGAAGGCATCGACATCAGCCAGGACATCATCGCGAGTGAACCCGACCAATGGGTTTCTGAGCTTCTGAGCCTCAGTGACAGAGTCGCGGCGAGGATCCTTGTCATTTCTAATGGTACCCTCTCCGATGGCCGTTGAGTTCATGCTCGAGGCACGTCCCTCGGGTTCGGCAGGAGCCTCGACATCACGCCTTGGCTCAGGCATGTTGGTTGCTGTTAGGCGTTTTTGATGTTCGAGAACTGACTGGTTCGTGAAGTTTCCAAGTGCAGTGGATAAGTTGGGACTTTATACAAAGGCCAAGAGTCTTTCTTCGAGTGGTTCGTCAATCCAAGACCAGCCGGGACGAACGTGATGGACTTCCCAAGCAACCGTTCTCTAAGAGAGATGAAAATTGGAATGAAACAAAACAAAAGCGAGATTCGGGAATGAGGGTGTCTCGCTCAGTTATAAGCTTCTCATCCCGCGTGTTCAAGATGCGCCATGGATCCAAAGTTGGGGGACCTCCATGCCTGGGCTCTGGAGGTGGAGTCTGGAGGTTGTGGGCCTCCGCAAGCCAAAAGGTCGTGTGAATGAGAGTGAGAAGTCGACCTCACCGCCAAGACGAGACGCCAAGGGTATATGCCAAGTCTGATCAGCGGTAGTTGAAGTGAGTATGTCATAGGGCTTGGGCTTGCAGCTATGGGCCCTTAGCATGCAGACGGACCAACGATGAGGGAGGCAGAGGCATCGCCAGCATCCTCCCATGACGTTGACGAGGCTTAAGGATCAAACAGTCTCCATTTTCTTACTGTCTTTGTTGTATGCCCCTGGCAAACGTGACGCTGCGAAGGATCGAAGCCCGTTGCAGGACCTAGGAGAACTTCATCGGCTGAGCCGCAACTTGTGCCTCGCTTGCAAATGTGAGGAGATTCGATTTGGCATTGGCAAATACGTTCTCGGTCGGAAAGGCCGACTCTAGTGATAGCCAGAGCTGACTGTTATGGTGGGATGTTCTCGTGCAGTGCGGTAGGGATCCGCCTTCATATCGCGGAGCCTTGGCAAGTTCTTCCCTCCATGCCAGTCCTCAAGTTTGTTCTCGGTGGTCCCCGAAGCAACGAAGTAATTGTCCATTCACACCTGATGCCTGTAGTATTCAACACGGTCCATACGAGTAATACTCTCGTTAACAAAACCCGTGGTTGGTGTGCTGCAGAGACATCTCTCTCGCTCACGGGGATTCGAGGCCCGCTCTTTGTTACGTCAACTGAACGCAGCGGTGCAACTCCTTCAAAATCTCGCACCCACTTGCGGCTGGCATGCAACACCAACAACCTTAACACTGGTAAGCTTAAGCCGTAGTGCCATGGGTTTGGCGGGACCGAGACGGGACTTTTCTCTCATGCAGGGTGTGGGCGCGGCATTCGTCACTGCGGCTCCATCTTGCGGCGCCAGTTGACGTAATTTTCTGGGCCAGTTGGATCCATCCTTTGACGACCGCGATCGATGATCCGACAAGACAAACGTCCGTCGCGAAGAGCACTGACCAACGGTCGTCCCGCCGAGGATAGCACAAGCATCTCGTGCCTGCCCATCAATGGGGAACGCAATCGCGCGATTGCGGGCGCTCACCTCCAGATGAAGGAAGATTTTCGTCACGTCGTCCCACCAGAACAACGGCATGACTGCACAGGCGTGACATCGTGGCTCTTGGACACGCGAGCATGCCATGGTCGTTGAACCCTATACCTTGTGCTCCTGTGACTCCAAAGAGAAAAGTGAGGCCGCTTGCGGCTTGTCTTGCGAGCAGCATGGTGTTGCGATTCAGACTTTGAGGTGCTTGAGCTCCGAGTCAAGGGTATAGAGGCTTCTGCTTCCGAAGAACTAACAAAACCCTCGAATCTTGTGGCTGGTGGATCGAGGCTCTTGGCAGCTGCCTGCGATGCAATCGGTTCATCGACGCCTTTGCTGGGCTTCCAGCCGGCCTCACATTGGACCTCGTCATGGTTAACGAATCAAACATCATTGCACCAAACATCTCGACCCACCATTGTGCCGATGAAAGGGCAGTGATGCTGGACAAGAACCTTAAGAGTCCATCATTCGGATACAATTTTCTGGAAGAGCATGTTGGCGCCTATGGGGAACCCTTGCCTAGCCGAAGCGCCTCCCGCATGTCATCGCTGATCGCCCAGAACTTGGCGACAGGATCGTTTATTGCCGTTGAGTTGTGTTTCTCGGAGGAAGCGAAGGATGGAAAAGCTGAGTTTGTAGATCTTCTTAGGCCACGTTTCGTCGCAGATCGCATCAAGGGATTTGGCATGATTCGCTTGGTCGACTGCGAGAACGGCGTAACATGTCGTACTAGAGCAGCCTCACGAGATCGCCGCCGCCGAAATTTGCTGGCCTGCGATTAGTACAGACTTTCTTCTGAGTATATCGTAGCGATGACCTGGCTTGAGGTGTTCTGACGTGGTCATTCCCCTCTGGAAGGTTGGGTAAGGTTTTGTACAGGGTGGGAGGAGAGGGCTGGTCTAGTTGGGGGATATCGTCGAACAGGAAGGCACGGATTGCTATTCTGCTTGTTATCGTACCAACTATCCCACTCGCTTTTTTAGTATTTATCATGTTGCTAAGTATTCTACTTAATATCTTACTCACTTTGCTCGCTATTCTACTTGCTATTTTACTCGCTATTCTATCTGCTATCTTACTCGCTATCTATCTGCTATCTTACTCGCTATTTTATCAGCTATTTCACTTAGTATTCGATCTAGTATTTTACTCGCCATTCTATTTGCTATTCTACTTCCTACCTTGCTTGCTATCCTGCGCTGTAAGTGGGTTAACAAGCCGACGGACTGTGTTTAGCTGGATTCATGTGTCTGTCATAGTCGGAGTGAGAAACAATCATCAAAATCCGGCTGTCGATCGATGAAGCAGCCTTCGGTAACCACACCAGCATCCTATGGCAGCGAGGCGATGTGTCTGTAGTGCATGGATGGGGAATATCAATGACACCTAGTGGCTCTGAACGTACCCGAGCTCTCGAGGCTACTACATATCCAGAAAATGGGGCGATTTGGGGTCACAGTGGAGTGTATTGGCGATGCATTTTCGCGGTTGCTTGAAGTGAAGCCATCACCAAAGCCAAAGTCCCGTGACCTGTCACGTCCCGCGTCCGCCAGCTGCTTCTAACGGCCGCCAGCACCTCTCGACAGCTGGGGATACATCTCTTCACGCTCGGTCAGTGCTGCCTTAGCATCTTCGCCTTTCCCAATCTCTGTTCCTCGGGCACTCTGGCTTTCTTCCCTCCTTCCCTCCTTCCCTCCTTCCCTCCTTCAACACTGCTTGCTCCCATCAGCCCAGCCGAGTGGTTCTGCAAGTCTTATCAGGAGCATACAAATCAACACAGTTTTCTCTCTTGTCTCTTCATTCTCTGTAACCTTCAACATGTGCATTGAGTACATTTCCATCGCGTTGTGCGCACCTACCAAGGTGCCCTCCCTCTCTTTCACTTGCGGACAGCTTCACCTCATCGCTGGGCGCCGGGAAGCCTGTGAGAAGGCTAAGGGTGCCCGTGTCTGCTACTTTGCCACATGCGGCAGCATCGCCCAGATGTCGTCTCCGAATCCCGTCGATTGGGCCGACATCCCCAAAATCAGGTGCCTCATGTGCACCAAGCGAGAAGATCACGTCGGCGCAGCCAGGGATAACCGGGACCTCCTCGAGTCTCCTCTACTCACGCGCAATGTCATCATGCCATCCGAGCAGGACTCCTACGCGGAGGCTATTCGAGGGCTGTGGCACGGTTCAGACGCTTGTCCATTCCACAAGGGCAATGAGCAGACCAAGAATGCACATGGTGAGCTCACGGTGGCTAGATATTGGCAATATCTCCATACTGACATCGGAGCAGATCAGAAGGCGCAACCAGCAGTCAGTGAACAGAGCCTGCAATCTCCTGGAGGAAGCGTTGCCAGCATACAAGGTATGGCTAACAAGCTACCGAACGAGCCGGAGATGGGAACGAAACTGACAGAGAAACAGCCTCATCCTCTGTGAAAAGCTCGCCATCGTCAGCAGCTGATCCCTTCAAACCCAAACGCGGCCTGGCTGCCAGCCACTGGGCGAGCGCACCCGACTACGTTCCTCAGCCGAAGTTCACACCCAGACTTCGTCGCCCTATCCCGATCGTCCGCCCTCCCAGCTCTCAATTAGCGAAAAGAACCAAGGGTTTAGAGGCTTCATCTATCAAGTCTGGCCCGGCAGAAACGAGTGACAGTCTGACTGACACTCTGACTGACTTACACGCCTCTGTCAAGGCCAAGTGGATGCCACCACATCTTCGGCACCGCAACGAGGAGCCAGCCGTGCTGGTGACTGTTGGCGGAGGTGAACACTAGTTCTGTGGACGAGGTTGGACTTTGCGCAATGTGTTGCAACGCAAACTGAGCCGAAGTTCATGTCGATTGTATGAATGTGTGCCTTTCTGAAGTCCGGGTTTGGGAGGTGAACAGGTTGTGGAAGAAACGTTCAGGACTGGCTTTCGGAGGGAGCTGCAGCTGCATTACGACGGCGTATCTAACCATGCCGCAAATGACTGAAACTATTGATCAGATTTATCATCAAAGTCAGCCCCAATGTCCCATTTTGAGAAGTTGACAGCGAGCGCCGAATTCATCGTGACTACTGGTGGCTTTACGTTATACTTGCAGCCAAGCTCAGTGGGAGTTTGTCAGCAGAGTTCAAGCTAAGAGGCCTCACAGCTGCGCAACCCCAATCTCCAATCACGACATAAGTATTAGGTGTTCCGACCGCGTAACCGATACCTCCACATCTCCAACAGTACCCGCAATCACAGCTGCACCATACATAGGACATTCATCCATCTCATCATGACTTCACGCGACAACGAGCTTCCCGGCGGCGAACCTAGGGTATTCCAATCCACGTGGAGGTCCCCGCTCAAAGGCTATGAGAACGAGCCGCCGTTGTCGAATGAGAAGAGCGAAGATGGGAAGAGCTATGTGAATCAGCCTCGGGAGGGGTTGAGCGACGCGTACGAGAAATTCGTTAACCCGATTGACAATGGTCGTCGAGGCGGTTTGTGAGTACATCGAGCTCTTTGTTATATCAGTCTAGGATGTCTGCTAATCGGAACAGCGACGTGCATATTTATTACTTCCAAGGGAACAAGGAGCAGACACAGTACGCTCACGAGCTATGGGAGAGGATTCGCCGAGAATGTAAGAAAGCCTCCGACCAGCAATCAATAACCGAAGTCTTCCAATGCTGATGAGATTGCAGTTCCCGAGCTTCGCATCTACAAAGTGTGGGATGGCCCCATTGGCCCTCATCCCGTCGCTCAATTCGAGGTCAACCTCTTCACACCGGCGCAATTTGGAGCCTTCATCCCGTGGCTGACAGTTTGGCGTGGTCCGTTGTCGGCATTGGTGCACCCGAATAGCCTGCCCGTGGAAGGTGAGACAAAGGCCGAGAGGGTGGTGAGGGATCATACCACGAGGGCGACGTGGTTGGGGGAGAGGATTCCGTTGGATACAGCGCCTTTGATGAGGTAGCTAGCTTTGGAGGGTGTCTCTCAGAACTGGGTGAGTGTTTCTGGCACAAAGGGGTTTGCCGGAGTCTTTGTGCTGGCCAGCTTCTGCCTTTGAGGTTATCCGCACAGAACCCTTTGCAGAGGGACATTTCGTTGAGCTTTTCCTTGTCTCCTAGCAAAACTGATTGTTATCTGCAATGGACTTCGTTCTTGTTCGTCTTTCGATCTTTGGACTGATTTTGGTGTCCGACTGATATCGTGAATGTTTGGTAAACATTACAAGGACGCGTGCCCGATCCCTTTGAAAAGTTTCACTAACGCCTTCAAGAGGCACGGGCTTGGTTACATAAGAGGCATATCAGCTTCCTTTTATCAAACGTAGAGGCCCGAATATTCCCTTCTTCTGTTCTACTCTTTCCGACTCACACATCTACATTCAGAACCGATTACATCCTGCCCAACACCCAGAAGAAGCATCTTTACTTTTTCAGAAATCTCTAAGGTCAGTCACTCCCCTTCAAACTTTGGCTTCTGCTCTTGAAACCACAGGCTGACACTAGAACCATGGCATGGAGAGGGAAACGCAAGAACCAGGGGGGCAACAATGGTGGTGGTGGTCCCAACAAGAAACCCAACAACGGCAACAACAACAACCGGAACAACAATAATGGGAACAACGGGAACAATAATAATAACCGGAACAACAACCAAAATGGGAACAACAACCGGAACAACAACCGGAACAACAATAACAGCCGAAACAACAATAACGGGAACAACAACTGGAACAACAATAACGGCAAGAAGAAAGGTGGTAAGAAACCTAGATGGGAAGAGGACGTCTTTATGAAAGATGCTCCTCCCCACGAGCCCCGTCCGGGCGAGCAGAGGTGGCTGGTCGACGCAAACTGGGGCCAGTTCCAGCTTCCCGACTCAGAAATGATCATGTAATTGTTGCTAGACATCAATTGGAGTTCGGATAGGTCTGCTAGGTGAGTTTCTTTCTGGCTGTAGGTTGCTTTCTATGTTGTAGTTCTGTTTGATGGGTGTTTGGTGCGCTCCAGATTTCCCAGTTCCGAATGATTGACACATGCTTTCGATAATCAATATATCCGTTTTATTTTCTAAATCTTTGACAAAAGAATTCGTGAACTGTAGTCTTCGTGTCTCGTGATGTCGATACAACGGACTGTGGAGGTGATCTCATGGGATGGTAACTCGTCGACCCTGTACATTCGCAGATCACTTCAGGGGCTTGGAACATTTGTAGTGTAGATGGATTCAACATGATTCTCATTTTCGTTCATTCCAGACCAGATCGACTCCGGTCATATCATAGCTATCTTGACAATATGGTGTATACTCTGGGTTTGCAGATTACACAACCTCATTCCTCTTCTCAACCTGCTGCTCATGAGCACGCTCCTCCTCACCCACTCTCTGCTTCTCATCATAAGCCTCATCCTGCCTCTCGGCATCAGCGTTACCGTAAAGACCAATCTTGTACCACGGCAGGTCGAAGAGCCTGTCCATGCTCTCGAGGCTGCGTCCACTGGTCTCAGGGACAGACAAGAACACCCAGACACCGCCGATGATAGTGACGGCAGCGAAGCACCAGAAAGTTCCCTTGGGGGAGATACCGCCATCGGCAACGGGGAGTAGCATGTTGGGCACAGCGCGAGAGTTGCCGTATTGGTTGGCGAAGTGAAGCGTCATAGCCCAAGACGTAGCCAGAGCACGAACCCGGAGCGGGAACAGCTCTGCGGTAAGCAGGTATTGCATGGAGTTCCATCCGAGCGCCCAGCCCATGCCTGAGATGTAAATCATAGCAATGGCGCCGCGGCTGGCAGCCTTCTGCGACTCGGGGAGGACGAAGCCCTCGACAACACCGAGCTCGGGGACAGCAGTGAGGAAGGATGCGACGTAGACCATGGAAAGAGCCTGCAGAGTGATACCGGTGAGAAGCGAGCGCTTGCGACCAATGACATCGACAAGGAAGAGAGCGCAGCAAAGTGCGGAAACGAGCTTGACAAGACCGAAGACAGCAGTGACGAGGAGACCCTCCTCGCTACCGGTGACACCGAGAATCTCGAACAGATCAGGGGCGTAGAGGGTAATAGAGCCAGCACCAGACCACTGAGAGAGGAACTGAACCATCGAAGCCATGTACAGACGGTAAAGGTTGCTCTTGTTCAGGAAAAGCTCCTTGATCTTGCCCTTCCAGCCAACACCCTTGGTAGCCTCAAGCTCATGCTCGTAGCTGGCCTGGATATCGGCGATCTCGCGGACGATGTAGTCAGAGTCGACGGATTGGTGGCGGAGATGCGCCATGACCTCGGTGGCCTCGGCTCTCTTGCCTTGCTTGATCAAGAATCGCGGGCTCTCGTATTGGAAGAAGCTCAGGATGAAGATCAGGCCGGAGAACATGATGTGGAGGGAGGTGGGGACGACCCATTGGTTGTAGCTCTCGTCGCTGATGTGTCTGTGGGCACCGTAGTTGGCGAAGTAAGCGAGAACAATGCCTTTTCAAGAGTTAGCGAGTGAATTGAATGATAGACGCAGTTTGCCGTATGAGAGACGCGGCGAGTTACGTACCAAGGTACACAGCTCCTGTGAAGAAACATGTGCAAAGACCACGGATGCAAGCTGGAGCGACCTCGCCAAGGTAGATAGGACCAATGACTGGGGTCTGACCGACTCCAAGACCTGCAATCAATCTGCCTGCATAGACGGCTCCGAGGTTGCCAGAGGTGCCACCGATCATGAAGATGGCAATGCCGACGGCCCAAAGAACACAGAGTTGGCGAACAGCCCAGATACGGCCGAGACGATCGCAGATGACGAAAGCGCTATGAAAAGCAAAATTAGCACCACGAGACATTCAGACTTTAGCTCAAGAGCAATGTGCAACTTACAAGAGAGCACCGCCAATAGAACCAAGCTGCACCATGGCCGAGACATTGGCCTTGATGTCAGCCTGCTCAGTCACCGAGTAGGAATCATAGTTGATCTGGCTCTGGAAATCCGCAGAGTTGAACGCTCCCGAGATCAGACCCTCATCGACACCACGTGCCGCACCGAGAAGACCAAAAGACACGACGGCGAACCACAGACGCCAGTTGAAGACGCCCTCTGGCTCACCGAGGTTCTTCAAATTGAAGATGTTGACGGGTTTCTTGACGCCTCCAGCCATTTTGATGAAGAAGAAAGTGGCAAAATGAAAAAGGAAGAAAAGAGAAAGGGTGAGGGGAGGTGATGAAGACCAGAGGGGTTACGAAGAATGGACAGCGAGGAGGAGGTGGTGGCTATTTATTTTCTTGAGGATTTTCTCACCTTCGCCCCCCCTCCCCAATGTTGACCCCGTGGGATTAGAAAATGGGGTAACCTGGGGGGAGTCAATTAGGTTTCTCTTGACTAAGGAGATGAGGGACCTCTGGAAGCGCGTGGGATCAGGATCCGGTGTGTGTTCGGTTGTATGCAAACTAGCACTATGAAGCTTAAGTTGAATGCCTAACCCCACCGCCCACGCACGCACCACACGCCCGTCCCCGCCCGACTACAAGTACCGGACCTTGCTTACGAAAAGGAACAAACGAGAGAAATACTACAAGTGACTGGACGACGTTAGGCCGGGTTTCCTTACAGGGGTTGGGTTGGGAGGAGGAACATGTGGTCTGGGTTCTCCTCCACACGGAGTTCTGTGCGGGGACTCCATTGGGGATGGTGGCGCTGGCTGACCCATCCCTCCATACCGGAGTGTTGTGATTTGGCGCCCAGGTCTCGGTGGACTCCCGTTGTGAAGGTTTCCTGCTACTGAGGGTTCATGTCTTATCCTTGCTTCGTTAGCCTTCTAGAATAGTAGATAGCGTGGAAGAGGCGCTGTCTTGCATGCTTTTGCAGGAGGATGTTTGCACACAGCATGATGAAGGGGCGTCCGGTGCAGCCGATGAGGCAGAGAAAAAGGATCGTATTGAAAACGATGGGCAATCCGAGGGGTGTGACGATCATCTTCCCAGTTGGACAAGTTGGAGAAGAAGTTCATCTCACTAACGTGGCTAGCGGTGATGTTGTAGCCAGCGACGACGACTTGACACCCATGACAATCGTCCATCCATGCACTACACCAGACTAACAACAGCTTCTCTACTCTGCACGGACTCGCAGCGCGATTTCTAGCCCAGTTATGGAATTAAGAACAATAGTCCACTGTTCTGGATTGCTCCTCTACTTTGGACTCTCCATACACCCTCTCTCCTCGTAGTACCAGCGAGCTGTGCCTCTTCTCGCGCTGCTCTACGCGCACTGTCTGGCGCATGCACGTCGCGAGACTTTTCGCCAAGTCCCTTGTCAGATCCTGCCAAGCCCACCCTTTACCGATGTGCCGTCTTGGCCGAGCCGATCATGCACCACACCGTCATTGTGGCTTGCCTTGCTCGGCACTCCCGTTTGCAACGTATGACCATCCACTGACTGCAACGTTCAACAAAGCTCTCTCGTTTCCTCGAATTAAAATAACGAAGAATGCTTGAAATAAATAAATTATCGCGATGGGGGAGGAGAATTCGTTCTGCTTCGTGACTCAAAAGGTGAAGGGGGATTCCTCCGTTGCATCAGCGAAGTCGGTCCGTAGGGTTCCCACATGGTTCCCACCACTCTAGACGTGTCTAAGTGGAAATGGTGGCGCCAGTCATGGAGAAACGCCGTGTTTTTCAGCTAGGGTCGCGGAGTTTCTCCGTCTTATGAGCAATGCGATGGAGTCCTGCGGGCGTCGCATGACACCAATGAAGATGGAGGCGTTGCAAACGGGCTGGGAATGGTTGGGAGGCCCTGGCTAATTGAGTTCTGCTTCAGGAACGTTGGGCACGAGGCGTCGTTCAGGAATTGTAGCTGCAGTCCTCCTTGACACGTAGTAAAGTCCTTGCCCAAGAGATATGGTTCCATCGTGCCCTTGGCGCAGACCAATCAGTCTCTATTGCGGCGTCTACCAAGCGTCTATCCAAGCCCAATCCAAGCATTGGCATGCGATGTAATGTCTTCCCTGGCTCCCTACACTCTCTTCTGCAAGCAAGCTCCTCACAGGGCAATCCGACGGAGAAATCCCAGCCCACACACGCTGGTTCCATCGTACGGGTGGATGAATCTCCATCCCCTAGCGCCCGCCCACTCCCATCACTAGTTCCCAGCCTCACCTCGTCTCGGCTGTTCACCGAGAACTCCCTTCTCCTAGTTGTCATCACATCTCGGTTTTCCACCTCGCCTCCGAGCTGTGCCAACCGAGCAGTCTCGGTGTTACATCTCGGAAGGTCTCGTTAGGGAAATCCTGGCGAGCTAGGTACAGGGTTCTAGATCATGAGAAAGGGTATAGCGTTGTGATTGTTCATGTCTAGAGCAAGATACACCCCTGAAGGTTGGTGGAGTTTATGTAGGGCTTGCGGGAGGTTCAGGGAAGTCTAATTGACTTCATCTCACGATACACGACATCGTGCGATCCGATATTTCATCTTCATGGCGTTGACGAAGAATAGGCGGCAACGAAACCCCTCAGACCCAATACTTCCCCCAGACCCCGTACTCCTCCTCCGTGCCCCGGAATCGAAACTCTATTGGCACCACTTCTTGGAACCCCTCCTTCACTGTGGGCTCCTTGAACTTTGCCTTGAAGGTCCGGAATGCCATCCCTGGCAAGATCTCGCGTTTCTCCGGGTTGATTGAGGGGTTGAGAGCTCGCGCTGCGCTGTTGTGCTCGCATACAGCCAAAGGGGTCTTGAGCCAAACACATCGAGCTGGGAGCTTGTGCTTCTTTGCGAGGTTGATCCAAACAGCACGCGTATCGACGTCAGCGTTGGTGTTGTCTTATCGCAATCATCGTCAGTGTGTGATGACAGAGGAGATCTCGGAGGGGTGAGTATACCTATGGCAACAGATTTGCCTGCTGACAGTTGCTCATCTGCCACCTTGACGCACTTGTCGCGCGATTTGAGGATATCCTGGTTGATACGCTCATACCCCAATGGTTTGAGATATCTCCAGAAGAATGTCGACTTTCCACCACCCGGCGCTGCGCACATCACCACTATCTCCTGGGTATCTTTCGGCTTCTCAAATGCTATCGCTGCATCCTCGCTGCGCGGATGATTCGCAAGGTCGAATTCACGAGTGAAGTCTCTTGGCTTCTCGCCAAGGAAGAACTCTTCTGGTGTCTGGAATGTAATGCCCCCAACATTATGTGCGAAGTTCCGGTCAGAGCAGCTAAAGTCTTTCGCCGAGGCCGTTGTTCCCTCCCCGGTCTTCACAACGGCTGTTCGCCCACCTGCATCACCCACAAAGAAGCTATTGGCGAGATCCACCGTATCAGGATTGATGTCGTAGTCATCGCACAGCTCCGTCCACATGCCCGTTCGTGGTTTCCGGTAAATATCGTGTGCGGTCGCAGCATATACCGTCGTAGGGATGTCGAGATGTGAGAGAATAGCGTTGACCTTTTGCTTGAAAGCCGCCACACGCGTTGAGGCTTTCGTCTTTGCAGCTTGGGGGCCTTTATAATTCGCATCGAAATGAATCGTAAGACCAGCTTGGTTCGATATTATGGCGACCCGGTACCCATCCTTATAGAGCTCACGGACACGGCCGGGAACGCTATGATGCCACCATTTCCAGTCTGTCGCTTCGTTTCCGTGCGTTTTACCAGATGCAGTGGTTATGAGTGTCGAGTCGAGGTCGAATGCCGCAATTTTGCGCCGGCTGCCAGGAGTCTCGGTGGTAGTGCCCTCTGGCTGGTATCGACCAACAAGCAATGTCGCTGGACTGTCCTCTGTCGGCCCTCTTTGTGACCATGTTGTCCTATCTTTCGGTTTTTGTGAAGTCGGCTTGAAGAAATTGTTGACGACGCTGCCTGGATATGGTCAGTCGCGTGCCAGAAGCCGTAGACAAAGAGCGAACCCACTGGTCGTGCCACTGTGAAGCTTTCGTTTGACTGGAGGCGGCGAGATTGGTCGGTCGTCGGCTTTCCGCTTCGCAGTTGATGTTGATGAGGTCATTGTACAGATGCAAGCTCGTCGCACGGCGACTCTCGTGCAGAGCATCTGGGTTTCGTCGGGGCTGGTGCGGTGTCGTGATCGTGAAGCTCCGACCGCGTCGCCTGCCAGTTCTGGGCGACGCGCGATCACGTGGGGCACTTTAACGGGAAGACTCTCAGCAACAACCTCGCAACTCACTTCGTTTCTCAAAGGCATACCGACGAATTCAGAACAATGCGATAGCCATCGCAAGAACACTAAGAGAAGGCCATTTTCAAGGCACCTACACCGTGTCCCACGCCATCGTCGCATTCTTCTTCTTCTCCTCATTCCCGCCCATCATGTACGAGCTCTTTCTCACAGCCTTCGTCGAGGACGCCGACCTCGCAGCGGCGCGCTCCATCCTCAGCGGTCTCTGCGGCATGCCCGCTTGGGAATCACTCAGTCGTGTTCTCTACTTTCAAGGCGTCGGCCGACCAAGCGGTATTTCCAATCAGTCATCCATTGAGCGACCCTTACGAAAAGATGTTGGTCTCCTCTGGAAGGACCTGCATCAAAGTCTTAGTCGACAATCCTTTGTTCTCCAGGCGCGCTATGAAGTTGTCAAAGACCGAGATATGGGACCGCAAGCACAGGCTTCGGATTTGGATGCTACCGCGGGTGTGCTGCGATGGACAGACTTCCCTGATGCGCCACATGCTAGGCCGATCGTGGTGCAGAGGAAGAAAGTTGAGATCTGGGAGCAGAAGAAGCTGCCATCAATATTGAGAGACAATAACTATCAGTGAGTATCACGGTGCTCTCGAGTAAGCGCAAGCGGATGCTGATGCCTTCAAGGTTCAAGACGGAGACCGTAGAAGAAATGCTACGTTTCTTCCGCGACGAGCTCGAGTTCACCCTCACACGCCACTACCTCACCCAACCCATCACAGCATACCAACCTCTTGCCAACAAAAAACAACAGACAACCCCCCTGTCAACTCTTCCCGCATGGGAAGACTTGACACCAATGGACTCACAACGACGATGGGTGCTACAGGTGAAGACCCACGTCCTGCAGGATACTCGGCCTGATGAAGTACGTCGGGGACAGGAGGCGCTTCTTGCTGTACTGAGTGAGCTGGAGGGTGTATTCGAGTTCCAGGTGATTGATAGGAAGGTGCACGATACGAGGGCTGTGTTGCCGCAAGCGAGGGTGGAGCCTCCGAGGCCTCAGAAGACATGAGGAGACAGGACATGTGCGGCCGTTCAGAGATGACCTAGAGATTGGCTCTACGAGATACGGCCTTAAATCGCCTGCAGGACCATGGTATCGCCGGAGATGTACCTCCCAGCCTACCGGGGAGCTCCTACTGCACACATGATGCCTTGATGCAAACAGCACGCATGGTATCAGCACCACAGGAGCAGGTGTGGCAATTATGTCATGCGAGTG
Source organism: Sarocladium kiliense (assembly GCA_030734395.1). Lineage (NCBI taxonomy): Eukaryota > Fungi > Ascomycota > Sordariomycetes > Hypocreales > Sarocladiaceae > Sarocladium > Sarocladium kiliense. Next base: position 29,693 of record JAUZTG010000017.1, on the reverse strand, counting down.
GGAATGCCTGTGTCGCTAAAGCTCACAATCTTGATACTGTATTCACACGACCCAATGGGCTGGGTCATACAATGGTGACAGTTCTCGAAAGCGCTACAGAACAGGTAGTCAATCCGACTTCTTCCACGCTTGATCCGCATCTGTGACCTATTAGCACATTGTTCCCATCGTCCACATCCGAGACACTTACCAGGATGCACTTCCATCCCCTCAATCCCCTCCCTGATCTCCTTCTTCCGCCTCCAATCCTCTCCAAACCTCCTGTCCCGATCCCCCACCGCCTCATCCCAATCCTTCATCTGCCCATCCTCAGTATAACTCGTCATCAGCTTCGGTTCCCCCAACGGAAGCTTGTCTCCACGATCCGTCTGCCACAAATGGAAGACCTTGCCGTAAAGCTGGACGACCTGTTCCATCTCTCGGTTCTCAGCGGCTTCCCATGCTGCAGACGGCATGGCAGGTTGGGGGTTTGGCATGATGAGCATCCCGGACTTGACCTCATAAACGTGGGAGTGCCAGAGGCGACGCTCAGACGGGTCGAGGGTCTTGTACAGAGAGGGTGTGATCATGTATTCGATGCCGATGAGACGAGCATCTTGGTTAGGTGAATCGTAGAGGAGGCATTGTCGGACCTCGTCATCTGATGTCCTGTCAGTGAGGTGACGTTATGAATGGGTGATCGCCAATGTCGCAGACTCACTCAGATGGGCGCAATAATGATTCGTCTCGACCTTTCGACTGCGGTCATCGGCGTAGACGTGGAATGCATTTAGATGCGCGCATACGTTCTTCAATGGCGCGAAGTTCTGGACATTCACGTCAGCCTTGCTTGTTCATGAGAAGTTATATCATGGGGTCGGAACGGACTTGAACCGCCGATGCGCCGGTGGTCAGAATCTTGTTCTCTGTGGACAGAGGCTGTCCAGGGACGTCGTTAGAAGGCTTATTGCAAGTCATTGTAGGTTGATCGAAGGCTGAGCTGGACATCCAACACTTAGATGTTCATAATGAAGGTTCAAGGTGCACAGGTGAGGTGAGATACTCCGGGCAGCAGGATGGTGCAATCCCTACGTCATTGAATGAGGTACTTCGATCTCATGCATTCTAGTCACATTGTTTCTGTGAGAAGTCGATCTCGTCCGGAAAGCAAGCGTCGGTGGTGGACACTGTAGGACCTTTTGGTCCGAGCCGATGGATGTCCTCCTTACATGGTTTGCGCATTGCGATGACCAGGCTTTTTCTGGCTGAGAACTTGAGAAAGCCAATTGTAGCGATCACGATCATTTGAAGGTATATTGTGAGCGATTCTGTGGTATACGGCTACATCATTCATAGTCCTAAGTCGTGGTATCTGCATAGGCGTTGGGAGCAAGCGAATTCCATCCACAACCCCATTTAGCCCAGTTCATTATTCGTGAAGACGAGACGACATGAGAACGCCTAATTGTCGTGAGAGGTCTTCAGCAAAGGCCTTTCCTCCGGATCAGACCGTGACTCATGAGACTCCCGACCCTCCTGAGACACGCTGGCGTAGGACTCGAATGGCTCCTTGTCGGCAGCCTTCGCTTTGAGGAAAGGATACCGACCATGTTTCTCCTTGAACCTGAGCAGAAACAGGCTGATGATGACGGCAAACCAGTACAGATGGTAGGAAATTATTGAGCCATAGGTAGCAGAGTTGGTCCAGCCGAAGAGCGCTTGGAGAACACCCCAGCCGCCACCACCGTTGAACACAGGACTGCAGCACTGCAGGATACGTCAGCTGCGCTCAATGCTAAGTCTGCGAGATTGCGTTGAACTTACATTGAGGTGCCACACGCTTCGGTCGATGTCGTAGGAACCTGGGCCGTTGCCTACCTCAGCAGCATCGCCACCTACAGCGTCGTTCCACTGCTGCTGCTCGAAATACCACACAGCTCGAGAGAACAGTCCCGCACCAACCAGGTACAGGAAACATGTTGAAGCGACGAGGAACACCTGTATATGTGCTGCTGAGCCTCCCCTAAAGTCAATGTTAGTGAACTGCAAGCCTAGTCATAGTAGGTACGCACTTGTAAATGCCGTAGCCCACAATACCGCCCATGAAGATGCCAAGGACCGTCGGTAGCGGGATCGCTGTCGGAGGCGCTGAGAAGCTGACTCCGGCGACGAAGACTGTTGCCTCGATGCCTTCACGCAGGACCGTTACAAACGGCAGGATGAACATGGAGTATCGCTCCAGGACGTTCTTGAGCCATCCACGGCGCGTCCGGGACGAGTTAGAGCCCTCGAGCGCTTGAGTGAGCTTGAAGCGCCACTTGTCTTGGAGGCGACTGGTGCGTAGCAACGCTGCGCCCATCACGCCAATGATGACGGCGGCAATGAGAGAAAAGGCAGCCTCCCAGTAGTATTCTTTGTCCTGCCACGCATCATGACCTAAAGCGTAGAAGACACCAATGATGGCGCCTGCAATAACTGCGCATATCAAGAAGCCAAGGGCAGTACCAAGCCACACCTATATTCTGTCAATTGCGGACCGAGAAGAGAACTCTCCTCTGGGATGTCATACCTGCTTGCGAAGAGTGTTGTAAAGCTTCGGATCGTAGGCGGGCCCGTCCAAAGTCTGTTTCAGAAAGGCCAAAAGGACGGAAACAATGATTGAGGTTTCCAGGGTCTCGCGGAAGACGACGAGGAAGACTGGAACAGAGAAGATCTCGAGCTCCATCCTGGGCTACCCGGTCGTGACGGTGAAAGTAGAAACGTTGCGACCGGGGGAGAAAGAGAGTGAGGACTTCTGATTTCGGAGCAGGTCGGATACTGTGGTTACCAGGAGAGAATTGGAAGTGCCCCACGCGATCAAATCTCTTCGTGGGGTTATTACGGACTTCAACTATTGGGCGTGAGCGGTGATGGGAACAGCGACAACATCGACGTCTTATGATCAGCAGCAAGAACGGGAAACCAACCCCAACACTCAAAACCTTGAATGATCACTAAGCGGGGTCTCGGAATTCCAAGCAAGGTCCCGTGACACTTGACATTTGAGGGGTTTTTGACGATCCACGCTCAAAGGCTCATACAGGGATCTGATTAGATGAGATTGATAAGACGCGATCCACTCCGTCTCCATCCCCTTGAGCTCGCTCCGGCCGGACCTTCGCCGATGCAGACCACCAAACTCCCGACTTCTCAAGTGCACAAGAATTTCGGATCACGTCGGATCTACTTCTTTGTCTATGCTGACGAGTCGTTGTTCCCTCCTGGCAACAAGTAGAGGGGCGACCAGAAGGATTTACTGAGGGACTTCGAACTTGGGATCACGCGACTGTGCGCTCTTCCATCTTCACCATGCCTCGGTCTGGGGCCATGGCACTCAGTTGGGCCATCGCATGTCTACTTCTGCCTAGGGCGCTGGCTACTACTGTCAAGTACGACTTCAACATTACCTGGGTGACTGCGAACCCCGATGGTGCCTGCAACCGGCCTACGATTGGCATCAACGGACAGTGGCCAATCCCACGGATAGAAGCCGACGTTGGCGATGACATCGTTGTCAATGTTCATAATCAGCTGGGGAACCAATCAACGTCACTGCACTTTCATGGCCTGTACATGAACGGCTCAACACACATGGATGGCCCATCACAAGTGTCCCAATGCGGTATTCCACCGGGTCAATCTTTTACGTATAGGTTCAAGGTAAAGCATGCCGACGAGTCTTGATCTGAAAAGTTCGTTCATTGACGGCGGTGGAATAGATTGATCAACCAGGCACATACTGGTACCATTCTCATGCGCACAGTCAATACCCCGATGGTCTACGGGGCCCCCTCATCATCCATGACCGCGACGCACCATGGGAAGGCCAATATGATGAAGAACTTGTGATCTCGCTATCCGACTGGTACCATGATCAGATGGCAGTCTTGATTCCTGAGTTCATATCGAAGAAGAACCCGACAGGCGCAGAGCCAGTGCCGAACGCTGCTCTGATCAATGAGACGCAAGATCTCTCGATACCTGTGCAGCCAGGTAGAACGTACTTGGTACGCATGGTCAATATTGGTGCCTTTGCTGGACAGTATTTCTGGTTTGAAGGACATGATATGACTATCCTCGAAGTGGATGGTGTATACACAAAGGCAAAGGTTACAGATATGATCTATCTCTCTGTTGGCCAGCGGACGAGCTTCCTCCTGAAGACTAAGGACAGCGCTGATAGCAACTTCGCCTTCGTTGGCAGCATGGACACGGTAAGACGAGATCTACGGTGGTCTCATTCCAACCCTGTGCTGATCTCATAGTACTAGACATTGTTCGACGTACTGCCAGACGACTTGCAGTGGAACGCTACAGGATGGCTGGAGTACGATGAGAAGAAACCGCATCACGATGCTAAGACTGTCGACGAGTTCAATCCGCTGGACGATATGGACCTTGTTCCCCACGACGAACTCGAACGGCTCCCTGAGCCGGACCGCGTCGTAACCCTGGACGTCATCATGGATAACCTCGGCGACGGCGCCAACTACGCATTCTTCAATAACATTACCTATGCAGCTCCCAAGGTCCCGACCCTATACACTGCCTTGACAACCGGCGAGCTAGCAATCAACTCCCAGGTATACGGCGAGTTCACTCATCCCTTTGTCCTCCAGAAGGACGAGATTGTCCAAATCGTACTCAACAACCAGGACGATGGTCGGCATCCTTTTCACATCCACGGACACAACTTCCAAGCCATCTACCGCTCTGCCGAAGACGCTGGATCCTTTGAGGACTCTGGGATTACAGAAGACGACTTCCCTGAGACCCCAATGCGGCGCGATACACTTCTGGTATGGCCGAACGGCAACATTGTGATGCGATTCAAGGCCGATAACCCTGGTATGCCATGTCGGATTTCCGATAGACTTCCTCGATCATTGCTAACCAGAACTTTTAGGAGTCTGGCTATTCCATTGTCATCTCGAGTGGCACCTGACCTCCGGCTTGGTCGCGACCTTTATCGAGGCACCGCTAGAGCTCCAGAAGACCCTGGAATTGCCACAGGACCACCTTGACGTGTGCATTGCAGGTGGCGTCCCAACTGTAGGGAATGCGGCGGGGAGGAATACCAACCTGTTGGATCTCTCTGGCCAGAATACTCCACCGCAACCCCTACCGGAAGGGTGAGTAACAGCGCGGCGCCTTGCTCTCAGTCATCATCAACCTGCTAACCGCCATTAGCTTCACACCTCGCGGGATTGTAGCTTTCGTGTTCAGTTGTCTTACAGGAATTGTCGGCATGGCTTTCGTGGCATGGTACGGGCTAGAAGACCCTGTAGATTCGAAAGGCAAAGGGCCGGCAGAGCCAAGAAGAGGTCTGCTAGCAGTAGACGACGAAGATGATGTCACCAACGCAGAAGGCGCATGACTTGCAAGCACGTGTGCCGACTTATCTTGACACAAGAGGATGGGAGTACAGAAAAGGGCAACCAGAAGATAGATTGTACATGATCTGCTTGCCTGATTTAGTGAGGTTGTCGCAGAATCAGGCATGCTGCAGTGGGAAATCCCCAAAATGCTATGTACGCCGATGACTGGTCGAGAATACGGGAAGCCGGGAAAAAATGTGGCCTTCTGCATTAACTATAAATATCCACGATGTAGATAAACCTCCCCATGTGCGTGAGCACTTGCTCCCGCACCAATTCTCTACCGCAATGAAAATCATCGGTACCCGTCGCGCGCCACGGCCAGCCCAGCCCTCATCATACGGCGTAGATGCCAACAAGGACACCACAGAGCCCATCGGCGACGCTGGCCCATCATTTCCCTGCTTCTCAAAACTCCCAGCCGAGATCCGCAACCAGATCTGGGAGCTGTACTGTCCTGATCTCAGCGGCTGCCCTCGTGTATTCAACCTGTCCTTTCGGTTCAAATTTTTGCCTTTCTACGGACGGCACCGCCTCTGCATCACGGAGGATCGGCGGCATCGCACTCCGTTCCCTTTGACTCGCCAGACACGCGCTCTTCGTCACTTATCCGCCGTGCATAAGGCCACACGCGACCGAGTACTCAGCGTCGCACCGGATGTTTTTCACCTCCTCATCCCTGATGAGGATACAGGCGAGCTTGTTCAGTGGGACCTGCGCTTCCATGCCTTTCGGGACATCATTGTCATCAACTCGGATCCATTTGCCGAATGGGAAGAAGGGCCACGCGTGGATATCACCGGAGTCGCTAAGAATGTCGCGGTCTCTGCGAGGCAGCTCTGTTGGCTTGCGCCTCACTTCACCAACGTGACAACAGTATACCTCTTAACCTGTTCTTGCAACTGGCCACTAAGTCAGCTGACCTGGTGCGCTGCACCTGCAACTCAATTTTATGAAATTGAATGGGGCAAGCCTCTACCTTCGTGGCTCTCCCTCAGAGGCGTGCGGCACTGGGCACTAGGGGGTATTTCGAGGTTTTGCTTCCCTGACAAGGAGACATGGTCAAGTCATGCCTGTCCATCGTCTACCTCACTGCTTCAGTATCTCGTGCGGCAAATGGAAGGCTCTCACGTAGGAATGTCGAATCCTGTAGATCGACTCGATCTTCGGCCTATGGTCGTCTTCAAAGGCGAAAGCCACATGAAGACGTTCGATCAGCTCTTATTGCTATCAGACCAGGAGTCTGACGCCTGAGATACCCATAGGAACAAACAATTGTATATTTCGTAAGTCACGGCTTGCATGATGTCACCATAGCGCGCTGACGTATGATCATTAACACTCCGAGACAACGCATGAGCGCGTATTCGGCCTTCTGCAGTTCGCAAGACCTGGGAGAAACGGAAACGAAAGAAATATTCACGTGCTAAGTCTGGGGGACGTCATTCATTACATTATTCCTTCATGAAAACAACAAATATTTCCAGCAATCTGGGGGTTTATTGAGTTAAGAAAGTGGCACTTGCTACCACGTTAACAAAGGAACTGTTCACAAAGAACCGGCACGTGTCGGTCCTCATAGGACGCGCAACTTGGCGCAGTGTTTCCACCTAATTACGAATCCTTACCCGTCAGTTCCCGAAACTTCTGATCAAGCCAGCTTGATTAGATGTCAGATTGAGTACACTCGTACCCGTACAGACTGTTTCCTTCTGTTGCCATATCCGTGTTCACCACTTCCGTCAACACCCAGAGCTTGGTCGCCATCCCCAAGCATCGATTGGAGACGGAGGAAGGGGAATGAGGGAAGGGTCAGTTTCTAAATCCTCCTCAGTGTGGAGGAACGGGAAGCTATCAGGCTGTGTTCCGGGGAACGAAGCAACAGAGGGAGCAGGCGAAGCCAAGAGCGAAGGCGTGTTGGCTCCTGGATCCTCGAGCCAAAGCTCATCCACCGGCTCGAGATGAATCTCAGCAACGGGAGGAACAGGGTCAGTTTCAGGCTCACCCTGCTCGAGGATGATTCGCTCGATGAGCGCACGCTCCATCGCGTAGGCGATTTCGTGACCATCATCGGCGTTGTTGTCTGTAGTTTGAGGACCATCGCTTGATGTGTCGTGTGACTGTACGGGAGCTGGAGTCGGAGTAGCATCCCCGAAGACTGCTTCGGGGGACGCACCGGAATCGTCGCGCCAGAGACTGTTCATCTCGGCATCACGGTCAGTCTTGTCCTGCGATGCCAGAGCTGTTGGAGTCTGAGCGGTGATCCCTAAGGCTGCAGCTCGGTATGCGTTAGGGTCCTGACGCCCGAGACGAAGGAGCTCGGGGTCTTGATTAGCTAGTCTCCGAGCGGTTGGAGTTGTGGCGGCGTGTCCGAGGACAGCCTCCGGGTTTGCGCCGGGGTCGTCACGCCAGAGGTCAGCCATTTCGGCATGCTGGTCAGCAGTGTCCTGTGATTGTTGAGCGGGTGGAGACGTTGAGGCATTCCCAAAGACTGTATCTGGGTTTGCGCCGGGGTCCTCACGCCAGAGGCTGTGCAGCTGTGCTTCTCTGTCAGAGATGTCATGCGAGTATTCAGCAGTTGGAGTTGTAGCAGCATCTCCGAAGACTGCGTTTGGGTTTGCGCCGGGATCGTCACGCCAGAGGCTGTTCATTTCGGCTTCCCTTTCCTCGCTAGTGTTATCAGTTAGCCACAGGGAGACGATATTTGCGACAGTGTCAGTATCACTGTCCGCTTGATCGTCATCACCATTGTTATTGCCATCGTCTGAACCGACAGCGACGAGGCCAAAAGGGTCATTGGGCTCACCTGTCTGTTCGTCAGCATCGCTGTTCCCTTCGCGCCGGAGCGCAGAGGCAGCTATGCTTCTTGCCACGGCACGACTGTGAGAGGAGTCGGAAGAAGACTGTTCTGCTGAGGTGCGGGCAGGAGATCTGACGGGAAGTTGAGGTTGATTATAAGGGCTTGAGGCAACGCAATCGTCGCATGGTGTTGTGGGCAACCGTTTGCGGAGGTAGTTGTTCCGGAGCACATGAACTCCGAGGTGATGTTTCCACGACTCTGTATCGGCGCATCTGCTCATGGCCACCATTTGAGTGCCACGGGCATTGCAGGGAGGGCAGCGGACGTACTTCAGAATCTGGTGGCATTGCCCAGTTGGACAGGGTTTGGTGCCTGTGTGGGAGAGGCCGATGAAGTCTGAAGTTGAAGGCATGGCGAAGGTGTCGGACCCAGCGGCAGGGAGCTGCTGGAGCGAGAGGTGGTATTTCTGGGATGAACTCTCAGTGAACACCGTCGGATGCGGCGGAAGGGGATGGAGACGAGAGCTTCAGTTGTGAATCATGGCAGGAAAGTGGTGCCTTATATGCAACCCAGATACGGCGAATCTAGATGCATTTCGAATGATCAGTTTGCAACATCAATTGACAAAGGCAATGCTTCAAGCTGGCCATGTTCCTTTGAGGCTGGGTTTAACATTTGCTGAGACAGCAGTGTCTGCAGGAATGCCCCAAAGAGCAGCATATTACTCAAAGAGACCTTCGACCATCATTTATAGCTCTTTACATATCGAATCCCATTGTTATGTACACAGCTTCCAGCTAGAACTTACACATTAGTTATCATCTACATAACACACTGAATGGTAACGCAACTGGCCTTCAATGCTCAAGCCCCAGACCTCTTTTACATCCGCTGCATCGACTTGCCAAATGAATTCAGATCAATCAGCGAGATCGTAGAACATGTGCTGCTGCTACAGGAGCCCAGGCTTACGCACCTATCATTGTGGTCTCCCACTGCATTGTGCTGTGTCAGAACGGGTTAGCCATACAGTAGTACTTGAGCGTATATGGACATATCAATAAGAATTCTATACAGTATACAGTACTGTAGTCCAATATGATATCCAATATGCTATTCTAAGTGCTATTATTTGTACTATGTTATATACTATTTGATATGCTCTTCTATGTTTCTTAAGTGATCTCGCGGAAACCCTAATGACCGACTTAAGTGGTATTGCTCCAATTATCTTGTCTCAGCAGTCTCTACATCCCCTGTTCTAATAGCCATATGTTCTACCTACGTCTAGTACCCTCTTGTTGAGCCATTGTACTGCCTGACACTGCGAGCTCAAACAAGATCTCTACTCTATAGTCTGCTTAGGCCACAGAAGCTGTCGTCGCTTCACAGCTAATATTTGCGCACCAAGAACAAAAGTCCATGTTGCTGCCAACAGGATAGTCATAGCACTAGCCAGCCATAAGATACCTGAGCTGTCCAACTGTTCACCAATTATGGCAGTACTAATGGTGAACCCGACATTGGGGAAGACAAAAGCCCACCAGCCGTTGGTAAACTCCATCTTGCTCTTGAGAATGGGAATGACGTTTGCTACCACGGCCAGTGCGAAGAACCAGAAACTAACAGTCCATAACCATATGCCCACCCAGAGCGCAACCGTTCGCAGTACTTGAAGCGCGCCCGGATTATTGATCGTGTAGCTAACGTCACTCGGGATTGCGTGAGCGATACCAATCGTTGCAAGGGCCGTGAAGCCTGGAGGGCCGACAGCAATGAACATGGTTGGGCGCATCCCTACAGCTGGGTAGCCGTCCTGCATCAATCGGAGGAAATAGAGCGGGTAGATCAGGGAGCAGACTGTCCATCCCAGGCCCTGGAAAGTCATACCAGCAACGCAGACTGCCATGGCCTTATCCGAATCAAGATGAGGAGCCACGGCGGAGGCTAGTGTTCCCACGAGCATGGCTGGGAAGATAGGAAGCGTCCAAACCGGGGTCATCGATTGAACGGGGAGATGTGCGCCGCTGAACAAGAAAGAGTATTGCACGATAGCCGACAGCGTCGATGCTGCCAGATAGATCCAGAACACCGCATGCAGGACAGCCGGAAGCCAAGACCCGGTGCGGGGCACAGCATAAGACGCACAATCGGACAATATAGTAGCGATGCTGAGCAGGAATGCCGGGAAGAAGAGGCCCTCGTTGTGATGCCGCAGACTACCGCCGAAAGCGCTTGGGAGTTTGCAGAATCGATACGCCATTCCTGCCGTCAGGAGGCAGAAGAATACCAAATTCAGGATAAAGACAGCTCTGCCGATTATGGAAAGCCCTGGGAATTGATGCGGTGTTCGACTCAGTAGCAATGAGAAGCCGCCTGTGCTCATTGTGAGAGTGAAGAACGACCATGTCACCTCCTGGACGCGTTTGCCGATGGTGACTGTAGACTGTTCTCCATCGCAATGGCTTTCAGGTGTGTAGAGATGGCCTTCCTCCCAATTGTCATTTGAGGTGGTGCGAGGACGGGGTCGCGTGCTCCAGTGCATGAGGGTTGAGCCAATTTGCAGGATGCTCGAAGTATTGTGACGGCAGGGGTGGACGGCCAGCAAAGAGAGACACGATCAGAATGGGGAGGATCAGGAAACGGCTCTGGCCTGGCATGCATATCCTGGACGAGGAGTTGAAGTCGCTATTGTTGATCTTGGTGCGTGGTGGTGAAAAAGCTGGAGACGAGACCGCTAATGACGTGCAGGAATGTTTATAAGTCGCCAACCCGCTGAGCGATGGCCTGGCTACTTGATGACGCCGACAATGGAGACGCCGATTAGGTTTTCCACCATGACCCGTCGACGCGTCCACAAAGGCAATTTAATACCGTTCACCATTATTGACGCTATTTCTACCCCAGATCTAGATCCATGGCATTTGATGCGATTGTTATTCAGTCACGGGATTGCTGGGCTACTTGGCTGAGGTGTCGAATCATGAAAGAATTTAACCGATGCCGAGATACAAACAGGCCGCAAATATTTGAGATTATTTCGAAACGATCAGACAATCGCTTGGATAAATTCAATGCCACCAAAAAGATCGTCATCCGAAGAATCAGACGTTTGCGTCAAGGTTACATAGTCGTGAACCACGGTATCAACACACCACAGTAGCTCTCACCTCACTCAATCTGCCTTGAGCTCATCCCATCACAAGGTTAGGAAAAGAGCGCTAAGCGTTACTGGGAAGAACTTCATGCATCTAATTCATTGATTTCCCGGAACCTAGTGAGGACTTCGATTGACGAGAATCACTGTGGCATGCCTTCTCATAAGACTGACGTATACTGTCGGAAGTACGAGCATCGACACAGTCGAACTGTTGTAGAGCGTGTGCAGGCGTCTGCCTCACTGTCGAAGGACGTTCGTGAGCTAACAAGAACAAGATTTGCCTTCGCCAGTGGACATTGAGTCATATTCAATGATGACACCGTCAGCATATAAACTGCACAGGCTTTCCAGTCCCAGCGGAGTTGTGCCGGCTCACAAAGTTCGAATTCTCAAAGTTAAGCACCGAAATAGACCGTCTCAATCTTCCGAATAGGATTGTAGCAAAACAAATCCAAGTAATCGACCCATCACAATGTCTGGATCCGTAGGCGAACCTGTACTCCAGATCGCTGGCCCACCATCAGGAATCGCTAGGGCAGGAGATGTGTTTCTCGTAGTAATAGCTACAGATCGGTTACATGAGCTTGGACACTACAAGTGTGCCATGATTTCTGTGTCCGGTCCGGGTGTACCGCGCCACTTCCCTATGATGAATGGTGCGGAGGTTTCGACTACTGCCAACGTGTTCCCTGAGTCGGGCTATGCGACTTTTCACCTCTACTATGAGTTTGGCATCGAGCCTGGAGTTGAAGAGTATATGAGGGGTTGTGGCTGCCCAGCCCGAGGAAACCCAATTTTCGTTGGACCTTATACTCTTGAATTCAGGGTTCGTTGTAAGGAGCCGGGTGTTGAGCAGTGGTACTTCGTATCAACCAGCCTGTATCTATGGAAGCAAGTCGATTGGAATCAGCTTGTCGAGACAGAAGCATACCGGCGCTCTCTAGTCAACAATCCAGTATGAGAGAACGAAAAAAAAAATGCAAAGATCAAAATCTAATGAATGTATTGTTGTAAGGAATCATATTGGTGAAGCGCACAGTGGGCGGTAGAGTAACGACCTTGTGCCAAAAGCCGGTGTTTCTTTCTTCCAGGTTTTGCCTTTGAAACCAGCATACCCTTAGTCAATAAATTATCGTTTCGGATTGATTCGGACTCTGCCCGAGCTGATCTAGTCTGGTGGCACGGAATGCACACCATCGCGCCGGTCAATGCGCTGCCTAGAGCACCGGACGCAAGCCACATCGCCAGAGTGGTGTTAGTGGGAAGAGAGACCGAACGCCACCCGAGATGAGAACAGGGAGTAGAGATTTCTCGATCTTGGACTGAAAGTCAACAAGACTCTCATTTACGTTGTAGAGAAGATGGCAAGGCCGATATGACTGAGGTTTCACTTTCCATAGAACAACAAGGTTATATGAATGTCAAATCATGTATTCAATCGCTGTGCCGCCCTGATGCGTGAGCTATCTGTAAAATGATGGTCATAATATCCCGAAACTCCAGTCCCATGTCCCTTAATAGGCTCTACTATTGTACTTTTCCCCACCACTACTCAGCGATGGGGTCGCACTGGCCTCCGGGTTTGGGTATCGTGCATCTCTCTCCTTATCGTGGTCAGTCTCGACCACCACAGTAGTTACTGTATCCATCTGAATCGCCGGGCCTCGGAGACTCTCTTGGCTGACACTTCGGGTTGCTTTGCGGTGAGTCTCGTCAGATCTTCCTGCTAGACGCTGCCATGACCACCACCCTCCAGCGACCTGATCTTGGGCTCGCTGTCGTCCTCCTTGGATGAAGATGAAGTTTCCGAATCGTCGGCCCTGGCCGTTTTGCATAAATCTGAAAGTGGTGAGACCGACATCTGAGCGGCCAATTTCGTATTTTGATGCAAAGATGATGACGTTCCTCGTAGTGCCAAAGAGGAGGCAGTCGAATGTGCCGTTGGATGCGATCATTGCTCCAGCAAAACAGAAATAGCCCAGTGGTACTTCTGCACCAGCCATAGTAGCGATACGGCCCAGAGCCAGAGGTAGAGTGCAGAGGACGTAGATCACTGGGTAGATCAAGAAGGCCGGGTTGCGAGTAAGTTGCAGCTCGGTTTCAGTGCGGTCGTCGGTGGCTTTCGGGTCGATCTGTCGGGCCCGACGACGAAGAGATAGGAAGATGAGGAGATAAAGAATAGAGGTGATTCCGATAGCGATGAAGATGAAGAGGTAATGGGTGACGAGACGGAGAACTTCATATTTAGTGTTCATCCAGCACTGTCTACAGTCAGTATTCGAGTCACGTAGCCTCTTGATGCGAATAGGTCACTTACCCAGCTTCCAGCACGGACGAAGAAGCCGCCGAACTGAGCACCATTCTTCGTCGCCGCAATAGGGATGATGGAGATGGCGTAGACGAAGAGCCAAGTGACGCCAATCCAAACGTAAAGAGCGGTTTGTGATAGTTTGGCTCCGAGTACGACTGCCATGTATGTGTGAATGGCGATGCTAGTGATGAAGCAACTTGATGCCAAGTCACCAAGCGATACGAACAGACCCTGAGTAAAGCATGCTGGAGTGCCGACTCGGATCTCATCATGCTGCAGCCAGACTGCATTCAGAAAGAAGGCTGTGGCTTGGTGCATGTCGGCCAAAAGCAAGTTGAAAACGAGGACGAGGAACTGGTTAGGCGGGTTCTTGCGCCTCAACTCCTTGCTTTGCTGCTTGGAGTCTTCTGCATCCTGTTCGTTGACGTTCGTCCTTGACCCCTTGCTGTTGTCGGTGAAGACGCCATCGATTCCAAGAGCGAAGTCGACAGTGCGCTGAAATCCCCGACCACTTCGTTCTGAACGTTGCTCTTCGGATTGAGGGTTTTCACTGATGAAGAAATGCCATGCTACAAGCTTGTAGCCCAGATAGAAGAATAGGACGGTTGATGCTGCGAACGAAATGAAGGCGAGTACTGTGATTGCCGTGAGACCTTGCTGGAGCCCAAAGGGCAGCGGCCCCAGAGACTGACTCTGGAGCGCGAGGTCGCCGGCAGCCATGGTGATGCTGTCTGCTGAGTCGTTCGATTCTGAGGGGAGACTAGATCCGTCCAAACGGACTCAACGCCGGTACCAAGGGGCCGGAGTCGTTATTAAAGACAATGGCATTCTAGACAATGGTCCATGCAACGTGGGAGCACAGGGCCACGGGCGTAGTCCAGCGGCCGAGAGACTAAAGTCGGAGATGTTCCCTGGCGATAGCTGGTTCGAGTCTAGAGGCGAAACCCACTAGAGATGGGCAAAGGAGTGTCAAAGCGTCTGCCAGGCTAAGAATCGATGGCCATATTCGATGGATGGGCCGTGCAGTCTAAGTTGGCAATCGGGGCAAAGGCTCCCTGCTGGATAATAGTCAAGATATCGGCTTGCATAAAAGTCTATCGAGGGGGCCAAGCGCTGTACTTGAGGACGAAAGCCATCTACCTCACGATAAGTCCACATGCTTTCTCAAGCAATTCCAATCATTCCGTGCCAGGCACCTTTCTCCTGCGGCGCAGATCTAGATCCGACACCCTTGCTATCTCACGCATCCTTCATAGCGTACTTAATTGGTGGAACAGCACAATGGACATCCACACCTCTGCACTAACCGCAAACCCCTGAACTACTGCCCACGAGGATTTTTCAGCTCTGCTGCAGAACACCATGTTAGCGCCGGACAGTCGAGCTCTTTTTTCTTTCGATGGAAGTAAGCGGAGTCCCAGTCCGCTAGCCAATTCACGTGGGAGGCTGGAGAAGCTTGGAGGGGAGGGGGGAAGAGACTAGACTCAAGCGAAGGATCCGAGGTGGTGTGTTCGGGGAGACAAGGTGAGAGTCGGTAAGGATCTGCAATTGACGATGAGGAGATTCAGACGGTGGCTTGCTGCTTTGCTGGGGTGGTTTTGCTGGCAAGGAGAATTGCTTACAGGATCCTGCCCGATCGCCAAGACTCGGTTGTTTGCGAGTCAAGGGGACTGTCTCGCTTACACCCCAGGATTATTATGCGTTCCTGCTGTCGTATGACTTTGGCGTGCTATCCTCAAATTGGTCGCTGTCCCGGTTAGCTTCAACGTTGTTGGGATGGGGCTTATTATTGTCCTACACCATCTCGGCGGCCGCGCGAAGTCATGACTAAGACTCGCATTGTTCGCAAGGGGCTTTCGGTATATTACTGTAGTGCTATAGCCTCGTTTCATGGTCTCCCCAAGAATTGCTCATGTTGCATCACGTAGGAACGTGTGAGCCGAGGAAGCGGCGATGGTCGCGCAAACACCCAAGCGGTCATATGCACCGCAAATCAGTGCCACCGGATCCTGAGAATAGGTCTTCTGAATTCAGATGACCATAATGTTATACAGCTTGCTGGAGGATGTTCGCTCGAGTAAATTCCGGGATGCTGAAGTCGTGTAATCTATCAACTGCCCGTACTATTTTGCGTGTCAGTCATGTCCGATTCTTCATGCTATTCTATGTGCTATTATGTATGTTATTCCATGTGCTCTTCTACGTGCTAACTTGCATACTATTCTGTAAGCTATTATGTGCCCATGTATGTGCTATCCTACTTGTTGGTATGCTTGCAACATCTGGTTACTGTCAAGCCATGTGGTAAACCTGGTGTACGGGAGAGATGGGTTGCAGGGTAAGTTTACCATGTGGGCGGAGGCGGACCACCTCCAGCTGTCAGAAGCTTGGCTCCGTAAATTTCCGGGCGCTATTGAATCTCTTTCTTTGTAGAGGCGCTTTGCTCCCGATTTCGAGCTGGAGTTACGGTTGCTTATATCTGTAGTGGTAAGATGTCAGAGTCGGCTACACATCGGGTGTTGTGGACAACAATTTGCACGGCAATTTGAACAACTTGAGCAGTTTGCAACTTCAAACGAGCATTCGCAACTTCGGCTTGGTACATTATTTTCTTCTGGGCCAGAGTTGGAGTGTAAAATCAAGAGGTCCAAGCAGGGTTAATATGCATCAGGCTCCTTAGGAAGCTGTGTTTAGAGGGCCTTCCAAGGGGTCGCTATAACAGACAAAAGTGGCAGATTCTCTGCGTTACTGATCTGCTCTTCATCTCAAAATTATTGGCCAGTTCCAGGAGTCAAGGCGATCGGGAGCCAAATCCTGCCCACAGTTCTGACTCTGGCCGGGCCGGCCCGGAGCCAGTGGCGGGTAAGGAGGAGAATAGCCTTGAACTAAGAGAATCCATCCTTACGTCTATCGAACCAGATCATGAATGCAAATTATATCTGACCCTTCTGAACCACGCCATCCCGTCAACTATACTTCCTTCATACTCAGCCAGTCCTCACACTTTATCTTCACTGTCTCGATAATCTTATCTATCGCCACCACGAATTCAGCTCGAGGCACAGCGCATCCCAAAAGGGAAAACGGTCCTCGAGCCGTGTTGTCCTCTGCCACTAGAAATAGGACCTGGCTGGCCCGTTTCGGGAATCTCTTCCATAATTTTGACAACTCTAATTGGTTAGAGAATGGTACCAAAAGACGAACCCGCCTCGGTCGAGGGGCGCAGCCTGATATGATGTTGCCGCTTGTTGAGCCTCAAGATGTCGCGCCACGCCAGCCTGATCCAGCGCCTCACGACTTCAGTCCTGGAAAAGCTCACTTACCGCTCACTCTGTCGAGAAGAACAAGACCAGCCGGTGGTACATCAACTGCTGTCCTCCCGAACTTCCTTTTTCGGTATACCTCAGAGATCAGACGTCGTGATGAGCATGGGAACGGCATCTGTAGCGAGAGCCGGGCTGGCAGCTGTCGTATTACTATGCCTCGTCGGTTCGGCAACGGCCAAACCCTTGAACTTCCAGCACTTCTTCCCGAACTTCGACGAGGCGTTGCGCCAGATATTGAGGAGAAATTGTAGCGAAGTGTTTGGGCATTATATGGACGAGTGGAGTCCAATTTGCGAGGATCAGAATCGATAGCTTCCCTCTTGTCGAGCATCACGCGTCATTGATTGCTTGACTGACGAGATGAAGGAGTCATGGAAAGTCAATAGTGAGTAATAGTAGACTAGGAACTATGGATATCCGTCAAGGTCTAACACAGGGTTCGCAGTGTCTTCAGCGACGGTGCTCCTGGGCATTCTCCCGGCCGCCCTGGTTTTGCTAGGATCCAACACGCCGCAAGTCAGCCTCCTCGCGCTTCGGCGACCCTTCCTCGCCTTCATCCTGGCTGTTGGAACACCTGGCGTGACACCAACACGAGCCCTCCAGTACGCAGACCACCTTCAACTGCTGGAGAGGAGGCTCGATGTGCTCCCGGTACCCAGCTACAGCGCGTTTACAGCTGCTGTGGTGATAACATTGGAGTACATGGTCGCCTTCGGCGCGGTGGCGAACGTAGTACACATCACTTGGCAACTGTGCATCTTGACGGTGTGCAGCTTCTCACCGGAAGCCATCTACATGCCGGCATTGTGGGTAGGGACATCGTTCTTGGTCAACATCGGGAGCTACATAGCAGCAAAGTTGCGAACCAAAGTCATCCTCGCATCCGAAGCTGACCGTCGTGACCAAAGACGGAGTCACACGGCGCGCTTCTTCATGGATGAGATCACACTATGCTCGCGACAGCCACTGACGAGACTCAAGCTGCGACGGGAAACTTACTTCTTCATCATCATCTCCTGGGTGACCTCACTCGGTGCGATCGGGAACCTGATCCTCGGCACACTGACCCTCTCGGGCCTGAATTACATCAGCACCCGGGATGCGATGATTGTTATTGGTCGATACTTCTTATCGGCAATTGCGTGCCGCGTGGTGCTGAACCTGGAAATCGCTGGGATGCGAGCCAGGGTCGACATCACTGAGTCGAACCGCTTCAGGATGCCGACTTTCTCAAGGCTGTATACCATGGAGTCGACGGTATTGGGGTCGTATCCTGGAAAGACAGCAAATGCCAAGGCAAGCGGTGCGAATAGATTTGAAGGAGGGAGAACGAATTCGTCCTTTACAATGCGACACCAGGACTGTGAATGAGTTGCTTTGTCTCTCCGTTTGCTCGTTCGTTCAGGGTAGTGATTCATGAGAGAGAATTACAGATTGTCGCAATTCTTGCATTCGTTATCGCAAATCGCATACCGTCAAACTGATAGCAACTTCCTACATCACAGTGCTTTGTCTGCGCTCAGGCCGTTTCGCCCCCTTGGGTACTATACGTGAAGCCCGGCCAAGAAGTCACAGCACGCGCCCAATTGTCACACGACCAGTATCCGCCCCCGACCGAGCCAGTGCGCAAAAGGAAAAAGGTCTATATTTAAGCTTATAAGAGCAACGCTGGCACTGCCAGATCCAGCGCCTCAATCACCATTTGTTATCAGTTAGCTTTGTTTTAGATGTTGTTTTGTCGAGGGGCCTGAAACAATGCATGCTGCAGACCGGGGGTCCCTCCACCCTGGTTGAACGGTGACAGGTCGAGGGAAGCCTTCCTAATGGGAGAAAAATCGCCGAAACGTTTCGTCTATGAATAGAGAACGGTGCTGTAAAGGGTTTAATCCGGTGATAATAGGGGGCGCGGCGAACAGGAAGTGCCGCGTTTGAGGAGGCTGATCTTGGTCTTTAAACTGACCGGCTTGGCCACATCGGAGCCGAAGCTGTGATTCTGGGGGGTTTGTCAACCTTTTCTTCTCTTTCGTCGTTGTTTTCTTTCGTTCCATTGTTTGTCCAAGAGCCTTGACGGCGCGTTCATTTCTTGGTTTTGTGTGATTTGGTCTTGGCCTGGAGCCTATTCTTTCCTTTCTTTTCCGGAGTCGCTCTGAGAGTCGCTCACGATGACCACCATGGCGGGACTTGTAGGGCCTCGCGCAGCTTTCGTGTAAGTATGGAACTTTCAGGGGTCGCGCCGCTTTGCTGACATGGTGAGTAGTGTTCAGAAGAAGTCACAGCCGATCAGGAGTGTTCGGGTACGCCAAAGCACCGCAGCCGCTTCATCCGACGATTCGGATTCGGATTCTTCATTCACAAAACGGACTATGCGACGTGGCATGCGGAGGAGTGTCGACCAGTCAAGGACATCTACTTCAGTGAGACAATCAAGGCATCGACAAAGGCGACAGGCTGTTGCTCCTGCACCCGAGCCTGAAGAAGAGGAGGACGATGAAGCCGGTGAAGGTGAGGATGATGATGACCAGAGCGAATCCGAGTCGAGCGAATCTAGTAGTGACTCAGATGCTGATGGCGTGGAGAGTGAAGACTCCGACTCAGACCTGGACTCCATTAGCTCTGGCGACGAGGAGGACGACAGCGAAGAGGAGGAAGAAGAGGAGGAAGAGGAAGAGGAAGAGGAAGAGACTTCCCCTTCACCCGGCACAGGCAACCCTGAATCAGCACCTGCAAACCCCGGCTTCCAGACTCTCGTCCCTGGAGCAGGCAATGGCTCATCAGAGCCTTCAGAGGGCGCCCCTTCACAAACACTCTCGTCAGCTTCTGTCGAGCCCACTTTGACAACTACGACACGGCAAACAGAACCTACCTCAGAGCCCACCTCGGAATCTGCCGAGACCGTCATCAACGAGAGGCCTATCCCTGACAGTGAATCGACTAGCAGCATCATCGAGGCTACCTCGACGATTGTCAATGGAGAATCGTCTGCTCCGACGGGGGATGCGTCCACAGGCGACGCAGCATCGTCGAGTCAGATCAGCGATGGTGAATCTGGAGGTCCCAGAGGAGCAGACATCGGGATCGTCCTGGGCACACTCGGTAAGAATATCCGTGCCTGGCAATAATTTGAACTCATCTCACTGACGCATGACAGCCATTGCCGCTATCCTTATCGTGGCAGGAATCTTCTTCTACCGCAAGCGACGTCAGTCCAACCAAGACCACATTGAACGTCTTCCCGACGAAAAGGCTCTGCCCCCGGATCCACCAACCTTCCGACTCAGTGCACCACCCCCAATCCGCGTTCAAAGAACCCAGTCAAGTATCATGGACGAAGCCATGGGCGCCGCCTACCAGAATGACTTCAACCAAGGCTACGAGCAGAACAACCTGAGCCGTGATTTCCAACCTGCTCCCTATGAGCAGAATGCTAAGACAGGTATGACAGCAGCGGCAGCTCCCGTCAGCCCTGTTAGCCCTGGTGCGATGAACAACAACAACCTGTCACCGAGGTGGGCACCAGCCAGTCCACAAACTCAACAACAGGCAATGGCCAACTTCCAGCTCTTCCCTGCGACCAACCCACCACCAATCATCCCCCCTCCCCCACAAGCTGTTCGCAACCAAGGACCGTACATGGGTGCGCCGCCAGGTGGCTTCCAGTTCCCTCAGCAGCCTCGGATGTCGGTGGCGCAGACTGAGACGACGGAGGGTGAGGGCACGTGGAGTACGTTTGCGGTTGAGAGGATGAGGGCGAATGGTGGAAAGTTGCCGTTGAAGGAGAGGATGTTTGGGCGTTTCTGATGAGGCTTCAAGGGTTTATGGGCTTGGGATAGGTTGGGACTGGGCTGGGGTGCAGGGCACCTTGGGTATCGGCGTTGGGGTCATGATGATGGCTTCGATAGATGAAGGGTCACATCACTTCAATTCTTACTTTCACTTCTTTTACCTGCTTTCCATCAATCGTCCATGATAAAGTCAATGGTTGTATAGCGCGAACGGGCGATGCTGCTGGGTCAAATAGAAACTTCAAGGCAGGCTCACAACGCGTCAGGGCCCGTTAAGCTCTATAGCCTGGCAACTGCGCCCACTCGGTCTCAACCAATCTACACAACTCGCAAAGAGCCGCTGGAAACGTCGGCAGTGCAGCGTTCCCACTAGCACCTCTAGGATCGCGACCCTCGCAGCCTTGCACGACGATGGAGTGTGGCGGGTTCATGCAAATAGTCTTCGCCCAATCGGGCTTCTTGCACTGGTCTTTCTGTCTTTCTTCTAGGAATATGCCGCTGTGGGTATGGTGACTGCCAGGACAGATGGCTGGGCAGTAGTGGTACTTGCACATGTTGTAAGTGCCCTAGTATGTGAGCTGAGCGAAGTCTTTTACATGCCACTATTTGCCTAAGGGGTGACCGTTGCAGCTCAACTTGAGTTGAGCGCCATTCTTTCCTTGAATATGTATCCTTGCATGTGCTCTGATTAAAGTATTAGTCGCGTGTTGGCGCAGAAAATGTCACGTCCTTAGCCGTGAGTGGCTGTACGGTATGTCATGCAGAGTGCATAGTGTGTGATGATGGACTTCTCTTCGCAACAAACATGCACAATTACACTGCATCGCGGCTAATGACATATACTCCTAGCTAATAATCCACAACCAATTCACAGCTATTCCATTAGCTTGCTGAACACAATTGTGCCCCAAGTCGCCACCCAAGCTCCCAACCCCGGACCCCATCGGAGCCAAAGCCGACCGCGTCCGGTGTTCGGCGTTTTACCCGGGCCAGCAACAGGCCCGCGATCATTCCTTCGCCTAATTGCTGCCCCGAAGCGGAGAGGGAGGCAACCCCGATCGCGACCACCGGCGGGCTGGAAGAATACGCGGGGGGCTTGATTGTAGTTTCTCGAACTTGCCTGCCTTCTCTCTGTGTGACACTCGGACTATTCGAAGATCGGATCGCGATTAAGCTTCGGCGCCGAATCATGTCGTATACTTGAAGACGTGGCTTTCATAGCTCGGTCTGTCTAACTCACCTTTGTCTGGTACGGAACAAAGCAACTTCCTCCCACTCCTGGCTAATCACCAACCTGCTTTACCCTTCTTGAACCCCTTCTCCCAAGTTCCACATTCATTCAGCAAGATAGATCCGAAAGAGAGAACAGTTGACTTACTAGCAGCCATGGGCGACGTGCAGGAAGTTTCGAATATGGGGTACGAAGACCAGTCGGTGCGAGGGCCGCTGGTCACGCTCGATGCTCTTAGCAAACACAACTCGAAGACGGATTGCTGGATAGCGGTTCATTCGAAAGTATGGGACGTCACCGACTTCATCAATGAGCATCCTGGCGGACCCAGCGGTGAGTTGTCTCTTGCTAACAAACCTGAGAGCTTGGCTAACGAGAGATGGCATGTCTAGTCCTGCTGAAGTGCGCCGGTGGTAATGCAACACAGTCCTTCGACTCAGTCCACGCACCGGATATGCTCGACGAGCTTCCCAAGGAGAAGTTCATGGGCTTCCTCGAGCAACCCAGCCCCGACGTCTCCGCCACAGCCGCCAACGCTGCCGCCGAGCCAACACCAGCACCCGCACAAGAACAGCAACAACCAGTTGCCTCAGCAGACACAAGCGCCAGCTTCACCATCCCGCCACTCGAGACCATCATCAGCGCTCCAGACTTTACAGCTGTAGCACAGAAAGCGTTGACACACAAGGCATGGGCGTTCTACTCTTCGGCGGCAACGGATCTGGTCACGCATTCGAAGAACAAGGAGTTGGTGAGGAGGATCATGATCAGGCCGAGGATCTTGCGAAATGTTATGGATATAAACATGGAGAGAAACATTCTCGGGTTTAAGAGCTCGGCACCATTCTTCATGAGTCCAGCCGCGATGGCCAGGTTGGCTCATCCTGACGGAGAGCTTGCATGGAGTCGCGGCGTCGCCAACGAAGGCATCTTCCAAGTCGTACGTACACCCTCCCACTATTCAATCGCAAAGTTCGACTGGCTAATAAAAGTTCACAGATCTCAAGCAACGCATCATACACCCTCAAATCCATCATCAACGCCGCCCCCTCAACGCACCCCTTCTTCTTCCAACTCTACGTCAACTCCGAACGCCAGAAGACCGTCTCTCTCCTCCAATCCGCCCACGCTCTTGGCATCAAAGCCATCTTCGTCACCGTCGACGCTCCCGTTCCCGGCAAGCGTGAAGCAGACGAGAAGGCTGCGCAAGCTGTGCAAGTTCAGTCGGCCATCAGCGGTGGCGCCAGCTCTAAGGACAAGAAAGGCAGTGGGTTTGGAAGGTTGATGGCGCAGTATATCGATAAGGCATTAACATGGGAAGACCTGACGTGGATTCGAGAGGCGGCTAATGGTGTGCCGATTGTGCTAAAGGGAGTGCAGACAGCGGAGGATGTGAAGCTGGCGATGGAGTATGGGGCGGATGGTGTAATGTTGAGTAATCACGGTGGGAGATCGCTTGATGGCGCTCAGGCTTCCATCTTGGTGCTTCTGGAGGTTAGGAGGCTCTATCCAGAGGCCTTTGGAAAGATCCAGATCTTCGTCGACGGTGGCTTCGAGCGTGGTTCCGACATCCTAAAAGCCATTGCTCTCGGTGCCACGGCTGTTGGTGTAGGCCGACCGTTCCTCTACTCTCTCGTCTACGGCCAAGAGGGTGTAGAGCATCTCTCACAGAGTAAGTTACTACAGTTGCCAATCATCCAAAAGCTTCAAGGTCACTGATAATGTTACAGTTCTCAAGGACGAACTCGAGGTCTCAATGAGGCTCTGCGGCATTACCAGCCTCGAGCAGGCGACGCCAGACTTGGTCAACACCCTCGACGTGGACTACATGGTGAGGAATGGAGAGGCTCAGAGGGATATGCAGGGCACCAGGTTGCATTCGAAGCTGTAGCGATGAAGAGTAGACTTGGATGGTGCAGCGTCCACTTACACGGCGTTTTTAGTTTCTCTTCCTATTGTTCAACATAACTCCAATACACTACAATTGCATTATCTACTCGAGTATTTCTCCTGCAACACCAAGCCTGTAAATTATACAATTCAATAGCTCCTACGGAGTATGGCTCACCAAAATCGAATCCCTGTCCTGCACCAAATTCGAGAGCCGTCTCCAACCTACCACTTACACACACCCCCTCCCCTGCATCTCACCAAAACTAGCTTCGGAGAGAAAGCCGATGCAGCCTCTCCCACCCCTCTCTCTCCACCACCTCCCCTTACTACGCACAGGTCGCCTTCACCAGGCGTGGAGAACAGCGAAATCATTTAGGTAGGGACCACGAGACTCACGCGCGCCCAGCCTGTGCTCTCGCGCGGGGCAGTATGGAGTCACGCTTGTCCTCCGAACCGGAGAGAGCTCCATGAACCGAGGGGCAGCGATTCAGGGCCGATTTTCTAAGTAAACAAAAAGTAGCCAGCGGTCGCATCAGTTCAATTTCTGTGCGACTGTTTGTCTTATCGTTGATACCCTCTTGAGAGACTTCATACCATTCGTCTGTCATATATGCGCATTCCCCTTTAGTAGCATTTACACACGAACCGCAAAGATGGAGTACACACGGTAAGCTTACCACGATAATCTCATCTCCACAAACTCAAATACAAAGTCTAACATCTCTTCCTCCACCAGTCTCGGCAACAGTGGCCTCAAGATCTCAAAGGTCATCCTGGGGTGCATGACCTTCGGCTCCCCAACCTGGGAAACCGCACCCTGGACCCTGGGCGAGGAGGAGTCGCTCAAGGTCATCAAGGCCGCCTACGATGCTGGCATCAATACCTGGGACACAGCCGATACTTACTCCAATGGCAAATCTGAGGAGATCTGCGGCAAGGCGTTGAAGGCTTTCAACATCCCTAGACAGAAGGTTGTGATCTTGACTAAGATCTTCAACCCTGTTATGGATGACGATTCGAGACCGGCGAGTATTAATGATGGACCATTGGTGAACCAAATGGGATTGAGCAGGAAGCACATCTTCCATGCTGTTGATAAGTGCCTTGAGCGTCTCGGCACTGACTACATCGGTACGTTACCACCCTCACTCTCCTCTCATCAGAGCTCAGTCTAATTCAACCTCCCAGATGTCCTCCAACTCCACCGCCTCGACCGCGAGACTCCCCCCGAGGAAATCATGCGCGCCCTCCACGAAGTCGTCCAATCCGGCAAAGTCCGCTACATTGGCGCCTCCTCCATGTACACCTGGGAATTCGCCCGTCTCCAACACGTCGCCCGGCTCAACGGCTGGACTGAGTTCATCTCCATGCAGCCCTTTTACAACCTCCTCTACCGTGAAGAGGAACGTGAGATGATCCCCTTCTGCAAGGCTACTGGCGTGGGTATCATTCCTTGGAGTCCTATTGCTAGGGGGCTGTTGGCGAAGCCTTTGGGTGAGGAGACGCAGAGGAGTAAGGAGGATAAGAAGAAAGATGCGTGGTTCAAGGATGCCAATCTTGATATTGTTACGAGAGTCGAGGAGGTTGCGAAAAAGAAGGGTGTTAGTATGGCGCTGGTGTCGACTGCTTGGGTGATGCACCAGGGTTGCTGGCCGATTGTTGGTGTTAGCTCAGAGAAGAGGGTTCTTGAGTCGGTTGAGGCGCTCAAGGTGAAGCTTACAGAGGAGGAGGTCAAGTACCTTGAGGAGCCATACAAGGCGCGGGCCATCCAGGGCATGTAAAGTGTACGAGAAATGGGGTCAGTGGACTGAAGGGCATCGCATGATAGACATGACAGACGAAGTCGCTCATAGAATCTAAAACACATTCATAAAGACGTCATTTTCTTCCGGATCACCCAGACTGTGGTGTGACGTGAGTATAATCCACCTCCCCGAACCCGTGCACCTGTGGTGTCGTCCCCGTCATGCTGAATCCTGTTCCATCGACACCAAACACCGGTGACAACCCAAAGCTCATCCCGTAGTCGAAGAACAACTCCCCATCGACATTTGCAAACATGTCTCCTCCTTGTGGAACGGCACCCATGCCATTCACAATACCGTTCGTCCCATTCATAATGACCTGCTCCGCACCGTTGGTGTAGTTTTGCGGGATAGTCACTTGCAACGTCGCAGCCATTTTCTCCAACCCACCCGTCATGAGGTTGGCAAGATGCCACTTCCCCGTCGACAAACTCCTGAACTGACTGACAAGCGCGGTAGTAACTTCGAACACCCTCTCCCTCTCAATCAAGTCGCCACCATATTTTATTGCAACCTTGATCAGAAACATGCACGCAAAAGCGGTCATGGAGAGAAGGTAAGACGGCATTCCAACAATACCGGCGGCGATGTCGGGGTCTGAGCGGATGAACTCAAGGATCGCGAGGGCAGCGGACACGGCATTTGTGGCGCTCTCCATGAAGTAGTGAGGAACCGGGCTGTCGTGAGGGAGGCCGCGGAAGATGTGTGAGTAGAGGTGAAGTTTTGCGAAGTGGAAGTGAAGCATGGCACCTTTCCTTGGGAAAGAGCCAATATTCTGATGAGACTCTGCGTTGTTGTCAGTATTGGATTATTCTGAGTGAGATATGAACGCAAGAAAACTCACCCAAGAGCGTATTTGACCAGTGGCCAATCCATTGGTCCAGCTGGCGGTTGAAATGCGCGATCTGGTTGAGATATACTCTCGGGATCGGTTGACCATTGTCTGGGCCAAATAGCTCGCGTATGCTCCTCAGAATACCCAACAAAGCGACCTGACTCGCTAATCTCTTGTCCTCATCATTCGAAACAGGTGATGCAAGAAAACTCTCCCACCCTTGGATCGAGGCATCTTCCTGCACAATCGAAGGCCGTCCATACAACGTAGCCAAGTGCTGATCACAGCAAAACAGTAGTAGCCAGAGCCGTGCGCAATCCGCTGCTTCCTCACTAGGCTCTGACAATAGTCTGCTGAGGCTCGTATGAAGGTTGCACTCTGCAGCTCTCCGAATCGCGTAGCCGGATAGCATCCACGACATGTCGCTCAGCCAGTACGATGCCACGCACATGGCTCGAAGGTAGTCTCTGTCAACCCTCCGCTCGAACATGGACTTCTCCATAAGACGTCGGAATTCGGAACTGCATGCGCCATACGTGTTGTCGGACTGGGGATCGTGAAGTGCAGCAACGGTGAGAGTTGCTGCAGTAAGGACAGTGCTTCTTCGTCGTAGTTCGTCGAGAGTTCGGTATTTGCATCCAACGCCGTACATGAAAGGGTCAAGTCGGTCTCGATAAAGTGTGAACAACCGCTCGGCATCTTCCAACTTCACTGCTCCTCTGGCGATGAAATCGCTGATATTGCGCACTCTCGAAGCCTGCTGTGTTTGCGTCTCCTCCGGCGACCTTAACGCCCTCATCTTCGTAAGCGCATAGAGCGAGTGAATCGGCACATATGGAAGACCCTCATCGTCCGGCGAGATCTTAGGCGAGTTGTCGCACGACGGGCCCTGTTCCTCATGTCGCGAAACACCCAATAGTTGCTGATTGCCGACACCAACAATGGCGCTATTGTCGTCGTTGGCAGGGGAGCCGGCTGCGTCGCGTAAGGAGGCGGATTGTAGAGGAGGCAGATCAGGCATGCCGGCTTTTGCGACCAGGTCCTTTAGTGCCGCGTGCATTTGCTCGAGGTCTTGGACAATGGCCTCGGAGTATTGCGACTTCTCGTCGATAATTGATTGTAAATTCTTCGTCAGTACGCAGGAGAGAGACCTTTCACTACAGCGACGACACGGAGGACCACTCTCGTCCATTAGGCACTTGATCTATACGTCCCGTATTAGTCTTTGCGACTCTCTTGCGATTCCATGTGACGTCTTGCATACCTTGTGCCGCCGACATGAGGCGCATGCCTTGATCTTGCGTGAGATCTGAGGAATTGGTAGTTGCGCATCGTTGTGCCCGTTGGCAGCAGAGGACAATGCCCTGCTCTTACGCGATTGGCCCTTGGTATCTTGCTCGTATGAGCCGTTATGATCCAGGTGCTGCTGTGCATGTGAAAGGAACGGTCAGCAAGATTCAATGTGTCGCAATTCCCATGCGAATTCATGAACTACAGTCCGAGTAGATGTGTGTTCAGAGTTTGACTTACAACCTCGTTTACGCTCTGCGATTCTGACCACGTCCTCTTCGCCATTGTTTCCGTCAGCTCATAGAGCGATGCTGCTGTCTATGGTTTTGTCGTTGACGTAGCGGTGAGTAGAAGTCAAGGTTCGACTGCGGTGCAGGAGGCATGAAGACAATAGACTTCGTACGAGTCAGTGCAAAAGGGCTGGGCTAGAGGGAGGAAGAAGAGAGGGTTGGTGGTGGTGGCGCACGAAGTTGAGGGTGGGATCGTGGGGAAGACGAAAGCTGGGACCTCCTCCAACGAACGACACTGTTGTGGGCGTGACCCCAATTCGCGCGCCCCCCGTCAATGCCCATGGGGTGCCTAGACAGTAGCCTGAGCCCCCTTCCTTGGGGGGTGCCCTAGTCATGGAAAGTCCCCTAAGCAGCCACGTTATATCACCATGCCACGCGCTACGACGGTGGTGCGGGGTTGGTCATAGGGCATTGCTAGCTCCACTGAAAGCAGCAGCTGGGCCACTAACAGCGTCCGCTAACGGACATTAAGGAGGGTCCGGCGAAGCCAATGCACGCTGACCCAAAGTAATCAGGTCCTACGGTCTAAGAACGCCGTAAAGGAGGGTCAGAGGCTTCCATAAGGCATTGCGGAATCTTCTGGACGTTTTGCGTAGTGGAATCTTGGTTGCTCGTAAGTAAGGTATGACGCTTGGTAGAGGATCTGGTTCGGGTGGAGAGTCAGTATGAGGTCGACTTCGCGGGTGAATATCTTCTCCCAGTTCAGGTACATGCTAGACTAAAGAAATACGATTTGCTTTCTTCGATTTCTATACACTGTTCCATAGTCCAAGACCCATCACTGCCTCTCATGCACATTCTCGTTATGCTCAGCCTTGCCATCTTGGCCTGCCGTTTCAACATCCACCGCCTTCGAATGAGCCACCATTTCATGAACACCATGCCTAACCTTCTCCTCCTCGGTAGGATAAGCATGCTTCCACATAGTCCACAGGCTGCGCTGGAACAGATCATCCATGGACTCGATACTGCGACCCTTCATCTCCGGCAGTGTCACGTACACAAACGCAGCGCCGATGTAAGTGAGACAAGCGTACAGAAGGAATGTTCCGTAGCCCATGTTAGTCATCATGGAAGGGGTTGCACGTGTCAAGGCATAGTCCACGATCCAGTTGAGGAAGAAACACCAGGACATACAGACCGAGCGGATGGAGGAAGGGAAGACCTCTGCAGCCACGATGTACGGAGCTACACTCCAACCGAAAGACCAGCCAAATGCGTAGATGTAAATCCAGATGATGCCGACAATGCCGCCAGCTTCTGTGCCGTTGGTTGCAGAGGGATGAGCAAAGCGGACGTATAGGCCGATGTAGAGCATGGCTGTGGCTTGTAGAAGTGCTCCCAGGATCAGGGGTCTCCGACGACCCACTCGGTCGACGATATAGACGACATAAAAGACTGTGGTAACAAGCTTGACGAGGCCATATACACCGGTCGTGAGGAGGCTGAGGGAACCTTTCTGGACGCCGATCATCTGGAAGATCTCAGGGGCGAAGTAGTTGAGGGAGTCGGTTCCGGTGAACTGGACGAGGCTGTTAGTACTGAGTGAAAAGGGGGGGGGGGGGGGGGGGGGG